>JANFOE010000474.1:600277-1200555 GCA_025667525.1 Glebionis coronaria | reverse complement strand
GTCACCTGCTCCTATTCCTCCTCCTTCTCCTTCCCCAATTTCTCCAACTCTTCTTTCTACCCCTCCTCCACCCGTGGTTGTGAGTGATCCTATTCCCCTACAGCCTTCCTCTTCTTCCAATATACCTTATCCATCTAGGTTGAGGAAAGAGAAGCTCAAAAGCAAGGATGATATTCAGGTTTCGAACTTCCTTAAAATGTTCAAACAATTGAATTTCAATATCTCCTTCGCTGAGGCTCTCGCTCACATGCCTAAATACGCGAAAATGAATAAAGATCTTCTGAGCGACAAGGAAAAGCTCCTCGATATTGCCAACACCCAACTTAATGAGAATTGCTCTGCAGTACTCTTAAGGAAATTGCCAACCAAGCTTGGTTATCCGGGTCGTTTTCTTATCCCTTGCAATTTTCCGGGAGTAGAGAATTGCATGGCCCTAGCCGATCTAGGTGCCAGTATTAATCTCATGCCTCTAAGTGTTTGGAAGCAATTATCTCTCCCAGAGCTAGTCCCCACCAAAATGACTTTGGAATTAGCTAACCGTACGGTTGCTTATCCAGTGGGGATAGCCGAAGACGTCATTGTAGGAGTCGACAAATTCACCTTTCCTGCTGATTTTGTTGTCGTCGACTACGAGATGGACCCCCGTGTGCCACTCATTGTTGGTCGTCCATTCCTTAGGACCGGTCGCACTCTCATTGATGTTGAAGCCGGTGAGCTTATCATGAGAGTGGGTGACGATAAAGTAGTCTTCAACATGGGAAAGTTGTCTAAACAGCCTTATTCATATGAGAGCGTTAATTGTATTGACGTTCTTGATGAGGCTTGTGAAGAACACTTTAATGATGCTTGCAAAAGTATTCCTACCTCTCTTCCCAATGTTGAGACCGTGTCCTCCATTGATTCATCGTTGTCTATATTTGGAGATAGTGATTTATTCTGGAACAATCTTAAAGATACCATGGGAGATGTGAATTTAGCTACTAATGAATCTCCTATCGATGGGGATGAAGACATGAATTTCTTTGACAATCTTCTCACCGAAGACAATCCTTCTCCTCCATCTCCCACGGTCATTGCTATCGATACTCCGACTTCGAATACGCCTCCCGTCGAAAATCCTCCGGATTTAGAACTTAAGGAGTTGCCGCCCCATCTCGAGTATGTATTCCTTGATGAAGAGAAGAAGTCGCCAGTCATGATTGCTAAGGATTTGAAGGATGAAGAGAAAGCCCGACTTGTCGCTGTGTTGAAAGATCATAAGAAGGCTATTGCTTGGAAGATTTCGGATATTCGTGGAATTGATCCTCACTTCTGCACACACAAAATTCTCATGGAGGACGAATTTAAGCCCACAATTCAAAGCCAACGAAGGGTGAATCCAAAAATCCATGAAGTCATCAAAACAGAGGTTATCAAACTTCTTGATGCGGGTATGATTTACCCTATTTCGGATTCACCATGGGTTAGTCCAATCCATTGTGTGCCCAAGAAGGGCGGAATAACCGTTGTTCCCAATGAACACAACGAGTTGATTCCCACTCGTCTCGTTACTGGGTGGAGAGTTTGTATAGACTACCGCAAACTCAATGATGCCACGAGAAAGGATCATTTCACTCTACCTTTTATGGACCAAATGCTTGAACGTTTAGCCGGTAATGAATATTACTGCTTTCTTGATGGTTTCTCGGGTTATTTCCAAATACCCATCGATCCCCAAGATCAATAGAAGACAACATTCACTTGCCCCTATGGCACATTTGCTTACAAAAGAATGCCTTTTAGCTTATGTAATGCGCCCGGGACTTTCTAAAGGTGCATGTTAGCTATCTTCCATGACATGGTTGAACAAACCATGGAAGTCTTCATGGACGATTTCTCGGTCTTCGGGGATTCTTTCTCTTCTTGCCTTGCCAATTTGGAACGTATGCTCAAACGGTGCGAAGACACTCGCCTTGTTCTGAATTGGGAAAAATGCCATTTTATGGTAAAAGAAGGCGTCGTGCTTGGACATAAGATCTCGAAAGCCGGTCTTGAAGTAGACCGTGCTAAAATCGATGTTATCGCAAAGTTGCCTCCACCTTCAATCGTGAAGGGTGTGAGAAGTTTCCTGGGTCATGTGGGCTTCTACCGTCGATTCATCAAAGATTTTTCTCAAATCGCTCGCCCGATGACCCACCTCTTGGAAAAAGATACTCCTTTCATCTTCTCCAAAGAGTGTCTTGAAGCCTTCAACTCGCTTAAGGATAAGCTAACTAAGGCACCCGTCTTGGTTACCCCTAATTGGGAGCTGCCCTTTGAGTTGATGTGCGATGCTAGTGATTTTGCTATTGGAGCGGTTCTTGGACAAAGAGTGAACAAACACTTCCAACCGATCCATTACGCTAGCAAGACAATGACAGGGGCACAATTGCATTATACGACAACTGAAAAAGAGCTTTTAGCTGTTGTCTATGCTTTTGAAAAATTCCGCCCCTATCTTGTCCTTTCTACCACCATTGTGTATACCGATCATTCCACGCTGAAGTACTTGTTGACAAAGCAAGATTCCAAACCAAGACTTCTTCGCTGGGTTTTGCTGCTCCAGGAATTTAAAATCGAAATTCGCGATAAAAAAGGAGCAGAAAACTTAGCTGCGGATCATCTCAGCAGACTTGAGGATCCTTACCAGGGGGATCATCCGAACAAAGAAATCAATGATTCTTTTCCCTTGGAGACCTTAATGTCTATAAACTCGAAGCCGAATGAAACCCCGTGGTTTGCGGACTTTGCAAACTACTTGGCGGGTGGAATTCTCAAGGAAGGGTTGACGTCCCAACAAAAGAAGAAGTTCTTCACCGACATCAAGACTTACTTTTGGGACGACCCTTACCTATTCAAACAATGTGCAGACCTAATTATCCGCCGATGTGTTGACGGACCGGCAGCGTCTGAAATCCTTGATGCTTGCCACAAAGGACCCACCGGTGGTCACTTTGGTCCCAACTACACCGCCAAAAAAGTGTTTGACTCGGGATTTTATTGGCCCTCCATATATCGTGATGCTCACAATATGGTTAAACGATGTGATGTTTGCCAAAAGCAAGGCAAAATCACACATAAAGACGAGATGCCTCAGAATTTCATACAAGAATGTGAAATTTTTGATGTTTGGGGTATCGACTTTATGGGGCCATTCCCTTCTTCTAAAGGAAACAAATACATCCTTGTAGCCGTTGACTACGTTTCAAAGTGGGTTGAAGCCAAAGCTTTACCCACTAATGACGCAAGGGTGGTTTGTAACTTTTTAAAAGCTCTTTTCGCTAGATTCGGTGTGCCTCGTGCCATTATTAGTGATCGTGGGACTCATTTCTGCAATGACCAATTTGCTCGAGTCATGGCTAAGTACGGTGTAAACCATCGTCTTTCCACAGCCTACCACCCACAAACTAATGGCCAGGCTGAAATATCCAACCGAGGACTGAAGCGAATTTTGGAACGTACTGTGGGAGAGCATCGTGCCGCATGGACCGATAAGTTAGATGATGCTCTGTGGGCTTTCTGTACTGCTTACAAGACCCCGATCGGTTGTACACCTTATCGTTTTGTGTACGAGAAAGCATGCCACCTTCCCATCGAGCTGGAGCATAAGGCGCACTGGGCCTTAAAATAGGCTAACTTCGACATCAACAAAGCCGGTGATCATCGTAAGATTCAACTCAACGAGCTCAATGAACTGAGGAATGAAGCTTATGAGAACTCGCTGATCTACAAAGAGAAGACGAAGATCCTCCATGGCGCAAAAATCAAGAACCGAGAGTTCCACGTTGGTGATCAAGTCTTACTTTTTAACTCTCGGTTGAAGATCTTCTCTGGCAAGTTGAAGAGCCGCTGGTCTGGTCCATTCACCGTCGCCAACGTCTTTCCTTATGGGACCATTGAGCTTTCTCAGCCAAATGGGCCCAATTTTAAGGTGAATGGCCAACGAGTGAAGTTGTACTTCGGTGAGGACACCTCTCAGGAGGTGATTCCATCCCTCACCACGTTCCCCATGAACTAATTTTGGGTCGAGTCAGGCTCGTGACTCGGTTATCAAAAACAAGCGCTCCTCGGGAGGCAGCCCGAGTATCTATCCTTTTATGTTTTAATCCCCTAAGTGTAGGGGGGACTTCTATACGTGTTTGTCTTTGTGTGGTGTAATTACAGGGATAAGTGCACTCTTGGAATCTTTGAAGAACCGTGCTCCCGTGTTATCCGAAATCCGGTTCTATCTCTCAACTATCGTGATTCAATTTTCTTCATACTCACATTTGAAATTGATCACTTTAGTCGTCTCTTCCTTAACTTGAGTTAACCAACGTGCACAATGTCATAAGTGTAGGGGAGACTTTTCCCACATGCTTAAACATTGAGGACAATGTTTATCTTAAGTGTAGGGGGGACTTCTATCGAAGTTTTAAGTGGACTTTTCCATGAAAATGCCTTCAATTAACCGGAAAATCATATTTTTCAACATTTTTCAAATTTTTTATTAACTTTGGCCATTTAGTTGTAATTTTTAAATTTTTATCGTTGCTTTCATATGTATATATCCCGCAATAAAGTCAAAAATATTAATAAAGTGGTGTGGCTAGTTTAGAAGTCTTTGACATATTAGGCCCGTTGTGTTTATTTTGACTCAACCCGAATAGACTTATCCAAGTTTATTCTAGCTAGTATCCTTAACCATGTAGACCTTAATTGGTTTATTAGGCTAAGTGTCCACGAGTCTCATTACTTGAGATTTTAAATTGTGGAGGACGAGAAATGATAGAGTCAATTATAAGTCGGTATTCTTGCACAAGCTCACTTGGCGTAATTATTTGCCTATTCTCCCATCACTTGCTAATAATTTATCTGCAATAAGTAAGGTCGTACGATTTGAAAAGTTACTTAGCTTCTAGCCCAAGATCGTTTAAAAGTTGCTCGGTAATGATAAGAGTTCATAGCCAAGGCATAACTTATGAAGCGGGGCGCGAAGATTGGCGAGTCCAAAAAGGCCCTAACAAGGCATGATGATTCAATTTTATTGCTGAAGATCCAAAGTGATGTGAAAAGCATTATTCCTAAGATCAATATGAAGGATCAAGATTCACGACGAAAAGAAATCAACTCCCATAAAGATCATGGAGAAGTCTATCCGAAAAGACCCTAACAAGGTATGAGGATAAATAGATCCAAGTCCGAAAAGGAGGCGGATCGTTGTATCTCAAAATATCAATTAGAGATTGAAGAAATAATCATGAAGTCGTGGTCAACAAAGTTGGAGTACCCCTCAAAAGTCTCCAAGTGAAGAAACTCTATTATGATGAGAAGACCATTATCTCAAGAACGTCTCTCGAAGATATGAAGTATGAAGTACATGCCAAATATCGGCCCGAGAAAGGTCTCAAATCGTGAACCAAGTTATGCCAAGATATGAAGTTTTTGATATCCCGAGAAGCAGTTTTAAGAGATTTTGTCCTTTAGCTAACTATTGATCAAATCGTCCTACTTTGCTTTCAGCCTAAATAAACTATCGAAATAAGTCCAAAAATGCATCTTCATGATCATTCTAAGACAAAAATAAAATATAAGAGATACACCTAGGAATAAGGGAGTTTAAGCATTTAATTAAGCCATGTGTGTAAGTGTTTGAATTGCTAACTTATAATAACAATGATCTCGTTTTTAAGCTTAGTTTGGGGAACGTGAAACTTGAGGGTGATAAATCTTCGCAGCACAAAAGCCCTAATGTAAGTCATTGATCTATTTGCAAGTTATTTCCATGTAGCTATTTTCAAGTGAAAATGGTTTTCTATCCTTTTGTTTCCTTTAAAGTTTTAATTTCTTTTAGTACTTTAAATGTTTGTTTAGTAGTGTTTGAATAAGGCCAAGGTTGATTGATTATGAGAAAAATGTAAAACTGCTTTATCACTAAGCATTGCATGAGGGCATGGCAATGGTTAAGTGTAGGGGATTTGATAGGTGTGTAAACACCCATCCTTTTACCACTTAATTTTGGCTAAAACAAGACCAAAACACGTATTTAATATCATTTGTTTGGAATTATGCGTGGTTTTTGTGTTTATTGTGTTTTCAGAGCCAACCGGATGAATATTGAAGAAAACATGGGATTGCACGGGTTTTACTGAAGAAAAAGACTCAAGACAAAATCTATTGTCCAAGAGATGCAAAAGATTTGAAGTCACTGGGCCTATTCGAAGATTTATCGAAGAAAAGGACCAAAGATGGAAGATTTATGCAAGTCGAAGAAACTCAAGTCTATTAAACGAAGAAATTAAAAGACGAGTTGAATTTAATCGACAACAAATCCCGAATCAGAATCGAAAACGGAAACTTTTCTGAAAAGACGAAAAGACAAGAAGAACGGGAGAAAGCCCACTCACCAACCAAAGGACAAGCCTATATAAAGGGTCCCCTCACACACATCCAGGAGTTAGCTTTAATTTTTCTTCTTCCCCACCTTTTTCTCTTTAGTTCGTAGCATCACCATCACCACTAGGGTGATTGGTGATTTTAATCTTTGTTTTTCAAATCTTGTTGTTTTAATCTTTGTTTGATCTTGTTAAAACATTAATCATTCAATACAAGTTCTTTGTTTAATCTTTCCATTTAATCTTGTTCATCTTCATCTTTTTCTTCAAGTTCTTGAGTTTTTATTTTTCTTGATTTGATCTTCAAAAGTTGTTGGGATTTGTGTTTTTGTTGATGGGATTTGTAGCTTATGGTTAATAGATGCTTTGTGTTTAGTTTTATTTAAGATTTGGTGAAAAATTTGGTGAATTTTGGATCAAAATCAGTTTTCCTTGTTCTTCGGGTGTTATTTCTGTGTCTGGGTTTCCAGACTTCCGAACCAAGCCATAAGTTCCGAACCAAGCCATAAGTTCCGAACCAAGATAAGAGTTCCGAACCAAATTAAAAGTTTCGAACCAAATTAAAAGTTCCGAACCAATCTAAAACTTCCGAACCAAGCAGAACTTCCGAACGAAGCTAAAGTTCCGAGCCAAGCCAAAAAGTTCCGAACGAAGGTGAAACTTCCGAACCAAGGAAAAAGTTCCGAACCAAGCTATAAGTTCCGAACCAAGCTATATGTTCCGAACCAATCCAAACTTCCGAACGAAGCCTAAGTTCCGAACCAATTTTAAAGTTCCGAACCAATTTTGACCAAAAGTTCCGAATCGGAACTCTGAGAAGTTCCGAACGAAGCCTAAAGTTCCGAATGAACCTTCAACTTCCGAATGAACAGTGACTTCCGAATCAGTTATCTTCTGAGCATTTTAAAGGTTTACCGTTTCTTTACTGTTTCTTTATTTTAATTTTATTTTAATCTTAATTTTTTTTCAATTCAATTTTTTGTTAATCGTCATTAAATTAGTTGTCTTTGATTTAAATTTTCATTTCCACTTTTTATTAGATTAGAAAACCAAACCCTTTTATTTTGTAACCAAGAACAATCATTCCACTTAAAGCCTAGATCAATTCGAGAAGATTCCGAGAATCGAACTTTCAACATAGCAAAATCCTTGTATCAGTACGACTCGCATTGCTAGGATTGCGGGACGTCCAATAATACCGTTATACTGCGATGTTGAACGGATTACCAAAAAGTTCATCGGGACGGTGGTTGAATGCTTGTCATCCCCCACTGTTACCTTTAGTTTCGGTTGTCCTAAAGGCCAGACTGTTTCCCGGCTAAAGCCAATTAATGGTGAAGTAGCGGGTATCGATTGGTTCTTTATGCCTGGATTTAGTTGGGAGAAGCAATGTTCGTACAAGATCTCTGTTGAGGAGCCTCCATCAACGTACATTCGGTGAATGTTGTGACCTCTAACACTAACTTCTATTGTTAGTGGTCCGTCTGCGATATTGCTTGCGCTGAGTGGTGGAAACGAAATGTCTTCTCCTTTGGAAATTTTTTGGCTCACTTTCTGCTACGTCCTTCGTTTACAACTTGGATAAAAAAATGTCCCTATCTTGGATGGGAGTTAGTTTTGCTCGTTAAGTGGTAAAAGTGGAGGGGTACTTTGGTCCTTTACATACTACCCCATGCATTTATATCACTCAGACCCAATCCATTACACATACACGATCACACAACACACACACACACACACACACACACCTAAAATCAAAATCCTAAAATCAAAATCAAGATATGGTTTTCTGCTCATGTGGTCGTGTTGCTACAATCAAGACTTCTTGGATAGATCGTCATCCAGGTCGTCGTTTCTATGCTTGCAAATTCTAAGGACTAGCATGGAGGTGGATTGATTGGGTTGATCCACCCATGTGTCCTCGCGCTGTTCAAATCATACCTGGGTTGCTTAGGGCTAGAAATAGGCATGAAGATTCCATCAAAGAACTTAGTAATGAAGTTTGTTTGCTAAAAAAAATACTTGTTGATTAGTTGGCTAGGGTTTGGTTTAGTTCTTTTTTTTTCCAGATTGGCCTAAGAAAAATGTACATACTAATCTGATAATGTAAGATGGATTTTGCGGTTATGAATGAAAATCTTTTCCATCTATTCTAGAAGTTCATGTTTTGTCTTGTTCATTTACTAAGTTAAGTAACATTTGCAGACTCATTTACTAAGTTCTGTTTGTTTTGGAGAGAAGTAGTTGAGGGGTTGAGGGCATTGAATGGTTATGAGTTAATTCCCCCCCCCATCTACTGGCTTATAAATACCAACGCCGCACACATCACTTATCCATCACCCTTTCTCTCTATCTAACCCTATTTGATATAAAAAATGTAAAAAAAAGTTGTGATTGAGTTGAGTGACACTAGTAGTGGGGCTGTCTTTTGTCCAAGTGGTGATGCTGAGTGGACAAATACTGAAAAGGGTTGTGAAGGATCATCAAGGCTAAGAGCACTTCCTCCCATTGGATTGACCTCAAGGCCTAGGACTGCTGTTACTAAGACTGATGCTGAAAGGTTCAGGAATGGGACTATCCAATATGAAGTGATAAAATGGTATAGGTATGTTGATGAGGCTGAGTATCATGGTGACAAAGATTACTGGGATAAATGGGATGAGGATTTTGGTATTCCTTTTG
Source organism: Glebionis coronaria (assembly GCA_025667525.1). Classification (NCBI taxonomy): domain Eukaryota; kingdom Viridiplantae; phylum Streptophyta; class Magnoliopsida; order Asterales; family Asteraceae; genus Glebionis; species Glebionis coronaria. The sequence goes on along the minus strand of JANFOE010000474.1, from coordinate 1,191,481 downwards.
CTGATTCCTTTTCTGAGGATACTGATGATGTTAATGATGAAAGTTCTGAGTCACTTGAGTTTTATGAAGACACTCTTAAAGGCAAAGAAGTCACCCAGAAAAAGAAAGGCCCTAATGTCACCTATGTTGCCAGAAACATCATGAAAAGCCCAACTCCTATCTACAATGCTGTCTTAGGACTTGCCAACAACACTACTTGGGAGCAGATTGTGACTAAGATAGGAAAGAGGGCTGTTGGTAACAAAGGGAAGAGGAAGGGGAATGTTGTGGTTTGAAGCTTGTGGTCTTGATGGTTGGATGTAGTGTTCATGGTTCTTAGTTTTTTCATGTATTGTCTTATTTTCATCTACTTTCTTGTTATGTAATGCTTGAACATCAAGTTTACCACATATGATGTTGTGGTCAATTAATTTTGGGTAATGGAATGGAGTTCAAGTTTAATATGTTATTTGTTTACATGATTCAAATGAAGCATAAATGAAACACAACAAGTTAACAAAAGAACTAAATCATTGAAGCATAATTGAAACTTATTCAGATTACAAACATGGTTTAGATGACTAAAGTACTTGAGCATAAATGAAACTTTGTTCAGATTACAAACATGCATAAAAAAATGGCATCAGTTCTTGTTGGACTTTGTAGCCTGTTTCTTCTTTGTAGGTGCACTTGATCCTGTTGCATCAGATGGTCTTTTCTTTTGGGATGAACTTGTTGCTATTGTAGGTGCACTTGATCTTGATCCTGTTGCAGCAGATGCCCTTTTCCTTTGGGATGAACTTGATCCTGTTGTAGTATTTGGGTCCTTTTTCCCTTTGCAAGACCTTTTGTTGTGGCCTTGATTTCCACATTTTAAACATGTCACTGTCTTATAGGCCCCTGAAAACCTTCCATCCTTCACCATTTGAGCCTTCTCATCCCTTATTTTTCTCCTATTTTTCCTTGGCCTGCCAACTGGAGTATTTATGCTTTGGTGGGGTGAGTGTTGTAGGAATTTGTGACTTCTGCCACATGACCTTACCATTTAAACATCCTAGAGTGTAACTGTATGTCTTTTCCCAAGTAGCTAACCAATAACACTTATCTACCCATTCTTTTTGGATATTCACATGATGTCCGTTAAGTGACATGCTGAAGTTGACTGTTATAGCATGTGCACAAGGGATCCCTGTTAACTCCCACTTCCTACAACTACATACCTTTTTAACTACATTAACCACGCACTGAGTACCATATGTGCTCTTAACCTCATACTCTTCACCCTATTGTACCCAACTGTGTACCTATTTTCCTTTTCAATGGCTATACCCAATAACTTAGTTGCAGCAAGGGTAAGTGGTCCTTCTGACTTTTTAATCACAACTAAAACATTGACCATCCTTCTCATTAAGTACTCCCTAATGTATTCTAAGTCTATGATTATTGGTGCATCCCTAGCATCTAAAATCTTACCATTAAAACACTCACACAGATTGTTCAACAAGATGTCTGATCTAGCTCTACCTGTTATCATTATAATGGGGAGTAATAAGTGTCTGTTTAACTACAAATTAAGCTAAAAGTAGATTAAACAAAATGGTATTTTACTTGAGAAATGTGATCTAGCCCAATTGTGAGCTGGTATTTTAGCCAACCATTCAAAAGCTTCTTTGTTAAACTCTTTCAAAGCTTTCATGGCCTTATCGAAATATGGAATAGTTGTTGCAGAAGCACATCTCCACAATAGCTCTTTATAAGCTAGTCCAATCCAGTGTTTTTTCATGTTTTCATGGATATGCCTAAGGCAATATCTATGCTCCACACAAGGAAAAACATTTGCAATAGCAATAGATAAACCCTGTAGAAAATGACAAAGTTTTAGTGATTTACAATGTTAGAGACCAAGTATGGAACAAAAAGTCAAATGTAGGAAAAAGGTAAATTACCTTTTGTCTATCACTGATAAAGGTGAAATTTGATTCCTTTATCAACCCATGATCATCACCTAGGCATTCTAAAAACCATGTCCAAGAACATGTTGTTTCTTTCTCAACAATGGCATATGCAAGTGGATAAATGCCATTGTTTGCATCTAACCCAATAGCAGTGAGTAGTTGCACTGGATATGGTCTCTTCATAAATGCACCATCTAATCCCAATAAATCTCTACCACAAGATCTGAAACCTTTCTTTAAGTGGCCTAAACAAACATAGATCCTCTTGAGAATTCTTGTATTATCATCAGTAGTTGCATCTCTTTCAACTTCAATCCTTACTGTGGTATCTGGATTAGCCCTTATTAATTCTAGACAGTAATCTCTCAACATGGTATATTGGTGCTTATAATCTCCTTTGACTTGATTAACAACTGCTATTTTAGCTCTACCTGCCTTTTGAATAGACACACCTAGCTCAAACTTCTTTTGCAACTCATCTTGGAGAGCTCTTAAGGGTATATGTGGGTTTTTCTCAACTTGGTCAATGATGCCTTTACACAAAAACTTGGAAGTACAAGCACTGACTTTCCTTGTTTGCAAGCAGTTATGTACATTATTATATGTCCTGACTTCCCATGATTCAGAGTTTTTAACCTTAGTAACCTGCAAAGCCCATGGACATTCATATGGTGCAAGTTGTTTGGGCCTTCCTCTACCACCTGTTTTGGCCCCTTTTCTTATTAGACCCTACGTGCTCACTTGCCCCCATATCTGTTATAATTTTAGCCCTTTTCTTATTAGGCCCAACATCTTCACTGTTACTAGGCCCTTCATCATCTAGCAAAAACACAGGGGTTTTTCCACTACACTTTGCTCTAATTCTTTGTTTATCATTCTTTGCCAACCACCGATTCCTTCTAGTTTCAATAGAATGAAGTCTCACTCTTTCTTTGACTTCAGCTGCACTTGACAAAGTTTGGCCAACATAGAAAAAAGCTTGAAGACAATTGTTATGTTCACTTTCATTTGCTTTTTTTATCTCTCTAAGCTTCTTTCTCCTAATATGCTCAATCCCATCATCCTTTGAATTTGTTCCACTATCAAATTGGTCATTATCAATTTCATTTACCTTACTTGGATCTAAATCAGCAACCACTTGTACCTCATCATCATGCCTAACCCATTCTACATCTGCATCTATGTTAAAGAGATAACCAGCCATGTCTACATTCACCTCTTTTAAAAATCTTCATCTACAATGTAATCACCATCATTCTCAAAATCAGTATCATCATCCTCTGTACTATTTGTTGATCCCAAACTTAGATCGATTTAGCTTGTGTAAACGCGATTAGATCAAGTTAAACACGTAGAGAAACTTTGTTTATGTATAAAACAATTTAAGTGTTATGCGGAATTAACACTCAAACAAGAACACACAAACAGTTGTAAAACAAACTTTCACTTGATTGATAATAACGAACTTGCTTACAATGAAAGTGTTAAACGTATGAAAAACTTATATGAAACATAACCTAAAGGTCTTCATTTATAGACATAAGAAGCCTTGTACAAGAGTCTACGTATCAACTATTCTAAGTAAAGATAATTATAGAAAATACATTGTTGATCCTATCTTTACTAGAAACAAACTAGAAACATAATACGCGTAGACCATATCTTTCTATCAGTGCTTGTCTTCAACCTATCAACACTTGACTTCTTCCTGTCAACGCTTGATCTGTCAACGTTTGTTTTCTTCTTATCAACGCTTGTTTTCTTCTTGTCAGCGTCCAAGTGTACTAGTTACATTTTATTCCCAACAATCCTCCCCTAAACTTGATATCTACTCTAGTAATCAAGTTTCTGAATAAAAATTAAGAACTAGGAGGAATCTTACAAATCTTATCATATTGGTAATAAACATGCCTAATCAAATCTTTGGCCACGTCACTTGAATAGTCAATCTCCAGCTGTGTTGTCTTCATCTTTTCCGAAACTTCTTTGGAAATGGGATACTCAGCATCTACAAGTAGATACTCAGCAAACTTTGTAGAGCTCATATAATACACACCAGCAGCTGAATACAAACGCCATTAAAGACCACTGATATCATCCTCAAGATCCTTCCAAACAGGATCTTCTTCTTCTGGTGCACACATTCTCTTGAATGTTGACCAAAGCTTTATTCCATTGACTGAAGTAGGAGCTTCAGTCTCATACTTGGCTATCAACAACCTCCAAAGGTCTGCCAAGTCTTCCCTATCCATACTTGCAAAGAGAGACATAAGAGTAGTAAATGTGTGTACCTCTTTCCCATATCTACCAATCATCCAAAACCCACTTGCATCTTCTTCATAGTTAATGATAGGGTTTCTGGCATCAAGAGGTAACACTTATACCATATCTGAAGCTTCCATGGGTGAGAGCTTAATGCTTCTTCTAAGAACAGCTTCACTGGGAACCACTTTATTTAGATCTTTAGGAAACTCAAGTGGAACTCCCTTCTTCAAAGGCCTTGGAACAATCATTGCCTTCTGAATCTCCATCTCTTCTGCAACTTCTTCTTTCCTTTCATCTGAAAGAAGTCGAAGAGTATTCATTTCCTGCACTCTTGCCCAAATGGGATAAGCCTTGTACTCCAATTCTTCAAAGGATAATCCCTGCAATTTCTTGAAGGTCCATCCAGTTCCATGACATCTGAGTAACATGTAGTAAAGCTCCCTTCTATCCCTTTTCAGCAGTGAGAAAACATTGCTAGCCTTGTGCTTCAGAATTACCTTGCAGTCTCTTTGAACTCTTAGAAGAATCTCCAATCCCCAAATTTGGTCTGAAATTGTCAAATCTAGATTCTCCATAATCCTATTCTCCCAAGCATGGTACATCAACTTTTTGACCCAACACGGATGTCGTAGTACTGGTCTGTGCACTTGGCAATCACTGCACTTGCGAATCATGTCGCGTGCATCCCTATGCATGGTAGGCCAATAATATCCTGTGCGTAGAGCTCGGGCTACTACAGATCAGGGGCCCGCGTGCATGCCGCATAACCCCTCATGTATCTCACTGATCACATAGGTAGCCTGGCGTGGCCCAACACACCGTAACCACGGCTGTAAGAAAGAGCGCTTGTAAAGAATACCTTCTCGAAGCTCGAAGTGATGCGACTTCCTTCTAATGTGTTGTGCCGCCTTTTCCTCGTCTGGAAGGGTTTCATTAGTCAAATAGTTGATGATCGGGGTCATCCATGTAGGTCCATCTTCCTCAACTATAGTTGCGAATTCCCCTTCTGTTATAGACTTTTACTTGAGTATTTCCACCAAGACTTGCTTGGATAAGTGGGCGAAACTTGTAGACGCGATCTTGCTAAGAACGTCCGCCTTCTTGTTTTCGCCTCTTGGTACCTGCTTGATAGAAAACTTACTGAAATCCGCGATGAGTGACTTGACTTTCTCCAAATATCGAACCATGTTATCCTCCTTGGCTATGTACCCCCCTAGAATTTGGTTCGCAACAAGCCGTGAGTCCACGCAGGCCTCAAGGTTGCGGTCTCCCATTCTAGCGGCGATTTTTAAACCCGCAATCAACGCTTCATATTTTGCCTCATTATTGGTGGCTGTGAACTCAAAGCGTAGGGCGTACGTGAATTCCATTCCTTCCGGATTCGTAAGGATGAGACCAGCTCCTGATCCATCCGTGCATGAAGATCCGTCCGTAAATAATACCCATGGTTCTGATGGAGTTTCCTCTCGTTGTATGATTGGTCCCTCCTCATCCGGCTTCTCTACCAAGAAATCTGCCAATATTTGGCCTTTAACAGCCGTCCTTGGTCTATAAGATATGTGATGTTCTCCCAATAGAATGCTCCACTTCTGTAGCCTACCAGCCACATCTGGTCTAGAGATGACTTGTTTTATTGGTTGATCAGTAACAACTACAATTGGGTGCGCCTGAAAGTATCGGCGCAACCGTTTCGTAGCAAACACTAATGCCAAAACCAATTTTCCATGGAAGAGTAATTCAACTCCGGCCCTTGTAGTGTTCTACTTATAAATTAGACCGGAGTTTGGACTGTGTCCCTATCCGTCATGAGTACCGCACTTATTTCTCCATGTGTGGCTGACAGATACATGATGAGCTCCTCCTTGGGCTGGGGAGCCACTAGCATAGGGAGAGATGCAAGGTGTTGCTTAAGTTGACCAAAGGCTTCCTCAGATTCCTTTGTCCACTAGAAGTATCCCTTCTTAATGCACTTCTTGAGTGTTTTAAATTGGGGGAGTGACTTCTCCGCGGACTTTGATAAGAACCCGTTCAGCCCGGCCAACTTCCCATTTAAGGATTGCACCTCTTTCCGTGTCTGAGGGGATGGTAACTGTATTACTGCGTCCGCCTTTTCCGGGCAAGGTTTGATGCCATTTGGATCAATCAAATATCCAAGGAACATTCCTTCCGTTGCCCCAAACGTTCATTTCTTTGGATTTAGTTTCATATTAATCCTCCTCAATGTGTCAAACGTCTCTTGGACGTCTCGGAGAAGTGCATCCTCCGTATGACTTTTGATGACTAAATCATCAACATAGACCTCCAGGTTACGACCTATCTGTGAGTCGAAGGCTTTGTCAACAAGCCGCTGATATGTTTCCCCGGCATTCTTTAGTCCGAATGGCATTTTTGTATAACAGTATACGCCTTGACTAGTATGGAACGCCGTCTTCTCTGCGTCCTCTTCCGCCATCTGGATCTGGTGGTATCCTTTATATGCATCTAAGAAGCAATTAAAGGGATATCCACATAGGGATTCCACCTTCCAATCAATCTCCGGTAACGGATAGCAGTCCTGCGGACAGGCTTTGTTCAGATCTGTGAAGTCCACGCACATGCGCCAGCTCCGTCATGCTTTTTGACCATGACTGGGTTGGATAACCACTCGTGGTAGTATACCTCGCGCATGATACCTGCATCCACCAATTTCCGTACTTCATCCAATATTACTTGGCTGCGTTCGGGTGCCTGACCGCGCTTCTTTTGCTTAACGGGAGGATATCCCTGGCGGATTTGGAGCTTATGTTCTGCTATCGCACGCGGTACGCCCGTCATATGCTTGGGATCCCATGCGAAATCATCTAAGTTTGCTTTCAGGAGAGAGCACATGGCCCTCTTGCCGCTATCCGAGAGTGTTCCCCCTATGGATACCTCTTGTTCCGGGTAATTAGGATGGATTGCCACCTTCCAATTGGGAGGTGGTGATCCGTCCTTGGGGGGAACAGGTGGAACCGGTATTGTTACGGCATGGCACTCGGATGCTGGTATCATTGTGTTATAGATAGTGACAATTCCTCCTTCCACAGGGAATTTGATCATCCCGTGTGTCGTGGAAGGTACCGCTCGTATGGCCAGGATACTTGGTCTGCCTATGATCCCATTGTATGGAGAGTGTGAGCGTATCACCATAAAGTTCATCCATACCATGGTGGAGTGCTCTTCATTCCAATGGTTACAAGCAGACGCAGCTGTCCTATTGGCCATATGGTGTCTCCACTAAAATCGATGAGCGGCGCCGTGGCCGGTACTAATTGGCTTCTTATTTCTGGTCGTAACTGTACGAAACAGTGTTCGTATAGCACTTCTGCTGATGACCCTCCATCCACATACATACGGCGGACATTGTGTGTTCCAATGCTTATCTCAATAGTGAGAGGCGCATCAGTCACATCGCTTGCCGTGATGGGAGGGAATGAGATTTCTCTACTGCGTGAAATTTTTTGACTAATTTTCTGCCTTGTGCGGCGCTGCCTGGATTGGATCATGTATATAGTTGAAGGTTTGTCCTTTTGGTGATCCTTCTTGTCATACTTCTTGTTGTCTTTTCCATCCTTCCAGTCCTTGACCAAATGCTTGAGTTTGCCTGACTTGATCAGTGACTCAATGTGCTTCTTGAGCTGGATACATTCCTCCGTGCCATGGCCCTTGTCTTTGTGGAATTCGCAAAAGCGATTCCTTGACGACGGTCCAGCGGAGTCGTCATTGGGGGAGGTCTCGGGAAATTGGCCCCTTTTGTCAGTAAGATCTCCCGGTAGGACATCTTTAGAGGGGTAAATTTGTCCTCCGACCATCCTCCTTTGTTTTGGCTCTTGTAATCTGAGCCCTCCCACTGCTCTGGTTGTTTTGACCACCCGACTGTCTCCTGGACTGGTCGTTCGATCGGTAGCTGTTTCCTTTTGAAGGATAGGTTGCGGCTACCGCGGTTTCTCCCTCTATGAAGTTTCTGACCCTTTCCATAAGGTCGTCATACCTCTCCGGAAATTTGTCACCGAGACGTCTGATTAATTCCCTGTCTGTTATGGCGTGCATATAATCGGAAATTTTCAGAAGTTCCGGCATTGTCTTTGTGCGTGTGCACTCGTCATTGAAGCGTTTAGTGAAGGCCTCCGTAGACTCTCCCGGCTGTTGCTTGACGGTTGCCAATGAGACCGGGTCCCTATTATACTTCTTTCGCCGAGTATAATTATTTTTGAACGCAATACGTAGTTCAGTGAAGCTAGCAATGCTTCGCGGAGGAAGTCCCTCAAACCAATCACGAGCATTGCCGATCAAGGTTGAATTGAACATTTGGCACCATATAGGCATGGGCCATCGTTCAATTTTCGCATGCGTGTCAAACATCTTTAGGTGATCATCCGGATCACCAGTCCCATCATAAGTCTTGACACACGCCGACATGCGACGATTTGTATCCTCGGAGTAATTACGTATGCGGAGAGTGAAAGGATCTTCCCTGGGATCAGCCCATGGACGGGTGAGATTAGGGTCACACCACGGGCGGGAAAGATCTTCTGCTTCCGCCTCTCGATAATAGGGGCCACCATAGTACTCCTCATTGTCTGGTGGCGGTGGAGGAGTACGCCTAGGTCAGCGACGCTTGGGTGGATGGTCATCCGAGTCCTCTCCTGATGGACCGGGAGAAGGGGCGGTGCCCCATCCTTTGGGTGAGGACCGCTCTTGTGAGAAGAGCCATGGGCCTTCTTCCCGGTATTCAACCTATCCCACACGCTTTTGCGGCGATTAGTTCTGGTTAGCTCCAGATCTGGTCGTTCGGGTGAACCGTTGGATCTCTCTCCCTCCTCGCGAGATTGTATTAGTTCCTGCATGAGACGATCCCCTATGTGTTCGAACACATTACTGGGTTGGGGAGTTTCCTCAAAGGGGTTCCGCTCCTGAGGTCGTGTCCTTCGCTTCCTTTGAGTTCGAGAAGAGGTGCCTGGTCCGGCGTTGCCAAAGTTGAGCCTAGATTGGAGGTCCCTCCCTAGGTTCAACCTTGATGCGATTCCTGGGACGATCCTCTCAAAGTTCTGTGTGAGAACTCGAGTGAGATCTTCCTCGCTGAGTGGTTCGACCTCTACTTCTTCCTCAATCGATGGTCTGCGCGGCTCCTTGTTAGGGGGGTTGGGCGCACTCCATGGATCAGGGTTATCCAAGGTCGAAGTAGGTGGTGGGGTGACAGAGAACGTGCTTGTCATACCTATGGACTGAAGACCACTTCGGTTGTTTGGTCCGCCGGCTTGGTTGCTAGGGGATCGATTGGGAATGAGTATCCCTTCCCCTGGGGACTTCCGATTCCCAGGATTTGTGTTCCTGGGGTTTTCCTGCGGATGCCCCTTCGTCATTAAGAATTCGAGATGAGAATTTGCTCTAGCTTAGTGTAATGGTCCCACGTATGGCGCCAACTATTTTTTTATATAGCCATAATATCTATTTGTATTAGTAGCACTCTACTAATACGTATTATCGGTTTTTTGTTTTTTGTGTGATTATTATTAATATATTGTATACGTAGAACAATAAATTCACAAGTACTCCAAAAGTGTGAAAACACAACCTTGACTTGGGAGGTCATTACCCAATTATTGTATTCGAATCTCAAACAAGAAAGAAAGGCAAAAATAGATAAATACTTTCGTGAAGCTCGATTTTGAAAAATACAAACTATAAGGTGGGTATAAGGTGGGTATTATAAAATATACCCTAAGGAAAAAGGCTCTTAAGTGCTTCGCGCCACCTCGTTTTCCCACTTGCTTGTGAGTATTTTGAGATTGAAAGCTAATCGAGGGTTTTTCCGCCCAAAGTATTATTAAGTATCATATATAGTTTCTTGGTTTCATTTGATTAAACCCTCTTGAATGTTTTGGTGTTCCACCAACGTTCTAAAGTCATCGAAGGCGTTCACTTCACGTGATCGTTTTCATTCCTTGAGGCTTCTGTAATCAAGAGATTTGATTAAGGAGGAGATTTGTAGATTTCGGTCTACTTAATACAGTCACAAAAAAGGGGTAAAAACAATCAAAAACCACAAAAAAATTGGAAAAATACAAAACACCAAAAAGAATCTTCTTTGCTCATCCCCTCGTTGTACGTGACGTTTATGCAAACCCGCAACCAAGCAAGACGTGCACGTAAACCTAGAAACCAAAAGGAGTCAACACCTACTCCTAATCTTTCTAGTGAGGAGTCTCCTATTGACGAACCCATTGTAAGAGAGGAACCAACCATGGAGAATCGAACTATGATGGAGTTACTTCAAGCACCCACCGAGGGTTATGGAGAGGCTATTGTAATTCCCGCTATCCTTGCGGAGAATTTTGAAGTGAAAACGGGTTTGTTGTCGATGATCCAAAACAACAAATTCCGTGGTGATGAAAAGGACAACCCGCACAACCATATCCGCCAATTCAATCGTCTTACCGCCACTTGCAAATTTAAGGATGTTGCTAATGACTCGATTAAGATGATGCTTTTTCCGTATTCCTTAGCGGGGCCCGCTAAAATTTGGTTAGAGAAAGAGCCACCCAATTCTATATTGACGTGGAAGGATCTCGTTTCAAAGTTTGTGAACCAATTTTTTCCGCCCTCTAAGACTACGCATTTGAAAAACGAGATTTCAAAATTTTCACAAGAATTTAATGAGAGTTTTTCAACGGCTTGGAATAGGTTTAAGGAAATGTTACATGAGTGTCCTCATCACGGTTTTTCCGATTTGCATCAAATTGACACGTTTTACAATGGACTTAATGATCATGAAAGAGATTATCTAAATGCCTCCGCGGGTGGTAATTTTTTGTGTAAAATGGTTGAGGAAGATTTGGTGATAATTGAGAATAGATCTAAGGTGTATAGTCCTCGTAGCACGTCGAGTGTTCGTAAGGCTTCGTCTTCGGCTTCACATTCTTTGTCTAATACCATCGATGCTTGCCAAATTGAGGCGAACTTGGAAAACAAAATCTTTGATAAGCTTAAAGGACTTTTAATTGAATTCAAAGTTGGAGAACAAAGTGCTCCCGCTACGGCTAAAGCGGTTGAGGCTTCATGTATGTATTGTAGTGGAGGTCATGATTTCTCAGAGTGCATTACCAACAGTGGTAACATTTCGAGTGCCTACGCGGCCACGGGAACTTACAACCAAAACGGTCAAGTTATCCGCTCCAATCAATTGACTCCACCGGGTTTTGCTCCTAATCAAAATGCTAACAACAATTATCGAAACAATCAAGTTGGTTTCAAAAACAATTATAAAGGAAACTATGGGAATCAAGGGGCTAATAATCAAGTTTCAAACAAAAATCAAAGTGATTTTCAAAACAACAACAAGAGTTTGCCAACTTTGAAAGATCTTTCAAATGAATTTGTTGAATACGCTAATGGAAACGATGCTAGGTTTGACAACATTCAAAGAGAAATCATTAGCCTAAGATCCGAGTTTAAGAACGACTTGAAGAAGGAGTTGAAAAATGATTTAGCAAATGAGCTTAAAATCCATACAAACAAAATGGAAGGAAATGTAACGAGGTTACAACAAAACCAACAAAAAATGGAACAAGGGCAACATGAAATTAAGCAAGAAATAATTAAGGCCGAGAAGAGGCAATCCATGTTTGAGGACAAAATTCCATCTATGTTTGAGGCTATTATGTGCAAACCGTCTTCGACTAGTCTTCCTAGTAACACCATATCGAACCCTAAGGGAGAGATGAAAGTGATTACCACACGTAGTGGTAAGACACTCAAGGAACCGACTCCTCAACCAACTGCTCCTACGGAGGAAGCAATTGAGGAAGAACCCGAGGTGGTGGTCGAAAAGGAGCATGTCCCAATCCCACGAAGTACCGCTCATGCCACACCTACGGTTGACCCATTACCAACATTGGAACCCGAGATTCCAAAGGCTATGCCTATGCCTCAACCCACACCACCTTTGCCCTATCCATCGAGACTTAGAAAAAAGAAACGTCAAGAGCGTGATAATTATCAGTTTGAGCTTTTTATGAAAACGTTTCGTGATTTGCACTTTAATGTGAGTTTTGCCGATGCTTTGGTCATGATGCCTCGATTTGCCGCTAACTTTAAGAGTATGTTGAACAACAAGGAGAAATTGCATCAATTGTCTAGTTGTTCATCGGTTTATCTTAATCGCATACCTTAAAAATTCGGTGATCCCGGTAAATTCTTGATTCCTTGTGCAATCCAAGATATGGAAGAATGTTATGCCTTGGCCGATCTTGGTGCTAGTATTAACTTGATGCCACTTGCAATCTTCAAGTCGCTCAATATTCCTAATCATACTCCTTCACTAATGTCTATCGAGTTGGCCGACCATTCCATAATTCCCGCATGTGGATTGGTGGAAGACGTTTTTGTGAAAGTGGGAAAGTTCTATTATCCGATAGACTTTATAGTTGTCGATATTCCCACGGATCCTCAAGTTCCTCTCATTTTAGGTCGTTCGTTTTTAGATACGTCTATGGCTTTGATCGATGTGCATGCTAGAAAGATCACCTTACGTTTCAACGACGAGGAACTTGTTATAAACGCAACTCAAAATTCTCAAATTTCTCATGTTTATTCCGTTGCAACCATAAACCTCGTTGATATGATTGACGTTGTTTGCGAGGAACTTTCACAAGAAGTTTTAGGTTTTGGTGATGATGAAAATAGTAGCAATCCCACTATGTTAGATCCCATCCTTGATACCTCGACACCAACCTTCACTCCATTTGAAGGTGGTGGTTTTACGTGGAGGAATTCGATGTTCCACGTACTTGTGACGAAGACCTCGACAATGATGAGGACTTCTCGATTATCAAGGATTTTCTTAACGATTTCCCATTTCCTCCACCCGAGGAGGTTATGAGTATCGAGCCCAAATCTTCAATTGAGGAACCACCTATCCTCGAGTTGAAAGATTTACCTCCTCATCTCGAATATGTCTTTTTGGAGAAGGGCGACAAGTTGCCGGTTATTATTTCGAAAGAACTTTCGGATGATGAAACAACCGCACTTGTCAATGTTCTAAAGGATCACAAAGGGGCAATTGTGTGGAAGTTATCCGATATTAAGGGGATCGATCCCAAATTTTGTACCCACAAAATCTTAATGGAGGAGGATTACAAGCCCGCAATCCAATGTCAAAGGAGGGTGAACCCCAAAATTCACGACGTCATAAAAAAGGAAGTCCTAAAACTCCTTGACGCGGGAATGATTTACCCTATTTCCGATAGCCCTTGGGTGAGTCCTATTCATTGTGTCCCTTAAAAGGGAGGAATGACCGTTGTGCCAAACGATGCCAACGAGTTAATTCCTACTAGACTCTTGACCGGATGGAGAGTGTGCATTGACTATCGTAAGTTGAATAAAGCCACTCGAAAAGACCATTTTCCCTTGCCCTTCATGGACCAAATGTTGGAGCGTCTTGCGAGAAACGATTTCTATTGCTTTTTAGATGGTTTTTCCGGTTACTTCCAAATCCCCGTCGATCCTCGTGATCAAGAAAAAACTACGTTTACGTGTCCATATGGAACGTTTGCCTATCGTAGAATGCCATTCGGACTTTGCAATGCACCGAGAACCTTTCAAAGGTGCATGATCGCTATTTTTCATGATATGATCGAGAAGACGATGGAAGTCTTCATGGATGACTTTTCCATGTTTGGTAGTTCGTTCACTTCGTGTTTATCGAATCTTGAGAGAATGTTGAAGCGTTGTGAGGAAACCAACCTTTTGCTTAATTAGGAAAAATGTCATTTTATGGTTAAAAGTGGAATCGTCTTAGGGCACAAGGTTTCGAAAGCGGGGATTGAGGTTGATCAAGCTAAGGTAGACGTCATCACCAAATTACCTCATCCCAAAACCGTTAAGGGAGTTAGGAGTTTCCTAGGCCACGCGGTCTTTTATCGTCGATTCATCAAGGATTTTTCAAAGATCTCTCGACCTATTACACATCTCCTTGAAAAAGATGCACATTTTATCTTTGACGAAGATTGTGTACGAGCCTTTGAAATCCTTAAGAGGAAACTTACCGAAGCTCCCATTCTTGTTGCTCCCAATTGGAACCTCCCCTTTGAGCTCATGTGTGATGCTAGTGACTATGCTATTGGGGCCGTATTGGGGCAACGTCATGAAAAACACTTCTTGCCTATTCACTATGCTAGCAAGACGATGACCGAGGCTCAACTAAAATACACTACAACGGAAAAGGAATTCCTTGCCGTGGTGTATGCATTTGAGAAATTCCGACCTTATCTCGTCTTGACGAAATGCATAGTGTATACGGATCATTCGGCTATCAAGTATCTTATGGCTAAACAAGATGCAAAGCCGAGATTACTTCGTTGGATTCTCCTCCTTCAAGAATTTGATCACAAAATCATTGACAAAAAAGGAGCCGAGAATCTAGCAGCCGATCATCTTTCTCGTTTGGAAGATCCTCACCAAAGTGTTAACGAGCCCAAGGAAATCACCGAAACATTTCCGCTCGAGACACTTGGTGTAGTGAATTCTAAGCTTGATTCTTCCACCCCATGGTTTTCGGACATCACAAATTACCATGCGGGCAACTTTATCATCAAGGGTATGACGACTCAAGAAAAACAAAAAATCTTTCGTGACGTCAAGTTCTACTTTTGGAACGACCCTTACTTGTTTCGAACTTGTGCGGATCAAATTATTCGATGTTGTGTCTTTGGTACCGAAGCTTCTAACATCCTTAGAGCTTGTCACGAGGGACCCACGAGTGGTCACCATGGTGTTAATCTCACGGCTAAGAAGGTCTTTGATGCCGGTTTCTTTTGGCCTACTATTTACCGAGATGCACATGAACTTGTGAAGTCATGTGACTCATGCCAACGACAAGGAAAAGCCTCACAAAAAGATGAAATGCCACAAAATATCATCCAAGTGTGTGAGATCTTTGACGTTTGGGGCATTGACTTTATGGGGCCGTTCCTATTATCTCGTGGTAATAAGTATATCCTTGTCGCCATTGACTACCTATCTAAGTGGGTGGAAGCTAAGGCTTTGCCCACCAATGATGCTCGTGTGGTAGTCAAGTTTTTGAAAAGCTTGTTTTCTCGGTTTGGAACCCCTCGTGCGATCATAAGCGATCGTGGAACCTATTTTTGTAACGACCAATTCGAAAGGGTCCTAAGTAAATATGGGGTTACACATAGGCTTTCTACGGCTTATCACCCACAAACGAGTGGGCAAGTCAAGGTTTCAAACTGAGCGTTGAAGAGGATCTTGGAGAGATCCGTAGGAGAAAACCGACACTCTTGGTCGGATAAGTTGGACGATGCTTTATGGGCCTTTAGGACCGCTCATAAGACACCCATTGGGTGCACTCCTTATAAGCTTGTGTATGGGAAAAATTGTCACTTGCCAATTGAATTGGAACACAAGGCTTATTGGGCCCTAAAGCATTGTAATGACGATATGGAGACCGCGGGAAACACGGGAAAATGCAATTAACATTGGGGATCAAGTTTTGCTTTTTAATTCTCGTTTGAAAATCTTTTCCGGTAAGTTGAAATCCCGTTGGTCCGGTCCATTCACCGTGACTCAAGTTTTTCCATATGGGACCATCGAGCTAGCTCAAAATGATGGCCCCAATTTCAAGGTGAATGGACATAGGTTGAAGCACTACTTTGGCGGGGAAGTTCCATCCTTAAACTACCTCAACCAAATCACCTTCCCCAATGATAATTAGTATTGAGGGGATCAAGTCGAGCTCATAACTCGGTAATCAAAAACGAGGTGCCTCGTGGGGGAGTCCCATGGTTATCCTATGTATATATTATCGCTTTCTAATGTAGTAACGTGTGGGGATTTGTGCCCTTCCAACCTTTGTTCTCTGGTTGTTTGTGAATTGTGGATTTTAGATGATCATTATCTTCACGATTGGAGCCTCTCGTGTTCGTTTTATGGGAGTACTCGATCGTTTTCTTTAAAGACTTTCTCAATATCCATGATATATCCTTTGATGTTCTAACCTTAGGTTTATAGCACACTTCATAAACGGCTTTAAATTTAACGGTTACACCCTTTCCATGCTAGATTAGGCATTCGACTACGTCTCTAGTATGGGGGTGGTTTCACCCCTAGACTCGAAACATTAAGGACAATGTCTAACTTTAGTATGGGGGGGGGGGGGTGAATAGATACTTGCCTTGCCAAACCTTCACGCTTTCCAAAGTTTATCTTTTTGTTGCAAAATAAGGCTAAAAATGGCCAAATTTTAAAAATTTTCTCATGTTTTATAAGTGTTTGAAGACACGAATGTAGATTTTCCGATGGCGAGAATAAGAGTAATTTTTGAATCGACCGTGCGTGTTGAGCACTTAGCTTTGATTCCTTAACTTCACATTACGCTAAGTCTCTTAAATGAGGACGAGAAATGATAGAGTTAATTATAAGTTACTATGCTAAACGTAGAGTACTCGTATTCTTTAAAATCTCATGTGTTCTCGTTATTTGCTTATTCTCCCTTCACTTGTAAATATTTTTTGCTTAATAAGTATTGACTTAGCGGTTTGGTCTTGATTGTTGGTTTCTAGTCTTTTCTAGTAGCTTCCGTGTAATTAAATTGGGAAGACATTAAGGTATCGCCAGCGTCACGGTTTTGAAGTATTGGCAACCCGAATAATCAAAAGCTTCACCCAATAATAAGATTTCAAGTGCTCACCTAAATCAAGCAAATAATTTGAAGCTCACAAGGCCAAAAAATCTATGCAAAATTGAAAGTGAATCAAGCCTTAATCTTTTAAGCTTTAAATATCCAAAATTCGCCTTAGCGTGAGGATATACGTCTTTGGCTAATAAAACCACCGATGAGGTGGATAATAAAAGGCAAGGCAAGACCAAAATCATAATAAAAGCTTCATGGCGAAGTTGAATAAAAGATGGAGGTAAACCTATGATAATAAGGCCCTTCCATTAGGGGGCGTATAAAAGTCTTGGTAATAAGTCTCATGTTCAAAACCGTTATAAAACCGTGTTTATCGATCCTTCTTGTGAACTTAATTTTTTAACATCGTTGTCTGTTAGGAGGGGTTATTAATTTGATGGTCTTCGTTACACCGTTAGGACTCTATTTTTAGACCTAAATCTCTATTATCGCATAAGTCAAACAATGTATCCTCGTGAAACATTCAAGACAAAATAAAATATAAGAGATACAACTTAGGATAATGGGAGGATAAGTACGTGATTAGGGCATATGAGTAGTGTTAGCATTACTAACTTATAATGAAAATGATCTCGTTGCACGCTTAGCATGGAATTGTGTGAAAATCGAGGACGACGAAATTATTTCTAACGAAGCATTCACGTGTTCTTATTCTATGAACCTAAACGTCCCATTTTGTGATGAAAATCATACATTATGTCTAAAACACAAGTAGTAGTAATAGTAGTAGTGTAGCTAATTTATCATTCAAATAAAGTGAATAAAATGAATTTTGGAGGTGCTACGATACTTTATTCTAGCATTGCGTGAGGGCACGACAATGGTTTAGTATGGGGGAGTGATGAGACTGCTTTTATACATAGTCTCATCTTCCAAAAAGGGCTTTAAATGCATTAAATATCATGAAAATGTCCAAATATATGCTTGTGTTTGTTGCTTGTATATTTTAGGTACGGATATTGAGAAAATGACAAAAGATCACACGAATCATGCAAAAACGAACACGGGAAACGAAGCCGCACAATGAACCAAGCCCTAATAAAGATTTTCCAAGACAAACCCTTGAAGATTTGAAGATTATGCAAGAAGGGTCCTCCAATATTGAAGAATTGACACTTTAAACCCTTGTATCTTCATAATTACAAGATTGGTCCCTAAAGTTTGTCAATATTGCAAAAAGGGCCCTCCACTTTGAAGAATTGGTAATTTTAGTCCCTCAACAAAATTAAATTGTCAATATTAGCCCTCCTCAAAGTCAAACATACCATGAAGGACTTCAAGTTACAAGAAATTACAAGTTTGGTCCTTTAAATATGTCAAATTACCAAAAGGACCCTTAACTATGAAGAATTGGCAAAAATGGTCACTCATAAATCATGACTTGGCAATTTCAGTCCTCCAAGAAGTCAAACAAACAAGTCAAGACCATTATCAATGAAGAAAATGCCAAAACAGCCCTTCAATAATCAAGAAATGGCAAGAAATACCCTTGAAAATACTTTACAAAACTTTTTGGGGCAAAAATATGAAGTTGGAAACTTCAATTACAAAGGAAAACGAGTTTTGGCTTATTTATTTACAAGTGAAAGAAAGAAGAAAGGCTGGGGACTAGTTTGGGCAGACAAGGGAAGTTACATAGACCAACCATTCCCTTACACGTGTCCCACTCACCCCTTACAACCAATCACACTTCACCCTGGTGCCACCTCACATCCCACTCACCCTTTATTTAACTAATCTAACTGATTAGTTAAATTTGGCGCTTAACATGTTTTTTAAACACAAATCCAGATTAAACATGGCACTATTCCCTCAAGAACACGATTTGGGGTTTTGTTAATTACTTATAATTAAGACACCAACTGCTCCAGATTAGTGATTAATGACCTTTTAATCATAACCCAACTCACAAATAACTTGCCACATCACCCATCAACCCCACATGAGATTCCCCTGCTTCACTCTTGTGCAAACTGCCAAAACTTGGACAGCAATCCAACCATCTACATTGAAGCTTACTTTTTAAGCTTGTTACAAGCCCTTGGATGCAATCACACCTTGCCAGCTACAACAAAACGCCAAGAACAAGTCACATGATCTTCAAAGTATTCAAACCCTCAAGGACATATTTGGGACTTCACCACCAATTAGGGTTACATTTTTATGCTTTGTAGTAGTCACATGTAGCCTATATAAAGGCATTTAGGCTTTCATTTACAATTTGCTCTTGAATTTTCCTTGTTCACTTTTCTGTAAATCATATATTCAAGTTAATCAAATGTGTTTGAAATTGTGAAGAAAACTCAAGTGCTAATCATTATATCTGCTTGTTATTGTTCTTTGTTTACTAATCTTTAATCTTAAAACCTATTTTCAAAGGAGTGTGCAAAAGTTTGCATATTTTCCTTGAATCTTGATATTTTGCTAAGTCTTGTTCAAACCTTGGTCATGGGCTATAAAGCTGATCATAACATCCTGATATTGTGATATCAAGGTGCTGTGAAGCATATAACTTGGGGATAATCAAGTGTGGGGAACTAAGGTTACATTAATCAAGTATTTTTTATTTTTCTGATTTTGATATTTTGCTTCTAACCTTGTTGAATCTTAGCAGGAGTTTGTGTGGAAGCTTGTGCTTGTTCTTGCTAGCACATAAGCTCAAAATTCGTAGGTGTGGATGTACATCCATGAGGTTTGCACCATTCTACCCAAAATCTGCTTAAAATCTTAATTTTTGGTGATTTTGTGTGTTGTTTGTGTTCTTGTGGAATTTATGGTCTAATCTTGTTCAATACTGCATATTATACTTGTTAATGTGTTTGATTGGGCTTGGGTAGTCTTGGAATACACTTATACTTGTTTTAAATTGATTTGAAAAAGATAAGGGGTGTTTGGGATTATCTGTTTAAGATCATAAGTTGTTATTGTGTTGTTGAAAGTTGTTGTTTATGCTTGTTATCTGTTATTGACTTGGTTGTATACTAGTTGCTGCAAGTTTTCAGTCTTATAACCTCAAATCAAACATTGTGCTATATCTCATTGGATTTGACTGATTTTGAACTAAGATTTTGGTAATACTTAGAGTATATGCATGCTTAGGGCTAAAAGGTGTTAAATCATAGTTAATATAACATGGTTTGAAGATTTGAGTGTTTGAATTTGGCTTGTTGGTCAAGTACATCAGCAAAGTAAAAATCTGCTTGTGTTAGTGTTCATCAGTAACCTTATTGTGCTTGAATCTTGATTTAGGCCTTGAACACTGCATGAAACCTGTTTAAACTTGTTCATTTAAGTTTATTATAGCTTGTGTATGCTTTTGGTGCAATTTGGTTGGCTGAATTTTGCTTAAACTTATAAGTGCTTAACTGCTTATTGTTCATGTCTTTGAGATGTCTGGTGCTTAATTGAATTAACTGCACTGATTGGCTGGGTGATTTTGTGATTTCTTTGTTGTTTCTGACTCCTTGTGATTCATTGATCACAAGGGTGCCTTGTTTGTAACTTGAATCCACAAAAAAGTCACTAAAGACAAAAAATCAATTAAGTCAAGAAGTGGAAAAAGTTTCCACTGCTCAGACACCAAAACTAGCCCCTGCTAGTGTAATTTTGCATTCAGCTTATTAATAAGCCAAATTGGCTTATCCAGACCTGCAACAACTTACTTTTTGTGATCAATCTTCATCATTTGACCCATTTGTTTGAACTGGAGCTTATCAGACCTTGACTTTGACTTTTTGCTAGAAAACTCATAAAGTTGACTTTTAATTAAGTGCTTATTTGCTTATTCCAGCTTATTGAGTGGGCTTATTTGAAAACTTTTTGTTTATTAAGCTTAGTTAAGTTATTTAAAAGCTTTTGAAACTTGAATCAGCTATTGGGGTGGCCTAGAACTCGAAAACGACTATTTTGTCGTTTTGTGAAGATAGCTTATTGCTTTTTCAGGCTTATTCCTTGTGCTTATTTCAAATTTCTTTTTACAGAACTCTTAAGTAACTCAAAAGAAGCTTGTGTGTCTAATTTGAGCTTATGGCATCAGCTTATAGCTTAATAGGTCAAAAAGCCCAATAAGAATAAGCTGCTTTGAAACAAGCTAGCTTATACTCATATTCAGCTTTTGGGCCTTCAGAGTTTTGTCTTTAAAATCAAATTTTGAGTCAGATAGGAGTTTTTGGGCTTATTTGGATGACATTTTCCTTATTGGGCCTTAATAAGCCCATTAAGCTAACTGTTTAGACTTTTGGCCCATTCTAGGCCCATTAGGGGTATTTAGGTAATTTCAACTTCATTTCTGTGTTTATTAGGTTAAAATAAGCTAGTTTGCAACTTTTAAATTTTTTTATAGATTTTGGATTTTTAATATTATTTTATTATTAAAAATTAAATTTTAGATTTTTCAAGTTTTTATATTTTTCTTAGGTTAAATACATTAAGTTAGGAATTTTACAATTTTTAGAATATTTTTATTATCATTAGATTAATTTTTATAATTATTTTAAGTTTAAAGAGTTTTTAATTGTTTTTAAATAGTTTTACTTAATTTTTAAATTTTCAAAAATAGTTTTAAATTAAGTTAGGTCATTTTAGAGGTTTACAATTGAAAAAATGTCATTTTGGGCTTTTTGTTAATTAAATTGATTTTTGGGCTTTAATTAGCATTTAAAAATTATTATTTAATTAAATAAAAGGTTTGAGTGATTTTTGATTTTTTGTAAACTCTAATTACATTATTTAGGATTTATTACAATTTTCTAGCAATTTTTAGGGTAAATTTTTAGTTTTGCTACTTTTTACGGTTTTACGTGTACGACTTTATCGTCTTAGTTTAATTCGTCATCGTAACCGTCATTCTCTTCTTATCCCATTTCTATTTTCTCTTCTCATAAATATAATCATAAAGTTAATCATTTTTGACACACACACCAAGCCTCCTTGAGAACGATCCCCACTTTGGGTCATAACTTGTGGTTTTCCTAAATCACTTGTTAATACTTGACCTAATTACGCTCTTTTTCCTAAAAGACGTATTTCTACAACTATCAATGAGCTGTCACAATGAGCTATCACAATAAGTTATCACAATGTCAAAACCCTAATGATATTGTGATGGAAAAATCACAATATTCGGATGGAGTAAAAATAAGCAAAAAATCAAATAAGCACTTTAACCAAATATTTAACCAAAACAATAATAAGAAGAACAAAAATAAGCTACGAATTTTAAAACTTTCAAGATGCTAAATAAGCAAAATTTATAAATTGAACTAAAAGAAAAAGATTAAACTTTAAAAAGATAGAACTTTTAAAAACTCTTAAATAGAAATAAGCTAGACACAAAATAAGCAAAAAGCACAGTAAGCTAAGACCATGAATCGAATGAAATTGATAATAACAAAAAGATAAGAACTTTAATCAAAATAAGCATAAAGATGAAAACTTTAAGATTAATCAAACAAGACAATAGATTTTTAAAACAAGAAGAGAAGAATGAGAATGATTATGAAAAACTTGAAATTAAAGATGAAGATTAAAGATTCAAATACAAGATTAAAGTGAAAAACTTAAAACTTTAAAGAAAAAACTAGAGAGAGAAAGTAAAAACTAGAGAGAGAAATAAAAACACCTACTCCTACTCCTACTCTAATATACTCCTAATTTTCTAACCATTCAAAATGAAGGAGTAAATGACTATTTATAGGAGGAGGGGGAGTTGTTGTTGTTTCCTCTCTTTCTTTCTTTGTCTTTTCATCTTTTAATTTCTTCGTCTTTGTCGACGTTGTCTCGGGATTTGTCGATATAAAATAAACTCGTCTTCTAATTTTCTTTTTTTATTAGACTTGGTTCTTCGACTTCGTTAAACTTCCGTCTTTAGTCTTTTTCTTCGATAAATCTTCAGAATAAGCTTTTGACTTCCGTTCTTTTTGCACTCTTGATCTTTTGACTCCGTCTTTTGTCTTTTTATTCGATAAAAGCCCGTGAAAGCCCGTGTTTTCTTCCTTTTTCATATTTTGGTCCTAAAACACAACAAAAACACAAACCACGCATAATTCCGACTTTTACGAAATAAAATATACGTTTTGGCTCGGTTTTTATTATAATTAAGTGGTAAAAGGATAGGGGTTTTCACACCTATCATACAATAAAACCTGTTAATGGTAAAACTCACATTAGAAAACGCTGGAAAACTAAGGATAACACAAATATTAGCAATTCTAATAATATTATATCTGTATCTCCTAACACTCCAGGACCAATAGTTTCCAATGCATTGTCTACTGTTGTTGCTGAAAACAGGTGGTCCAAATTGTTCTCTAGTATTTGGACTCTGGTTGCTCCAAGCATATGACCGGAGATCGCTCTCAGCTCAGAAATTTCGTTAGCAAGTTTCTTGGTACGGTTCGATTTGGAAATGATCATATTGCAAAGATAATGGGTTACGGTGAATATCATATTGGGAATGTTATAATTTCCAGAGTGTATTATGTGGAAGGTCTCGGTCATAACTTATTTCTGTGGGACAATTTTATGATGCACACCTAGAAGTTGCTTTTCGAGAGCATACATGCTCATCCGTAATTTGGAAGGGGTTGATTTATTGAAAGGTACTCGAGATAATAATTTTTACACTTTGTCTCTACAAGATATGATGGCCGCTTCTCTCGTATGTCTTCTCTCCAAAGCATCAAAGACTAAGTCATGGTTATGGCATCGACCGTTATCTCATCTTAACTTTGACGCTATTAATCATTTGGCGAAAAAAGAACTTGTTCGTGGTCTTCCTAAACTTACATTTCACAAGGACCATTTGTGTTTCACATGTACAATGGGGAAAAGCTCTAAGAAATAATACAAACCCAAGACTGAAGACACCAACCAAGAGAAACTTTATTTGTTGCATATGGATCTTTGTGGGCCAATGCGTGTTGAAAGTCTTAGTGGTAAAAAGTACATCCTCGTCATTGTCGATGATTACTCTCGGTATACATGGGTGAAATTTATTACAACAAAAAATGAGGGACTTAAATTCATCATCGGATTTCTCAATATGATTCAAGTGCGTCTCAACACTACTGTCCGACGCATACGTACAGATAATGGAACCGAATTTGTGAATCAAATCTTGCGTAATTATTATGAAGAAGTTGGCGTATCTCATGAAACATCCGTTTAACGGTGTCGTTGAAAGGCGAAATCGCACACTTATGGAAGCTGATCGAACGATGTTAATTTACGCAAAGGCTCCATTGTTTTTATGGGCAGAAGTAGTATCTTCAGCAGTTTTCACCCAAATCCGGTCACTAATTCATAAACGCCATGGTAAAACACCTTATGAGCTTCTACATGGAAAAGTACCAGATTTATCATATCTTCATGTATTTGGCTCTCTTTGCTATCCAAATAATGATGGTGACAATTTGGGAAAACTTCAACCCAAGGCTGATATTGGTATTTTCATTGGTTATGCACCCACAAAGAAGGCATGCCAAATCTACAATCGTAATTCTCGTAAGATCCTTGAAACTATGAATGTCGATTTTAATGAGCTGACGACAATGGCTTCTGAGCAAAGCAGCTCTGAACCCGCACTTCATGAAATGGGACCCAGTAACATTAGCTCTGGTCTTGTCCAAAACAACCCTTCTTCATCATCATTTACACCACCTTCTAGGAATGAATGGGATACGCTGTTTCAACCGTTCTTTGATGAATTCTTTACTCCTCCAAGTATTGTTGCTCTAGAACCTGAGGTAATAGCTCCGGTTACCGAAGTTGTCGCTCCAGCAACCGAAGCACAATCAGATACGTCTACACCTACAATTGGTCAAGATATACCTTCAACGAGTAATCCTCAACCAACACCGGAATCAACTACCCATGTCATGACTATTGATGATGAAAAGGATGATGATCACGATTTAGAATTCGCTCAAATGCATGAACTTCCATTCTTTGGTGTACCAATTCCTGACTCTAATCAAGCCGGGTCGTCCACCTCAGAGGAAGCTCCTACTACGGTCTACTCCAATCCATGGATTCGTGAACATGACAGCAAGTGGACAAAGGATCATCCTATAGATTCTATTATTGGTGACCCTAATCGTCTAATATCCACACGAATTCAGTTAAAAGAAAGTGCAATGTTTTGTCATTTTGATGCTTTTCTCAGTGAAGTTGAACCTAAGACGTGGCAACAAGCTTTTACCCAATCATGTTGGATAGAAGCTATGCAAGATGAACTTAATGATTTTATACGTCTTGATGTATGGGAACTTGTCACATGCCCGGATCAAGTGAAGTTACTCACTTTGAAATGGGTTTACAAGGTGAAACTCGATGAGTTAGGTGGAATACTGAAGAACAAAGCTCGACTAGTAGCTCATGGATACAAGCAATTATTAGGCATCAACTTTATGGAATCCTTTGTACTTATTTCCCGTTTGGAAGCTATTAGACTATTCATTGCTTATGAAGCCCACATGAATATGATCGTCAATCAGATGGATGTGAATACGACATTTCTTAATGGTGAAATCAAGGAAGAGGTCTATGTTTAACAGCCGGATGGTTTTGTGAATTCTAAATATCCTAATCATGTGTACAAGCTTAAGAAGGCTCTCTATGGGTTGAAGCAAGCTCCACGCGCATGGTATGATCTATTGTCACAATTCCTCATTACACAAGGCTTCGCTAAAGGCAAGGTGGATCCCACGCTGTTCATTCAGAAACGAGGTAAAGATATGATTGATAAGTGTGAAAACACTCATCAATTATGATCCAAAAACCACTCAAAACACAGTCAAATACATTATTTTAACTTTAAAATATCAGAATTATGCGTGTATTTGTGTTTTATGTGTTTTTCAGGTAAAAAGATACATTTTTGAGCAAACATGCGTTTTCAAGGGATTTATATCACAAAAGATGAAGAAAAGGACGAAAGAGCTTCTAAGGACTTTATTTGCCAATATTATCAAGAAGGAGGGCTAGACTTGTAACTTTAACAAGAGAAAGGATAAAATGGAGAATTATTTAAAAGTTTTATACACCATTTGCAAAGAAATGAAAAAGAAGGGACCAAAAAGAAAAGAGAATGAAAGTTGAGATATTATCTTGGTCATTTGACCAAGACCGGTCAAACACAAACACAATAGACGCGTCTTCTCCAAACGAAGAGAGAGAGAGAAGCAGTTTCTTATCTCTTTCCACCAAACCTGCAACTCATTTTCATGAACAATTAAGAGGGTTTCAGGCAAAGTTTAAAGAAGGAAAAACGTTCCTCTCCTCCTCCTCTTCAAGATGATATAAGTTAATTTGATCAAGACTCAGAAACGAAGAAACCCCCAAATGGGATGAAGATGAAGAACGAAGAGTCAACCTCGTATTTTCCACGTGTCCACTCCTTATTGGATCGAACACGTCATCACTACCTCTATTTCACTCTCTCGACGGCTAAAAAAAGAAGACGAAGGCCTCATTTCTTGCGGTTAGCCTAGGAGTTAGTTTTCACATAGTTAGGTTAGTTAGAATAGATAGTTAGGTTTTCTTTCAGAGCTTATTGATTTTCAGTTAATCTTTCAGTTTTAAGTTTGTTTAGAAATCAGTTGAGATTAATTAATCTTTGTAACCGAATTCTGTTTTCTCCATTAATGAAACTCAATTTAGATTCTTAAAGCTTTCTTGATTTTTCTTTTAAGCTTTCTTTGACTGTTACTGTTCATCGAGATTGATTTCAATTGATAAGTTTGTTGATTCTAGTTCATATAGTACTGTTTACGCACTAGGAATTTGTTTAAATCATCAGATTTAAGTTTTCTGTTAGGTAGTTAAGGATTTTGAGTTTTGAGTTTTAAGTACTGTTCACCGCGAGCAACAACATATTAGTTGTTAATGAAGTTTTTTCGTTACGGTTCAATAGTCAGTTTTGCAAAACAATTCATTTCTGTTCAAGTTTGTGCATGATTTTGTTTGGATATTCAGTTTGCAGGATAAGAAATTTGCAGTTTGTTTAGATTTGCTGTTGCAACCCATTGAATTTCAGCGTTTTGGTAGTTTTAGATTATTAGTTTAGTTGAGACGTTTTGGATTTGATGCAGATTAAATAAGCTGTTACGTACTTACATTGATATTTCTATTAGAACAAAGGATTTCAGGATTAATATTTTAGTTTAACCTGTTAATAAGTTCATAAGCTCATAGCTTATGATCTTTAACCAGTTTTCTTTGTTAGTTTAATATGTTGTGCAAGAATCAGTAGCCGCGCTACAGTTTGTAGGTACAAGTGTGTAGCAGAAAGTGGCGTTCGACTTATAGGAAGAGGTGTTCGGGTACAAGCGAGCTCAGCGCTCCGCTTCGCCATCAAAGGACTTGGCCTGGATGTTCGGGTTAAGCAGAGATTTATATTTTCTGCATTTTCCTTGTAGTATAATCTGCTAGTAGTAAGAGAGTAGTGTAGTTGCTTAGTTGAACTTTGTTTGCAATTCATTAATGCTTGTAGCTTGATAATAGTTCGTCTGTAGGTTAAAATTTCTGACTTTTCAGTAGACTAGAGTTTGGCATAACTGTTGATTTGGAGCTCCTGATTTGATCTTATGTTAAAAACGAGTTAGCATAGGCTCATTTGGTAGTTAGTAAGCTGCATACTATTGTCACAGTTTATAAGGATCTATAGTACGAAGCAGTTTGGGTAGTTTTTTAGTCAATGTTTACAGTCAATCAGTTTAACCGTAATGAAATTTAGAGGATAAATTTGTTTCGTACTATTACTCTAGCTGTAGCTAAGAGTCGAACTTTGTAACTGTTAGCTTTTAAGTTTCTTGTTGAGTTTCGAATTAGACACATTTAGTCCCTCACTTGCATTCCTTTCATTTTAGTGCCAGTCCTGTTTTATTAGCCAGTTAGTTGAATATGGAGCTGTAAGTCCTTTTAGTTCATATTTCGGTTAAGTTTACTGTGCTGTTAGTCCAAACTCGTTAGGATTAGTTAATATAGTAATAGATTCGTTATAGCCAGTTGGGCTCAGTCCTTGGGCCTAGTTTTATAATTGATTGATAGTTGGGCCTAGTTTTCATTTTTCTATTTTAAATTTTGTAATTTGTATTTTCATTTGTAGTTAAAATGTGTCTTTTAAGTTTTTATAATTTTGTGTGCATCTAAAAGTGGTAATTGCAACGGGTTTTAGCGTAGTACGTATTAAGTAGTAATAGTATAATATTTTACATTTTTTATTACTTTGTGCCAAGTAGAAATAGATTACCAATCAAGTCTTTTTAACCAAAAACAATTAAGTCGAGCTTAAAAACGTTATATCAATTCGAATCGATACCGAGAAAAACGAACTAAAAAGAAAATATTAAATGGCGCCGCTGCCGGTTCTTTTCGTGAAGATTAACGATTTCGAGTGAGACGATTGGATTTTGGGATCCGTTCACTTTGTGAACGTTATTTTTTACGTATTATAAATCAAAAAGATAAAAAAAAATCAAAAAGATAAAAATACAAAAAAATAAAAAATCAAAAAATCAATTCTTTTCCTAAAGAATTGAACCAAAAAAAATAAAAAATCCAAAAAGTAATCTTTTTCCTAAAAGATTACACCAAAAAATATATATTATATCGTTTTCATCGTTTTTACGTACATATAGTAGTTTTCTTAAAAAATCAAATAAATACAAAAATATTTTCTCTATATTATTATATGTAAATACGTATACGTATAAGAACAACCAAGTTACCTATTTCCATAAGTATTGCCGAGGCAATACACCGTGTTGAGGGGCGTTCCGGTCCTTGACACGCGTATCGATCAAATTTAATAAAGCAAGAATAGATAAATACTTCCAATAGGCAATAATTCGAAGAATACAAACTACAAAGTGAATAGAAAGGCGATGTGCTATAAAATGCCATCTAAGGGTCAATAGGTACTTAAGTGCTTCGCGCCACCTAACCCCCCGTTCACTAGTGCGTATTCTAAGAAGGAAGGCTTTATTGGGGGTCTTGCACCCAAGTAGTAATTATATATATACTTTCTTGTGGATATTTCATATCGAACCTCGAAGAGGATAATCCTTTTCTTCTTCAAAGTCGACCGAGGGCTACTCCCTCATTCCTCGTGTTTACTTACACGTGTACTCGCACACGTGTAAACATACCACCTTTGGTGTATTACTTCCTTCCCAGAGGAAGCTTTTAAACATTATTATACTTGTATATACATTCGGCCACCTTGTTAAACATGGATACTCGTTCCATGTTGGAGATTTTGCAACAACGATCCACCAACGCTAATTATTCGCCTTGTTCGACCTGTGGTGGTCCACACGATACTTATTTATGTGATCAAAACAATGGCTATTATGGGGAGGGACATGCTTATAATGGAACCGAGAACCCTAATTTTCAACCTAACACTCAAATGGACTATACTTGTAATAACTATATGGGATATTCCGGTTTTTCATCACAAAATCCACCATCATTTCATGATCAAACCTTTAATGAGCCATACCAAAACCAAGGATTTTCCAATTATGGAGGTTTTCAAAATAATGATAATTTTCAAGGCTATAATCAAGAAACCTTTCATAATCAAGGATTTTCAAACAATGAAGGCTTTCAAAATGATGAAAATTTCCCATGTTATAATCAAGATACTTTTCAAAATCAAGGATTTTCACATTATGAGGGTTTTCAAAATGAAGGGAATTTTCAAGGTTACAATCATGAGAACTTTCATAATCAAGACTCTTTTCAAACCTATAATTCACCTAATTATGGAAATCCACCTCCAACCTATTATTCGACTTATTCATGTGAGTTTTGTGGAAACGAACCCCATTATGGTTATGATTGTCGACCAAGGGATCCGCCTTCTTATGCTCTTAGTGATCTCAATGAGCTTTCTTTTCTAATCGAGCAACAAGGAAGAGACAATGGATATAGATTAAAGGCTTTTACACGTATGAGAGAGATGAGTATCGAGGAAATGAGAGAAGAATCTCGGTGGTTAAGGGAAGAAATTAAGTCTCTTGAGGATGATGTAAGGAACAAACGGTTTAATATCAAGAGGTTTGGTGACATTTATAGAAAATCGGTGAACTATTCCTCTTAGTCCCTCAAGAAAGATTTAGATGATTTACTCGTTAAGATTGCTACAAAGGAAAAAGAAGAACAATTTTTTGCTAATCATGCTCGTTTGTTTAAACAATGCTTATTAGATGAAGATGATGAGGAACCTTCGATTTGTATGACACTAAATGATGACACACCTTCATCACCTTTACCTCACGTGGAACCCACCGACTCTTTAACCATGGGGGACGAGCCTCTTAGCACTAATACAAACACCGATTTGGATGAATTAACCTCTTCTAGTGTTGAGAACCTTATCCCAATCCAAAGAGAGCTTGAGGGTGTTTCCAATGAACCATGTGACGAGCTTTCTATTGATACTTCTCCTCATGATCACATTGAGATTTCATCACATGTTGACTTTCATGCTACTACTAGTGATTTTGGTGATTTCGATCTTGATGAATTGTTCAAAGAAAGGGATAATGAGATTGAGGAAGAGTTTATGCAAGATATAGAGGATGATGATTGTGATTCTAGTGAGGCATCTTATGATATATTATCCGAGGACTTTTCATGTCAAGATGACCTTCCTAATTTGGATGAAGATGTTGCTCATATAGAAGAAGTGGAGATGTTCATATTCGTGAGGTTTTATCAAATGTTTATCATCTTATCTCCTCGATTGAATCATTGAACACACACCATAATGATGAGTCCATAGAAGAAGAACCTTTCATTGATATTTCTTCACCGGTTTTTGAGGTTGCACCTATTGATTTTTATGATGATATCATCCCTTTGAGTGATTCTCTCAATACACCTTCTTTTGAGCCTTCTATTCCCACCCTTCCACCCTTGAAGTTGGTTATTGATGAAGATCCTATACTCTTAGAGATTGATCCTTTTTCACCTATGGCACCTTTAGAACCTAAAACCTTTGATATGGATTCTCATATGGATATTGATGCCACCATAGAGGCTTATCTTGTTAATATTGATATTGAGGTTGATGATAGTGATTCTAATTGGGAAGAGGAGATTCGTCTTAGTGAGAACTTGCTTTTTGGGACCCTAGAGCCTACAACTCTTCCACAAGACACTATTAATCTTGATCCTCCTTATTCTATGCCTTTTATGGAAGATTACCCACCTTTTGATGATGATGATGAGCCTATTATGGATATACTTGTTATGAATGTTTTGATACCTACACCTTCATTGTCTCATGATGCTTTGATCACTAAGGGGGAATCTTATATGGTTGATACGAGTTCATCTCTTTATTTTCCCATGAAGGGAAAGGTTTTTGATCCTGGGATACGTATGTTTGGGAAAAAGTGGTTTTCATCTACTCGACTTAAGAGTGAGATTTCGATTGATCTGGGCTTTTTGTATGAGCTTACTTTGGTGATATTACCTACTTTGGAGTTTTTCACTTGTCGAGATGGAAACTATGTATTTGATCCTGGGGTGCTTCCTATTTGAGAGATTTCGTATGTTGGACAAACTTGAGACACGTTGGACCGTTCCATTTATCGAGGCGAATATTGTAAATCTTATAGTAAATGGCAACGTGCTAAGTTTGAGTGTATCATGTGAGATGTGATTCAAAGTGATATCCTTTATTCTCCATGATGGTTTCCCCAAGGACAACCTAATTCGGGGCCGAGTCGAGCTAGCGACTTAGGGTTAAAAAAAACTCAAGCATTGAATAACTAGGTTAGAAAACATAGAGTAGATTTTCAATAGGTTAGGTTTAATTAAAAGGATGTTATAGTAGAGTTGAAGTGGAGGGGTGCCTTTCTTCGTCTTTTGGTGTTTGTTTCAAGGGTTGCTCTCTCACATTTCATACTTGGAGCTTGTGGAGGAGGCCCGTGTATCTGGTTCACTTCGATAAGTTTTTGCTATTGCGATATTCAAAACACTTGTGCTTAAAATGAATACCCTTTAGTTGTATCTTCCTTAACTTGGGTTAAGCAAAGTTATCAATGTAATAAGTGTAGGGGAGTTCACTCCAATACTCTTAAACATTGAGGACAATGTTCATCTTAAGTGTAGGGGAGACTTCTATCGAAGTGACCTTACCTAGACCATTGCCTTAACTTCATGATAAATTGGAAAATTAATTTTTCAAACATTTTTCAAATTTTTGATCTACTTTGGCTACCAAAAATATGCATTCATATTTTTCATTAATCATTTTCATTTGCATAACACATTTGCATTGTATATATTTATTCTTTTATCAAAAATATATAAAAGAGAAAAAAATATAATAAAACATGGTTTTAACAAGTTTAGATTTCTTTGACATATTAGGCCCACCATGGATATTTTGACTCAACCCGAGTTTGCTTATCTTAGTATTCTCTAGCTAGTATCCTTAACCATGTAGTCCTTCATTGGTCTATTAGGCTAAGCATCCACCACTCTCATTATTTGAGATTTTAAATTTGTGGAGAATGGGAAATGATAGAGTTGAAGCAAGTATAAAAGGGCTAGATAAACTTCATGATAATTACTTGTGGCTAACCCTTCTCTTCTTAACCTCTATTTTCTTCACATGTATATAATTGGTAATAAATAATCAAGAACGGTTTTAATTGGTTTGTAATCTCTTATGCATTTTTGTCTAATCATTCATGGTTGATATAAGTACGTTTTAAGATTTTAAGTTAGAACGTTTTATGTGTACTAGACTTATGTCATGCTCAATATTTAGCGGGTGTTTTTCCTTTTATTCTTTTCAATTTTCTTTGTGAGGAATAAAGAAAAATAAGAGCGGCTTATCAAAAAAATATGAGTGGCTAGAAAAAAAAGAAAAAGAAAAGAAAAAAAAATATATATATACAAGACTCCCAAGAGGGGCAGTGTGGTGTTAATTATAGTGACTATTGGGTTCCAATATTACCTTGACGGGTTGCGGGGATTCAATAGATTGCTCCAATCCAATATTACCTTGACGGGTTGCGGGGTTGAAGATCCAAAGTCTCAAAAAGATGGCGGATGTAAATTATTGCGTGAGTTTTATTTTTCTTTCCTTAGCGAGTGTGTAGCTACTTATGAAAGCATGACATGAGGATTTTACACATAAGGCGAATGACTTATTACTCTTGAAACGGACTTGTATTAATTGTGAGCGGTTTTTCAAGTAATGGATGAGAGGATTACTTAGGATTAAAACCGTGCTTCCTTATTTTTGGATTTTACATTTCTTATACTTCACGCTTTAAATAATGACAAATTTGCCTTCAAGCAATTTGCTCAAATAATAACCGGTTCCACATTTAATTGTCATGAATAAGTTGATGCATTTTTTACTTGTGAATACAATGATCCCATTTTTAAGCTTGGTATGGGGAAAGTGAAACTTGAGGGTGATAAATGTCCATGGTACCAAAGCCTTAATTTAAGTCATTGATTTCTTTATGAGTCATTTCCATCAAAACCATTTCAATAAAAATAAAAAATATATAAATAGAATTGTTTTCTTTGCATTGCATTGTAAATATTCAACATCATTCATCATGTAGTATAGTTTAGTTTATTAAATCATAAAATGGCCAAGGATGGTTAATTATGAGAAAAGTGTAACTTGGTGCTTTAAAATGCTGCATTGCATGAGGTCATGGCAATGGTCAAGTGGAGGGGAGTTGATAAGTGTGAAAACACTCATCAATTATGATCCAAAAACCACTCAAAACATAGTCAAATACATTATTTTAACTTTAAAATATCATAATTATGCGTGTATTTGTGTTTTATGTGTTTTTCAGGTAAAAATATACATTTCTGAGCAAACATGCGTTTTCAAGGGATTTATATCACAAAAGATGAAGAAAAGGACGAAAGAGCTTCTAAGGACTTTATTTGCCAATATTATCAAGAAGGAGGGCTAGACTTGTAACTTTAACAAGAGAAAGGATAAAATGGAGAATTATTTAAAAGTTTTATACACCATTTGCAAAGAAATGAAAAAGAAGGGACCAAAAAGAAAAGAGAAGGAAAGTGGAGATATTATCTTGGTCATTTGACCAAGACCGGTCAAACACAAACACAATAGACGCGTCTTCTCCAAACGAAGAGAGAGAGAGAAGCAGTTTCTTATCTCTTTCCACCAAACCTGCAACTCATTTTCATGAACAATTAAGAGGGTTTCAGGCAAAGTTTAAAAAAGGAAAAACGTTCCTCTCCTCCTCCTCTTCAAGATGATATAAGTTAATTTGATCAAGACTCAGAAACGAAGAAACTCCCAAATGGGATGAAGATGAAGAACGAAGAGTCAACCTCGTATTTTCCACGTGTCCACTCCTTATTGGATCGAACACGTCATCACCACCTCTATTTCACTCTCTCGACGGCTATTAAAAGAAGACGAAGGCCTCATTTCTTGCGGTTAGCCTAGGAGTTAGTTTTCACATAGTTAGGTTAGTTAGAATAGATAGTTAGGTTTTCTTTCAGAGCTTATTGATTTTCAGTTAATCTTTTAGTTTTAAGTTTGTTTAGAAATCAGTTGAGATTAGTTAATCTTTGTAACCGAATTCTGTTTTCTTCATTAATGAAACTCAGTTTAGATTCTTAAAGCTTTCTTGATTTTTCTTTTAAGCTTTCTTTGACTGTTACTGTTCATCGAGATTGATTTCAATTGATAAGTTTGTTGATTCTAGTTCATAGTACTGTTTACGCACTAGGAATTTGTTTAAATCATCAGATTTAAGTTTTATGTTAGGTAGTTAAGGATTTTGAGTTTTGAGTTTTAAGTACTGTTCACCGAGAGCAACAACATATTAGTTGTTAATGAAGTTTTTTCGTTACGGTTCAATAGTCAGTTTTGCAAAACAATTCATTTCTGTTCAAGTTTGTGCATGATTTTGTTTGGATATTCAGTTTGCAGGATAAGAAATTTGCAGTTTGTTTAGATTTGCTGTTGCAACCCATTGAATTTCAGCGTTTTGGTAGTTTCAGATTATCAGTTTAGTTGAGACGTTTTGGATTTGATGCTGATTAAATAAGCTGTTACGTACTTACATTGATATTTCTATTAGAACAAAGGATTTCAGGATTAATCTTTTAGTTTAACCTGTTAATAAGTTCATAAACTCATAGCTTATGATCTTTAACCAGTTTTATTTGTTAGTTTAATATGTTGTGCAGGAATCAGTAGCCGCGCTACAGTTTGTAGGTACAAGTGTGTAGCAGAAAGTGGAGTTCGACTTATAGGAAGAGGTGTTCGGGTACAAGCGAGCTCAGCGCTCCGCTTCGCCATCAAAGGACTTGGCCTGGATGTTCGGGTTAAGCAGAGATTTATATTTTCTGCATTTTCCTTGTAGTATAATCTGCTAGTAGTAAGAGAGTAGTGTAGTTGCTTAGTTGAACTTTGTTTGCAATTCATTAATGCTTGTAGCTTGATAATAGTTCGTCTGTAGGTTAAAATTTCTGACTTTTCAGTAGACTAGAGTTTGGCATAACTGTTGATTTGGAGCTCCTGATTTGATCTTATGTTAAAAACGAGTTAGCATAGGCTCATTTGGTAGTTAGTAAGCTGCATACTATTGTCACAGTTTATAAGGATCTATAGTACGAAGCAGTTTGGGTAGTTTTTTAGTCAATGTTTACAGTCAATCAGTTTAACCGTAATGAAATTTAGAGGATAAATTTGTTTCGTACTATTACTCTAGCTGTAGCTAAGAGTCGAACTTTGTAACTGTTAGCTTTTAAGTTTCTTGTTGAGTTTCGAATTAGACACATTTAGTCCCTCACTTGCATTCCTTTCATTTTAGTACCAGTCCTGTTTTATTAGCCAGTTAGTTGAATATGGAGCTGTAAGTCCTTTTAGTTCATATTTCGGTTAAGTTTACTGTGCTGTTAGTCCAAACTCGTTAGGATTAGTTAATATAGTAACAGATTCGTTATAGACAGTTGGGCTCAGTCCTTGGGCCTAGTTTTATAATTGATTGATAGTTGGGCCTAGTTTTCATTTTTCTATTTTAAAATTTGTAATTTGTATTTTCATTTGTAGTTAAAATGTGTCTTTTATGTTTTTATAATTTTGTGTGCATCTAAAAGTGGTAATTGCAACGTGTTTTAGCGTAGTACGTATTAAGTAGTAATAGTATAATATTTAACATTTTTTTATTACTTTGTGCCAAGTAGAAATAGATTACCAATCAAGTCTTTTTAACCAAAAACAATTAAGTCGAGCTTAAAAACATTATATCAATTCGAATCGATACCGAGAAAAACGAACTAAAAAGAAAATATTAATGATTATGGTACAAATATATGTTGATGATATTATATTTGCTGCCTCGACCCAAACCTTATCCGATGAGTTTGGGACACTCATGTCTTCCAAGTTTAAGATGTCAATGATGGGCAAGGTATCATTCTTCTTAGGACTTCAAATATCTCAGAGTCCTAGAGGCATCTTTATCAATCAATCCAAGTATGACTTTGAATCTCTTAAGAAACATAAGATGGAATCCTGCGGCCCCGTGGATACTCCAATGGTAGAACGAACTAAGCTAGATGCAGATCCACATGGAGTTGCCTTTGATCCGACACTTTATCGTGGAATGATTGGTACCCTTTTGTATATCACAGCTAGTCGACCTGATCTTCAGTTTGCTATATGTATGTGTGCTCGGTATCAAACTCGGCCTACTGAGTTACACTTAGCTACTGTTAAACGGATCTTTCGGTATCTTAAAGGAACCATTAATCGGGGACTTCGGTATTCGAAGGACTCTTCGATTGCACTTATGGCATATGATGATGCGGATCACGCGGGTTGTCAAGATACACGACGTAGCACAAGTGGAACTTTGCAACTACTAGGAGATCGACTAATCAGTTGGGCATCCAAAAGGCAGAAAAGCGTTGAAATTTGAAGTACGGAAGCAAAATACATAGCTATGTCTGGTTGCTGTGCTCAAATTCTTTGGATGAGATCGCAATTAACCGACTATGGTCTAGGTTTCAACAAAATTCCAATGTACTGTGACAACAAAAGTGCAATTGCCTTATGCTGCAAAAATGTTCAATTCTCCTGGTCGAAGCATATTGACATTCGCTACCACTTCATCAAGGAGCAAGTGGAAAATAGAGTGAGGGAGCTTTGCTTTGTCCGATCTGAGTATCAATTGGCGGATATTTTCACAAAGGCTTTAGATCGCGCTCGAATGGAATTTTTGGCTAACAAGCTAGGTTTGAGAACATTCTCGCTCGAGACTATAAAGGAATTGGCAGATGAAGCGAAAGAGTAGTGATGGTAAACTATTCTCCGTATCATTGGTGATCATCTATATATATTGTTTATATTTTTATCCACAAAAGCAAAATAAAAAAACATAAAACCATATAAAAACCATAAAAATTGAAAAATTTAGAAAAATCCAAAAATATTTTTACTTTATTTTTCAAAAGCATGTCTTTTGGTACTATAATATTTACGACCTTAGAAATGTCGATTAATATTGATACGACGCCATAAATAGAGTTCGTACAAAAGTTGTAAATATTTCATAAAACATGCTTATATGGCTTGTAGTTATTTTCTGACTGCAACCCGTTTTTCATATTTAAGTCAAGTATTTCTTATGAAAGCTTTGGCTCTCAACAGGAATTAATTTTCTCGGGCAAGGTTTACTTTAAAACCTTGTAAGGGATCAAGTTTACTTTATAACTTGGTCTAACACGGATATATGTACGCATCAGTGGATTTATTTGTTAAAACAAGAGAAATCTTGTTTTTATGAAGCTATCATCTCTACAAACCGAAGCAATCTGCAATTGGTATCTACATACTCGACGATGCAACTACTCAAACAACGACTACAGCTCTTTCAATAGAACACGGGTCAACAATTGACGGGGAGCAATTGTCAAGCATTTAGAATCTTTGATACCGAACGTGCTAAGTTCACAAATTGGTGTCAAGACAACAATACCAATCGTACATGTGGTGCCAAGAGATGACATCAGACGTGACGAGGCGGCCAACATTTGCCGACAAGAACCATTTGATCTTATCATATGATGTTCACACAATCAGGTCCAACCTTGTCAATTTGTTCTTATATTGTGATCATTTTACTAATCGGTATCATCATGAAGATAAAATGGACTTGCATTTTTCTTCCCAAAAACTTTGTTATAATTACATTAAATCAATTGATATTAAAAACATCGATTGGGTTAATTTTTTTAATATGGGGGAGAAAATGTGATTTAATATGAGAAATGATTAATAAAAAATGGTTTGACTTGACGTGATGTCTCATCCCGACATGTGCAAAATATTTTCGAATATCGTGGCATATGTTAAGGGGGAGCAAAACAGATTTGCTTATTAAAATGGATTTTATGGTGACATATACTTACCCTAAACCTATTTATTTCACGGCGATGAAGATTGTGGTGTCATAAGGATGGTAGGATAGGTTAAGTCCAATGATTCTTCCAAAACCGGAGGAATGTTCCCAAGGACATTCCATAGCTAGAAATAGTAGTCCTTAGGAAAGATGGAGAAAGATTGTGAACGTAGCTGAATGCCGACCAAGTACTTAAGTTAGCACTGGAACAATCACAATAAGGTGCTAGTTATGACATATTGGTAAGCATTGAAGGGGTAGTAGATAGAAAAAGAATTGTAAAGATAAAGGGTCTAAAGAAAGAAGCCCTCCTTACAACCTTAGGCAGAAACTGGGTGAAAACATATGCTATTGAGATCATTTTAATGATGCTCAATATTGAAGATAGACATCATGGACCCAGTGATGCAATGCACAACCCATCCCAGCTAACTCAGATATCTCTCAAAAGGTATGTGTTTTAATCACACGGAGACAACGCATTATCTATCGATTTATTCAATCCGAATATATTGATGTTGAAATGGTGGCACTCCTCTCCAGCCTCCAATCACTAAAAATCCAAAATGCACGATTGAGTCTAGAGCCATTTGAGATCATCAAATATCTCATTAGGACACACTTCTATATTTCCTTGCTTCTTCATACACTGTGAAAAGTAAGAAAGATCTTAAGAGTCCTACGCAAAATCTTCATGATCTTGCCTGAACATCCGAGTGATACGAAAGTATTTACAATGAAGATGGAAATCCTTCTTGAGCAAATGTCAAAAAGCTCATGGTAGGTCACTTGTGCGATTCTTTACGAATCAATGTTGTGATAACTGGAAAGCAACCGTTGTTTAATTCTTAATTGAATTTAAACACGTTCCAGGCCTCTATGCAATATCTCAGTGATCTTGGCAGAACACTCAGAGTGACACCTTAGTGTTCACAGTGAGGAGTGGAAATCCTTCTAGTGTTAACCTCAAACAGCACTTGGTAGGTAACTTGCAAGATTCAATATGAATCAAGCTCGTGACAACTGGAAAGCAACGATGGTGCGATTCTTTAATGAATCAAACTTGTTCCAGGAATCAGAATTGACGGTTTCAATCATGCGGATAATTTTATCCAAATGATTCACTCTTTACGTTCCCATTCAGCTTTGGACAGTCGAGTAAAGAGAACGGGTTTACCCGCGAAATCTTGTCAAGGAGATTTTTAATTAAATCTACCTACCACAAGTACGATATTTTATATCGTCCAAAGGTCTTCACCGACCGGAGGTAAAATGCTACCGAATTAGAATGAAATGTTCAAATCCATTTCGTTCGTGTCTACTTATGTTGCGACATTTGAAGAAGGTGGCGTTGCAGAATCCGAGAAGAGGTCGTCCCCGCATGCTTATACTTTATGCACTTAATACTTCATCTAATTCTAGAAAGCCTAAAAGTCAAGTCTTCCGTTGTATCGAACTCTGAAGCTTTTAAGAATTATGAAGGTATAAGCATGTGGGACATGAAGTCACGAAGAGGCGAATATCACAAGTAATGATGCACAAGATCAAGGCAAGAGATTAATGCTCAAGATTGATATCAAAGATCACATCAACATGTTCACAAGAAAAGAAAAAGAAAATAAAGACGAAGACTATGAGCTCAAGACAAGCATAGAATGCTAGGTTTATTTTATTATTGTAACTTGGGTAACGCCCTTGTTTGGAGTGACCTCCCTTAGGGGGAGATTGTTGGAAATACGTTATACGTATTATAAAGGATCGGTCACACCAACAATTTTCTATGTAATAGCTCGTGGTTTAGTTTTACTTTATTACCCAAACCGAGCCCACAACTTGTGTGAGGCCGGCGGCCCAAAGTGTAAGCCCAAGCCTATCACAAGGCTTGGGTATATAAACCCTCTCCTTAGTTGGAGAGGGTGTGGTTCACATTATTATTTCACATAGTTGAAGGTGTAATCTATATACTTTCTCTCTAAGTGTGTGTTCTCACCATCTTTCTATCTCTCTCTGTCTCTAGAATATAAGCATAGATTTACAATATCCTACAAGTATAATAACATGACAAGTGATATAGTTAGCCTAAGAAACAAGTTTGAGGCCCATAGTAACAAAATCGATGGTAATGTGGTAAGTGTTAGGACCATTGGAATAGTTATTTGTAATAGGTAGACTAGGAGGTATGTAGTTCCTCCTGGTCATAGTAGTAGTAGGAGCAAGCCGTGCTCCTGGTCTTATAGAAAG
Organism: Glebionis coronaria; assembly: GCA_025667525.1. Lineage (NCBI taxonomy): Eukaryota > Viridiplantae > Streptophyta > Magnoliopsida > Asterales > Asteraceae > Glebionis > Glebionis coronaria. The sequence goes on along the minus strand of JANFOE010000474.1, from coordinate 1,150,871 downwards.
TCAAACTTTATTATTTAAATATTATTCTGTTAGGATATGCATGAGATATGTTAGGAAAGGATATGCATATCAGTTTTACACGTTTTGGTTAATGATGTATTAGGGTTTCCTTGTAGTATAAAAGGAACCTTAGGCAGAAGGGTTCGAGACACCTTCATCAAATATAATTCTAGTTCACATTAATATTAGAAATCCTTAGTAAAGGATTAAGTCGTTATAGTTATTCTGTTCTTCTTGTTCATAGTATTTGTATTCCGCACTTATACTGTATTATTTGTATAGAGTCTCTCTGTGAATAGACTTGTGATTACAGAAGTCGTTCACCGTTCCAAACAGGCTGCAAGATCCACATCTAGTGGACCCAACAAGTGGTATCAGAGCCTGGGAGAGTCTCTGTACAAGAAGAATCAATTTTTCTTAATACTAAAATTTTTGTTTAATTATGTCTGCCTCAAGTTCTACTCAAACAGGAGAAGATAGTACCCCCAAAACACGACAACCTCAGCAGATCATTGCTACGGTTTCCAACACAAACGGTAAGTTTCCTTTTATAAAAAAAGGATGAGTATGATAGCTGGGCAATGAAGATGGAATGCTGGATCACCAACACTGATCAAGATCTTTGGAAGATTATTCTGAATGGAAACAACAAGAAGTTGACTGGAAGAGACAAGAATGGAAGTATTATTCTTCTTGACCCTAAAACTCATGAAGAAATCACAGCTGTTCAGAAGGAGACCAAAGCAAAAACTATTTTGCTTTAGTCTCTTCCGGATGATCATATGGGTGACTTTTATCATCTGGACGATGCTAGAGAAATCTAGAATGGAATAAAAGCAAGGTTTGGTGGGAATGAGGAGTCAAAGAAAATGCGAAGATCCATGCTGAGAGATGAATTCGCAGACTTCAAGATCTTAGAAACTGAAGGTATCCATCAAGGGTATGACAGGTTCCAAAAGATACTGAGCCAGTTGAATCAACTTCGGTCGAAACCTAACAATGGTGATATCAATGAAAGGTTTCTTAGAGCCTTACCCTACTCATGGAATCAGGTGGTAATCTCTCTCAAAGCAAAAGGTGGGCTTGACTATCTTAATTTTGATGATTTGTTTCATAAGCTCAAAACTTTTGAGCCTCATGTGAGGGGATACTCAAGTGATTCTTTTCCTACTCCTGCTAACTCTGCCTTTATGAGTTCTATGGGATCTAGTCCCATCTCCTATGCTAGTAGCCCAAGCAATACTATGACTTCTCAGCATACTTTTCAGCATACTTCTACTCCTGAACCAAAAGCCAAGTCTGGTAGCATGGTAGAAGCTGTTCTTCACTTTTTTGTTGTTGACGTTGATGCTCAACAACAACTTGCTTTTGATGACTTCAAACAGGTTGATAACTTGACCTGGATGAAATGGATCTCAAATGGCAGATGGCCATGCTCACTCTTAGGGTTCACAAGTTTGAGAAGAAAGCCGGTCGAAAGTTTAACTACAACCCTAGAGAGCCAGCAAGGTTTGACAGAAGCAAGGTTAGATGCTATAACTGCCAGCAGCAAGGTCACTTTGCAAGGGAATGCTCTAACAAGCATGACCAGGAGAAGAGAAGGTATTCAGCTTTCAAGATTCAGGAGGTGAAGGATGACAAGAAGGCGTCGGTGTCTGTTGACTCTTTGGTCAACTGGAATGATCATCAGAATGCTGCCCTGGAAACAGATGAACCTTCTACTGACGTGTTTGCAATGATTGCTGGGAATTTGTCTGATACCGAGGAAGCAGAAGAGTTTGCTCTTATGGGCATCTCACCTCAGGTACAACATGTCCTCTTGGTTGTCATGATAAATATTCAGAATTGTTGTCTCAATATAATGACTTAAATGATCAGAATGATAAGTATTTTTTAGAGGTTCAAGCATATAAGACTTCTTTAAAAACATTGGAACAACAAAAGAGGTGGCTTCAAGATACTCAACGAGAGTATGAGGATAAAATTAGAATTCTGAACATTGATTTAGAAAACACAACAAATATGCTTAAATACACTGAAAAGGTAAAAGATGACAGTATCAAAGATAAACAAGACATGAAGGAAAAAATAGATGCTACACTTTTAAGATTTGAAAAATGGCAAAAGGCACCTAAGAATTTTTCAAAATTAATTGATACTAGTATGTCTGGTAGGACTAAAAGAGGGTTAGGATTTGATAAATATATTGATTCAGAAGATGTGTTTGATTTATCTTTTTCAAGTGTCTTTGATCTTGACAAGGAGGAAGAGGGAACACCTAGCTACAATAGGTTTAAACCAGCAGCAGCAATGCATGCTGTCCCTCCACCTCTTACAGGAACTTTCATGCCCATTACTAGGCATAATGACTTGGATGGATCACAGATGCATGAGTCCCCAAAAAGTTCTACTAATACTAATGACTTTGTCTCGTGTACTTTCAGTGACAAAGCCAATGACTCTGCATCATGTGGTTCAAGTGAAGAGTCAAGACCTACAAGCTCCAAGTCAAATGACCATGCTGCTACTAGTGCTAGGAAGAGTGAAGAGAGAGTTGCTTCTACTTCAACTGTGTCTAGTTCTGGTTTATTGAGTCCTAGGAATAATGTTTCTCCTATAATTGTGTGTAATAAAGTTAGCAGTATGAAACAATGTCATTCTAATAAAAGGTCGTTTAAAACATGTTTTGTTTGTGGGAGTGAATTTCATTTGATTAAAGATTGTGATTTTTATGACAAACATTCTTCTGTTTATCAAGCATTTCCTGCTCCTGGTCCACCAGGAGTTGTTCCATATTCTTCTAGAAGACTAAACCCATGTGCCCAATCTTTTTCTTCTTCTAGAAGGACCTCTCCATTAGCTTCTGATCATTGGAAAAACACTGAATTACTACCAAATAGACCAACTAACAACTATTTTCAGACTTTTAATCCGAATTATCCATTTAATTTAGACCACATGTATTTTGGGTTTGGAAATCTGGGAACTGCTGTTAATCCCTCAGCAGGTTGTTCTTGGTCAAACAATAACACCCGTATGATGAATAGGCAACCTAAGAACAACAGTGGATCTCATCAATCTTCTTGGCTATCTACTAAAGATCCACAAGGCAGGCTTAAACCTGAAAAGGTTTGGGTCCCATTAAGACACTAACTTTTGCATATATCTTTTCTTGTTGTTGTAGGTTACTCCATACCAAGATCCTACTCTGGGAATTGTTGATAGTGGATGCTCTAGGAGCATGACAGGAAATAAAAGTCTTCTATCTAACTTTGTACCATTTCAAGGCGGAAAGGTCTATTTTGGAGGAGGTGAAGGAAGGATCACTAGCAAAGGAACGATTCAGACGCCTAATCTTAACTTTGAGCAGGTCTACTATGTGGAAGCACTTCAACACTTCAACTTGATATCTGTCTCTCAGATTTGTGACAAGAAGCAGTTTGTCCTCTTTACGGATACTGATGCACTAGTGTTATCCAAAGACTTTAAACTCCCGGATGACTCACAGGTTCTACTCAGAATCCCTAGAAGACACAACCTCTATAGTATCAAGCTGAATAAAGTCAATCCTACTGGTCAACTAGCATGTTTGGTTGCTAAATCCTCAGAAGATAAAGCCACTAAATGGCACATAAGGATGGGACATGTGAACTTCAAGACCATTCACAAATTAGCAAATCTAAACTTGGTCTCTGGTTTACCTCCCAAAACTTTAAGAAATGATATCAATTGCCTTGCATGCAGCAAATGCAAACAACATAAAGCATCCTTCAAGGCCATTACTGCTCTTAGCCTTATAACTGAACCATTGCAGCTACTACACATGGATTTATTTGGTCCTACCTCTGTTAGGAGCATTGACCACAAACAATTCTTCCTTGTGGTAACTGATGGGTATAGCAGGTTCACGTGGGTTTTCTTCATGGCTGCCACCTACTCAATTCTCAAAGACTTTATTACACTTATTGAGAATCAGTTGTCCAAGAAGGTTAAAGGTATCCGATGTGATAATGGAACAAAATTCAAAAATGCAGACCTCATAGCACTTTGTAATTCTAAAGGTATCAAAAGAGATTATAGTGCAACAAGAACTCCTCAACAGAATGGCGTGGCAGAAAGAAAGAACAGGACTCTAATAGAAGCTACGAGAACAATGCTTGCCGATTCCAAGCTTCCAACCATGTTCTGGACAGAAGCTGTCAATACTGCAAGTTATGTTTTGAATAGAGTTTCTATTACTAATCACAAGAAGACTCCCTATGAGCTACTCACAGCTAAAATACCAAACATTGCTCATTTGAAGCCATTTGGGTGTCCTGTCACCATTCTAAATACTAGTGACTATTTGGGGAAATTTTATGGCAAGGTAGATGAAGGATACATTGTGGGATATTCAACTCACTCACGGGCTTATCGTGTCTACAATCTCCAAGCCAAGCGAGTAATTGAAACTATTAATCTCAGGTATTTTGAGGAGAAGTCAAACATACAGGGCAAGGGTCCTGAATGGTATTTTGATCTTGATTATCTTAGTGATTCATTGGGATATTTTCATTTCAAAACTAACCATGATGCAGGTCCACAAGTGTTTGCAACTTCTAGTGCAGGTGCTCATTCTGGTTTTTCAGACTCAGATGAAGAGGATGATATTTTTGTCGTTCCATCCTATTCCACCACAGTCTCTCCTACTGCTAATACTACTCCAAGTGATGCTAATCCATCAGACATTTTGGACTTACAAGGAGCTCTTGACACATTGCTCAAGCAACAACAAGATGCTACTACAGCTGCTGCTCAAGGTGGCTTTGAGTTTCCTTTGATTCCATCTGCTGACAAAGCTACTCTTAGTAGTCCAATTGTTACTCCTGTGCTAGTTTAACACCTATTGGTAGTCCGGCTAGTGATCCCACTTCCTCTACTAGATTCTCTAGTCCTTCTGACCTGGGAAACTTTCAAAAGAAGTCTTCTACCAAGCTGGATGATATTCATAAGCAACCAATAGATGGCATTTTCGACTCTGCTTCATATGATGATGACTTTGTTGGGGATCTTAATAACTTGGCACCAGAAGTGGAAGTAGCTTCAGTTTTGCAGTCACACAAAGACCATCCTACTAGTCAAATCATTGGAGATCCTGGTTCTATTGTTAAGACTCGCAGAATGCATAAGAAAGCAACGTCTGATCATCATGCTCTTGTGAGCTATATTGAGGACCGAAAGCGTAATAATCATACGGACTTTCAACACTGTTTGTTTGCTTGTTTTCTTTCACAGGTGAAACCTAGATCAGTCTCTCATGCTCTTCAGGATCAAAGTTGGGTGGAGGCTATGCAGGAGGAGATGCAACAGTTCTTGTTTCAGAATGTTTGGATTCTAGTTGACTTGCCAGATGGAAAGACAGCAATTGGTACCAAATGGATTCTCAAAAATAAGAAAGATGCAAGGGGTATTGTGGTGAGAAATAAGGCAAGGTTGGTTGCACAAGGTCATACACAACTCGAAGGCATTGACTACACTGAAGTTTTTGCTCCTGTTGCTAGGATTGAGGCCATTCATCTGTTTTTAACTTTTGCTTCTTATGTGGGCTTTACGGTTTTTCAGATGGATGTCAAGAGTGCATTTCTCTATGGTAAAATTGATGAGGAAGTTTATGTCACTCAACCTAAGGGCTTTGTGGATCCACTTCATCCCAAGAAAGTTTACAAGGTGGTCAAAGCTCTATATGGACTTCATCAAGCTCCTAGAGCTTGGTATGAGCGTCTTTCCACTTTCCTGCTAAAACACGGCTATAGAAGCGACACGATTGACAAAACACTATTTCTTAAGAGGAATACCAAGGACATTATCCTAGTTCAGGTTTATGTGGACGATATTATCTTTGGTTCTACTAAGAAGGAATGGTGTGATGAGTTTGAACAACTAATGAAGGGCGAATTTCAGATGAGTGCTATGGGAGAGCTTACATTTTTCCTTGGTCTTCAGGTCAAGCAACAGTCAGATGGAATCTTCATAAGTCAAGATAAATATGTTCATGAGATCCTTCAGAAGTTTGATATGGATCCTCTTAGACCAGAAGCAACACCTTATAAAGTTACTAAGGTCAAACTCAAGAATGAGCCAGATCCTCCGGTAAATGTTCACATGTACAGGTCCATGATTGGCTCACTCATGTATTTGACTGCATCACGTCCGGATATTATGTTTGCAGTAAGTGCTTGTTCTAGACATCAGGTGGCTCCAACGGTTTCTAACTTGAATGCATCAAGAAGATTTTCAAGTACATCAAGGCTCAACCCAAGCTAGGCTTGTGGTATCCTAGAGAATCACCTTTTGTTCTTGAAGCATATAGTGATAGTGACTATGCAAGTGCTAATAATGACAGAAAGTATACTACTGGTGGTTGTCAGTTTTTGGGTCGAAGAATTATCTCATGGCAATGTAAGAAACAGACGATAGTAGCTACTTCTTCAACAGAAGCTGAATACGTCGCTGCTGCTAGTTGTTGTGGACAAGTCTTGTGGATACAAAATCAGATGCTTGATTATGGGTTCAATTTTATGAACACCAAAATTTTCATTGACAATCAAAACACTATCTGCATTGTGAAGAATCCTGTTTTTCATCAACGTACAAAACATATTGAAATTAGGCACCACTTTATCCGGGATGCCAATGAGAAGAAGTTGATACAGGTTCTTAAGGTTTATACGGATGATAATGTTGCTGATCTATTGACTAAAGCCTTTGATGGTCCTCGGTTCAACCACTTGGTGGTTCACATTGGAATGGTCAATCCTTGAGACCTAGGATTGAGGGGAGGCTAAGCCTAAGGGGAGGCTTAGTGTACATATTTACTTGCACAGATTAACATATTGGTAGTATTTAACAACAGATTGTATGGGTATTTGCGGTGTGTGCTACTTCTAGTGGAGGATTTTGGTCACTTCTGGTGGTATTTTCAACTTCTAGTGGATAAAAATCCTTCCTTGTTATTGAGGGCTGGCTTCTAGTCTTGGTTTGGGTCACTGTTCACTTCGTTGACTTCTGTTGACCATATTGTGCTTCTAGTGTTGACCCTTATGCGTTTTGACTTTTAGTCAATGCAAGTTACTTCTGGTGTCTATCATATTATTTAACTTTGGTAATTGGGATTTGCAAATAAAGTTATTAGGGGCAAGTGGTTACTTTTGCATTAACTGCCTAATTTGAAAGGGCAACCCACATTATTAGGGGTCAATGAACAGTTACAAGACCATTATTTATGGTCAAATACCCCCCTTGACTCATTCATCCCAACCATAACACACACACACACGCTCCTACTCTCTCAGTCTCTAATCAATCACCTTCCATCACTTCCAATCATCATCAATGGCTGCCCTGTTCTACAAACCTGATCACAATAAGGTGGCGTATCTGGGAGATGGTCCTAAACGTGACGAGTTTACAGACATCATCGAGTTCATTGAGGCTTCTAACCTCATGTATGCTTTTACTGTTTGCCCGATTGTCTATGATAGTGTCATTCACCAGTTTTGGGCCACTGCCCATCTTGTGGATGTTTTGGGACGCCCACTTGAACTCCATGCTACCATTGATGGACGTTCTTATGTGGTTTCTAAAGCTTCTATTAGGAGTTCACTTCATCTTCAAGATGAAGGTGGTGTTGTTTCCATCCCTAATTTTGAGGTTTTGGATGGGATGGCTGATCTTGGTTATAACCATAGGGGGAAGTTTAACTTCCAAAAGAATAGGTTTTCCCCCCCATTGGAAGCTTCTAGTGCACTTCTTGATTCATTGCTTAAGCCCAAAGTCTGGGAGTTGGGATGCATTTCCCATTCCTTTGGCTACTGGTTTGATCTGCATAGCACAGGGTCGTGTGTTTAATTTTTCTCGCTACTTGTTTGATGGGATGGTTTGCAATCTTAGTAGTACTGGATCTAGAAAGAAAATTTTAATGTATCCTAGGTTCTTACAGCAGATACTTATGTGTATACCTCGTGATAGGGAGGAGTATGAGACCCCCAAGCTTAGTTCTAAAGTTTACTCCAATATGGCTCTTGGGTTTCAAGGGGCTTGGAGGCCCCTTACTGATGCTATGCTGGGCCTTGCCCAAGTTCCTCCTAATGTTATTCCTCATGCTGCTGAAGCCGAGGAGGAACTTCCATTAGAAGAAGATCCTATGGAGGAGGAGCATCCTGCTGGTGGTGCGCCTCATGTGGTGGTGGAAGAGCCAGCTAAGGAAGTGGTGGTTGAAATGCCATCCACTTCCAAGGCTGCCCCCTCTTTTATGCCACATAAGTCCCCATTTGTGGATACTCCCCCTTCTAGTCCAGCACCTCATTCTGCTGAAAAGCCCTCTAGTTCTCGTGCTCATAATGATGACCCCTTTATTGCTTCTGGTTCCAATGAAGCTTTCCCTGATCCAAGTCCTCTTGGTGGGGAAGCGGAGGAACCTGCTACACTGACTTCTTTGCTTGATCTCATGCACAGGTACCATGAAAGGATTATTTCTTTGGAGGCAGATTTGAATCAGCATCACAAGCTTACCAGGGAATTTGTTCTTCCAATGGCGGACCGGATTAAGGCTTTGGAGACATAGCAGAGGAGGAGGAAGAAGCATGTTGTTCATTCTGATTCTGATGAGGATGTTGAGGATCTTGTGGAGGATGGGTTGACTTTGCTGGCGAAGGCTGCATTTGCTGATAAGCCGTATGCTGATTTGCCTATACCTCCTAGTCCATCAAGCATCCCTCCTACTGCTGCTAGTCCTAGACCAAAGGAGGATATTCCTGGTTCTTCTGCTGGTACTACTGCTGGTCCAACTTCTGGGCCGTCATATGATCCTAAGGGGAAGGCCCCTATGACTGATGCACCCTCACCCCCTAGGAAGCGTACTCGCAGACAACTTGAGGAAGACAGGTTGGGGGAGGAGGCTGCACAACAAATGCAGGTGGAGATTAATCAAGCTGCTAGGGCTACGGAAGAAGCTCTTCAGAAGCAAAGGCGTGAATAGTTGCAGCATGATGCTATGCATTGGGATGATAATGATTGGATGCGGGTGCTTACTATTCTTACATCTGATTATTCGTAGTTTACTGATCTTTTGGGTGCTGATGTGAATGAACAAAATTGTATCCCCGGGCAATGGCATTAATGTTCAAACAACAATTGTCTCTTGCTGCTCAACTACGTGAAAAGCGTCAGAACAGACCTTTGACAAGAACCGAGGAGAGGAAGTTAATGCAGAGGTATGTCAAATATCAGTCGGGTGCTCACTTTACTGTTGGTTGGACATGGGATCGGGTTAGGGGATTGTCTTTTGACGAGCTTAAGGATCTATACCAAAGGATGATAAAGCGTCAAAACACATCGGTTCCTGAGCGCTTCATCTATCGTCCTCCTCCACGAGTGGTTTCCACTTCTCAACCTGCTGTTGCTCCTGGTTCTTCATCTGGCGTTCCTCCAGTTTCTACTGGTATACCATCTGTTGTTGATACTTCTACTGCTGGTTCCACACCCACACCTTCGGTTGCTCATCCTGTTTCATCTTCGGGTCCTACCACCACCACCAATGCTACTACTACCACCCTTGCTACTCTTGTTATGGAACAATCCTCACCACCAGTGACTGAAACTCAACCTTACCCCTTCTCCTGGTGCAGCCGCCTTTGATCCTTTGGTTGGTCAAGGTGTTGATTCTACTCCTGCTGATCCTATTGCTGCTACGAAGGTAAATGTTGAAACCTCGTCTGGTGTTCCAACACCTCGTCGTTCCATTCGCAAGAAGAAGGCTAGACGTGGTAAGTCTGTTCCATATGAGAAGCGTGCTCCTGAAAAACTTATTGATGCAGCTTTGGACAGTGACACGGAGTTGCCAATGGGTACGGGGTTTATTACTTCTTGGACGGTTAAGCCATCCACGAGTGTTGCTGGTACATTCACCCATCGGATTTCCATCAGTGATGGTTATGTTCGTTATGTTTCGGGTTTGCAAGGTGTTTTGACTTGGGCAGATCGTAGGGATCTTTTGTCGTTGTATGGGTTTGTGGATGCTGGTATTCCTAAACATCCTAGTGAGGTGGCCAACTGGCCTGGTCTGACAATGTGGGGTGACTTGAAGATGATGCTTGACTCTCCTCCTAATGCTCCACATTCTGGTGTCTGGAAAGACCAGCCACGCTGGGTAATCAAGAGATGGAAGCTGTATGCTGGCTGTGGGGGTGCATATCTTGGAGTTGGAGTCTGGTTCCATAGTGTTCATGCTTACGGATATGGACTATCCGTTGAATATTGCTACTATGGAGGCCATGCTAGCGTGTCATTTGCAGATCTCCAATGCCCCTTCAGGAAATGAAACCTCCATGGCTACTACTTTGGTGGAAGGGATCCAAGCTCGGTTGCAAGCTGACAAGGTGGCAGCGTCTGGTATGTGATGGGTATGTTTTTATGTTTTTGTGTTTATACTGACATTCTTTTCACCAATCTGTACAGTGATTGGTAACTTACATTATAGTTAAAGAAAAAAAAATGAAAAAAAAACTTTTTATATAATATCTGCTTATATTTTAAACAAATGATGGATTTCACACTTGTGCATAATATAATATCTGCTTATACTTTTCCATCATACATTGGGTTTCATTTGACTGTTTCACACTTGTGCTGGTTTGGAGTTACATCTGGTGTTGGACCTGGTCCACACAACAAATGGTGCTCAACTCACCATGTCTCACAGACAAGAAAGAGTTGATTCACCATGAGGGTACGGCTCTGGTGTGATAGTCAAATCCGTTGATGGTTTCCAGGTTACCCAAAACTGGATGGTTTTCACTTGCCATGGTCCTAGACTGGAAAGTGGCTAATCCAAGGGGGTACGGCTCTTGGTAAAGATTTTATCAAATCCGTTGATAGCTGTAATAGCTTGCTTAAAGCTATAGGGTTTTCAACTCACCGATGCTTCATTGCTAAGAGTTGGCGAGTCCAGAAGGGTACGACTTCTGGTAAAGACATATCAAATCCGTTGACGGCTGTGATGGTTTGCCTAAAATCATCAGGGTACCCCCACTCACCATTGATTCACGTTCTAAGAGTTGGGCTGGGTTCTGGTCTCCCAGGGTGATGCTTATTCCACCATAAAGACTGGCTAGCCCAAGAGCGAGCAGCTACTTGGTAAAGGCTCATAAAATCTGCTCGTGTTGCTGTGAAGTTTCAACAAGATACAGATTTGTTTCAAGCTTTCAAGAAGCTTCTAGGTGTTCATTGTTGCAGCGGTCATTATGTTTTTTATGTTGATGGTTGTGATGCTGATGTTTCTTTTGTTGTTCCAATCCTCAAGCTATGTTGCACGATTTACCAGGAAACTTGAACTCAACAGGTCAAATTCAAGTTTAGGGGAGGATTGTTAGGACCATTGGAATAGTTATTTGTAATAGGTAGACTAGGAGGTATGTAGTTCCTCCTGGTCACAGTAGTAGTAGGACCAAGCCATGCTCCTTGTCTTATAGAAAGTCAAACTTTATTATTTAAATATTATTCTGTTAGGATATGCATGAGATATGTTAGGAAAGGATATGCATATCAGTTTTACACGTTTTGGTTAATGATGTATTAGAGTTTCCTTGTAGTATAAAAGGAACCTTAGGCAGAAGGGTTCGAGACACCTTCATCAAATATAATTCTAGTTCACATTAATATTAGAAATCCTTAGTAAAGGTTCAAGTCGTTATAGTTATTCTGTTCTTCTTGTTCATAGTATTTGTATTCCGCACTTATACTGTATTATTTGTATAGAGTCTCTCTGTGAATAGACTTGTGATTACAGAAGTCGTTCACCGTTCCTAACAGGCTGCAAGATCCACATCTAGTGGACCTAACAGTAAGGCTTCAACAAAATCAAAAAGCTCAAAAAAAGTCAACACGAAATGCAAAAAGGCCAAAATAAGATCGAGCAAAGTTTACTTAGGTGGGAGCAAAATCGAAAGATTGAGAAAGAAAAAAGAAGAATGAGCTAAGTCGGAAAGTAGGCTTTTGGATGCTATAATGATGAGTAAAGCCTCTACTTCGGGTTGTATTCCAATTAACACCATATCGAACCCGAAGGGAGAGATGAAAGTTATTACCACACGTAGTGGTAAGACTTTTAAAGAGCCTACTCCTCAATCAATTACTCCTACGGAGGAGGAAATTGAGGAAGAATCCGATGTTATGGTCGAAAAGGATCAAATCTCAATCCCACGAAGTACCGCTCAAACCACACCTATGGTCAACCCTTCACCAATATTGGAACCCGAGATTCCAAAGGCTATGCCTATGACCCACCCAACACCACCCTTTCCTTACCCTTCGATACGTCATAATGAAAAATTGCAAGAACGTAACAATCACCAAGTTGAGCGTTTTATAAAAATGTTTCGTGAATTGCATTTTAACATAAGTTTTGCCGACGCTTTTCTTTTAATGCCTCGATTTGCCGCCAATTTTAAAAGTATGTTGAACTATGAGGAGAAATGCAAAAATTGTCTAATTGTTCATCGGTTTTTCTTTACCGCATACCTCAAAAAGTTAGTGATCCCGGTAAATTCTTAATTCCGTGCGATATTCAAGATATGGAAGAATGCTACGCCTTGACCGCTCTTGGTGCTAGTATTAACTTGATGCCTCTTTCGATGTGGAAATCGCTCAATCTTCCTAATCTTATTCCTTCAAAAATGTCTATCGAGATGGCCGATTATTCTACAATTCGCGCATGTGGAACGGCCGAAAACATTTTTGTAAAAGTTGGGAAGTTCTACTATCTGGTTGACTTTATCATGGTAGACATTCCCATGGATCCTCATGTTCCTCTAATTTTAGGTCGTCCATTTTTAGATACCTCGAAATAGATCATTGATATACATGCTAGAAAAATTACTTTACGTTTTAACGAAGTGGAACTTGTTATAAACGCAATACAAAATTCCAAAATTTAATCGATGTCATTTGCGAAGAGTTTTCACAAGAAATTTTAGGTTTTGCGGATATTGCAAATAGTGGAAATCCCACTATGCTCGATCCAATCCTTGATAACTCATCACCTTCTCTCGCTCCATTCGAAGGAGGTGGTTTCACATTGGAAGAATTTGATGTAACTCGAACTTCTAACGAAGACCTCGACAATGATGAGGATTTTTCTATTATCAAGGATTTTCTTAACGACTTCCCATTTCCTCTGCTGATGGAGGTTATGAGTATTGAACCAACATCTTCAATCGAGGAACCACCAACCCTCGAATTGAAAGATCTTCCTTCTCACCTCGAATACAAATTCTCGGAAGGAAACGATAAGTTGTCGGTTATTATTGTGAAAGATCTTTCGGATGATGAGAAAACCATACTTATCGAAGTATTAAAAACTCACAAAGGGGCAATTGCGTGGAAACTCTCCGACATTAAGGGTATCGACCCAAAGTTTTGTACTCACAAAATTTTAATGGAGGAAGACTACAAGCCCGCATTCCAATGTCAAAGAAGGGTAAACCCCAAAATTCATGACGTCATCAAAAAGGAAGTTTTAAAACTACTAGACGCGGGAATGATTTACCATATATTCGATAGCCCTTGGGTGAGACCAATCTATTGTGTCCCTAAAAACGGAGGAATGACCGTTGTGCCAAATGATGACAATGAGTTAATTCTAACTCGACTCATGACCGGTTGAAGGGTGTGTATTGACTATCGTAAATTAAATGACGCCATTCATAAAGACCATTTTTGTTGGAGCGTAGTTTGGCTGGGCCGGTTCGACGACTCTCCTGAGGCCGTTTGTCATCTTCCCGGTCCTGAGTAATGCTGCAAACAAAGGTAAACCAGTTAGACGTGGACCCGAGGTTGGAGCCCCGGGATCCACCTCCGACGGTCAAGTTAGTATCGGGATGATATATTGTCTAAGAGGTGTAAGTATGAAGGATAACCTGGTGTAGAATGAGGCCCCTACCCTTGTATTTATAGGACTAGGGTTTCTTGAAGGGTAAGTTAGGTGTATGGGTTAGTGGGCCTGTTGGGCTGCGGACCTAGCGGGCCGCGGGCCTGTCGGGTCGAGCCCTATACCGACTATACGTCGACATGTCCCCCAGTCTAGTATGACATGGTCCTTGATCATGTTATGCTAGACTCATTCATGTATCACGCTCACTAACAACCGCGTGAGGCTTGCTAGGACGTCCTCATGGGTTGTCAGTATCATATAGCTCCACTCGTAATAGACTACCTTTAGCAAAAATATGATGGGTTGGGGTTGCGAATAGTGAGCGTAGCCACTATACGTCATCATGTCCCCCTAGTCTAGTATGCGAGGTTAGCACCAAGGTTACTATACTTTTACACCATATCGGCTAATTGTAAGCATATCTACGATGAAGGAAATGGGAGAACATGTATTCGAAAGACGGGTGGTTGTGCTCGAATGCTTGGTTTCTCGTGATTAGACGGTAAGGAACCCGTAAGAAGAAAACTTGTTCTATAGCCGGGGTAACACTAGCATTGACAAGGTTTTATATTTATTCATCTCTAACGTGAGGATGATAAGAAGGTTTTGTGAAGGTGGAGGTGGAACCCGTATGCTGCATCGTGAACATTTCGAAGACGTACTTCTTATACCCACTAATGATGCGGCATAGTACGAATATTGCATTCGACTTAAGGCCAACATAAGACGTACTTCTGTGATAATGTGATGCGGATATTTACATCCGTCTTATGGCCACGACTTAGATAATGACTTTCCAACGATTTTTCCTGAACTAAACGCAGTTTATCAGGCCCCGTCTAATTAGGTCAAACAATGTAAACTTTGGAAAAATCACTTCAAATTCGGGTCAAGTAATTCGTCGCAGAAGGCTTACCTCCGCAACAAAGATATGTGCCAACAGAAGACGTACTTCCGAAGAAAAAAATAATGAGCCAGTGGAAGGCGTCCTTTCACGGAAAACAATGAGACAACAGAAGATGTACTTCGGCGGCACGGACAACAAGACAGCGAAAGACGTACTTCCGCGGTGAAGACACAAAGCCAACGGAAGGAATACTTCCACGACGGACGATAATGAGCCCGTGGAAGGGATACTTCCACGGCAAAAACAATACGCCAGTGGAAGGAGTACTTCCACGGTGAAAGATAATGAGCCCGTAGAAGGGATACTTCCACGGCGAAAACAAGGAGCTCGTGGAAGGAATACTTCCACGGCGAAAACAATGAGCTCGTGGAAGGAATACTTCCACGGCGAAAACAATGAGCTCGTAGAAGGAATACTTCCACGGCGAAAACAATGAACCCATAGAAGGAGTACTTCCACGGAAAATGATAATGAGCGCGTGGAAGGAGTACTTCCACGGCGAAAGATAAAGAGCACGTGAAAGAGTACTTCCACGGCAAAAGATAATGAGCACGTGGAAGATTACTTCCACGATGAAAATAATGAGCACGTGGAAGATTACTTCCACGATGAAAATAATGAGCACGTGGAAGAGATACTTCCACGACGAAGATAATGAGCACGTGGAAGAGATACTTCCACGACGAAGATAATAAGCACGTGGAAGAGATACTTCCACGGCGAAAATAATGAGCACGTGGAAGAGATACTTCCACGGCAAAAGATAATGAGCACGTGGAAGAGATACTTACACGACGAAGATAATGAGAACGTGGAAGAGTACTTCCACGGCGAAAGATAAGAGCACGTGGAAGAGATACTTCCATAGCAAAGATAATGAGCATGTGGAAGATATACTTCCACGCCAAAGATAATAAGAACGTGGAAGAGATACTTCCACAGCGAAAATAATGAGCACGTGGAAGAGATACTTCCACGGCGAAAGATAATAAGCGCGTGGAAGAGATACTTCTACGGCGAAGATAATGATCACATGGAAGAGTACTTCCACGGAGAAAGATAATAAGCACATGGAAGAGATACTTCCACGGCGAAAATAATGAGCACGTGGAAGAGATACTTCCACATCGAAGATAATAAGCACGTGGAAGAGATGCTTCCACGGTGAAAATAATAAGCACGTGGAAGAGATACTTCCACGGCGCATGACTAAGCCAACAGAAGAGATACTTCCGTGACGAAGAAATAAGTGCGCAGAAGGAGTACTTCTGCTGCAAAGAAATAAACCGGCAGAAGGCGGGCCTCTGCGACAAAGGAATAAATCCAAAGATATTTGTGTTACATGCACGGAAATAGTGGTATTATTATACCCTGGTAGCCCCCCAAGTTTAATGGTGCGACACTCGATTAGTAGTATTAAACTTAATCAAGTATTTAAAAAAATTACGGTCGCGTAGACAACGCGAATGGACGTACCATAGCCACGTAAAAAGATAGAAATTGGGTCCGAACGTGTGGATCAATGCGGATGGGTGTGCCATAACCGCAAATTGTCACATAGTATAAGACGTATCTTTTTGCAATCCCGTAGATATTTTAGTTCGCCATAACATGATATTTTAGTTCGCCATAACATGACAATCCGTTGAAATATATTGTTTAAGTCTTGCTCTATATAATATGAATTATAAATAATTACGCCATAACATTATAGTTCTACATAAATGAGATATATATAAAGCAACAAACTATTCATTATTATTTTTTTGCAATCCCGTAGATATTTTAGTTCGCCATAACTATCATGGATCGGTATAATAAAGAAGTAATAATAATCTTTCTCCGGACGTGCGAACTATCGCAGAAGGACGGGCCATTACCGTGGATAGAAAGGTCGGATCGCGACACGATATTAGTAGCCGCGCCGCGACATATGCTAAAATAATTCAAAACATATATGTAATATCTATGTACCAATTAAAAAGATATATGTAATATCTTTTATTAATGTAATAAATAAAGATAATATATTTTTTAGAAGATAAAGGGAATATCTTTTATCAATTCAAAAAATATAGGTAATATGTCGTTACATATTTAAAAAGATATGGATAATATTTTATCCATTTAAAAAATATATGAATATACCTTTAACCAATTAAAGATAACTAGTATCTTATTATTAATTAAAAAAGATATACTTAATATCTTTATTAATATAATCAAAATGTCAAAACGTGTGAATTAATCACGAAAGGGCGCGGCTCATGACCGCAGTGGAAAAAATAAAATATGTCTAAATATGCGGACGAGCGAGGCTGGACATGCCCAAACCGCGGATAAAAAATAAAAATAAATCGATCCAAACGCACGGACTATCGCCGAAGAATGGAGACGTAACCACAGATAAGAATAAAAAGATGCCCGAAAATATGCGTTATATATTTTTTAAAAATAGAGGAAAGTCAAACATTCTAAGAAGATCTTCCATAAATATAGAGATATTTATCATATATTTGTTAGATTCATATGATACCCAAAATAAATCATTAAGAACGACATATATGAAATCAAATCACATGATAAACTAAGCATTTATCTTGGCATAGTTTGCTAGTAACATACGTTGAAACTGGTTTATTAGGACTTATTTGTATTACAAGGATGTAAAATTCCCATGCAAAAGATATAACAAATAACACAACGATGTACCCACGTGAACAAGCTATTTGTGTTTTTACCTTCAGTCTATTTTGATTATTTGTGAACCAGCATATGGAAAGCAGTATTATGCCCTTAGTCACGTGCATATGTACAATATTATCATCAGCTGGACATGTTTAGTTAATATCATGATTTAGTAGATCAAGTAATAAATTCTATTTTACACATGATGGAAACATAATACCATTAAGCAAAAATAAAAAATAAAAACGAAGGTTTTTAGTTACCGACTTTTTGATTTTTGCTTTTCGACGACAAGAGAACACGAAACCTAGTGTCTGGTCCCATGGATGGCGCCAACTTGTTGGAGCATAGTTTGCCTGGGCCGGTTCGACGACTCTCCTGGGGTCGTCCGTCGTCTTCCCGGTCCTGAGTAATGCTGCAAACAAAGGTAAACCAGTTAGATGTAGACCCGAGGCCAGAGCCCCGGGATCCACCTCCGATGGTCAAGTTAGTATCAGGATGATATATTATATAAAAGGTGTAAGTATGAAGGATAACCTGGTGTAGAATGAGACCCCTACCCTTGTATTTATAGGACTAGGGTTTCTTGAAGGGTAAGTTAGGTGTATGGGCCTGTTGGGCTGCGGACCTAGCGGGCCGCGGGTCTGTTGCGTCGAGCCCTATACCGACTTTACGTCGACAATTTTCCCTTGCCTTTCATGGATCAAATGTTGGAGCGTCTTGCGAGAAATAACTTCTATTGTGTTTTAGATGGTTTTTTAGGTTACTTTCAAATCCCCATCGATCCTCGTGATCAAGGAAAAACTACGTTTACGTGTCCATATGGAACGTTTACCTATCGTATAATGCCATTCGAACTTTGTAATGCATCAGGAACTTTTCAAAGGTGCATGATGGCTATTTTTCATGATATGATCGAGAAGACGATGGAATTTTTCATGGATGAATTTTCGTTGTTTGGTAATTCGTTCATGTCGTGTTTAGATAATTTGGATAAAATGTTAAAACATTGTGAAGAGACCACCCTTGTGCTTTATTGGGAAAAATGTCATTTCATGTGTAAGGAAGGAATCGTCTTAGAGCACAAGGTCTCGAAAGCGGGGATTAAGGTAGACAAAGCTAAGGTAGTCATCGTCGCCAAATTACCACATCCCAAAATAGTTAAGGGAGTTAGGAGTTTCCTAGGCCACACGGGCTTTTATCGTCGATTCATAAAAGATTTCTCAAAGATATCTCGACCCATGACACACCTTCTCGAGAAAGATGCTCCTTTCGTCTTTTCCGAATATTGTGTTCGAGCCTTTGAAACTCTTAAAAGGAAAGTAACCGAAGCTCCCATTCTTGTTGCTCCAAATTGGAACCTCCCCTTCGAACTTATGTGTGATGCTAGTGATTACCCTAAAGGGCCCGTTTTGGGGCAGCGACATGCAAAACACTTCTTGCCTATCCATTATGCTAGCAAAACGATGACCGAGGCTCAAATGAAATACACCACAACGGAAAAAGAATTACTTGTCGTAGTGTATGCCTTTGAGAAATTCCGACCTTATCTCGTTTGACGTAAAGCATAGTGTATACGGACCATTCGGCCATCAAGTTCCTCTTTGCTAAACTTGACGCTAAGCCAAGATTGATTCGTTGGATTCTCCTCCTACAAGAATTTGATGTCACAATACTTGACAAAAAAGGAGCCGAGAATCTCGCGGCCGATCATCTCTCTCGATTAGAAGATCCTCACTAAAATGTGCTCGAGAACAAGGAAATTACCGAAACATTTCCTCCCGAGACTCTTGGTGTAGTGAATTCTAAGGAAGATTCTTCGACCTCATGGTTTGCGGACATCGCAAATTACCATGCGGGCAACTTCATCATTAAGGGTATGGCGACTCAATAAAAATGAAAATTATTTCATGACGTCAAGTTCTATTTTTGGGACGACCCTTATCTCTTTCGGACTTTTGCGGATCAAATCATTCGACGTTGTGTATTTGGCACCGAAGCTACTAATATCCTTAGAGCTTGTCACGAGGGACCCACGGGTGGTCACCATCGTGCTAATCTTACGGAAAAGAAAGTTTTTGATGCCGCTTTCTTTTGGCCTACTATTTACCGAGACACGCACGCACTAATCAAGTCATGTGACTTATGCCAACGTCAAGGAAAAGCCTCACAAAACAATGAAATGCCTCAAACTATCATCCAAGTGTGTGAGATCTTTGACGTGTGGGGTATTAATTTTATGGGGCCGTTCCCATCATCTTGTGGTAATAAGTATATCCTTGTTGTGTTGACTACCTATCTAAGTGGGTTGCAGCTAAGGCTTTGCCCACTAATGATGCTCGTGTGGTAGTCAAGTTTTTGAAGCAATTGTTTTATCGGTTTGGAACCCCTCTTGCAATCATAAGCGATCGTGGAACCCATTTTTGTAATGACCAATTTGAAAAGGTTTTAAAGAAATATGAGGTTACACATCATCTTTCTACGGCTTATCACCCACAAACGAGTGGGCAAGTCGAGGTTTCAAACTGAGCTTTAAAAAGGATCTTGGAAAGGTCGATAGGAGAGAATCGACAATCTTGGTCGGACAAACTTGACGATGCTTTATGAGCTTTTTGTACAGCTCATAAGACACCCTTTGGGTGCACTCCTTATAAGCTTGTTTATGGGAAGAATTGTTACTTGCTAGTTGAACTCGAACATAAAGCTTATTGGTTCCTAAACATTGTAATGATGACATTGAGACCGCACGAAAACACCTGAAAATGCAATTGAATAAGTTAGATGAATTAAGAGACATTGTTTATGAAAGTTCATTGATTTACGAAGAGAACACTAAAAAGTTTCACGATTATAAAATTAAAAACCGAGTTTTTAACATTGGATATCAAGTGTTGCTTTGTAATTCTAGATTGAAAATATTTTCCGGCAAGTTAAAATCCCATTGGTCCGGACCGTTCACCATCACCCAAGTGTTTCCATATGGGACCATCGAGCTAGCTGATGAGACTGTATTTATACATAGTCTCATCGTCCAAATCGGGCTTAAAACGCTTAAAATATCATTAAAAATGCCAAATATATGCTTGTGTTTGTTCAATGTGTATTTAGGTATGGATATCGAGAAAAAGACAAAAAGATCACAAGAATCATTCAAAAACGAACACGGGAAACGAAGCCGCACATTGAACCGGACCCGATTATTGAAATTTCCAAAAAGTCCCTAAAGCTTGAAGAAACATCAAGAATATTCCTCCAAGATTGAAGAATTAACAACTTATGCCCTTATGTTAATAAAGGACTAAGCTTGTTAAGTTAAAAGGACTAACCGTGTAATGGCTAAGGATGGATGGTGCAAAGGGACAAGGACTGTTTGTGCAAAGTTGTTAAAAGAAGGCTGTTAACAGAGGGACTTAAACTGCCACTTTTCAAACTATTTAACAAACAAAATCATTAAATACCCACTCATTTATCTAATCCTAGCCCAAAACCCACCAGTTAACCCGAACCATACCCACTTGCCCAACCAACCAAATCAGATATTAATTAATCGTGTTTTTTAAAAAAAAAAACATGGTTAATTATACTTATCTTTTTCCCGGTTTACACACACTGTGTAGATTAAACCCCCAATCCCTCTCCTAAGAACCCTAAATCCAAAATCTTGATTATCCAAAATTAAGTCCCAAAAATTTCAGAACCATGATTTACCCTCACTTAATCAAAACCCCATCACAATATCCTCTCCAAACATACCCATGTGACGGGTAGGGACCTCCCCTGCCCCATCACTTTCGTCCCCACTTTCAAGAAACGACCAAATCAACAGCACACATTATTCCTTGGTCCCTAAGGGTTTAAGAAACGGTTGTGATGACTTTGGATGAGCTGGAAACACATGACAAGAAGACAGAGATCACAAGAGGCCACTTTGACCAAGAACAATATTCAAAACACAAGGGTATTGTTGGATTTTCATCTATTAGGGTTTAGGAGGACTAGAATCTTCTGTAGCCGGTTATATAAGGCATTAGGATATTCTACTTTTTTTCTTGTTCCAATTTTTATTCAAAATTTTGTAAGAGACGAAATTGTTAATATAATTGAGTTCCAGTTTTTAAGTTTCATTGCAAATTTATTTTTCCTGCATCTTTAAATTTCAGTCATTTAAATTCATGCAAAAGGTTTGAGTTTCAAAATTGTTCAAGGTTTGAGTTTGGATAAAAGTTTTGAAAGAAAAAGTGAAAAATCGGTTTGTTGAATTTATTATTGTGTTACTGTTCATGTTTGTTATTCTCAGCAGGGTTTTGGAAGCTGGTGCTTGTTTCGCTAGCACCTCAGCTCGAACATTCCAAGGCATGGATGTATGCCTTGGAGGTTTGTCTAAATCTTTTTTTATAATTTTCTTGTTTTCTGCCATGAATGATATGTGCATGTTTGAGTGATTTTATTGTGTTAAGTGTTTGATAATATTGCTGAAATCAGTGTTTGCTGGTAGCCATATCTATGTTAGTTGGAATATTGTTGATTTGTGAAGCTTTAAAATCAAAATCTTGGTTAAAATCTGTCTATTAGACTTATAAAGGCGTGTTTGAGAAAGCTTAGTGTGAATCGTGTTTATCACATCAAGGCTAGGTTGAATTCTGCACATCTTGAATAGGTTTAGGTTAGTTGGATTTTGACAAAAGATTGTTTTGTTATTTGCAAAAAGTAATTTTACATCTTGCTCATAAATCTGTCATGGTGATATGATTTGTAATATGTGGTTGATGTTTTGAGTTAGTAAAGTATCTGTTTCAATCGGATAATCAGGAGTTTTTAGATCTGTATCAGTGGAAATCATTGTGGTTTGTAGTTGTTATAAGCAAAATTGTTTGAGGAAAAATCAATTTTGTGACTTCAAGGAGGTGCTTGGTTTTGACTGTGGCAAGGTATTGGTACACAGCCTCCACACAAGACCCCTACACACTCTTGACTTACCAAAATTATTGGTTTAAAGGATCTTTGGTTTTAATTTTAAGGTTGGTTGGTAAAAAGACGTTTTCATTGAAATTGCAAAAATCTGTGATAGTAAAAAGGTTTTGCGTATGTGATATTCTATGGTCCAACAACTGTGTTTTGAAGTAATATATGACTGTATGAGATGTATGTCGTTTAAGGTTCATGTTGTTTGAAAAAAGTTCGTGCTACCTCACTTGCGGATAATCTGTCATAAAGTAAGAGATTAAACGGGATTCTGCCTAATTTTGTTCTAGCACCAAATTTTAGCTTAAGTTGTGATTGTTTCAGCTTTGGTGGTTGTAGTGTAGTCGTTTGTCACTTTTATTTTCAGTTTTCAAGGTTGGGATCCAAGTTTACATGTTCTTCTTGTTTTCTGTCTAAATCAAACAGTAGGAAACTAGATTATTTGTTTGTTGATTATTGGTTCATTTGTGCTTAAATTCAGTTTGTTGTGTCGTGGTTTTGAGTGCCTATTTGATTAGTGTGCCCACTGTTACTGCTTTTGATTCGTATTGCAGCTCCACTTTCAGTTTTAGCGTACCTCACCGTGTTACGTGACTCAAGTGCCTGCTTGTTAGAATTTTTAGCCCACTGTCTATTCCTTTGATTGATTGTTGAGTTCTAGGTGCGGTTTGCATTGTTGCTGCGATTTAGTCTCGTGAGGTGTGTGCTTAACTGAAACTTCCTTGTGCCTTAGTTGTCATCAATAAACAGCTAACCAAAACCAATTCCTAAGAAAAAGAAAGTAAAGAAGCATAAAGTGCACTTTCAAGTTCTGTTTGAATTGACATCTAATTGTGGCGTAAGGAACCAAGTATAGTAGGCCTGCTTGCTTTAGCTAATATTATGGCTTGATTTGTGTTTTTTTTAATTGTATTGTTAGTTCAGTATTATGTGTTTTTTTTTGTGCCTGTGTAACAATCTGTAACCACCAAGAATAGGAACCAAATAAGTGGAGTGCTAGTTTCTGTGTTCTTAATCTGTGGCATTGTTAGTTGATTTGAATTGTGTGTGGTGATGTGTTTAGCGCCTGTACCCTACTGTCCGTAACAGCAACCCAAGAAACGAACAAGGAAAAGGCATAAGTGCCCGCTGTATTTTCTTTCTCTTTTTGTTAACTGCACAACCAAAAGGCCTAAAGAGAGGCGAGATGCTAGTATTGATTTTGTGTTAGTGTTGTTGAATTGGTGTCATGTGCATCCCAACAGTAAGCAAATGATAACTGACCAAAAAGATAAAGGATGTGTTTGGTTCTATCGTGTTCTATTTGTGAGTGATACACAAATGATGTAAGACTGTCCTATACAACTTTGTTTGAGTTAGTTTATTGTGTTTTCGATATGGTTGAGGTATTTTAGTTGAGAGATCTTGTTTTCTTTGTTTATTCCTTACTTCTGTCATAAATCAGCTATAACACTTCACATTATTTATTGTTTTTTTTATTCTAGGTACTGGATCTTTAATCCTGGATTTATGATAGTTTATGTGTTAAAGTAGGATTTGTGTATCCTTAATTAGTGTTTTAGTTGTGAAAAATACAAGTTTTTGTATTCAAAATCCGTTTTGTGGTAAAAAGATCAGTAATCCTTAGCTTACTGTATTTTTCTGTCTGTTGAGATAACACTGCCTGCACCAAAAATATTTAATCTGCCAAAAAGAGGACAGCAGGATTTGAACTCGTGAGCTCTGCCCTCCCCCACAGACACAGCAACCACCATTTGCAACCATCTGATCTGTTAGCAGATTCTATTTTCTATCCCTCTCCTTTTTGTTTTATATAGTTAATATTAAATAAAAGGAAAAGGAGGAAAAAGTTACTGCAAGTGAGATTTGAACCCAAAACCTTCTGCAAATATCAGTCGCAGCAAACACTCCCACAACCATCTCCTCTGTAACATCTTTTTGTTAAGCCTTTCTTTTGTTTCTTTTTTATACCTTGTTTTATTTCGTCTGTAAGCTAATAATTAAAAAAAAATAGAAAAAAAGCCTCAACAGGTCTCGAACACGCAACCTACAGCTTAACAGACGAATGCCCCAGCCATCTGGGCTCCCTTTGATTTGTTGTTAGTGTTTACCTTTTCTTTTATTTATACTTGTATTTAATTATAAGCTAATCAACCCTTATGGCTTATTCAGCTTATAAGTAGCTTATTCTTATAGCTTATATTTTTCATAGAGTCTTTTCATCTTTATTTTCCTTCAGTAATTTTTTGGGGTTTTGATAAAATCATTTAATATTTTTTAAAGCATTTAATTATTTTAATCTTATTTAATTCATAAAAAAATATTGAAAAGTCAAAAAAATGTAATTCTTTTTTCTAAAATTTTCTTTTGTCATTTAGCACGTAGGAAAAATAAATTGGTTTTCGTAAAGTTTAAAATTTGATATTTTGCTTTAATATCGCGTTTTTTTTGTTTTCGTACTATTTTCGTTCAAATTCGTAGATTTGTTTTTTTAGCCCATTTGTATTTTTAAATTAGTTTTTATTTTTTTTAGTTTAATAAGTTTATTTTAGTTAAGTTTTCAAATTATTTTTTTTAATTTTGTTGAATTTTACGTAACGTTTTTACGTAACGCGTCTTACGTCGTAAGACCGTTTTTAACGTAATTCGTCTCCGTTTTCTTTTCTTTTCGTCTTTCCAAAAACGTAATCACTCAATTAAATACGTCTATAATTTTTGGCTAAACACCATACCTCCACCGAGAACGAACTCGATTATTCGTCTTTACGTTTTTCCTAAAACGTATTGATTAATACTTACCACGACTTAGCGTTTGCTTACTTTTTCCTAAAGGTAAGTAAAACGACTAAAAAAACACAACTATCAAATGGCGCCGCTGTCGGGGAGGTGTGTTTAGCCATATTTATTTATCGTGTTTGTTTGAGTGTTTACATTTTATCGTAAATACTTCTTTTTATTTTTCTATACTATTAGCCATACAAAATAAATAGTGTTAAATAGAACTCTATTAACACAAAATCGTTTTCTCGTTTTTATTGTGCATACTATATTGTATTTACGTAGAACAACTAATACACAATAATTATCCAAATACGCGAGAAATCGCACCTCAATAGTTGAGCGTTCCGGTCACTATTGTTGTATCGAATTCAAACGAAAGTCAAAGGCAAAATAGATAAATACTCTTAATTGGTTTAATCTCGATAAATACAAACTATAAGGTGGATATAAGGCGGTTGTATTTCACGACCTAAGTAAAAAAGGCTCTTAAGTGCTTCGCGCCGCCTCGTTTTCTCCGCTCGCTTGTGCGTATTTTGAAAGTGACGATTAATTAGGGGTTTGCCAAATCAAGTATTATTAATCTATTTTTGTGAGTTTTAATTATTGAACCTCGAAACGTTTTGGCATTCCGCCAACGTTTCAAAGTCGACGAGGGTTTTTACTTCACGTAATTACCTTCATTCTTCTTGGATTCATTAATCGAGACCTTTGATTAGTGGATAGTTTTTGTAGATTAATTTCTACGTAATACACCAAAATTCCAAAAAAATTAAAAAACCAAAAACACAAAAAGATTCTTCGATTTTTCCCTCTATTTTCATAATTCTTTTTCTCAATCCCTCTAAATTTTAATTCTTCATGGATTTTCATTGCCTAGGTTGTGGGAGACGATTGTTTAATTCCGTATCATGTCCATGGTGTATATGCGAAAGGTGCGGAGATCATATCGACTATGTAGATTTTAGATCTTGTCCCTCATGTAATCCGACCAATTGTTTGTATACTTCTAATGAAGAACGTCCCCTCCATTGCCTATATTGTGGAAGCCCTTCCCATTGGCACTATAAGTGTCCAATTCAATACCCAAATGGTCACAATCACGAGCCGAATCCGAATTTTGTTGACCAATCATTGCAATACTCACCGTCATGTGAGTATTGTGGAGATGAACCTTACTATGGGTACGATTGTCAACCGATGAACCAAAATACGTATTTCGACAATCAATTTTCCGGTTTTGACGAATCACACGACATGGGTTACAATTACGACAATGGGGGTGGTTATCCATACGACGAACCGGATTTTTCTCAAAATCCGTGTTGCGACAATTGTGGGGGGCCTCACGATACTTTTTCTTGCCAACCAATGGATTATGATGAGCCCAATTCATACGATAATTCCGTTTTTGATAATTTTGAGGCCCCACCATACAATCTCGATCCTCAAAATTCCCATGAGCCCGATCCATGTTACGATTCCAATTTTGACCAATCATCTCCACAACATATTTTCGATGATGATCTCGGTTCTAGCCGCATCGACGAGTGTTTTAGTCGCTTCGACGAAAGTTCTAATCGTTTCAATGAACGACTTGATACGCTCTTTCAACTAATTATGGAGAAAAAAGATACCCTAATTTTTGAAGAGGTTGAAAAGAGCATCGAAGATGAAAAAACGAGGGTGTCAACGAACGAGGTTTTTGAAAATGTTTTTGAAAATAAACAACAAGAAAAACTCGTAGCACGTGTTGGAACGATGAATGTTAAACCTTTGGAACCTAATTTTTCTAATGAAGTTAAAATTATCAAAGATTTTCGAAATCAAAATACACAAGATTTTGACGAAGATAGTCCGTTAAGTGATTTTGAAAAAGAAGAAATTGATAAGGTTTTAAGGAGAATCATTGACCCCTCGATTTTTGAAGAGTATCAAAATTTAATTCTGGAGGGACGCGTTAATACTATTTCTACGTCTTTTGAGAACCCGCATTCGATCCCTCCGAAGGACCAATTTGAAACCATCAAGGCTACAACGTCAAATGAAGAGCCTTTTACTCCTAATCCCACACCGTGTGAGATTATGGATTTATCATGTGAGAAGTCCACCGTTGGCCTTGCTCACATTGATACGTTTTTCGACGCCGATGTCGAAACTACTAAGGCAAAATCTTCAAATGAAGAGCCTTTTACTCCTATACCCACTACGGAAACCGATGCCTCTCTAAGTATGGGGGAGACGAATCTTGGCACTAATCCTAGTGTCGAGATCCCTATTCCAATCCAAAGTGAGCCTACGGTTTTCTCCGAAGATGAGGTAAGTGATTTTGCTCTCGATGAATTTTTCCACGAAGATTCCAACGAGGCAAATCACAATAGTGAGTGTGAATCTATATCTTGTGATGATGTCTCTCCCATTGACACTTCGGGGAGAGAATCAACGACTTTTTCGAACCCGCTTTTCAATGACGATGATTTTTCCGCTAGTGATGACGAGTCACTAATCGACGAGGACGTTCAAAACAACGATTTTAAAATCTTTTCGAAACCTTTATTCGAATTTGATGACGCGTTCATCTTTGGTGACGTAAATCCTCTCTTTGATGAGACGTTCGAGGACATCGAGAGTGAGGATTCTAAGGATCCTAAACTCGATGAGCCGGATTTGCTAGTCACCCACCCGAATTCTCATACGGTTGAGACTCCTCTTTCTACTTGTGATGTTTCCATTCTCGAGGGGTTCACCGATGGACCGCCTCTCGATGAGAATGAGGATTTTAATGAGGCCTTTGCCTTAGAACCGGGAGGAGACTTTGAGACCCCCATTTTTATTAATTCTCTTTCAAATTTGCCTTCGTCTCAAAGTAATCTTACCCACCCTCTCGGTTCTCATGACTACACGTACTTCGAGTACGTTGTAAGGAGTTTTCTTCCTTACAAAACGTATCCTCCTGCTTTGCCTTTATTATTTTCAACAAAATGTGAGGATACGATCTTTGATCCTGGTATAAAGGCTTTGCCTTTATTCACGGTTGCTTTTGGGCCTTGTTTATCATGTAAGTCCCACCAAAAATGACCAAACCAAGATTATCCCTAAATGATCACATTTATGGGGATTCGAGTCGAGCTTTTGACTCGGTTATCAAAAACAAGGTGCCTCGTGGGGGATTCTCATGCTTATCCTTGTAAATATTATTGTTTTTAATTAATCCTAATGTGAGGGGATTTGTGCCCTTCCAACCTTTGTTCCGTGGTTGTTTGTGCATTGTGGTTTTTAGATGATCATCTTCACGATTGGAGCCTCTCGTGTTCGTTTATGGGAGCACTCGATCGTTTGCTTTGAAGAATTTCTCGATATCCAAATGATATATCCTTTGATGTTCTAACCTTAGGTTTTTAGCACACTTCATAAACGGCTATTAATTTAACGGTTACACCCTTTTCATGCTAGATTAAGCATTTGACTACGTCTCTAGTATGGGGGTTTTCCAACCCTTAGACTCGAAACATTGAGGACAATGTTTAACTTTAGTATGGGGGGGTGAGTAGATACTTCACCTTGCTTACGTCAACACGCAATCCAAAATTTCATCTTTTTGTTATCGTTTTGTTGCAAATAAGGCTAAAAATGGCCAAATTTTAAAAATTTTCGTATTTTTCATAAGTGTTTAAGACACGAATGTAGGTTTTCCGATGGTGAGAATAAGAGTAATTTTTGACTCGACCGTGCGTGTTGAGCACTTAGCTTCGATTCCTTAACTTTTTAGGCTAAGTCTCTTAAATGAGGACGAGAAATGATAGAGTTATTTATAAGTCTCGTAATCGTCACGATCTCATGTGTAGTAATTATTAGCTTATTCTCCCCACGCTTTTGTATAATAAATTGTTAATAAATATTGATTTGGCGGTTTAGTCACTATTGTTGGTTTCTAATTTGTTTTAGTAGCTTCCATGTAATTAAATTGGGAAAACATTAAGGTATCGCCAGCGTCACGGTTTTGAAGTATTGGCACCCGAATAATCGAAAGCTTCACCTAATAATAAGATTTCAAGTGCTCACCTAAATTAAGCAAAAAATTTGAAGCTTACAAGGCCGAAAAATCTATGCCCAAATTGAAAGTGAATCAAGCCTTAATCTTTGAAGCTTTAAAGATCCAAAATTCGCTTTAGCGTGAGGATATACGTCTTTGGCTAATAAAACCACCGATGAGGCGGATAATAAAAGGCAAGGCAAGACCGAAGTCATAATAAAAGCTTCATGGCGAAGTTGAATAAAAGATGGAGGTAAACCAAAGATAATAAGGCCCTTCCATTCGGGGGCGTATAAAAGTCTTGGTAATAAGTCTCATGTTTAAAACCGTTATAAAATCGTGTTTATCGATCCTTCTTGTTGACTTAATTTTTTAACATCGTTGTCTATTGGGATGAATTATTGATTTGATGATTTTGGTTACACCGTTAAGTTTCTATTTTTAGACTTAATCTCTATTCACGCATAAGTCAATGATGTATCCTCGTGATCATTAAGACAAAATAAAATATAAGAGATACCAAGTAGGAATAAGGGAGTTTAGGTTCGTAATTAACACTCATAAGATGTGTTCGTGTTGCTAACTTATAATAACAATGATCTCGTTACACGCTTAGCATGGAATTGGGTGAAAATCGAGGACGACGAAATTATTTCTAACGAAGCATTCACGTGTTCTTGTTCTATGATCCTAAAAGTCACTTTATCGTGATGAAAACAATACATTATGTCTAAAACGCGTGTAGTAGTTTATTTTAATTTATGTCTTCAATAAAAGTCATCATAAAATGAATTTTGGAAGTGCTACGATACTTAATTCTAGCATTGCGTGAGGACACGGCAATGGTTTAGTATGGGGGAGTGATGAGACTGTATTTATACATAGTCTCATCGTCCAAATCGGGCTTAAAACGCTTAAAATATCATTAAAAATGCCAAATATATTGTGTTTGTTCAATGTGTATTTAGGTATGGATATCGAGAAAAAGACAAAAAGATCACAAGAATCATTCAAAAACGAACACGGGAAACGAAGCCGCACATTGAACCGGACCCGATTGTTGAAATTTCCAAAAAGTCCCTAAAGCTTGAAGAAACATCAAGAATATTCCTCCAAGATTGAAGAATTAACAACTTATGCCCTTATGTTAATAAAGGACTAAGCTTGTTAAGTTAAAAGGACTAACCGTGTAATGGCTAAGGATGGATGGTGCAAAGGGACAAGGACTGTTTGTGCAAAGTTGTTAAAAGAAGGCTGTTAACAGAGGGACTTAAACTGCCACTTTTCAAACTATTTAACAAACAAAATCATTAAATACCCACTCATTTATCTAATCCTAGCCCAAAACCCACCAGTTAACCCGACCCATACCCACTTGCCCAACCAACCAAATCAGATATTAATTAATCGTGTTTTTTAAAAAAAAAAACATGGTTAATTATACTTATCTTTTTCCCGGTTTACACACACTGTGTAGATTAAACCCCCAATCCCTCTCCTAAGAACCCTAAATCCAAAATCTTGATTATCCAAAATTAAGTCCCAAAAATTTCAGAACCATGATTTACCCTCACTTAATCAAAACCCCATCACAATATCCTCTCCAAACATACCCATGTGACGGGTAGGGACCTCCCCTGCCCCATCACTTTCGTCCCCACTTTCAAGAAATGACCAAATCAACAGCACACATTATTCCTTGGTCCCTAAGGGTTTAAGAAACGGTTGTGATGACTTTGGATGAGCTGGAAACACATGACAAGAAGACAGAGATCACAAGAGGCCACTTTGACCAAGAACAATATTCAAAACACAAGGGTATTGTTGGATTTTCATCTATTAGGGTTTAGGAGGACTAGAATCTTCTGTAGCCGGTTATATAAGGCATTAGGATATTCTACTTTTTTTCTTGTTCCAATTTTTATTCAAAATTTTGTAAGAGACGAAATTGTTGAATATAATTGAGTTCCAGTTTTTAAGTTTCATTGCAAATTTATTTTTCCTGCATCTTTAAATTTCAGTCATTTAAATTCATGCAAAAGGTTTGAGTTTCAAAATTGTTCAAGGTTTGAGTTTGGATAAAAGTTTTGAAAGAAAAAGTGAAAAATCGGTTTGTTGAATTTATTATTGTGTTACTGTTCATGTTTGTTATTCTCAGCAGGGTTTTGGAAGCTGGTGCTTGTTTCGCTAGCACCTCAGCTCGAACATTCCAAGGCATGGATGTATGCCTTGGAGGTTTGTCTAAATCTTTTTTTATAATTTTCTTGTTTTCTGCCATGAATGATATGTGCATGTTTGAGTGATTTTATTGTGTTAAGTGTTTGATAATATTGCTGAAATCAGTGTTTGCTGGTAGCCATATCTATGTTAGTTGGAATATTGTTGATTTGTGAAGCTTTAAAATCAAAATCTTGGTTAAAATCTGTCTATTAGACTTATAAAGGCGTGTTTGAGAAAGCTTAGTGTGAATCGTGTTTATCACATCAAGGCTAGGTTGAATTCTGCACATCTTGAATAGGTTTAGGTTAGTTGGATTTTGACAAAAGATTGTTTTGTTATTTGCAAAAAGTAATTTTACATCTTGCTCATAAATCTGTCATGGTGATATGATTTGTAATATGTGGTTGATGTTTTGAGTTAGTAAAGTATCTGTTTCAATCGGATAATCAGGAGTTTTTAGATCTGTATCAGTGGAAATCATTGTGGTTTGTAGTTGTTATAAGCAAAATTGTTTGAGGAAAAATCAATTTTGTGACTTCAAGGAGGTGCTTGGTTTTGACTGTGGCAAGGTATTGGTACACAGCCTCCACACAAGACCCCTACACACTCTTGACTTACCAAAATTATTGGTTTAAAGGATCTTTGGTTTTAATTTTAAGGTTGGTTGGTAAAAAGACGTTTTCATTGAAATTGCAAAAATCTGTGATAGTAAAAAGGTTTTGCGTATGTGATATTCTGTGGTCCAACAACTGTGTTTTGAAGTAATATATGACTGTATGAGATGTATGTCGTTTAAGGTTCATGTTGTTTGAAAAAAGTTCGTGCTACCTCACTTGCGGATAATCTGTCATAAAGTAAGAGATTAAACGGGATTCTGCCTAATTTTGTTCTAGCACCAAATTTTAGCTTAAGTTGTGATTGTTTCAGCTTTGGTGGTTGTAGTGTAGTCGTTTGTCACTTTTATTTTCAGTTTTCAAGGTTGGGATCCAAGTTTACATGTTCTTCTTGTTTTCTGTCTAAATCAAACAGTAGGAAACTAGATTATTTGTTTGTTGATTATTGGTTCATTTGTGCTTAAATTCAGTTTGTTGTGTCGTGGTTTTGAGTGCCTATTTGATTAGTGTGCCCACTGTTACTGCTTTTGATTCGTATTGCAGCTCCACTTTCAGTTTTAGCGTACCTCACCGTGTTACGTGACTCAAGTGCCTGCTTGTTAGAATTTTTAGCCCACTGTCTATTCCTTTGATTGATTGTTGAGTTCTAGGTGCGGTTTGCATTGTTGCTGCGATTTAGTCTCGTGAGGTGTGTGCTTAACTGAAACTTCCTTGTGCCTTAGTTGTCATCAATAAACAGCTAACCAAAACCAATTCCTAAGAAAAAGAAAGTAAAGAAGCATAAAGTGCACTTTCAAGTTCTGTTTGAATTGACATCTAATTGTGGCGTAAGGAACCAAGTATAGTAGGCCTGCTTGCTTTAGCTAATATTATGGCTTGATTTGTGTTTTTTTTAATTGTATTGTTAGTTCAGTATTATGTGTTTTTTTTTGTGCCTGTGTAACAATCTGTAACCACCAAGAATAGGAACCAAATAAGTGGAGTGCTAGTTTCTGTGTTCTTAATCTGTGGCGTTGTTAGTTGATTTGAATTGTGTGTGGTGATGTGTTTAGCGCCTGTACCCTACTGTCCGTAACAGCAACCCAAGAAACGAACAAGGAAAAGGCATAAGTGCCCGCTGTATTTTCTTTCTCTTTTTGTTAACTGCACAACCAAAAGGCCTAAAGAGAGGCGAGATGCTAGTATTGATTTTGTGTTAGTGTTGTTGAATTGGTGTCATGTGCATCCCAACAGTAAGAAAATGATAACTGACCAAAAAGATAAAGGATGTGTTTGGTTCTATCGTGTTCTATTTGTGAGTGATACACAAATGATGTAAGACTGTCCTATACAACTTTGTTTGAGTTAGTTTATTGTGTTTTCGATATGGTTGAGGTATTTTAGTTGAGAGATCTTGTTTTCTTTGTTTATTCCTTACTTCTGTCATAAATCAGCTATAACACTTCACATTATTTATTGTTTTTTTTATTCTAGGTACTGGATCTTTAATCCTGGATTTATGATAGTTTATGTGTTAAAGTAGGATTTGTGTATCCTTAATTAGTGTTTTAGTTGTGAAAAATACAAGTTTTTGTATTCAAAATCCGTTTTGTGGTAAAAAGATCAGTAATCCTTAGCTTACTGTATTTTTCTGTCTGTTGAGATAACACTGCCTGCACCAAAAATATTTAATATGCCAAAAAGAGGACAGCATGATTTGAACTCGTGAGCTCTGCCCTCCCCCACAGACACAACAACCACCATTTGCAACCATCTGATCTGTTAGCAGATTCTATTTTCTATCCCTCTCCTTTTTGTTTTATATAGTTAATATTAAATAAAAGGAAAAGGAGGAAAAAGTTACTGCAAGTGAGATTTGAACCCCATACCTTCGGCAAATATCAGACGCAGCAAACACTCCCACAACCATCTCCTCTGTAACATCTTTTTGTTAAGCCTTTCTTTTGTTTCTTTTTTATACCTTGTTTTATTTCGTCTGTAAGTTAATAATTAAAAAAAAATAGAAAAAAAGCCTCAACAGGTCTCGAACACGCAACCTACAGCTTAACAGACGAATGCCCCAGCCATCTGGGCTCCCTTTGATTTGTTGTTAGTGTTTACCTTTTCTTTTATTTATACTTGTATTTAATTATAAGCTAATCAACCCTTATGGCTTATTCAGCTTATAAGTAGCTTATTCTTATAGCTTATATTTTTCATAGAGTCTTTTCATCTTTATTTTCCTTCAGTAATTTTTTGGAGTTTTGATAAAATCATTTAATATTTTTTAAAGCATTTAATTATTTTAATCTTATTTAATTCATAAAAAAATATTGAAAAGTCAAAAAAATGTAATTCTTTTTTCTAAAATTTTCTTTTGTCATTTAGCACGTAGGAAAAATAAATTGGTTTTCGTAAAGTTTAAAATTTGATATTTTGCTTTAATATCGTGTTTTTTTTGTTTTCGTACTATTTTCGTTCAAATTCGTAGATTTGTTTTTTTTAGCCCATTTGTATTTTTAAATTAGTTTTTATTTTTTTTTAGTTTAATAAGTTTATTTTAGTTAAGTTTTCAAATTATTTTTTTTAATTTTGTTGAATTTTACGTAACGTTTGTACGTAACGCGTCTTACGTCGTAAGACCGTTTTTAACGTAATTCGTCTCCGTTTTCTTTTCTTTTCGTCTTTCCAAAAACGTAATCACTCAATTAAATACGTCTATAATTTTTGGCTAAACACCATACCTCCACCGAGAACGAACTCGATTATTCGTCTTTACGTTTTTCCTAAAACGTATTGATTAATACTTACCACGACTTAGCGTTTGCTTACTTTTTCCTAAAGGTAAGTAAAACGACTAAAATTTACAACTATCACTAGCTCAAAATGATGGTCCTAACTTTAAGGTGAATGGTCATAGGGCTAAGCACTACTTTGGTGGGGAAGTCCCTTCTTTGGACGACCTCGACCAAGTCACCTTCCCCAATGATAATTTGTATTGAAGGGATTGAGTCGAGCTCATGACTTGGTAATAAAAAAATGAGGTGCCTCGTGGGGGAGATCCCATGCTTATCTATGTACATATTATCGCTTTCTAATGTAGTTTAATGTGAGGGGATTTGTGCCCTTCCAACCTTTGTTCCGTGTTTGTTTGTGATTGTGGTTAATTAGATCATTATCATCATGATTGAAGGCTCTTGTGTTCGTTTTACGTGAGCCTCGGTCATTTGCTTGAAGAATTTTCCTATAACACTCCAATTTGACAAGTGGACCGTTACATGATAACTATGGCATGTCATCAAAGCATGCAAGGTAATGTCCTAAAACATAAATGACAATAAAGGGAAAATCGGAATCAAACATCAGTTCCCATACATAAGCCCAAAACATAAACAAAGTTAATGGATTAGGAAGGACAAAACAAGTGTCCAAGCAAGCATAATTATATGAGGCAAAAGGAGAAGAAGTCTAAGGCAGCTTCCATCCTATGAACTTCATCCAAATGCTCCGGACTGTCCTTGGGTACCTGCCATTTGGGTCATAGAAAGAATATATACGGCTGAGCAATACACTCAGTGAACGGATATAACGACAATGAAATGAATAGCATAAACATAAGCAAAGTATGAAATGAAAGTATGAAATTACCGTGTAGCGGAATAATCTAAGTCCTGGACAACCTGGTGTATGTTTTATAAATTGGTTTATATTCTGAAAAAACTTATGTTTATATCATAAAAACTGTATTTTAAATATGCCCAAGAGCCCATATAGGTCATGATGTATCAACGTGCATGAATACATAAAGGGGCGACCTCATCATGTAATTAGAGGGCTTGCCTCTAATTATAATAGTCTGGATTGAAGGGATCAGCTCCATGTAATGGATGCAAGACACACACTGTAGTTACCATGACATCTTGCTAAACTTATCCTGGGATGCACCCATTCGCCCCACATGATAATAATAAAATAGGCTAAATAACTGTAAAGGGATGCTGTGAGCAATCACTCTCATCGTAGAAGAGTCATAACACCGGTGCCTCCAGTGTTATGGTTATGGTACCTCCATAAGTAGGTGGGACTAGCATGCATGTATATAGCTCAGGCAAAATCTAAAATAAAACATAGCATTTACAAAAGTGTTTAAGACACGTAAACTACTAGGGAAAATAGTTGGATGCAAACGGGGAATCCTAATATAGGAAATAAAGTGTCCTTACTGAAGGATGGAATATATGTACCTTACGTCCAGTAATGATGATGAAAATGAAAGTGGAAGATTACTCCGACTTCACAGTAGCTACATAATAAAAAGGGCATGAATGAGTTGTCTGTTATATGTATACTTTACTCGTTATTAATTTACTGTTACTTGTTTCGACTTGTTTTACTCGTTCTAGACTTGTTTTAAGTGTTCTTGACTTGTTTTACTGATTCATGTTTAATCATGTGTCTTCATAATGTTTCATGAGTTTTACATTAGGGTATTTCATGTTTTAAGTGTTATAATACTTGTTATAACATAATGAGTAACTTTCTAAGAATAGCAGGTTTCTATATATAGTAACTTTCCAAAAATAGCAGGTGTCCATATATAGTAACCATCCAAAAATAGCAAGTTTATTCAAATAGTAAGCTTCCAAAAATAGAAATTTTTCATAATTAGTAAGTTTCCAAAAATAGAAAGTTTCCATACTAACATGTTTCCATAATTAATAATAAGCTTATTAAATAAGTAAAATGATATTAGCTATAGTTTTAATAAGCATATTATATGTCATGATTATTATATAGTAAAGTTTAATTATATTTAATACTTAGTCTTAATATATGATTATTAATTAATTATAATAATACATGATATCATAAGTAATCATTAATTAATAATATTACATGATTTTAATAATTAAAATTTTCGTTAAAAGATTTATCATATAATTAAATTAAATCATGTTATTAATTTAATTAAACCTTGGTTAAAATGAATATAAATTAGTTAAGCTAAGTTTTCTTAATTAATTACTTGTACATGAATAATTATATTAATAATGATTTTATCCTAAAGTTTATTTAAATAAAATGGACATATAATATATCATGGTTTTTATTTAAATAAAATATATCCTAAGTCATGGTTTATTTAATAAATATGACATGCAATTAAATTAAATAAACTAATAAAATGGTTTAGCCAAAATAGTCCTTGTGTACCGAGCCCTTAACCCTAGCCTACCGAGACACCCATATCTTGGTCGCATTTAAAAAATTCAAACCAAACACCAAACATCACCACAGCCTGGTTAGCGACAGAATTTTCTGTCGATGTGCTGTCACGAATCTGCCGCTATAAATCTGCGATAGAATTTATGTCGCTGATTCTGTCGCTAGTTTGGAAAACAACCAAACCGAGCCCCTGCTGCGTACAGACTACCTAACGAGAGCATACTAGCTCTCGGTTCCCACTGTTTTAACCAAACCACCCCTACTGGGGTGTTTGAGGTTGCGGTTGTCAAAGGAAAACCACCACCGACCCTTATAAGGGCGCGACTGGTTGGGATTAAAACACCACCGAGAGCTCTACTTAAATCCTGATCCCATGTTTATAACCTCTTAATTAACATGTTCCAATAATTAATTCTTATGATTCATGAACAAGGGAATGAAAATTAAAAGATTTAGGGCTTAATTAAATACCAATTGCGTGTTTAAATAGGGATAGGAACCACGAACACAACCTGAATTAAATCAATGATCAAACACTTTTGTTCTTCCCTTTTTTCTGGATGGAAGCCGGCGGCCAAGGGGATTAGGGTTTTCTTAATTTTTATGAAAAATGGAAAATTGATTTCCTTGGAGATGTTTTGGTTAACTTAAAAATGTTCATGGGCCAGGATTTGCCCGTCTTCCTTGTTCATTCTTTTAGGCTGGCCATACAAGGCCTTTTTATACTTTTCAATTGTCGTGCTTTAATTAATTATCGTGTAGGTTCGAGTTATAATCTCATGTTTTATTTCTTGTCACGTCTATAAGTATTATACGTAAATAATTATCGTGTATTAATAATACTATTAATATACGTTATACTTATAGTAATTAATTAATATAGGTAATGTTCGTATTAAATGTTCATGATTCGTGTCGTATATTAATTAACTAAAAGTTTTAATTTAACCGTATTTTCATGCATTAAATGATCTAATGTATTTTAAAGCGAGTTTTACATTTCCGATATCCAAATGATATATCCTTTATTGTTCTATCAATTATCTTTTAGCAGACTTCATAAACGGCTTAAGATTATTTGTTAATTACCCTTCCTATGCAAGATTAAGCATTCGACTTTTCGTCTTTAGTATGGGGGTTATCTACCCTTAGACTCGAAACATTAAGGACAATGTTTAATTTTAGTATGGGGGGTGAATAGATACTTGACTTGCTCACGTCTTCACGCTTTCCAACTTTCATCGTTCTGTTTATCGTTTTGTTGCAAATAAGGCTAAAAATGGCCAAATTTTAAAATTTTCTCATTTTTCATAAGTGTTTAAGAAAATAATGTAGATTTTCTGATGGCGAGAATAAGAGTAATTTTTTACTCGACCGTGCGTGTTGAGAACTTAGCTTCGATTCCTTAACTTTATAATAGGCTAAGTCTCTTAAATGAGGACGAGAAATGATAGCGTTAATTACAAGTTACTATGCTAAACGTAGAATTCGCGATTCTTTCAAAAAATCATGTGTCTTAATTATTTGCTTATTCTCCCCTCACTTGTATATATTTAATTGTTAATAAATATTGATTTAGCGGTTTAGTCTTAATTGTTGGTTTCTAATTGATTCTAGTAGCTTCCACGTACATAAATTAGGAAAACATTAAGGTATCGCCAGCGTCACGGTCTTGAAGTATTGGCACCCGAATAATCAAAGGCTTCCCCAATAATAATTTTTAAGTTCATCTTCACCTAAATCTAGCAAAAATTTCAAGCTCATAAGGACGAAAATCTATGCGAAAATTAAAAGTGAATGTCTTAACTCTCGAATCCTTAAATATACAAAATTCGCCTTGGCGTGAGGATATACGTCAAGTCATAATTAACACCTCATGGCGAGGTTAAATAAAAGACAAGGGCAAGACCAAATCCATAATAAACACTTCATTACAAAGTTAAATAAAAGGTGGAGGTAAACCAATTCCAAATTGGTAATAAGTCTCATGTTCAAAACTGTTATAAAACCCTGTTTATCGATCCTTCTTGTTGACTTAATTTTTTGACATGTTTGTCTATTAGGAGAGGTTATTAATTCAA
The DNA here is from genome assembly GCA_025667525.1 of Glebionis coronaria. Classification (NCBI taxonomy): domain Eukaryota; kingdom Viridiplantae; phylum Streptophyta; class Magnoliopsida; order Asterales; family Asteraceae; genus Glebionis; species Glebionis coronaria. Next base: position 1,111,417 of record JANFOE010000474.1, on the reverse strand, counting down.
TGATTTTGGTTACACCGTTATGACTCTATTTTTGGACCTTAATCTCTATTATCGCCTTAGTAAAAAATGTATACTCGTGATCATTCAAGACAAAATAAAATATAAGAGATACAATTTAGGATTAAGGGAGTCTAAGTACGTGATTAGAGCATATGAGTAGTGTTAGCATTACTAACTTATAATTACAACGAACTCGTTACACGCTTAGCATGGAATTAGGTGAAAATCGAGGACGAAAAATTTATCTCTATGATACATTCACGTGTTCTTATTCTATGAACCTAAAAGTCCCATTTTGCGATGAAAATCATACCTTATGTCTATAACACACGTAGTAATAGTTTAGTAAGTTTACGTTTCAATAAAAGTCGATAAAAAGGAATTTTAGAGATGCTAAGATACTTTATTCTAGGATTGCGTGGGGGCACGACAATGGTTTAATATCAGGGAGTGATGAGACTGCATTTATACATAGTCTCATCGTGCAAATCGGGCTTAAAATGATTAAAATATCATGAAAAGTGTCGAATATATGCTTGTGTTTGTTTAATGTGTATTTTAGGTACAAATATCGAGAAAAAGACAAAATACCACAAGAATCAAGCAAAAACGAACACGAGAAACGAAGCCGCACAATGAACCGGACCCGAATGTTGAAATTTCCAAAAATACCTTAAAGAATTGAAGATTGACAATATTGGTCCTTAAAGTTTTCTCAATATACAAGAAAGGCCCTTGAAGTTCAAGAGAATGACATAATTAGTCCTTATTCCATGTTTATGATACAAAAGGACTAATTATGTAAATATGCCAAAGTGGTACAAGCCCTAAAAAACCTTGAGAAAGTATTTGTGCCATTTTCAGCAAGTTGTGCAAAGTCAAAACGAAGGATTTGTGAAGAATAGCTGCCAAGACTTTGTTTGAAAGGTTTTTGAAAGACAAGGGGAGTAAAACAACAAGTTTCAAACACATACCTATATTCTACCGACCTAACCCATTACATAAACCCATAAGCCCAAACCAAAAATCCATTACCCGACCCCTTTCCCTTTTTGGTTTAACCCAATATTTAAAAAAACAAGTACGCGGGTAACACTTAGATTATACCCAAAACAGATCAAAGGTGGTACTATTCACCTAACCCTAATCCTCCAATTAGACTTAAAACAAAGGGGTAATGTTAGAGAGAGAGTCCAGATCATCAATTGCACACTATGTCGACATTTCTACATTGGATACTTGGCCACCTCATCACCCACATGGCCTGACCAACCCTCCCCTGCCCCATACTCTTCACGGGTTGGCAACAAGACAAAGGTTTGGCAAAAATCAACGACCCACAGTGCATACTTGTTCATCACAACAAGATGAAGGGTTTTGATCATTTCTACATCACTGGCATTTCACGTGGCATGAACTTTTCAAACGGGTCAAGAGCATCTCATTGGCATCTTCAAAGATACTCGAGGGTAGATTGGTAACATCATACACTAGGGTTCTTATCTACTTAAACATTCTAGAATCAATTGTAGGCCAGTATATAAGGCCCTTAAGTTTTAACTTTTCACTTGTTCTTGGTTTTTCCTTAGTCAAAATCCTGTAATTCCTTTTCTTTGTTAATAAGAAAGTTGGTATTGATTTGTGACAAAATCCAAGTCCCTTTGTTATTATTTTGAAGTTTTTAAGTTGGTGTTTTAATTTAATCCATTTGCAAAAAAGTTGAGTTTCATCTAGCGTTTCTTACATTCTGTTTAAGTTATATTAGACCCAAGTGTCTTGTTGGATCATATATGCCTGAATGTCTTATTGATATTTAAGCATAAGTAAGGGCAAGACCTTGTTTCAGTTTATTGGTTAAGTTATCAAGTTTTGCAAGAAAAAGTGAAAATTTTGTTTTAGTGTTGTGTTAATCCTGTTGCTTTATTCTTGTTGACCACTCACTGTACATAAGCTTAGTACATAGGTGGTTTCAAATCCACCTAGTGAACTAAATTTTTGACTTGATCTATTTTGTTTGTGCTTGTGATACCTAAACAACATACATATACCCTTGCTCTTCCATTTGAGCTTTCATAAAGGGTCTCCTTTCGTTCAAACTGTATAAGACACCCATGAGCTAGTGTTCAACTGTTGAACAAGCTCTTGGGAGCATTGCTGACCCCCATAGGAGGTTCTTGGGGGAAGGTGAAAACTTTCTGCCCTTTTTCTTATTTTGAGTTGGTAGTGTTAAAAACAAAAAAAATTCCATGCTCTTGTGAAAACAATAGACTTCTGCCTGTATAGTATAATTTAGGGGGTGTTTGTTGATCTTGTGGGTTGAGATTTGATTTCTAGTTAGTTCAAAAGTGGATTTAGGGGTTTAGACTTTAAAATTTGTAGGTTGTTATCATTTAATTGAAAATATTGTGGTATAAATCTCTTGTTTTGGTCAAATACATCAGCAAACTCACTTTCTGAGTGCAATATGCACCAGCAGTCTTATTGATTTTGTTTTTTTTGCATCTTGTGGTTTGAATCTTGTGCTCACATCTAGTATATGGTTAGACTTAGGCTTAGGTCATCTGGTCTTGGAGGTCTAAGAGCTTTTGGGGAGTTAGATTAAGTCCTTAATTCATATTTAAACTTAAGGCATTTAATAATAGATTTTGGGTTCTAAAAATTTATAAAAAAAATACTTTTTAGGCTTATTTTAATATATTAAAGGTTTATAAACCATAAAAACCCTATTTGGACTTTTTACTATTTTATTTGATTTTTAAGTTTTTAATCAATCATTAAAAATTAATGTAAAATTAATTAAAAGGTTTAAAAAAGTTTTGTTGGTTTTTATATGTAAAATTAATTAAAAGGTGAATTTTATTAATTTTTTTACCTCAGTTTCTTTTTTCGTCATGTTTTTCGGTTTTACGTTTTTAATTTAAAAATTGTTTTTAGGGTTTAAAATAGTTTTATTTGTTTTAAATTTTTGCAAAACTACTTTTTAGCTTAGTTATAATATTTTTGAGGTTTACAAGTTTTAAAATCTTAGTTTGGGCTTTTTGTTAATTTATTTAATTTTTAGAGCTTTAATTAGCATTTAAAAAATAAATATTAAATAATTTAAAAAGTTACAAGAATTTTTATTTATTTGTAAACCTTAGACATATTTTTACGGTTTTAATTTGAATTTTTGGTAATTTTTAGATAAAGTTTTTATTTTTTCAATTTTTACGATTTTACGTTTTTTACGTCAAAGCTTAATTTTTAGCGTAATCCGTCATTTCTTTAGAGATTTTTCATCACATCAATATTAATCCAAAAAATTACAAGTTTAACACACACAATTATCCTCCTTGGTGAACGAACTCACACATTGGGTCATTAGTATTTGATTTTCCTAAATCAAATTACTAAATACTTACCGCTTTATACTTGCTTTGTTTTTACTAAAATAAAGTAGAGTGTAAATTTACTACAATCATTTTGATAAATAAGATAACTTCTCAATTTGATCATCTATAATGGTTGAGCTGAAAGTTAGCTATAATGAGGTAATTAAATGATGAAAATATGACATTTCTATGGAGGATTCAATACCTTTTGATGATGTAAATGTTACGAGCTCATCATCTAATATTCATATGAAGGGAAAGGTTTTTAATCATGGGATCTATATTTTTAGGGAATCTTGGTTTTCATCCATTCCACTTAAGAGTCTGATTTTTACTGATTTGGGATTCTCGTATGAGCTTAATACGTTTATGTTACCTAACTTGGAGTTTAACACTTGTAGAGATGGAAATTATGTCTTTGATCTTGTTGTGTTAAAATATGATAGATTCTATACGTTTGACAAACTCGAGCTACGTTGGACCGGTCCATTTATCAAGGCGGATATTGTAAATCTCATTGTTAATGGAAACGTGCTAAGATTGAGCGTTTCATGTGAGATGTGTTTCAAATTGGATATCCTTTATTCTCCATTATGTTTCACCAAGGACAACCTAATTCGAGGTCGGGTCGAGCTAAAGACTTAGAGCATAAATTCAAGCATCGAATAACTAAGATAGAAAATGTAGAGTACATCTAATTAGGTTAGGTTTCATAAAAGGGTGTTATAGTAGAGTTGAAGTGGATGGGTGTGCTCTTCTTGTTCTTGTGGTGATTGCTTAAGGGTTGCTCTCTCCCAGTCCTTTCATGATGCTTAAGGAGGAGGCCCTCGTATCAGTTCACTTTGATTTTACTATTGTGATTTAACCTTATCTTTAACACATGCTTAACCCGCATTCACTTTAGTAGTCTATTCTTTATCTTGTGTTAATGCAATGATGCCTAAAAACATTACTTGCATTTTTTGGTCTCGCTTTGTTTTGATTACGACAATATGTAAAAACAAGCATTTACGAAAACAACGAAAAACGAATTCTTGAGTTCAAGTATTTTTCATTTCAACCATTATCACTTAAGGTATGAACAAACAAGTACTTATCCTAATTAAGTGATCAAGGATTTAATCTTTTTTTAAAACTCACTTTTTATTAAGTGTGACAAAGTGTTTTTATTAAACTTTCTTTTTAAGAAAATGTGTTATTAAATTAATTATTTGAAAATTTGAAATTTGAAAATGGCATATTCTATCTTGGTTTGGAATATCCTTTCAGGATATTTTAATCCCCAGATTCGAACCAATCCACTAAAAGACAAAAGGGAGCGGGGTCTATGCAGACGGTTCCTTAGCCCCTATAGCGGCTCCTTATCGATAAAGAACCGCGGGCTCCAATAAGGAACCGCGAGCAGATATAGCCGATGGATGTTTGTCTTATAAATAGTGGATCATTCTCAGACTTTCAATTCACCTCGTTTGCACATACATTTCCAGGTTCTTTCATACTTCTTAAATCACGCAAATCCTTGATCATTTGTTTGATTACTACTTGTTTAGAAGTGAATCTTTCTCCTCTCATCTTTTCCTCTCAAAGTGCAAAGAGAAGAACACTATCATTCTTGAAGTGTTGTGTCTACCTCAAAGATCCATTGAAGATCCAAACTTATTCATTCATTGTTGTGTCATTGTTGTGAAGATCCAAGTAGTTGTGTCTATTTGGAAGTTGTGTATGTATTAAGGTTAATACTTAGTCCTTAATGTATATTGGTGTAGATTGGTCCTATCTAAGATCAGGGCTCGACTTTTAGCTTAGAGTCGGAAATTGGTTAAGCGACGTTGTGTATGGTTTCTCCACCTTAAGGAGCTTGTTGATTAGTGAACTCTCGAGTAAGGTGTACTCGAGGAGTGGAGTAGGAACGAGGAATGAGCTTTGTTTCTGAACAACTATAAAATCCTTGGTGTTTGGTTTGATCTTTCCTTACCTTATCTGTTTACATTCATTATTCTTTATACTTGTTATTATTAGTTTAGTTTCACTATAACTTGTTCATATTGTGTATAAGAAGGTTTCACATAAATACTCAAGCTTAAGTTTTTGAAAAAGGATTTTTATAATCAATTTTTAACAAGTAATTTTAAGAAACTATTCAACCCCTCCTTTCTAGTTTCTATAATTGGTATCAGAGCGTGGTTGCTCCATACTTTTTAAAATATATTGTAATTTAAAACTTGAATCGATCTATGGATTCCAACAAGTATCTAGAAGGGCAATCCATACAAAGACTACCTCTTTTTGAAACCGATAGTTTTATTTATTGGAAAAATAGGTTTGAGACTTATGTGAAATCAAAAGATTTAGATCTTTGGCATGTTATTACCAATGGTGATTTTTTACCATTCCAATATAATGAATTTTCTAAAAGTAAAGAGATGGTCACTTTCGACAATGCTAATGATGATACTAAAAGGAAACTTGCTAAAAATAATGAGGCTAAAATGGTGATTTAAAATGCTTTACCAAAGAAAGAGTACAAAAAGATTTTTATGTGTGAAATTGCTGAATACATTTAGAACACTCTTTTAGTAACCCACCAAGGTAATATCCAAGTCAAAGAAAGTAAAATCGATCTTCTTGTTCAACAATATAAACAATTTGCCATCTTAGAAGATGAAACTATTGATAGTGCATTTGCTAGATTTAACACTATTATTACTAGTCTAAAAGCACTTGATGAAGGTTTTTCTAGAAAGAACAATGTTAGGAAGTTTCTTAGGGCGTTGCATCCCAAATGGAGAGCTAAAGTCACGGCGATTGAAGAATCAAAGGATCTCGCCAGATTATCACTCGATGAACTCATTGGTAACTTGAAGGTTAATGAGATGATAATTTTGAAGGACTCGTAAATGGTGAAAACTAAGAGTGAAAGAAAGTCTCTTGCACTCAAAGCCAAGAAGGGACAAAGTGACCATGAAAGCTCCTCGGATAATGATGATGAGGAATATGCCTTAGCGGTTAGAGACTTTAAGAAGTTCTTCAAAAGACTAGGTCAATACGTGAGGCAACCAAACAACGACAAGAAATCCTTCTCCAAAAACCGATTTGCTAAAGATGATAAAGGTGATAGGAAATGTTTTAGATGTGGTGATCCGAATCATTTCATTGGTGATTGTCCTAAGCCTTCACGCGACAAGAACCACACGACATTTGTTGGAGGTTCATGGAGCGATAACGGTGAAGATGTTGATGACAACCCCAAAGATGAGAAATGTCTCATGGCTCACACTTCTAAAGAGGTACATTCCGAAACCGATTATTAGAGCAATAATAGTTCTTCTCAAGATGATAGTGAATTTGAAGGCCAATACAATAACTTGCATAAGCTTAGTCTTAAATTCATTGAAAAGAACAAAGTGCTAAAATCAACTAGAACTAAGCTTAATTAGTGAGCTAAAAGAGAAATTAGCTAAGCTTGAGAAAAATAAAGAAGTAGATCTAGGATGCTTAAAATGTGAAAACCTTAGACAAGAAAATGAAAACCTTAAGAGCACCTCCATTAGACTTGAAAAGTTTATGAGAGGTACTAATGATTTTGATGATATGTTAAACAAACAAATTCATTCTAAGGAAAGACTTGGGTTAGGATATAACACTAATGAAGCATCAACTAGTGAACCAAAACAAGTTAGGTTTTCATAAAAACACTCCCCTGTACGCGGTTCTCCAATATATGGGGCGATTCCTTATTGCTATGGAACTGCGGATGGAGCTAAAGAATCGCGACCAAAAGAAGATTTTTGTGAAAATCCTGAACTTTCTAAAAAGTTAATTTTAGGTGAAGGACCAAAAAATATTCTTATTAACAATGTCAAAGTACCTATACTTGAAAATTCTACTCTAGATAAATTGTACAAGCCCTTGATTAAACCTCTAATGGGAACTAGAAACTTATCTAGACAAACATCTACTCCTCCAAGAGTACGAAATGAATCTAAACCTAGAAGTAGAACACCTACGCCAAAAAGAGATGATCAAGCTAAATCACGACCTAGAAGTAAAACTCCAACACCTAGGAGGAATAATAATAATTTAGATCAAGATCAAAGACACCTAGGAGAAACTATGGACAACAAAATGGCCATATGAATTGGAATAATTTTCAACAACAATACTTTTCCCCATGGGGAATGTCTCCTTCATTCATGCATCCCAACCAAATGCAAGGGATGTTTGGAACTAACAATTTTGGACCAATGAGATATTGGGGACCAAATGTTTGATCTTGTGTGTTGTTACCTAGATATGCTTGGGAATCGATTTAGAGCCCGATGAGTGGATTAAGGATAGTGGTTGTTCTAAACACATGACAGGTAATCGAAGTTTGTTCTCGCACTACAAAGCATATGATGGAGGTAACGTTACATTCGCTAGTAATCGACGTGGTAATATCACTGGCAAAGGTACGGTCTCTCTTGACTCTATGACTATAGAAAATGTAGAGCACCTAGATAACTTAGGTTTTAACCTTCTAAGTATAGGTCAAATTTGTGACAATAAGTGTAAGGTCATCTTTTTGGAATATGACAGTGAAATCGTAAAAGATGGAAAAGTCATTGGAAAAGGTGTTAGAAAACATGGGCTTTATGTCATGAAGGTTAATAGGAAGTCTAATGACAACTTATGTCTAGCGACTTTAGATGATAGTTCTACTCTTTGGCATAGGAGATTAGGTCACGCTAATATGTGTTTAATTTAATCTTTAGTCTCAAAGGAGTTGGTAAGACATCTCCCCAAGATGAAGTTTGATAGTCACTTTTGTGATGCTTGCAAAATTGGGAAGCAAGTTCACTCAAGTCACAAAGTCAGGAATTTGGTTTCGACCTCTCGGTGCTTAGAGCTCCTACATATGGATCTCTTTGGACCTTCCGCCATACGGAGTTATGGAGGTAACCTTTATACCCTATTTATAGTTGAAGACTATTCTAGATTCACTTGGACTAGATTTTTGGAATCTAAGAATGAAGCTTTCGATCACTTCGAAACCTTTAGTCGAAGAATTCAAAATCAACTAGGATGTTCAATTGTCTCTATTAGGACGGATCATGGTAGGGAATTTGTTAATGAAGTGCAATTCGGTGCATTTTGTGAAGCTCATGGTATTACCCATAACTTCTCGGCTCCTCGCACTTCATAATCAAATGGGGTAGTCGAAAGGAAGAATAGTACCATCCAAGAGATGAGTAGGACGATGTTAAATGAGCAATCTTTGCCTCAAAAATTTTGGTGCAATGCCGTGGACACATCAACCTACATTCTCAACCGAATTCTTATTCGACCTTTTCTAGGAATGACCCCCTATGAGATTCTTAAAGGTAAGAGCCCTCATTGGAATACTTTAGGGTGTTTTGAAGCAAGTGCTTCATTCTCAACATTAAAGACTACCTTACAAAGTTCGACCCAAAGTCTTACGAAGGTATCTTTTTAGGTTATTCTCAAACTAGCAAAGCCTACATAGTCCTTAATAGAACCTCGGGTGAAATTGAAGAATCACTTAATGTGACATTTGATGAAACCCCTCCTTCATCTAAGACATCACCTTTGGTAGATGATGACTTAGATGAAATAGACATTGTTAATGCCAAAGATGTTAGAAACATAGGAATCGAAAACCTTAGTGTTGAAAATGGAGTAAACATTAAGGAGTCTAAGGATCATGCTCTTGATAACGTCATAGGCGAATTAAATCAAAGGACCCTAAGATCTCAAGTCCAAAATCAAAGTAACTTCTTTTGTTTTGTCTCCTTGATTGAACTAAAGAATGTTAAAGAAGCTTTGATGGACGAGAGTTGGGTCATCGCTATGCAAGAAGAATTGAATCAATTCATTGCTAATGATGTTTGGGAACTTGTTCCTTCACCTAGAAGTTCGACCATCATAGGAACCAAATGGGTATATAGGAATAAGTTAGAGGAGAATGGTGTTGTGTCTCGTAACAAGGCTAGACTTGTAGCTCAAGGCTATAATCAATAAGAAGGTATTGATTATGACGAGACATACGCACCCGTAGCTAGATTATAATCAATTAGAATCCTTTTAGCTTACGCTTGTGCTTTAGACTTTAAGCTTCAACAAATGAATGTAAAGAGTGTATTTCTTAACGGTTTGATCAATGAGGAGGTATATGTGGCTCAACCTCCCGGCTTCATTGATTTTGAGAAACCGGATCATGTTTACAAGCTTAAGAAAGCTCTTTATGGTCTTAAACAAGCACCTAAAGCTTGGTATGATAGACTTAAATCGTTTCTTGTAAAACATGAGTATACCATGGGGATGGTAGACAATACACTCTTTACAAAGAAAAAAGGTTCTCACCTCATTATCATACAAAGATATGTTGATGACATTATATTTGGCTCAACTTGTCAATCATTGTGTGATGACTTTTCCAAAATCATGCATGACGAGTTTGAAATGAGTATGATGGGAGAACTTAACTTCTTTTTAAGACTCCAAATTAAACAAATGGACGATGGTATTTTCTTTAATCAATCCAAGTATGTTAAATAAATGCTAAAGAAATTTGGATTAGAATACTTCAGACCAATGAAGACCCCTATGGCCTGGGATACTAAACTCACCGTAGATGATGACTGTGAGTCGGTAGACAACACCAAATATAGAGGTATGATTGGTAGTTTGTTGTACCTAACGGCAAGTCGACCGGATATCATGTTTAGTGTTTGCCTTTGTGCTCGCTTCCAAGAGGCTCCCAAAACCTCTCACCTTGAAGCGGTTAAGCGTATCTTCTGATACATTAAGGGCACTATACATTTAGGATTATGGTATCCTAAAGGGACCGGCGTAGAAACCATCGTCTATGCGGACTCGGATCATGCGGGAGACTATGTGGACCAGAAAAGCAATAGTGGAGTTTGTACCTTCATGGGTTGTTGTTTAACTTCTTGGTTCTCCAAGAAATAAACCGCTCTTGCTATATCCACCATGGAAGCCGAGTATGTGAGTGCCGGTAAATCTTGTCAATAAGCTCTATAGATGAAGCAAGCGCTTGTTGATTACGGGATTTCTCTTGATGATGTTCCCATCATGTGAGACAATAAGGGTGCAATAGACCTTAGCAAAAATCCCGTGCAACACTCGTGAACTAAGCACATAGATATTCACCACTATTTTCTTAGGAATATGTTCAAAAGGGGAACATTTCGATTGAGAATGTACCATCGGTAGAAAACTTAGCCGACATATTCACTAAGCCACTTAAGAGGGAACCTTTTAATTACTTGCGTCTAGGTCTAGGTTTAATGGAACATATTCCTTAATTGAGCATCTTAATCGAGTCTTTTTCTCTTTTGAAATCTTTTCTTTCTTTGAATCTTTGTATATCACAAAATTCTTGTTGAAATTCTTCTCTTCCCTTTTTCAAATTCTCAAAATTCTTTCGAAAAGTGTCGAAAAATATTTTTGCATTGTTAATTCAATCTAAAAACGTTTTTCATAGCTTCTTGCTATTCATAATGAGCTTACATAATTCATATGTATGGGTCTCTCAAATATAGCAAGAACAAAAGGAAATTATTGAGGATCATTGTGTCATGACTTTGTGTCTAGTTATACACACCTCCTACATAAAAAATCCTTGTATTTTGGGTCAAAACCTTGTTTAGTGAGCTTTTGTGTGTTTTCTTTGTCTATCTTTGCTTCTAAGCGTATCTCCATGATTATTTAGACTAGAAAATTAGGATTTGCTGAATTGAAAAATCCTCCTTCATCACCAAATTCAACCCACTGTGGGCGGTTCTTTATTGATACTGCGGTTCCCTAGTGATAAGGAACCGCCGGCTGAGGTAAGGAACCGCACCCAGTACTTTCTTTTTCAGGTATTCCTTAAACTCCAAATTTGTTCCAACACTTTTTAGAATCTTTGTTTCAACCCTTTGACCACCCCCAAATTATCTTGGGCTTTCTCTATTTAACCTTAAGCTTTTTGCATCCTTTCTCAAATAAAAACGTCTTATTCCCCAAATGAAAGCTTTGATTATCCTCCATTCTCTCCAATTTCTTTCACTCCCAATACACCCAAGAACACTCAAAATCACGTCTCTTCTCCTTCTAATAATGTTGATTGTGGAACTTCTTATCTTCCACCACTAGCCTTTAGTGTTCTACCTCCTTCACATGATAATGTCATGCATCATGGAACATATTGTCATTGTTGTCAATATCAACATATTGCTATGGCTCATATCTATGAGGAGTTGAATTACATCAAGAGTCTCTTAGTCAAACCTCCTCTTCACTATAACTATGAGATCTCTACCAAGCCACCACCACCTCCTTCCGCCACTACCTTGTCTTTTATCTAAGCATTGGTTGCTTATCTTCAAGACATCTAGTTTAAGCAAATCTTAGAGTTCTAGTTTAACTAGGATTAGATTTATGTTTTTCTTTTGGCTTGTGTTTGTGTCTCATACATCTTTGTATGATTTATTTCCTTGTATCTTTTATCATGTTTCCTTTTAACATGACTTATCTTGGATCTTTTTTTTCTTCTCTAATTTTTTTCTTTGTGACCTTTGCTATATATGTTGTTGGGTGTCTCTTCTCTACTACTAACCCTTCTATGTATCTTGTCACCATATATCAAATCCTTGGTGCCCCAAGCAAGGGGAGTAAGCACCACGGGGGAGAATTTGCAAAGTCCGGTTCTTTTCTTATTCAAAGACTTTTGCAACCTTTTTCCTTCAACAAGGGGGAGAAATGATAAACTCGTCTTCAAAAATCTTGTTTTATTAGATGATTGAGTTTATGTATTGTCGGAATCAAAAAGGGGGAGATTGTTAATGCAATGATGCCTAAAAACGTTACTTGCATTTTTCGGTCTCGTTTTGTTTTGATTACGACAATATGTAAAAACAAGCATTTACAAAAACAACGAAAAACGAATTCTTGAGTTCAAGTATTTTTCATTTCAGCCATTATCACTTAAGGTATGAATAAACAAGTACTTATCCTAATTAACTGATCAAGGATTTAATCTTTTCTTAAAACCCCCTTTTTTATTAAGTGTGACAAAGTTTTTTTATTAAACTTTCTTTTTAAGAAAATGTTTTATTAAATTATTTATTTGAAAATTTGAAATTTGAAAATGGCATATTCTATCTTGGTTTGCAATATCCTTTCGGGATATTTTATTCCCTAGATTTGAACCAATCCACTAAAAGACAAAAGGGAGCGGAGTCTACGCAGGCGGTTCCTTAGCCCCTATAGCGGCTCCTTATCGATAAAGAACCGCGGGCTCCAATAAGGAACCATGGGCAGATATAGCCGTTGGATGTTTGTCTTATAAATAGTGGACCATTCTTAGACTTTCAATTCACCTCTTTTGCACATACATTTCCAGATTCTTTCATACTTCTTAAATCACTCAAATCCTTGATCATTTGTTTGATTACTACTTGTTTAGAAGTGAATCTTTCTCCTCTCATCTTTTCCTCTCAAAGTGCAAAGAGAAGAACACTATCATTCTTGAAGTGTTGTATCTACCTCAAAGATCTATTGAAGATCCAAACTTATACATTCATTGTTGTGTCATTTTTGTGAAGATCCAAGTAGTTGTGTCTATTTGGAAGTTGTGTATGTATTAAGGTTAATACTTAGTCATTAAAGTATATTGGTGTAGATTGGTCCTAGCTAAGATTAGGGCTCGACTTTTAGCTTAGAGTCGGAAATTGGTTAAGCTGTTGGGAATAAAATATAGGTCAGATCACCAAACGCTGATAAGAAGAAAGTCAACGCTGATAGATTGACTTTGGACGCTGATAGAAGTCAACGCTGATAGCCTTGAAGATTGACACTGATAGAATATCTTTTGTTTATTTGTTTCTTTATTTATGTATGGTAAAGATAAGCACGACATTGTATTTTCTATTATTATCTTTACCTAGAATAGTTGATTCATAGCTTATTGTACAAGACTTCTTGTTCTATAAAAGAAGGTCTTTTAGGTTAAAGTCATATATCAGTTTTCATAGTATTCGCAAGTTAAACCTTTCATTGTAATCAACACGATTATTCTAATACAAGTGAAAGTTTGTTTAACATCATTGTGTTTTAGTTCAAGTGTTAATTCCGCATAACACTTTGTTACTTTACTCATAAGCAAAGGTTTCTCTACGTGTAGTACTTGATCTAATCTCGTATACACAAAGCTAATCGATCTAAGTTTGGGATCAACAAGTGGTATCAGAGCTTGTTGAGAAACTTTTGATCTTTAAGTAACGCAGAACCCTAAAACACCAAACCCTAAAAACCCTAAAATCTCAAAACCCTAAAAACACCATGTCTGGCACAAATCAACCTCCTGCTTTGCTTCAAAACAACTTCTCAAACCCTAGCATCAAAATTCCCATGTTTGATGCCAGGAACTTTGAACTTTGGAAGTCCAATTTTGAGCAATACATAGCTATTCATGACTACACTCTTTGGGAAATTATCGAATATGGGAACACATTCGATAAAGCAGCAAAGATTACTGCTGCTATTGAGGCAAGGTCAGCTATTCCTAATTGTCCAGAAGCTGATAAAGTGGAAAAGCCTGATGATGGGAGAGCTGTAGCTGTTGAAGACATAGCCAAGAAGAGGGTGGACATGAAAATTTTGAACATCTTGAAACATGCCCTAGGTCATGAGAATCAGCATAAGTACAAACGTTTTGATTCTGCAAAAGAGCTTTGGGAAGCTCTTGAAGTAGCACATGGTGGCAATGCTGACACAAAAGAGGAAAAGAAGAAGCAACTCTTGCATGAGTATGCTGTCTTTAAAGCTCAACCTAATGAGAATCTCAGCAGTGTGAGAAGTAGACTTCTTGACATCACAAGTCAACTTGCCTTCATGGGAAAACAGATTGATGACCCTGAATTGAATGCTACTTTTCTCAAAAGCCTTGGTGATGTATGGAAGATTGAGACAAGATCTATTCTTGTCAATAACACCCACAAGACTTCCAGGTTTGATGACATCTTCAACAAGTTAAGGCTGTTGGAGAATGAATGGCAATTGGAGAGTGATAACAAATCTTCAAGCAGCAACATGGCCTTCTTTTCACAAAGTGAAGGCCAATTTGATTCCATGAACTTTTATGGACATTCAGCCTCTGGATCTCAAGGTGTCAGTGCTGGATGTCAATCTGTCAGCGCTGGATCATATCCTGTCAACGCTTTGTACTCAAGCGCTGACACACACAATCATGGCGCTGATAGAATTAAACCTGCTGGTTTTGATCTTGATACTGTGTGTGCCTTCATTGCTTCTTTGCCTAGTGATTCAAGGATCACTTATGAAGATCTTGAGCAGATAAGTGATGAACAATTGGAAGAGATGGATATAAAGTGGACTATGGCTCTTGTAAGTTTAAGAGCAAACAGGTTCAATAAAAGGTTCAAGAAGAAGATGACCTTTGATGCTAAGGATGTTGCTGGTTTTGACAAGTCCAAGGTGGAGTGCTACAACTGTCATAGGATGGGGCACTTTATGAGGGAATGTAGATCTCCAAGGAGATCTGATGCTGGGAAGCCTTCTAGCCAAATGATTAAGAACCCAGATCCCAAGGCCATGGTTGCTGTTCAACAAATTGATGGCGTTGGGGAATGGGATTGGAGCTGGATGGCTAAGAATGAGGAAGAGGACAGAGCTTTGGTTGCTGAAGTTAAAGAAGAGCATGCTGAATATGCTCTCATGGCACACTCCTCCTCTTCATCAGATAATGAGGTATATGATGATGCTTTCTGTTCTAAGGGTTGTCGTTTAAATACTGAAAAATCAAAACAAGAGATAGTTAAGTTATTAGATGAAGCAAGTACTCTAAGGTGCAAATTATCTAACTATCAAATTGCTCTTACCCAAACAGAAAAGACAGTCACTGAGTATAAGAAAATGGAGTTTGATTTAAAGGATCAAATAAATATCTTAAAACATGAGTTACATCAGAGTAAGGATGTTCAAGATATAGTAAATAGGGTTAATCTTGATTTGATAGCTCAGTTAGAGGAGGCTAACAAAAACAAAGATAATGTGAGTCTTAAAATCCAGAGATTTGATAAGGCCACACAATCCCTAGGAGAGTGTGTTAGTAAACAGAGAGACTCTAAGGATATGAGTGGGATTGGGTTGAATAATTATACTGTTGTTCCACCACCAGCTGGAGATTTCTATGGTGTCCAATCAAAGGACTTATCTTGGACTGGCTTGCCAGAATTCCAAGAGGAGGAGTTTATTCCTCCACCTAGAGTGACTTCCCCAGTTGAGGAATATCAGCAAAAGCTAACTGACCTAGAAGAGTGGAAGAAAGCAAACCACACTTTGTTTGTTAAGGGAGGGTTATTGTGTGAAAGTCCAAATGAGCCCACACCAAACATGATACCAATTGTGGAGTCCTATGATCCTAAACCTATTAAGATCACACACCCTACTACTGGCAAACCTGTTGACCTTGGCTCACAATCTGTTAGAAAACCTAGTGTTAAATATGCAGAGATGTATAGAAATTCTAGGTCACCAAAAAGCCAAGTAAGTAACCATGGAACAGGCTTCTTTGCTTCTAGACCTAAGACTATGTCTAGAAAAGCTTGTCACACATGTGGTAGCTTCTCACATTTGGCCTACAAATGTGTCAATGCTTCCAATGTCAACGCTGACAGGAACCATTTCAGCGCTGACAAAAGTCAACATAGGTCAAACACTGTCAGACCCAATACCTTTGTGAACAAAAGTTCACAAGTTGTTAGACCAGCCCCATTCTTTTCTAGAGGGTCTAACACACAAGGCCTAAGACCTTTTCAAAAGTCAAATACTTGGTCAAATAGGCAATGGGTTCCTGTAGCAAACCCTAGGTTCAACACTGATAAGAGCAATCGGGGCGCTGACAAGGGAACTTTCAGCGCTGATAGAAAAACTGCTAAACCTAGGTATTTGCAGCCACAAGGAATTAGGTCTAAAGCTTCTACTAGCTTAACATGGAGACCGAAACAAGACCAGAACCCTAATAATACTGGTATTTCTATGACATGCAACAGGTTTCATTATATTTCTAAGGCATTGTCAACACCAATTGGGGTTAACTGGGAATTTCATTCAAACAGGGATGAAAATGGGGTTGTTGTGAGAACCAAGTCTGTTCTTGTTGAACAACCAAATGAATCCAAGTCTTCTAAGGCTTGGGTTCCCAAAGAAAACTAATGTGTTTTCTTTATGTGCAGGGCATTCAGAAGAAGATCAATGACTATGGATACTGGGATAGTGGATGCTCAAGGCACATGACTGGAAAGGAAGACTATCTGACCAATTTCTCTCCTATTCTAGATGGTGATAAGGTATACTTTGGAGGGGGCTACGGCACCATCACTGGAAAAGGAACTCTTGTCACCAACAATCTTAGGTTTGATAATGTCTTCTTGGTGAAAGACCTAGATTATAATTTGTTTAGTGTATCACAAGTGTGTGATAACAAAAATAAGGTTCTTTTCACAGATACTGAGTGCTTGGTGTTAAGCAAAGATTATAAGCTCCCTGATGAGAAATACATAGACTTTAGAACACCAAGGCATAAAGACATATATAATGTGAATCTTAATGGAATTAAGGTAAATAATAAAATGTCATGTCTGTATGCTAAGGCCTCAGTAGATGAAAGTAATCTTTGGCACAGGAGACTAGGGCACATAAACTTTAAGAATATTAATAGACTTGTGAGGCTTGGTTTAGTTGATGGTTTGCCTGAAAAGGCTTTCCACAATGACCACTCTTGTGTTGCATGCCTTAAGGGCAAGCAGCACAAGGTCTCATTCAGGTCTAAACAGGTGCACTCTAGTTCTAAACCCCTTCACTTATTGCATATGGACCTCTTTGGTCCTACCAATATAGAGAGTTTGAAGGGTAAATCATATTGTTTTGTCATTACTGATGATTACTCCAGGTTCACATGGACTTTCTTTTTAGCTAAGAAAAGTGAAACTGCCCTAAGTTTGATTAATTTCATTACCCAAATTGAAAAGAAGAATGGTAATGAGGTCAAAATTATTAGAAGTGACAATGGGGGTGAGTTTAGAAATCAGTTATTAGATGATTTTTGTGCCAAGAAATGGATTACTAGGCAGTTCAGCATAGCTAGAACTCCTCAGCAAAATGGAGTTGCTGAGAGGAAGAATAGGACCCTTATTGAAGCAGCCAGAACCATGTTGGCTGATGCCCACTTTCCTATAGCTTTTTGGGCTGAAGCTGTTAACACAGCTTGCTATGTTCAAAATAGGGCATTGGTCAACAAGATACATAATAAGACACCTTATGAATTACTTTGGGGAAGGAAGCCAAATATTGGTTTTCTAAAGCCTTTTGGTTGTCATGTAGTTGTGTTAGAAACTAGTGAGGCCCTAGGTAAATTTGATTCAAAAGGTGATGAAGGCTACTTCATGGGTTATTCAGTGCAGAGTAAAGGATATAGGGTTTACATTAAAAAGGAAAAACGTATACTTGAAAAGGTACATGTTAGGTTTTTAGAAAGTAAACCTAGTGATCCTGAGAGTGGTCCAAATTGGTTGTTTGACTTAGAACCTTTGTCTAGAGCTTTAAATTATATGCCTGTTACTGATCCAGACATTGTGAAGGTAACTTCAAGTGTTTTGGAAAAGAGAATTGGTAATGTTTCAGGTATACAGGTTGCTAAGGAGGATGGACCACCAGCAGCTATATCATCTCTCACACAAGAATTTGTTACACTTCCTATATGGACAGATGAGTATTATGCTGCTGCTACTGCTGCAAGGAAAGATAATGGTGGTGTTCAGATACCACCAACTACAAACATGCATGATTCTTCAGGCGCTGACAAAGGGAAATCAAGCGCTGACACGACCAATTCAGACGCTGATGGCTCCAACGCTGACAACAACAGTTCAAACGCTGTTAGCCCTAACGCTGACAAGCAAAGTTCAGACTTTGGAGACACTTTTACACAGCTTTTCTCTGCTCATTTTGAACAAGGTGGACCTTCCAATGTTCATGAAGAGATCTCTGTTGATCAAGAAGAATCTGAAGAAGATATTGGCAACATGGAGCGTGAAATTGAGGACACCAGACTTTTTGAAGGAGGAGTTCTCACTTCCACAGCTAAAGATCACCCCACGTCTCAAATCATTGGTGATGTTATGGCTCCAGTTCAGACAAGAAGATCCCATCAAGGTCTTGGTGGATTTATTGCCAATATCCACAAGAAGGTTGATACCCCTCTTGTACAAGCATGTTTGTTTGCCTGTTTTCTGTCACAGGAAGAACCCAAGAAGATTTTTGATGCTCTCAAGGAACCAAGTTGGGTGGAAGCAATGCAGGATGAGCTTCACCAATTTGCTATACAGGATGTTTGGGAGCTGGTTGATTGTCCTAGATATGTGAGACCAATTGGGACAAGATGGGTTCTAAGGAACAAGAAAGATGAAAGAGGCATTGTGGTCAGAAACAAGGCACGTTTGGTAGCTCAGGGTTATACACAAGAGGAAGGTATAGATTATGAAGAAGTCTTTGCTCCAGTTGCAAGAATTGAAGCTATCAGAATTTTCTTAGCCTATGCTTCTTGCATGAATTTTACTGTTTATCAAATGGATGTGAAGAGTGCTTTCCTTTATGGCACAATTGTTGAGGAGGTTTATGTAATGCAGCCTCCTGGTTTTGAAGATCCTGAGAATCCAGACAAGGTTTATAGAGTAAAGAAGGCAATGTATGGCCTTCATCAAGCCCCAAGAGCATGGTACGGTACATTGTCCACCTACTTGGTGGAAAATGGTTTCAAGAGGGGCACCATAGATCAGACACTGTTTACAAAGAAGAAAGGAAAACATGTGTTGCTTGTGCAGGTCTATGTTGATGACATCATTTTTGGGTCTACTGATCCAAAAATGAGTGAGGATTTTTCCAAGCTCATGACAGATAAATTCAAGATGAGTGCAATGGGTGAGATGAACTTCTTTCTAGGTTTACAAGTTCAGCAGAAAGAAGCTGGTATCTTCATCTCCCAGGACAAGTATGTAGCTGAAATCTTGAAGAAATATGGTTTTTCTCCACATGAGAAGGAGGCTTCTACTCCTATGGACAGACAACATCCCTGGGGAAAACTTGGAGCTGGAAAGGATGTGGATGTTAGGCACTATAGATCAATGATTGGTTCATTGATGTATCTAACAGCCTCAAGACCTGACATCATGTTTGCTGTGTGTGCATGTGCACGCCATCAAGTGACTCCCAAAGAATGTCACCTTTTTGCTGTGAAGAGAATTTTTAGGTACCTAAGATGCTATCCAGATCTTGGATTATGGTACCCAAAAGATTCTCCATTGGACCTTATTGCTTATTCAGACAGTGATTATGGTGGTGACAAGTTTGATAGGAAATCCACAACTGGTGGATGCCAATTTCTTGGGAGCAGATTAATATCTTGGCAATGCAAGAAACAAACAGTGGTGGCAAACTCTACAACTGAAGCAGAATATGTTGCAGCAGCTGCTTGTTGTGGACAAGTCTTATGGATTCAGAACCAGCTGTTGGATTATGGGTATAATTTTATGCATACCAAGATTTTTGTAGACAATAACAGTACTTTATGCATTATTAAAAATCCTGTACATCATTCTAAAACCAAACACATAGAAATTCGACATCATTTTATAAGAGATTGCTTTGAGAAAGGTTTAATACAACCAGATAGGGTAGATACTGATGATAATGTAGCAGATTTATTAACTAAACCTTTTGATGCTGGAAGATTTCAATATTTGGTAACAAATATTGGAATGGTTAATCTCACTTAATATGTGTTTTGGAACATTTTTGTAAAAGTATGTACAGGATAATGCATTGTTATTGGTCTTAGTGATGATTTAGATTTTCCACATTATTTTTCTAACACTGACAAAGGTAAATGTAACGCTGTCAAGTGTTATTTTGCCGTTGTTGGAGATATTATGGTCTAACGCTGACAAGAGTTTCTTCAACGCTGATAAGTGTTGTCGGGACGCTGTTAGCAACAAATGTTAGTTTTGTGGTTTTCATCTAAATGTGCAGGTAATGGTAGCTTTATGCCATTGGATACAGAGTTGCTTATGGATCTTTGAAGAGTTATTTGGACATGTTTTTGTTTATGGATGATGGTTGGAATATTTATATTCCTATCTTGACATAAATTTTTAATGTTCGTATATATTGTTGAGAACTCATGTATCATAGTTTGAGGGGAGGTTTAAGGAACCTTTAGGACTCTTGGGTATTCTTAGAATACTCTCATCACAATTCTAGATTGTGTCCACAGGTGAGTATGGGTTAGTTTTACTAAACCATGAGGCACTGTAGCATGCATAGTATATCAACTTTGCATGCTGCCAAGACATTTTTGACTTAGAATTGGTTATGGTCTGATGGGAGACTTGGGAATACTTTGGATATGGTTTTACCTGGGAGTTACAAAGAATTTTATGAAATAACTTTGTTGGTAAGTATTTTGGTTAGCAAGGGACTCTAGAGGACATTTGTGTCTATCTTGCTTATGCAAGTGTGTATAAATGGACAGTGCTTGCCGCCCAGTAATTATTATCAACTTGTAAGATATTTCCCTTAGGATAAATTACTTTGTTAAGGTCTTTTTCTTTTTAAATATTTTTATTTTTACTTTTTAGACGCTGACAAGTTTTTCTCCAAACGCTGTTACGTCCAATCGTGACGCTGACAAGGCTTTAGGCAAACGCTGACAAGAAAATATAGCCGTTGGGCGCTGATGGGCTATTTTTGACCGTTGACACCTAGTGGGCCCTACCCAGTTGTTATTTTTTGACTAATTTTTGGCCGTAATTTTGGGGAGAAGTTACTTTTAATTAATGCATGAGATAAGTTATATTTGATTCAAGATTTTCATGATTGCTCTTTGAATATAACCGCCTCATTTTTGACCAATCAAAATCATGCATCTCTCCTATAAATTTGGCTAATCTTTTTATTCTGGGTATTCATATTTTCTTGTCTAACACTTTTCCTCCTAGATTTTTCCATATCATATAACCTAAACAGCTTTAAATCATGGCACCCAAATTCAACTCAAAGAATTTAACATTGGAGTTCAAGAGCCAACACAATATGATCGCTTACTTGACTGCTGATGATGCTTTATTTCCTCAGTATTCACAGATGGTGGCATTTTTAAATGCATCTTCATTGAGGTATGCACTTTCTCATACACCATTCGTCCCTGTCGCACACATTAGACAGTTTTGGAACAATGTTAGTTCCACAACAACTAATGGAGTGACCACATTAACCTCTACTGTTCATGGAAGAACATGGGTGGTCACTGAAGCTTTGGTTCGCCAAGCTTTGCGTCTTGATGACGCTGATGGTGTGACTACTCTTGCCATAGCAACAATAGAACAGGGTCTTAGGGAATTGGGTCATCCTATTCCTGCTGATGTCACTTTAAATAAATATCATAAGCAGGAATTTCCCTCTGACTGGAAATATTTGATACATGTCCTTTTACAATGCTTAAGTCCAAAATGTACTTCTTTTAATGAGATAAACAGGTCAATTGCAAGTGCTTTGGTTTGTATAACACGTGGGCTTAAGTATAATTTTTCAAAAATGATTTTTGAAGGGATGTGTAAAAACAAGGGAAGTAAAATGACTTTGGCTTACCCTAGATTTTTGCAAATGGTCTTTGATTTACAAGAATATTGTTCTAGGGATCATGACACTTTTTATGAGATCCCTAAACAACAGAAAACCATTTTTGCTAAAATGAGCTCCACCAATGACCCCATACCTCTTACCCAACCCATGCTTGAAGTAATTCAGGCTGCTCAACCACAACCAGACCCTGAACCCCAACTTGAGCCTATTCATGAACCATTACCTTCACCAGAAAACATGGACATTGACCAACCCAGCGCTGACACGCATAATGTGGGCGCTGACACAGCCAATCCCAACACTGATACACTTCCTGAACAATCCCAAACACCCCTTAATCAACCCACACCCACACAATCTACTTCATCTTCTACCCCATTACCATCTAGGTTGACTAAACGCCAAAGGGTTACTGGAGTGTTCTCCTCTAGTGATCCTAGCCTTGTAGCAGAGAGAACCACCTCCACAAGTGTGGCTGGTGACATGGGTGAGGCTGGGGCTATTGACACAGGCTTAGATGCTGGTCAAGACAGTCCCAACATCATTAAGACCTCATCCATGCCCCATGATCCTATTTTGGGAGGTCAAATCCCCATTCTAGCTGAGGGCAGATTGGAACCTATGACCATAATTGAATTGACGGCGGCTGTCATTAGCTTGCAAAAGCAAAATGTCAGTCTTGTACAAACTGTCAACAAACAGGGACGAGAACTCCAAGCTTTGAGGGAGAGAGTAACTGTTTTGGAGAATCCAAGTAGCAGGAGTCTTATGGAGGAATCTTCCAAAGGGGAGGATAAAGAGGATGAGGAGGATGAGTTGATTCACACAGCTAGTGAAAAGAGTTCAGAAAAGAGTTCACAATTTAGTGAATCTTTGCAGATTGCTGAAGCTCTCACCAACTTGAAGAAGCATCCAGTTGTTGATATATCCAAGATGACACCAAAGAACTTGGAAGGATCTTTCAAAGAAACATTGGAAGCTGATACAGGTTTGGACGCTGACACATCCAACGCTGATAAAGGTAATCGTGGCACTGATAGGAGCAACTTGGACGCTGACAAAGTTGCAGGTAGTGTTGATGTATTCCAGCCATCAACAATTATCAAAGATGTGTCTACACAGGTTTCTTCTTCTACTTTACCAATTATTGATCCAAAAGACAAAGGTAAAGGTATTTTGATTGAAGAAGATATTCCAAAGAAAGATGCAGCACAAATAGCATTTGATGAACAGTTGGCTGCACAACTTGTGGAAAGAGATTTGAGGAGGAGTAGAAGATCACCATTTGTTGTTTCTGAAAGTGAGGAAGAAAGTGGTGATGGAAAAGATGATGATAGCTCAGATTCAAGCATTCAAATTATTGAAGATCCAGAAAGGCTTGAATATGGGGATGAGCTAGCAAAGGAAAGGTTGAGTGAGTTGAAGAATCAGGTTGATTGGGACCTACCAGAAATCACCAGAATGTACCATGCTTGGGAAGACCAGGTGATGGACAACCCAGGTATGAGTTTATCAGATCAAATTTGGGGGTTGGAAGTTCTTCTTAGGGTACAAGAAGACATAAAGGTGATTATGAGATTTAATGCACAAGAGGTCAAGACCTGGCTCAAAAGAGATAGAAGGCAGTTGTACTATAAGTTGCTTAGATGTCATCAGCCTAATTGGACATCAAAGAAGTTGCTAGCCTTGTCTTTTGAGGAATTAGAGTATAGGGCACATCCTATTTGGAGGAAGGTGCAAGAACAGAATGTCTACCAATTTCTTTCAGAAGAAAGAAAACAAGAGCTTGCAGAAGAGATGCAGATTCAGAAGGAAATAAGGATTGCTCAAAGACCAGTCAAGAAAGGAGATCCTTTTCAATTTCCTAAAGACATGGATGTGTATTTTCCAACTGAAGGTGTTATAAGGAAGCATCTCAAGCTTTCTCCCTTGGAAGCTTCAGATTTGGTAAATGTGATACCTCTAGATGACAGAAATCCAATCATCAGTTTTGATGAAGATGAGTGTGGATTTTGGAAGGTTGGACGATTTGGAAAGGAGGTACATACTTTCACTTCAGTTATTTCTATATTTGCAAGCATAGACAGGGAAGACTTGGTGCATCTATGGAGGTTAATAGAGGCCAAGTATACAGCTGAAGCACCTACTTCAGCTAATGGAATAAGACTCTGGAACACATTTATGACTTTGTGTGGTCCAAAAGAAGCAGATCCTGCCATTTGGAAGGATCTTGAAGATGATCTCAGTAATCTTCATTGGAGGCTATATTCTACTTGTGGTGTATTTCATATGAGCTCTACAAAGTTTTCAGAATATTTGCTTGTGGATGCTGACTATTTCTTGTCCAAAGAAGTATTGGAGAAGATGCTAGAGACATCCTTGGAGATTGATTATACGAGTGATGTGGCCAAGGACTTGATCAGATATGTTTATCACCAACATAAGAAGTTATTGAAAGATTCCTCCTAAGCCTTTAGTTTTTATTCAGAAACTTGATCATTGGAATGGATATCAAGTTTAGGGGAGGATTGTTGGGAATAAAATATAGGTCAGATCACCAAACGCTGATAAGAAGAAAGTCAACGCTGATAGATTGACTTTGGACGCTGATAGAAGTCAACGCTGATAGATTGACTTTGGACGCTGATAGAAGTCAACGCTGATAGCCTTGAAGATTGACACTGATAGAATATCTTTTGTTTATTTGTTTCTTTATTTATGTATGGTAAAGATAAGCACGACATTGTATTTTCTATTATTATCTTTACCTAGAATAGTTGATTCATAGCTTATTGTACAAGACTTCTTGTTCTATAAAAGAAGGTCTTTTAGGTTAAAGTCATATATCAGTTTTCATAGTATTCGCAAGTTAAACCTTTCATTGTAATCAACACGATTATTCTAATACAAGTGAAAGTTTGTTTAACATCATTGTGTTTTAGTTCAAGTGTTAATTCCGCATAACACTTTGTTACTTTACTCATAAGCAAAGGTTTCTCTACGTGTAGTACTTGATCTAATCTCGTATACACAAAGCTAATCGATCTAAGTTTGGGATCAACATAAGCGACATTGTGTACGGTTTCTCCACCTTAGCGAGCTTGTTGATTAGTGAACTCTCGAGTAAGGTGTACTCGAGGAGTGGAGTAAGAACGAGGAGTGAGCTTCGTTGCCGAACCACTATAAATCCTTGGTGTTTGGTTTGATCTTTCCTTCCCTTTTCTCTTTACATGCATTATTCTTTATACTTGTGATTATTAGTTTAGTTGCATTATACCTTATTCATATTGTGTATAAGAAGGTTTCACATAAATACTCAAGCTTAAGTTTTTGAAAAAAAAATTTTATAAATCAATTTTTAACAAGTAATTTTAAGAAACTATTCAACCCCCCCTTCTAGTTTCTACAGCTTGTTTTAAGCAAAGTTATCAATGTCATAAATGTATGGGAGGTTATAATCCCATATTCTTTAACATTGAGGACGATGTTTATCTTATGTGTAGGGGAGACTTTTATCGAAGTGACCTTGCCTAGATTATTGCTTCTATCTTTATGAAAAAAGGAAAAATAGTTTATTTTTTTTTTAACATTTTTCAAATTTTTTATCTATCTTGGCCACACAATTTTTTTTGTCCTTATATACATTTTCAATTCTTTCAAGTTCTTCAAAAATAAATGAAAAAGGAAAAAATATATGTTGGAAATACGTTTTTACGTATTTAGAAAGGATCAGTCACTCCAATGATATATTCAAGTATTGGGCTCGTGATCCATTATGTAAACATATAGTCCATATAGCCCACATGTAGGGTGAGTTATATATACCCATCCTAGCATGTTAGGAGGGGTTACTCGTTGTTTGTTTATCACATTTCCTTAATACATCTTTCTTTCTCTAATCCTCTCATTTCTCTCTCTAACTTTTTCTAGATCTTAATCTCTCTCCCACCATTTAGATCATTACAACACTTGTGACAATCATAAGAAAACGTGGACCTACAATGGGTATCAGAGCAATGGTTGATTGATTGTTTTTGTGGTTGTTTTTGATTGTTTTTTTGTGGATTTTAATTTAATCAAGCTTAAATCTTGAAATTTTGTTTTGAGTCAATTAGTTGCGGTGGTGTTTTTGTTTATTAATTTTGTTAAAGTCACAATTTTTTTTAGTTTGTGTTGTTATTTTTGGGATTCGATCTAAATATTGTCACCCAATCTAGTTTGTTTTTTTTCTACGAAATCTTTATTTTTTCTCAATTTTTTCATTCTCAATTTTTTTTACGAAATCTTTTCTTACGAAATCTTCATTCTCTATTTTTCTTACGAAAACTTTTCCTTCTAATTTTGGTTACGATAAGTTTACATGTCCATATTTTTCTACGAAAGGTTTCAGTATCAAGTTTCTACTAAAGGTTCAGTATCAAGTTTCTACGAAAGGTTTCTTCACAAGTTTGTTACGAAAGGTTTTTAACGAATGCTTTTAACGATAACACACCCTCGTCACAAACACACCCTCGCAACAAACTAACACACTCGACTTAAATCAACCCTTATTGACTCAAACTCAGAAACTGACTCAAAACAAAGCCTCACTCAAAACACCCTCGAACACAAACACACCCCAGCCTCGACCCAAATTGTTCTCCGAAAAGCTTCATCCTCAATTTTTCTACGAAAAACTTCAGTATCAAGTTTCTACGAAAGGTTTCATTTCAAATTTGTTACGAAAAGATTTCTACGACAGTTTTCTACGAAAAGTTTCTTCTCAAATTTCTACGAAAGGATTTCAGAGAAAGGTTCTACGAAAAGATTTGTCTTCGAAAGACTTTCTACATTTTTTACTACGAAAAGTTTTGGTTACGAAATCTTTTTGGTTACGAAACCGATTCAAAACCAAGAAACCACTCGTCTCGACACTCTCATCACAGACCCATTCTCGATACACAAACTCGACACACAAAACAGACTCTACGCAAGCATCTCGTATCTATACACAACCTGACCAGACCTCACCAACATTAACAACAAAGAACAGCCAAACAACTCCATTTCAACTCGATCTCCATCTCAACTTCTAGTGACCAAAATCGACTCTAGACTCCAACACCTCTAGAACTCAACAAAAACACAATCTCATTACTAACTAAGACTCGACCAAGACTCGATTCCTACACTAACACTGAGTCGACACAAAGAGATCTCAGTTAAAAAACTATCATCGATCGACGACTCAAACCAAAAATACAACAAGAAAATCAATACCTACCCGAGACCTCATTCAGAGATCTTGAAGCCACGCCTTTTGTTCTTCCTGGATTAGTTATTCGGATTAATAAGATTTAATTGAGTTGTAGATGATCTAATGAGAAAGATTCATTTGATTCACTTGATTCATTTCAATGGTCTTGATGGATTGTTGTAACTTGGTGACTGTATTGTGTTGTTGAGTCCAAGAAGGGGGCGGACATAACTAAGAGGGAGGATTAGTTTATTTAGGATTGTGGTAATTGAAGAAGAGAGAAAGGTTGGGGGCGGAGGTTTCAAAGAAGGATACCTTGATTTGACTGAGATTGGTTTTTGAGTTTGATAGAAAGCGGCTGTTAAGGGTTAGAGGATTTTGAGGAGAGAGAGATATATATGTTGGTCTGAAAGACAAAATAGGACGGACGATCTTGGTCAAGAGATATATGTGTGTAGACACGCATTATTTATAAAACTCAAAATAGGTTTATGTGTAGCGATATATGTTGTGGGATTGTTTTGAGCTTTATAGTCCCCTTGGCACACGTGTACCACACCTATCTTAACCCCACAGTTTGTTTGGGACTTCCACATTGGGCCACAAATCGCTTGCCACAGCCACGTTTGAGAACTATTATTTAAGTTGGACACGTTTTCAAAGGGCAGAAGTTACATAGTTAAATACGCCAAGTAGTATTCACCATTTTTGTCAATATTGTTGGGGGCTTTTAAACGGGCTAAGTGTTATAACACGTTTCGGGTTTATTGTTGGTGAGAAAATAAGTGTTTGGGGATTATTTTCATTTTTCAAAGTATTAGTGGGCCTTTTTTTAACATCAAACGATTCATCCAATTTTTCAAATTTTGATATCAATTTTTCTTGATATATTTTCCAACAAAATATTATCAAAATTTATAAAGTATTTTATCAAAAATTTATCAAAGTATTATCAAAGTTTTGGAACATCTTGAACAAGATATATTTCCCAACAAAGATCCAAGAATTTATCATCAATCGAAATAGAATCGTTGAATTTAACATTTCAAGAGGGAGACATGTATCTAATGCAAGACAAAGTTAGAGACAATGGCATCACTTCGTTTCGACTACTTCAGTCTCATCTTGTGACTCTTTCATGGATTCAAGGAGGGAGCGAATTTGTGACGCTATTTGGTCAAGATCGTCATATATTCATGGAATCGATGTTCATCACCTTGAACCAACTAGCTGAGCAACTTCACAAAGCAGACTTTAATCATGTTGCATCAGAATCTGCATATCAAGCTCTCGTGACACAACTCACGCATTTCCTCCAATTCAATATCATCAAGTCTGAAAGTTCAGTGATTTCCCAGTCATTTTTTCGAGACACAAAAACCAAGCTTCAAGTTATCCGTGGTACACTATTGAAACTCATGACATCGATCTCATCTTGGATTTATGAAAAATCCTGACTTCAGCAAGCGTGTGATAATGGAGTGCAAGATTCTACGATGCAAGAGCAAAATGGTCATACGACTAATGAAGTGGACACTGCTAAAGATTGCAAGAACATGGAATTAACAGTTAAGCATAACATCAGCAACACGTCAGGGAATATTACAGACATCTCTTATGATGACACCATACTCGTTTATGACGAATAGCCTACAAATATTGTAACACTCTCAAATTTCGTATCGGTACAACGGAAGAGTCTTTTAGAGTGTTACAGGATATCACAATAACTCCAATCATAGACAACACATAAAAATGGTTGTACAAGGTTTAACATACATTCATTCGATAAAAAGTTTAAAGTGTACAACAGGTCCCAAATTATACAGGTCATTAAGTTTACAAAAGATAGATCGAATGAATATTTTTATTATTATGTGGGCCATCAGAGTCGATCTCCATCCGAATTACCTTCAAGCACCTGAGATAAAAACATGCAAAAATCATATCAGCGAATGCCGAGTGAATTCATAGAGTTTAATAAAACCGTTATATAAAACAATCGTTGAAATCAGAACAGAAGTATAATATCAGAAGTAAGTCCTCGTATTGCTAGTCAGGCAATATATAAATCAAAGCATACATCTTAAACCGTCCACGAGACCGTAGCCTCAATATTACCATTATAGGTAATATTATCATCGTTATTAGCTTCGTATCATATCAGATATTTAAATTACATTGGATTACATTTTGATTATTATTAGCCGCATGACATTGTTACCTTACTATCACAACAACGGGCCGCGAACCCGACAAACAATTTGCCCATCTAAGTTAGCGTGTCGTCACAATAATCACGCTATGTAAATCTTCTCATACATAAATTTGCTTACCAATCAATGTGGTACGACGGGGATCAACCGTCAAGGCGCGAACTGGGGTGATCGTCCCCAAATAGTACTATCATATGCATAAGCGTCTACCAAATCCCGGTAGTTCACAATTCATGCTAATGGGACTTTGAGTGACATAACCTAACTATTAATAATCCTTTTTTATCTCTTTTATTGGGTCATCGCATCATTCAGGTCCATATCATTAAGCATACCATCGGGACTACTTGTGTTCTATTTTTATCAAAAACTAGCATGTTATCTCCCTCGCAGGTTTACAAATCATTTTATAAAACATTTAAAAGAGTGCGAGGCTATGAACTCACGTTGATAATGAAAGGCGGATTATCGGCTACGGGCGTGCTTCGGTCACGGAAACCTATATAAATAATAATCGGTCTTAGACTCTTGTCCAGTGACTTTATCAAAATAACAAGTATACATATGATGATTTTATACATATAATGATGATCAAGTGAGTTTATACATTCTTATTTACTCATTTTAGTGTTTATGTATTGGTAACTTTTTACTAGTTTACTAGTTTTACCTATTTACATGTTTTAGGTCCAATAAGCCTATTATAAGTCCATTAACATGTATTAATCCATTTTATACCTTTATTATCAGTATTATAATTTACATGTTGGGCCCAAGTGGGTTAAGCCCAATAAGTAAATTTATAAGTGTTTAACTTATTTAGTTGAATTAATAGTCCAATAATGCTAACTTAGCTCGTTAATGTTCGTATGTTATATAGTTCGGGTTTTATCGGTTTTTACTTGTATTAGGTACTTATATATCAGTATATGACTTTTAAATTTTTTACATTAGACGGGTTTGACCGTCTAAGTTTTAATTGGCGAAAAACGTTAATTTTACGGTAATAGCCGAAAAGACGTAAAAATCATGTTTATAGTTTTTATAACTTATAAAACTTATCAAACTACCATTTTTATAAAATGTACATTTATTTAACCTTATACATATTTATATAAATGAAATATATAAGTTAGTGGGTTTTAATTCACATTTTATACTATATTATTTTGAGTGCTTATATAATAGTATTAAACTTTAATTTCACAAAATCTAATTTTTAGTTTCATCTTCACCATTTTTATCATATCTTGAGTTCTATAAGGAGATAGAAGCTCATTTTTGGATGGCATAAACTTCATATTATGTGCTACAAATAAGTTAGTTATAGCTACTGCTCAATCCATGTCTAAGTATCCTTCACAATCCCTACAAAACAGACTATTCAGATTGGTATACTAATTTTGTTTTGATCATATCTCACTCATTTTGATGATTCCATTGCATGGCCAACTCTCACATGTGTATGACATCTAATACTTACTGTAAATTGATTCCACCATGCAATTTTATCAGTTTATAACTTGGTTACTTACTGTCTTTATACAGCCAACATTTTAAGCATGATTTTAACATTGTTACTTATGGTTTTTCATCTCTTTAATCATATTTATCAACACTTGATCCCCACACAACATTTTTATCATCATATATTCATCATATAAATATACAATAAGAAATAAAATATATTTGATCTTTACAAAAATAACAAGAGAAATGGAAAGGATGATCTTCTTTACCAACCAAGATTATATCTTGTTTTTGGATGACAATAACTTGATGAACACCAAATATATCTTCAAGATCATCAACCACAAAGATTGTTTGTTGAGAAATTAGCCCTAGGACACAAGCAAATCACCTTATTTGATGTTAATATGATCACCAATCAATCAAGGCTTCAAGGTTTCTCCATGGTATGAATAGATAACATAAGATTTGTGGCTTGAATTGATCAAAAGGGGTGTTTGATGGTGGATATGGGACGGCAAAGGGAGGAGTGGGAGAGAGTTTGTGAGTTGTTTTGCATGTGTGTGTATGAGCAAATGGTTAAGATATGGTGGTTTTGTGGTTTGGTGGAAACTTGTGGCTTACTTGTTAAGCATAAGCTTACATGTGTAAGCTAGTTGCTACAAGGGTGCCACATCAAGTGATGTGGTGTCCCATTTTTGGCCGTACCTTAGTAGTGGGGTGGGATAAACTTGTTTTGTCCCATCCCGCTAATTTACGGGTATTCCTTGATTCTAGTTTCCTCGATTTGCGTGCCCTCGGGTCGTTTTACAAAAAACATTTTATAAATTATGAATCAACGGCTCAAAATGAATCTAATAAAAATTGTCTCATCAAAAACGGAGTTCAAAAACGTAAATACGTAATCCTAAGGTTTCCGGTTTAGTCGTAAAGGACGCTAAATTATACACGTAAGCCCAAATTTAAATCCGTAAATTGTGAGTTCATCAACCAACATAAAAATAAGTTTCAAAATATTATACGAGAAAATAATTCACTACCTGAAAATGTTAGATTATAACAGCTTTTCCTCCTAAAAGGGATCAACGTCCTCGTGATCCATTTCATTTTGATGTCCGTTTCTTATTGAAATCAAAGAGGTGTGGATATTTCTTCCACATTTCATCCTCTCGTTCCCAAGTAAATTCCGGTCCATGCTTTGAATTCCATCGGATCTTGACAATAGGTATCCGACTTTGTTTCAGTTGCTTTACCTCACGATCCATAACCTCTATGGGTTCTTCGATAAAATGAAACTTCCCATCTATTCGAACCTTACCCAACGAAATTTTCTCATCACTCACTGCTAAACGTTTCTTCAGATTAGATACATGGAATGTGTTGTGAACACCATGAAGTTCTGGGGGTAACTCTAGTTTATAAGCCACCGGACCTACTCTAGATAAAATCTTTAAGGGTCCAATATAGCGGGGATTCAATTTTCCTCGTTTTCCAAATCTTATAACGCCTATCCATGGCGATACTTTCAACATTACTCGGTCACCCAGTTTAAACTCCATCGGCTTCCGCCGCACATCCGCGTAACTAGTCTGTCTACTACGGGCAGTCAACAGCCTATTCTTACTATCATCTCCGTAGTCTCCCGGATCAATTCCGGTCCCGTGAGCTGGGTATCCCCAACTTCACTCCAACATACAGGAGATCTACACTTCCTACCATACAAAGCTTCAAACAGTGCAACCTTAATAATAGAATGGTAACTATTGTTATACGAAAACTCTGCTAACGGCAAATGTTTATCCCAATTCTTACCAAAATCTATCACACAAGCTCTCAACATATCTTCCAGTGTTTGTATCGTTCTTTCACTCTGCCCATCAGTCTGGGGGTGATAAGCAGTACTCATGTCGAGATTCGTTCCCAAAGATCTTTGGAGATATTTCCAAAAATTCGATGCGAATCTAGGATCTCGATCTGAAATGATCGATACAGGCACTCCATGCTTGCATACAACATTATCAAGATAAATACGAGTCAGCTTCTCCAGTGAGAACTGCTCTTTAACCGGAATGAAGTGTGCTGATTTGGTCAGTCTGTCGACAATAACCCAATTCGAGTTATTTCCAGATGATGTTCTAGGAAGCTTGGTGATAAAGTCCATCGTAATTCGCTCCTACTTCCATTCAGGAATCTTTGGTTGTTGAAGTAGTCCTGATGGCTTTTGATGTTCAGCTTTGACTCTAGCACAAGTCAAGCATTGAAGAACATACATAGCAATATCAGCTTTCATATTCGGCTACCAGTACAACTTCTTCAAATCATGATACATTTTATCAGATCCCGGATGAATGGAATACTTAGATTTATGGGATTCTAACATAATCAAATATCTTAAGCCTCCAAACTTAGGTATCCACATACGACCTCTTATGCATTTCACTCCATCAGCTCTAACCTCTAAAGGATCTCCTTCTCCTCGGAACCCTTCATTAACAAAATTTTCTTTCTTACAAGCTTCTATTTGTGCATTTCTAATTTGCTCAGGCAAATTATTGTACACAGTCAAGACTATAGAACGTACCCTGATAGGCTCTCTATCTTTTCTGCTTAATGCATCGGCAACAACATTGGCTTTTCCTGGGTGCTATTTTATATCACAATCATAATCACTTAACAATGCTATCCATCTTCGTTGCCTCATATTCAATTCCTTCTGATCGAGAATATACTGTAGGCTTTTGTGATCGGTGAATACCGTACACTTGGTGCCATACAGATAATGTCTCCACAACCTAAGAGCAAAGACTACAGCTCCTAACTCAATATCATGAGTAGTATAATTCTCCTCATTCTTCCTTAATTGCCTAGAAGCATAAGCTATCACTTTTTCTCGCTGCATCAAAACAGCTCCATAGCCTCTAAGAGATGCATCACAATATACTACAAAATGTTCACTCCCGTCGGGTAATGATAAAATTGGCGCACTACATAATTTTTGCTTCAATATCTGAAAGGCTCCATCTTCATCACTTCCCCAAACAAAAGGTTTATTCTTCTAGGTAAGTGTAGTCAAGGGTTTAGCTATTAAAGAAAATTCTTTAATGAATTTCCTATAATAGCCAGCCAATCTTAAGAACTGTCGCACTTCCATTGGCGTTGTTGGTGCAGACCAATTCTTAATGGCTTCAACTTTTGCAGGATCAACATGAATTCCATCCTTGTTAATCACATGACCAAGAAATTGCACAGAATCTAACCAAAAATCACATTTCAAAAACTTATCATACAACCTTTCATCCTTTAACAAACTCAAAATAATCCTTAAATGTTCTCTATGTTCATCTTCATTCTTAGAATAGATTAGAATATCGTCAATAAACACAATCACAAATTTGTCCAAGTATGGTTTGCACACTCGATTCATTAGATCCATGAAAACCGCAGGTGCGTTAGTTAACCCAAATGGCATTACTTGAAATTCATAGTGTCCATAACGAGTTCTAAATGCAGTTATAGGAATATCTTCTTCACGGACGCGAAGTTGGTGATATCCAGACCGCAAATCTATCTTAGAATATACACTAAATCCTTGTAGTTGATCAAGCAAATCATCAATCCTTGGTAAAGGATATCGATTTTTAATCGTCAACTTATTCAGTTCCCTATAATCAATGCACATACGGAAAGATCCATCCTTCTTATTAACGAACAAGACTGGAGCTCCCCAAGGCGACGAGCTTGGTCAAATAAAACCTTTATCAGACAACTCCTTAAATTGTTCAGATAACTCCTTTAATTCAGACGGGGCTAATCGGTATGGCGCACGTGCCACCGGTGCAGCACCAGGAATTAAATCGATTCGAAACTTAACTTGCCTTATCGGTGGAAGTCCGGGTAAATCTTTAGGAAATACATCAGGAAATTCACAGATAATAGGTACATCTTTTAATCGTTTCTCCCTAGAATCATTCCCGGTCACTTGAGCTAAGAATAACTCGCAACCGTTCCTGATGTACTTTTGGACTTTAATACATGAAACGATTTTCAAACGGGATTCACCTCGATTACCATCAATTACTAACGTCCTATTCCTAAGAGGAATCTTAACCTTCTTTTCTCCACATAAAATAGTAGCATTATTCAACAACAACCAATCCATACCAATAATAATATCAAAACTACCTAATTCTATCAGCATCAAATCAATCGGAAAGGAATAGTTTAAGAGATTTAGAGAGCATCCTTCTAATAGCTTATTAGTTTTTACTAATTTACCATCAGCCAATTCTACCTCGTAACTGGTATTTATCTCAACAGGTTCAATGTCAATAAGGGCACTAAATTTAGTGGATACAAAGCTCCTATCAGCACCCGAATCAAATAAAGCAACAACATAATAATTGTTGAGTAAAAACGTACCAGTAACCACATTTGGATCCTCTTTCTTCACCTCGACTGTTCCAAGTTGATAAACACCACCCTGGGGGTTTCTTCCAGGTACAATCGCTTTCAACTTAGGGCAATCCGATTTCCTATGACCTTCTTCATTACAGTTGAAGCAAATGGTTCCCTTCTTACACCTTTCAACCTTATGTCCAAGCTTTCCGCAATTTCGGCACTTCCAGCAGTCGCCAGCATGCCTCTTGTTGCCACACTTAGGACATCTATCATCGTTGCGCGGTGTGTTGTTGGTAAGAGCATTTGCATTCCCCTTTCTCTGGTTCTGACGGCGACTGAAATTCTTCCTATTATCACCTCTATCTACACGATCACTGTCACCCTTTCTTTTCTCACCAACACGGGCTTCATCTTCCCTATCCTGAATTATCTGTCCAATGAGTTGGTAAGTAATAAGTGTGAAAACACTTATCCTTTTACCACTTATTTCCAATATTAACAAGACCAAAACGTGTATTTTATGTCGTAAAAGTCGGAATTATGTGTGGTTTGTGTTTTTATTGTGTTTTAAGACCAAAAGATGAAAAAGGAAGAAAACACGGGCTTTCACGGGCTTTTATCGAAGAAAACGAGAAAAGAAGAAGTCAAGAGATCGAGAGTGCTTAAAGAACGGATGTCCAAGACCTATTCTGAAGATTTATCAAAGAAAAAGTCTAAAGACGGAAGTTTAATGAAGTCAAAGAACTTAAGTCTAAATTAAAGAATAAAATTATTAAGACAAGTTCAAATCCCGAGACGATGTCGAGAAAAGACAAAGAATTAAATCGAGTCTAGAAGAAAAGAAAGAAGGAAGCACCACACATGCACTTCCAATTTCCCTATAAATACCCTCCTAATCACATTAGGAGGGTGGTTAGCTAGTTTTTAGTTTTTCATTTTTCTTTCTAGTTTTTAGAGAGAGAAAGTTCCCAACTTCCTCTCACTAAGTTTCATCTTTTTCTTTCAAGTTTAAGGTTTGAATCATTCTTGTATTTGGATTTCATTAATCTAATTCAAGTTAAGCTTTTTGTTCTTTAATCTCTTTCTACCTTTCTTTATTTTACTTTGTTCTTAATCCGAAAGTTCATGTTTGATCCGAATGGTTCTCAATTCGTGTTGATTTTGGTGTTTCGTGATAAAAAGGTTAATCTTTCTTGTTCTACATAAGCTCTTGAACGTATAAGCTATAAGCTCTTCATGCTTATTGGCTTATTCGATTGTTTTGGCTTATTTACTTTTAAGTTTTCCTAAAAGATTTATTGTTCTTAAATCCGTTTTATGGAAGTTCGAATGTTTTAGATTTCAAAAGTTTTAGAATTTGTGCTTATTCACTCTTTTAGAAGTTTGAAAGTGCTTATTGGTTACTGCTTATTTGCTTGAGCTTATTTCCCGTTTGGACGCCTTTTCCATCTTAGGAGGGTTTTACTTGGTCCCGATCTTGCTACGATTGCATTAAGTGCGATCCTGTTGTTTTTCCCTGGATACGATCCATTTGGCTTCGATTGCATAGACTGCGATCTATGTTCCTTCCCTGGTACGATCCACGCCCACGATCACTCATTGTGATCTGGGGTGCAATCGAGTCTCACTTCCCTGCTTCGATCACATCGAGTGCGATCTTTGTGTCACAATCCCTTATTACGATCGCATTGATTGCGATCGGTATGTTACGATCAGACCACGATCCACATTGCGATCACTAGTTGCGATGGAACATTGCGATCAGGTTGCGATGGGACATTGCGATGGTGAGTTGCGATGGAACGTTGCGATGGAGCATTGCGATGGAATGGTTACGATGGAGTGCGATCGCAGTGCACATTTATTTTAGTCTTTGTTTTATTTTCCTAAGTTTTCAAATTTACTCTTTCCCGCCTTTTGTTTTAGTATATTTTAAACATCTTTCCTAGTTTTTAATCATTTACATTTTAGTTTCCAAGGTTGCAAGCTTTTATTTGTAGTTTAATTTGAAGACTTCCATTTTACTCAACGACAATTTTAATTACTTGCATTTAGTTTAAAAATTAGATAACCAAACCAAACCATTCTCGTTGTTCACCAAAAGACAATTGAGTCGCACTCTTAACCGGTAATCAATTCGAGGAGATCGGACGATAAACTTTTTATACTTGGTGTAAAAATCTTGTATTAAATGGCGCCGCTGCCGGCTCTTTTCGTTAAGATTAACGGTTTTTAGTGAGAGACGCATTGAATTTTTGGATCCGTTCTTTGAACGTTATTTTCCTTGCTTTAAAATTTTTACAAAAATCCTAAAAAATATAAAATTTTTCAAAAATACAAAAACATTGAAAAAATCATAAAAAGCAATTATTTTCCAAAGGTTTTGCACCAAAAAGATTATATAGATATTCTCTCTGTATATTTTTCTTCTGCAGGTGTATGCGTACTAGATCTTCAAACTATTCTGAGCCTGAGACTCGTGAAGATTTAGATATGGCTGGTGTTCATAACAACAATAATAACCTACCTCTACCCAATTTGAATAACAATAACAACAACAACAATGTCCCCCTACCTGATTTATGAACAATGGAGGAATTGTGTCAACCCACCATGAACGGACGCGGAGGCCCGATTGCGCCGATGCACATCACGGCTCAGGAGTTTTCGTTGAAACATCACATGATCCAACAAGTGCAAACTAATCCATTTCGCGGAATTCCGGATGATGATGCCAACAAACACCTCGACAAATTCATTACCATCACCCAAAGCATGAAGTCACCCGGTGTTTCTATGGATGAACTTCGCCTTCAACTATTTCCCCACTCGCTTTCTCACCATGCCGAAAAATGGTTTGACCGTCTCCCAAGGATTTCTATTCATACTTGGGATGACATGACTCAACGCTTTTTGTCACGCTACTTCCCACCATCCATGGTCACAAGCCTTCGTAACCAAATTAGTGGATTCATGCAATACAATGATGAATCGCTCTTTGATGCTTGGGAACGATACAATGATTTGATCGACCGTTGTCCAAATCACAACATGCTCCCCGTCACTCTCATTGATACTTTCTACAATGGTCTCACTTTTCGTGATCGTGACACGATCAACGCCGCCGCCGGTGGTACCTTTATGAAAAGGAGACCGGAGGAGTGTAGAGAGTTGATTGAAAACATGACTACTCACCACAAGAATTGGGATTCATCCGCATCCTCAAGATCTAATCAGAGAGTCAATGTTTCATCTACTTCTTCCACCACCGACATGTCCGCCATGGAACGTGCTATTCTTGAAATTAGCAAAAGTATGCAAATTTTGGCCTCTAATCAAACTCAACAAGCTAAAGCCGTTGCTATTTTTTGTGACACATGCGGTGGTCCCCATTCTTACAATGATTGTCCTTCTACTCAAGGCAATTTTTCTGAAAACGTTAACGCAACATACGATACTTATCCCACAGGAGGCTATCAAGCTCATCCTCAAGGAGACCGTAACTTGCTAAGTTATTTGTTCAAACAACTATCTTGCTCCACCCGGTTTTACTCCTCCAAACCAAAACCAACAACAAAGCTATAACCGAAATAACCAATCCCAACCTCGAGCTAACAATCAATATCAATCCCAAAGAAACCCATACCCACCTCAAGGAAATTCTCAAGCTTACCAAGCTCCACCTCTCAATCAACCGATGACATTGAATCAAGACGTCGAGATGTTCATGAGGACTAATAGAGAGATGGTGACGAATCTTCAGAATCAATTCATCAACTTGAAGGGAGAAATGGCGAAACAAGGGAGCGATATTCGAGCCGAGCTAAGGAATGACATGGTGAAACAAAGCAATGATATTCGTGCCGACATGAGAGACTCTTTCAGCACCCAAGCGGATAATTTACGTGATATGTTAGGTTCGCTCTTCCAAGGTAATCAACCCTCTTCTTCGGGTACTCTTCCGAGTAACACCGTTGCGAATCCAAGAGGGGAGATGAAAGCAATCACCACTCGTAGTGGAATAGGTTATACGGAACCCGAGCTTCCTACACCTCCACCCGTGATTGTGAACAAGGAAAAAGAGCAACTTGCCTCACCTCCTTCGCCTTCTACCCCCATTCCCGCACCACCCGCGGTTGTGAGTGATCCTACCCCCCTTAAGCCTTCCTCTTCATCCGATATACCTTATTCAAGGTTGAGGAAAGAAAAGCAAAAGAGCAAGGATGATATTCATGTTTCAAACTTTCTCAAAGTGTTTAAACAATTGAATTTTAACATCTCCTTTGCTGAGGCTCTCGCTCACATGCCTAAATACGCGAAGATGTTTAAAGATCTTCTTAGTGATAAGGAGAAGCTTCTTGACATTGCTCAGACCCAACTTAATGAGAATTTCTCCGCCGTTCTCTTAAGGAAATTGCCCACCAAACTTGGTGATCCGGGTCGCTTCTTGATTCCTTGCAACTTCTCGGGAGTAGAGAATTGCATGGCCCTAGCCGATCTAGGTGCCAGTATAAACTTAATGCCTTTAAGTGTTTGGAAGCAATTATCTCTCCCTGAGATAGTCCCCACCAAAATGACTTTGGAATTAGCTAACCGTACGGTTGCTTATCCAGTGGGGATAACCGAAGACGTCTTCGTTGGCGTTGACAAATTCACCTTCCCGGCGGATTTTGTTGTCGTTGACTACGAGATGGATCCTCGTGTTCCATTAATCGTTGGACGTCCCTTCTTGAGGACCGGTCGCACTCTCATTGATGTAGCCGCGGGCAAAATAATCATGAGAGTTGGTGACGATAAAATTGTCTTCAACATGGGTAAGATTGCTAAGCAACCTTTATCATATGAGAGTGTTAATGCTATTGATGTTCTCGATGAGGCTTGTGAAGAACACTTTCATGATGCTTGCAAAAGTAATCTCTCTTCTCTACCCAATGTTGAGACCGTTGCCTCAATTGCTCCGTCATTAACTCTATTTGGAGAAAGTGACTTGGATGATTTTGAAGCTAGCTTGGGTCCTCTTGATCTTAAGTATGATGATTCTCCCACCGATTGGGATGAAGACATTCGTACAATTGAGAAAATTCTCAATGAAGACCCGTTTTATCCTCCTTCTCCTAAAGAGGTGACTAATGATGATCCATCGTTAGTTACACCATCTATTGAGGATCCTCCTACTCTTGAGCTTAAGGACCTACCTCCTCATCTCGAGTACGTTTTCCTTGAAGACAACAAGAAGTTACCGGTCATCATCGCAAAGGACCTGAAAGAAGAAGAAAAATCCTGACTTATTGCCGTGTTGAAGAATCATAAGAAAGCGATTGCGTGGAAGATCTTCGATATTCGTGGAATTGATCCTCACTTTTGCACACATAAAATTCTCATGGATGACGACTTTAAACCTACTATTCAAAGCCAACAAAGGGTGAATCCTAAGATCCATGACATTATCAAAAAAGAGGTTATCAAACTTCTTGATGGGGGCATAATCTATCATATCTCGGATTCACCGTGGGTTAGTCCAGTCCATTGTGTGCCTAAGAAAGGCGGAATCACCATTGTTCCCAACGAAAACAACGAGTTGATTCCTACTCGTCTCGTTACAGGGTGGAGAGTTTGTATAGACTATTGCAAACTCAATGATGCTACGAGAAAGGATCACTTTCCCCTTCCTTTCATGGACCAAATGCTTGAACGTCTAGCGGGTAATGACTATTACTGCTTCTTAGACGGTTTCTCGGGTTATTTTCAAATACTCATCGATCCCCAAGACCAAGAGAAAACCACATTCACTTGCCCTTATGGAACATTTGCTTACAAAAGAATGCCTTTCGGCTTGTGCAATGCTCCTGGGACATTTCAAAGGTGCATGATGGCTATCTTCCATGACATGGTTGAAGAAACCATGGAAGTCTTCATGGATAATTTCAGTCTATGGTGATTCATTCTCTTCCTGCCTTGCCAATTTAGAACGTATGCTTAAGTGGTGCGAAGACACTCGCCTTGTTCTCAATTGGGAAAAATGCCATTTTATGGTAAAAGAAGGCATTGTGCTAGGACACAAAATCTCTAAAGTCGGTCTTGAAGTGGACCGTGCTAAAGTGGATGTCATAGCCAAATTACCTCCACCTTCAACCCTGAAGGGTGTGAGAAGTTTTCTGGGTCATGCGGGCTTCTATCGTCGTTTCATTCAGGATTTCTCTAAAATCGCTCGCCCGATGACCCACCTCTTGAAAAAAGATACTCCTTTTATCTTTTCTAATGAGTGTATTGAAGCCTTCAATCTTCTAAAGGATAAGCTAACTAAGGCACCGGTCTTGGTTACCCCTAATTGGGAGCTACCTTTTGAATTGATGTGCGATGCTAGCGACTTTGCTATTGGAGCGGTTTTGGGCCAAAGATTGAATAAACACTTCCAACCAATCCATTACGCTAGCAAGACAATGACGGGGGCTCAATTGCATTATACGACAACCGAAAAAGAGCTTTTAGCTGTTGTCTATGCTTTTGAAAAATTCCGCCCCTATCTTGTCCTTTCCACCACCATTGTCTATACCGACCATTCCGCGTTGAAGTACTTGTTAACTAAGCAAGATTCTAAGCCAAGACTTCTTCGTTGGGTTTTGCTCCTTCAAGAATTCAACATTGAAATTCGTGACAAGAAGGGAGCCGAAAACCTAGCCGCGGATCATCTGAGTAGACTTGAGGATCTGTATCAAGGGGATCATCCAAACCAAGAGATCAATGACTCTTTTCCCCTTGAGACCTTAATGTCTATTCAATCTAATCTTGATGACACCCCGTGGTTTGCGGACACTGCAAACTACTTAGCGGGTGGTATTCTCATCAAAGGGTTAACATCCCAAGAAAAGAAGAAGTTCTTTAAAGATGTTAAGACTTACTTCTGGGATGACCCTTATCTATTCAAACAATGTGCTGATCTGATCATTCGACGATGTGTTGATGGACCGGCA
The DNA here is from genome assembly GCA_025667525.1 of Glebionis coronaria. Classification (NCBI taxonomy): domain Eukaryota; kingdom Viridiplantae; phylum Streptophyta; class Magnoliopsida; order Asterales; family Asteraceae; genus Glebionis; species Glebionis coronaria. The sequence goes on along the minus strand of JANFOE010000474.1, from coordinate 1,069,032 downwards.
GCTTTGCAGATCCTTCATGCTAGCCATAAAGGACCCACCGGTTGTCACTTTGGTCCCAACTACACCGCTAAGAAAGTGTTTGACTCTGGATTCTATTGGCCCACCATTTATCGTGACGCTCACGAAATGGTTAAGCATTGTGATGCTTGCCAACGCCAAGGCAAGATCACACATAAAGTTGAGATGCCTCAAAATTTCATACAAGAATGTGAAATCTTTGACGTGTGGGGCATCGACTTTATGGGGCCATTTCCATCATCCAAAGGGAACAAGTACATCTTCGTAGCCGTTGACTACGTTTCTAAATGGGTTGAAGATAAGGCTCTCCCAACAAACGATGCGAGGGTGGTTGCGAACTTTTTGAAGCAGCTGTTTGCTCGATTCGGTGTTCCTCGTGCTATAATCAGTGACCGCGGGACTCATTTTTGCAATGATCAATTTTCAAGAGTCATGGCTAAGTATGGTGTCAATCACCGTCATTCCACCGCCTATCATCCCCAAACCAATGGGCAAGCCGAGATCTCCAACCGTGGATTGAAGCGAATTCTGGAACGCACTGTGGGAGAGCATCGTGTCGCGTGGGCCGATAAGTTAGATGATGCTCTGTGGGCTTTCCGTACCGCATATAAGACTCCGATTGGTTGTACACCTTATCGTCTTGTGTACGGGAAAGCATGCCACCTCCCCGTCGAGCTAGAACATAAGGCCTACTGGGCCTTGAAATGGGCTAACTTTGACATCAACAAAGCCGGTGATCTTTGCAAGATTCAACTCAACGAGCTCAACGAACTGAGGAATGAAGCTTACGAGAACTCACTGATCTACAAGGAGAAGACCAAAATCAATCACGACGCAAGAATCAAGAACCGAGAGTTCCACGTTGGTGATCAAGTCTTACTTTTTAACTCTCGGTTGAAGATCTTCTCGGGCAAGTTGAAGAGCCACTGGTCTGGTCCATTCACTGTCGCCAAAGTCTTTCTATATGGCACCATTGAGCTTTCTCAGCCAAATGGGCCCAATTTCAAGGTGAATGGCCAGCGTTTGAAGTTGTACTTTGGTGAGGACATCTCTCATGAGATGATCTCATCCCTCACCACGTTTCCCATGAACTAAATTTGGGTCGAGTCAGGCTCGTGACTCGGTTATAAAAAACAAGCGCTTCTCGGGAGGCAACCCGTGATCTATCCTTTACTGCTTTCATAATAAGTGTAGGGGGAACCCCGTATGTGTTGGTTGTCTTGTTTCTTGTGTTGTGCAGGGATTAAAGCTTCAAAGATCCAATCTTGATGATATTTGACGAACCATGATCCCGTGTTCCCATCTTCCCGGTTCTATCCTAAACTCTCGTGATTCAATATTTCATATCATATATGTTCACATTGAAATCACTATAGTCGTCCTTTCCTTAGCAAGATTTAAACAAAGTGCACAATGTCATAAGTGTAGGGGAGTTTACTCCCACATGCTTAAACATTGAGGACAATGTTTATCTCAAGTGTAGGGGGGACTTCTATCGAAGTAAGTGGTCTTTTCCATGAATTTTTCCTCATTTTAACCGGAAAATTTGATTTTTTGACATTTTTCAAAATTTTTAATCTATTTTGGCCTAGTAGTTTAGTAGTATTTCCCTTTGTTATCGTTATTTACTTTCTTTGCTAGAATAAATTTTTAATAAAGTGGTTTTAAATTTTTCAAAGTCGTGAATATTTTAACTCAACCCGAGTTTACTTATCTAAGTTTACTCTAGCTAGTATCCTTAACGTGTTTAAGTCAAGTTTTGCTAGGCTTTTATATAGGGAGCTTTAAAACGCAAAAGTCTTAACTCTCACGGGTTAAGAACAAGAACTTTTCGCAAGTTCCTATAATTGATCCTAGAGAGTCGTTTATCAAGGGAACTTTAAAATGCGATTTCTAAACTTGAAAAAGTCTAAGAATTTGCAAGATCCTATAGATGACTCGAAAACCCAAAACTTTGATTTAATAGGCTAAGCATCCACGAGTCTCATTCCTTGAGATTTTAAACTGTGGAGGACGAGAGATGATAGAGTCAATTATAAGTTTGGTATTCTTTCGTGAATTTATGTGAGTTAATTATGAGCCTACTCTCCCATCGCTTGTTAATAAATTTATCTGCACTAAATAAGGTTGTACGATTTGAAAAGTTACTTAGCTTCTAGCCCAAGATCGTTTAAAAGTTGCTCGGTATTAATTAGAGTTCATAGCCAAGGCATAACTTATTGAAGCGGGATGCGAAGATTGGCGAGTCCAAAAAGGCCCTAACAAGGCATGAGGGCTACATTTTGTTGCTAAAGATCCAAAAGTGATGTGAAGAATCATTTATCGAAAATCAATATGAAGGATCGAGACACACGACGAAAAGCAAAAACTCCCCAAAAGTCATGGAGAAGTCTATCCGAAAAGACCCTAGCAAGGTATGAGGATAAATAGATCCAAGTCCTAAAAGGAGGCGGATCGTTGTATATCAAAGTCCAAAATACAGATTGGAGAAAAATGAAGAAGTCGTGGTCCAAAGATGAAGAATCTCTCAAAACTTCAAGTGAAGAAATTCCTATTATGAAGAGAAGACCATAATTTCAAGAACGTCTCTCAAAGATTCGAAGTATGAAGTCGCTGCCAAATATCGGTCCGAGAAAGGTCTCAAATCGTGAAGCGAGTTATGCCAAGATATGAACTTTATGAGGTCCCGAGAAGCAGTTTTAAAAGATTTTGTCCTTTAGCTAACTATTGATTAAATTGTTCACTTTATTTTCGGCCTAATTAACTATCAAAATAAGTCAAACAATGCATCCTCATGATCATTCAAGACAAAAATAAAATATAAGAGATACACCTAGGAATAAGGGAGTCTAAGTGAATAATTGGCCCACATGAATTCGTGTTAGTTTGCTAACTTATAATAACAATGATCTCGTTTTTAAGCTTGGTATGGGGAACGTGAAACTTGAGGATGATAAACGTTCATAGCAGCCGAAACCCAATGTAAGTCTTTGATTTCTTTACTTGTTTCTATCTTTTTATGTTTAGTATTTAATAAAGGCCAAGGTGGGTTATTTATGATGGAAAATGTAAACCGTGCTTTAAAATTAATGCATTGCATGAGGGCATTGAAATGGTCAAGTGTAGGGGATTTAATAAGTGTGAAAACACTTATCCTTTTACCACTTATTTCAAATATTAACAAGACCAAAACGTGTATTTTATGTCGTAAAAGTCGGAATTATGCGTGGTTTGTGTTTTTATTGTGTTTTAGGACCAAAAGATGAAAAAGGAAGAAAACACGGGCTTTCACGGGCTTTTTTCGGAGAAAACGAGAAAAGAGGAAGTCAAGAGATCAAGAGTGCTTAAAGAACGGATGTCCAAGACCTATTCTGAAGATTTATCAAAGAAAAAGTCTAAAGACGGAAGTTTAATGAAGTCAAAGAACTTAAGTCTAAATTAAAGAAGAAAATTATTAAGACAAGTTCAAATCCCGAGACGACGTCGAGAAAAGACAAAGAATTAAATCGAGTCGAGAAGAAAAGAAAGAAGGAAGCACCACACATGCACTTCCAATTTCCCTATAAATACCCTCCTAATCACATTAGGAGGGTGGTTAGCTAGTTTTTAGTTTTTCATTTTTCTTTCCAGTTTTTAGAGAGAGAAAGTTCCCAACTTTCTCTCACTAAGTTTCATCTTTTTCTTTCAAGTTTAAGGTTTGAATCATTCTTGTATTTGGATTTCATTAATCTAGTTCAAGTTAAGCTTTTTGTTCTTTAATCTCTTTCTACCTTTCTTTATTTTACTTTGTTCTTAATCCGAAAGTTCATGTTTGATCCGAATGGTTCTCAATTCGTGTTGATTTTGGTGTTTCGTGATTAAAAGGTTAATCTTTCTTGTTCTACATAAGCTCTTGAACGTATAAGCTATAAGCTCTTCATGCTTATTGGCTTATTCGATTGTTTTGGCTTATTTACTTTTAAGTTTTCCTAAAAGATTTATTGTTCTTAAATCCGTTTTATGGAAGTTCGAATGTTTTAGATTTCAAAAGTTTTAGAATTTGTGCTTATTTACTCTTTTAGAAGTTTGAAAGTGCTTATTGGTTACTGCTTATTTGCTTGAGCTTATTTCCCGTTTGGACGCCTTTTCCATCTTAGGAGGGTTTTACTTGGTCCCGATCTTGCTACGATTGCATTAAGTGCGATCCTGTTCTTTTTCCCTGGATACGATCCATTTGGCTTCGATTGCATAGACTGCGATCTGTGTTCCTTCCCTGGTACGATACATGCCCATGATCACTCATTGCGATATGGGGTGCGATCGAGTCTCACTTCCCTGCTTCGACCGCATCGAGTGCGATCTTTGTGTCATAATCCCTTATTACGATCGCATTGATTGCGATCGGTTTGTTACGATCAGACCACGATCCACATTGCGATCACTAGTTGCGATGGAACATTGCGATCAGGTTGCGATGGGACATTGCGATGGTGAGTTGCGATGGAATGTTGCGATGGAGAATTGCGATGGAATGGTTACGATGGAGTGCGGTCGCAGTGCACATTTATTTTAGTCTTTGTTTTATTTTCCTAAGTTTTCAAATTTACTCTTTCCCGCCTTTTGTCTTAGTATATTTTAAACATCTTTCCTAGTTTTTAATCATTTACATTTTAGTTTCCAAGGTTGCAAGCTTTTATTTGTAGTTTAATTTTAAGACTTCCATTTTACTCAACGACAATTTTAATTACTTGCATTTAGTTTAAAAATTAGATAACCAAACCAAACCATTCTCGTTGTTCACCAAAAGACAATTGAGTCGCACTCTTAACCGGTAATCAATTCGAGGAGATCGGACGATAAACTTTTTATACTTGGTGTAAAAACCTTGTATTAGTAAGCCATTCGAACAGCATCATCAATGGTCAGTGGTTTCGATGATGTCACGTCCCCCCGGATATTCTTGGTCAACCCTTTAATATATTGCTCAATTCAGATCTCTTCGGGTTCCACCTATCGAGGACACAGCAAGGCCAACTCATGGAATCGGTTTGTGTAACTATCAATGTCTACACCTTTCATTATTAGATGAATCAACTCTTGTTCTAACCTAATGATCACACTACGGAGACAAAACTCCAAAGTCATCCACTTCTTAATTTCAGCCCAAGGAGTAGCATTAGCAAGATCAATACCCATGAAAGCAATTCTCCCGTTCCACCAAGTCAACACACGACCTTTAAGAGTAGCCATAGCAAAAGTCACCTTATCTTCCTCCTTACACTTACTAATCCGAAACACCGACTCAATCTTCTCAATCCACTGGCTTAATCCTACAGCACCTTCAGTTCCATTAAAAGGTAGAGGTTCACACTTCATGAACATCACATAAGTACAACCACCAACTTCAGGTGCATTAGTTCCAAGTCCTCCTACATTTCCTCCAGCATTAGCATTCACATTCACATTAGTACCACCAATTACACTACCGCCAGCTCCACTACCGCCAGCTTCATTTCTAGAATTTGCCATAAATTCAGTCATAGATGCGGTAACTTGCTCCGTAATAATCCTACGTACATCATCCTCAGTCACAGCTTTCTTGGGCGGCATAGTTCTATAATTTCACAATTTCAAATTATTAAGCATTCACCCAACAAGGGATTCATATAATATGGATTGAATTCATAATCCATATACAAATAAGGTACAATATGGAATTCAAGACAAGATACATATTTCATTGGATTTGAAACAAAAGCATTGTCTTAATTACAGCCCATATCAAAGTTCTAGCACTATACATACTCAAAATTCGTGCCAGATCTACTACTAACAAGTCGGTTCAGTCAAAGTTACAAAGGTACAAAAGATACAAAGGTCACTACTAAACACAGACTGGTCTACTGAGAACCGCCAGATGGTCCATCATCCATCGTCTTCTATATCTTTGTCGGACGATCACTAGACACATCTTCAGCTGGGCGCTTGCGGATCACTCCTCTTTCAACCGTATCATCATAAAATCTACTATTCCAACCCACAGATATATTCAACTCCTTCTCAGCTTTCTCACGCATCGCACGAGCTACATTCATCTGAATCTCCATAGAATTCACCTTTTTCTTCATTGCAGCAAACTCACCACTTTCTAACACAGATAACCTCCTAAAAGCCTCATTCAACCCACGCTCTACATCAGTCAAATCCAAACTAAGAAATTCCCGCTCTTTCTCACCAACCTTAGTCTTTGACTCCAAATAAGCAACATGAGTCTGAACAACACCTAATCCAATCTCTGTCATACTACTCTGAGCACGGGAAGCATCTAAATCACATCTCAAGGCCCAAGGTGCAAGACCATTCATATGAGTAGCCTCTCAAATACTAGACGACTCTCCTACCACATATCTACGAGTAGCAATACCATCAGTACCGTCAGGTGCATCATCATCCTCATCCTCCTCTGATTCAGAATCAGATTCAGATGATTCAGACATTTCATCTCTAGGTAGCTCAACCTTAGAATCAGACAAATAAACTGGAGGGGGTAAGGGCTCGCCCTCCGGAACATCATAAGGGTAAATAAGCTCAGCTTCCTCATCATCATCAACCTCATCGTCTATACCTATATCCTCCTCGACATCCTCGTCGTCAACCTTATTTTCTATATTATCTATCCCAATCTCATCATCATTCTCAATATCAACATTATCAATCTAATTCTCTACCATATCATCCTGAGGGGCAATCTGATCTCCTAGTCCTATCTCGGGCTCGGGATCCTCAAATGGTTCCTCTTCATCATCATTCATATCATAATCCACTAAGTCTAAATAAGGGTCATCATCTACATTAGGTTTGGGAATAACATGGTTCTCTACAGGAATATTAGGGCCAGTCATGACAATCTGCATTTATATATATATCTCGTATTAGGATAACATACTTATTAAACAATTACATACTGAAACCACGATATATAAATATATATAAATTAAATTATATATATCAAAATATATATCTTCTCAATAGGGCTTGTTGGTAACGTCGGAGATCTTTGGCACCGTTATAGTCAAAAGATTTTTCAAATATTTTCTCAAATGTTCATAGTTAAAAGATTTTGAAAAGATGTTCAAAACCTTGGTTTTTTTAAATCTTTTGTTCTCTATAACGTGAGCTCTGGTACCAAACTGTAACACTCTGAAATTTCGTATCGGTACAACGGAAGAGTCTTTTAGAGTGTTACGGGATATCACAATAACTCCAATCATAGACAACACATAAAAATGGTTGTACAAGGTTTAACATACATTCATTCGATAAAAGTTTTAAAGTGTACAACATGTCCCAAATTATACAGGTCATTAAGTTTACAAAACATAGATCGAGTGAACATTTTTATTATTATGTGGGCCATCAAAGTCAATCTCCATCCGAATTACCTTCAAGCACCTGAGATAAAAACATGCAAAAATCATATCAGCGAATGCCGAGTGAATTCATAGAGTTTAATAAAACCGTTATATAAAACAATCGTTGAAATCAGAAAACAAGTATAATATCAGAAGTAAGTCCTCGTATTGCTAGTCAGGCAATATATAAATCAAAGCATACATCTTAAACCGTCCATGATACCGTAGCCTCAATATTACCATTATAGGTAATATTATCATCGTTATTAGCTTCGTATCATATCAGATATTTAAATTACATTGGATTACATTTGGATTATTATTAGCCGCATGACATTGTTACCTTACTATCACAACAACGGGTCGCGAACCCGACAAACAATGTGCCCATCTAAGTTAGCGTGTCGTCATAATAATCACGCTATGTAAATCTTCTCATACATAAATTCGCTTACCAATCAATGTGGTACGACGGGGATCAACCGTCAAGGCGCGAACTGGGGTGATCGTCCCAAAATAGTACTATTATATGCATAAGCGTCTACCAAATCCTGGTAGTTCACAATTCATGCTAATGGGACTTTGAGTGACATAACCTAACTATTAATAATCCTTTTTATCTCTTTTATTGGGTCATCACATCATTCGGGTCCATATCATTAAGCATACCATCGGGACTACTTGTGTTCTATTTTATCAAAAACTAGCATGTTATCTCCCTCGCGGGTTTACAAATCATTTTATAAAACATTTAAAAGAGTGCGAGGCTATGAACTCACGTTGATAATGAAAGGCGGATTATCGGCTACGGGCGTGCTTCGGTCACGGAAACCTATATAAATAATAATCGGTCTTAGACTCTTGTCCAATGACTTTATCAAAATAACAATTATACATATGATGATTTTATACATATGATGATGATCAAGTGAGTTTATACATTTTTATTTACTCATTTTAGTGTTTATGTATTGGTAACTTTTTACTAGTTTACTAGTTTTACCTATTTACATGTTTTAGGTCCAGTAAGCCTATTATAAGTCCATTAACTTGTATTAATCATTTTATACCTTTATTATCAGTATTATACTTTACATGTTGGGCCCAAGTGGGTTAAGCCCAATAAGTAAATTTATAAGTGTTTAACTTATTTAGTTGAATTAATAGTCCAATAATGCTAACTTAGCTCGCTAATGTCCGTATGTTATATAGTTCGGGTTTTATCGGTTTTTACTTGTATTAGGTACTTATATATCAGTATATGAATTTTAAAAAGTTTACATTAGACGGGTTTGATCGTCTAAGTTTTAATTGGCGAAAAACGTTAATTTTACGGTAATAGCCGAAAAGACGTAAAAATCATGTTTATAGTTTTTATAACTTATAAAACTACCATTTTTAAAAAATGTCCATTTATTTAACCTTATACATATTTATATAAATTAAATATATAAGTTAGTGGGTTTTAATTCACATTTTATACTATATTATTTTGAGTGTTTATATAATAGTATTAAACTTTAATTTCACAAAATCTGATTTTTAGTTTCATCTTCACCATTTTTATCATATCTTGAGTTCTATAAGGAGATAGAATCTCATTTTTGGATGGCATAAACTTCATATTATTTGCTAAAAATAAGTTAGTTATAGCTACTGCTCAATCCATGTCTAAGTATCCTTAACAGTCCCTACAAAACAGACTATTCAGATTGGTATACTAATTTTGTTTTGATCATATCTCACTCATTTTGATGATTCCATTGCATGGCCAACTCTCATATGTGTATGAAATCTAATAATTACTGTAAATTGATTCCACCATGCAATTTTATCAGTTTATAACTTGGTTACTTACTGTTTTTATACATCCAACATTTTAAGCATGATTTTAACATTGTTACTTATGGTTTTTCATCTCTTTAATCATATTTATCAACACTTGATCCCCACACAATATTTTTATCATCATATATTCATCATATACATATACTGTTAGCCCTATATTTTATATAGTCGAACAAGAATGTAATAGGTCATCTTAGTCGTTAAAGGTCTTGTATTGTAATAGGTTAGTCGGGAAAACCGGGCTTGGACTTTAAGCTAATATTGTATAAGTTAGGGGCGTAAGCCCAAAACAAAGCCAAGCCCGGCCCAAGGATACTAAACCCACGGCCCATATGCCAAGGGTATATATACCCTCTTCCATGTGTGGAAGAGGGTGTTGGTTCATTTTACTTTCTCTCTCTAGTAAACATAAACCTTCCAAAATCTCTCTTGTTTCTCTCTCTACATTTCTTCTCTTTCTCTCTCTAAATATCTCTTCTAAATCTTGTGTTATGGATTGAATGGGATTAACATTTGGTATCAAGAGCCTATATTGGATAGGTGATTGAAGATTCGTGTGTTGTGTTCTTGATTTTTCGTGGCTATTTTCATCTAAATCTCACGTCCCAAAATTTCTTTTTGTGTTTTTTATGGTCTTTTCTTGATACAAATAATCTACATACTAGTAGTAGTGATTTGGGTATCTTGGCTTTAGCTAAAACACAAATCTTTTGGATCAAAAGTTGCGAAATTTCTTGTTTTTCTTCATTCCGAAATCAATCTAGTTTAACCATCGGAAAGTACAAGTGTGAGGGATGTGATCGCAATAACCAACTGGTTCTACTTTGTGATCACTGTATTGCGATACCTTATTCCGATCTGGATATTCTGATCGTGCATTGCGATCTGGGATTCCGACGGGTTTAAGGGATCTTTGAGTCGTTACTCTGCCAAATTTGTTTCAGCCATATTCCGATCTGAACATTCCGACGGCACATTGCGATCTCAGCATTCCGACAGGTAACATTGCGATAGGTATTGCGATCACATATTTCGATAGAACATTCGACAAATATTCCGACAGGTATTCCGATAGTACATTCCGACGGGTATTCCGATAGAACATTCCGACAGATATTCCGACAGGTATTCCGATGGACATTCCGACAGGTATTCCGATGGACATTCCGACATGTATTCCGATGGATATTTTGTTCGAGTAATTTTTTAGACTTAGCCACTATCTATACTAGTTTCGGAACGTAGTTTACACGAAGATTTTTTTTTAAAAAAAGAAGAGTTAAAATTTTTAGGTCAAGTAAATAAATTTTTCTCTACTAGTTTTTGGCTATTTCTAACTCAAATTCAAAATTTGGAGATATAAAATTTTTCGGCTTACCGTTTTCTCAGACTGAGGAATTTATTGTCGGACTGGGAATTTTTTTTTTTAATTTTCGGAATTTCTATTTTAACCACACATCATCACAACAAATCCACTAAGATCTGCAATTCATCCACAAGTATTCAACATGTCTAACAACAACATCAACATTGCAACTGCTAATCAAATTCGTTTGGAACAAGGTGGCAACGGTAATCCACCTGTGCTCACTGCCGGTTGCTACGTTCAATGGAGATCTCGTTTTCTCAGATTTCTTGACGGAAAAGAAAACTGAACTGCTCTTTGTCACTGCCTTGAGAATCCACCTCCAGTTTTTGAATTCAGACCAATTACAACACAGGCAGAGGATGGTACTTCATCAACTATACGAGCTATGGAGGATTTTGACACATGTTCTGCTTAGAAAAAGAAACTCCTCCAAGCTGAAGCTGATGCTGTAAACTTCATACTCACTGGAATTGATAACAATATCTATTCCACAGTTGATGCATGTCCTAATACTATGGAAATGTGGAATGTAATTCATCGATTGAAGCAAGGTGAGTCGATCAATGTTCAAGATCTCGAGACTAATCTACTTTGGGAGTTTGGAAAATTCACATCTGAAGATGGTGAATCCATTGACTCATATTACTCGAGATTCTACAAAATGATGAATGAGCTTGTCAGAAATCAGTGCACCATCTCCAATCATCATGCCAATGTTCAGTTTCTACTTCAACTCAAACCGGAATGGCAAAGGTTTGTGACCTTGGTTAAACATAGGGAAGATATCAAGACCATCTCCTATCACAAACTTTATGATATCTTGAAACAGCATCAGAATGAAGTGAATGAACTAAGGGATGAAAAGGCAGAACGGTCTGCAAATTCTATTGCTTTTGTGGCTGCTACTTCAACAAAACCCGTTCCTCGTCAACAACCACCTACTCATTCCTCGAAGTCATCAAGCTCATCCACCAAACCTCTAGCTGCTGCTAAACACAAAGCAAAAGCAATTGTCCCCACTCCACCTCCAAAGTATGACACCGAGTCAGATGGAGACAGTGATGATGAACAAACTTCAAGGGACAAGAAGATTGAAGAACTCATGTATTTACTCACCATAACTTATAAGAAGATCTACAAACCTACCAACAACAACCTCAGATCATCATCCAATGCTAGATATAAGGAAGTTGATCATGCACCTCGATATGATCGTGATGCTAGGTATGATAATCAGAGGATGCCGAATCAAGTTGGGGCTAGAGACACTGTAGGCACTCCGGTTGTACAAAAGACTGGGATTCAATGCTTCAACTGCAAGGGATTTGGGTACATGGCTAGGGAATGCAAGAAGCCAAAACGGGTTAAGGATTCGGGATATCACAAGGAAAAGATGCTGCTGTGTAAGAAAGAAGAAGCAGGAATTCCACTCACAGCAGATGAAGTTGACTGGCGTGATGACACTGATGATGAAGCCGATGATCAAGAGTTGGAGACACATTATGTGTACATGGCAAAGATTCAAGAAGTGATCCTAGAGGCTGATGATACTTCTGGACCCATCTATGATTCTGAGCCACTTGAAAAGGTACCATCACATGATAACTATAATGTGTTTGCTAATGAACGACGTCATCTCGAGCAACCCGAAAGCATCAATGACACATATGTAATGGACACGGAGGATAGCAATATCTCTAGGGATTCAAAGCATATGTGTAATGATGGCGGAAAAGCTGTTCAGGATACTGACTCGGATGAGGACCGTGATTTGCTTGCGTCTATTATTGATTCTTTAAAACATGAAATTGAGGAAAACAAAGAGGCTAATAAACATTTGAAGCAAGCAAACACATCCTTAGCCGAGGAGATAGACAAGCTTAAAAAGTGTGATTATGTAAAAGAAGCTGATCGACAGGTTGCGATAGCTAATGGTTTGGTATATGAACGTAAGGTGCTCAATGAACAATATTGTTCTGAAGTAACACACGAAATTCATATGTCAAAACAAAAGATATTGGACCTTGAAGAACAACTGCTGCTACATAAACTCCAAATTACTGAATTAGAGTCGGTTAACAAAGAACAAACTGAGCTTTATAAAACTCGTGAAGAAAAGGATATTCAAAAAATTCTTGCTTTGGAAAAGAGAGTCGACACGTTAAACAACATTGTTTACAAAACGGGTCAGTCTATTCAAACTATGAATATGCTCAATAGAAATATGAAAACGAGTTTTGTCAAGCCTGAATATCTCAAGAAAGTTCAAAGTACCAAGCCTGCTCTTTATGATATCGGTTGTTATGTTGATAATCTTGCTCTTTTGCTTTCCCCTGACTGCGACGAAATCATTCGTCAACAAGAAGAAAGTCGATCAAACTTAAGTGATTTAATAAACCTTTCTGATTCTGATAATTATATTAAGTTTGTTCCTCAAAAAGAACTTTCCAAAGAACAAAAGATGTACAATAGTGTTCCACCACCAAGTGATGAACCTCAAAAGAAAGTTCCTTTAAAAAGGAGTTTCAAAAATCAATCAATTTTGTTAGAAAAACAAATTTTGGATGAAAAACGTAAATGGGATGAGAAAAGCAAAAGTGTTCAGCAATTTGAGTTTATAAAACAAGGGGTTTTAAATTTGTATAAAGGTGTCGTCGACTATGAAAAAGTTTCTAGGGATACCATTTGGAATATTAAACCTAACCCACAAGTTGAAGTCGTCATTCAACTATGCATTGTTCCAACAATTGATGATCTTCCAAAAAATGTGGAAATGTTTTATAATGCTCTCACTGAGGAAATGTTAACTGATTTAAGTTATGTTAAATCTCTTGAAGATGAAGTTGATTTTCTTCAAACTAAATTAAAAACACAAGAACACCAACTTTCTAACAAAATTGATCGACTTTCTAAGGAATAATTTTATGCTGACCATATGAATGCTATACTTGGTGTGTATACCGATCTTGATCAATATTGTCATGTAGCATGTCTAGTGTCAGAATCGGACAAAAAATGTCGCAGTCTTGAAGTAGAGCTTTCAAAACAAATTCAGTCATATAACAAACTTTCGAAAAGTTTTTCTCAACTTGAGAAACACTCCATTTCTCTTGAACTTGCTTTACAAAAAGGTGAAAAATCTCATAATCATAAAAAGTGTCAAGAAATGTCAGCTTCTTCGTTTCGTCTACTAAATGAAAAAGATTTCGAAATAAATGATTTGAAAGCTCAGCTAAAAGAAAGGGACATAGCCATTAGTGAGTTACAGAAACTCATTGAGAAAATGAAAGGAAAGTCTGTTTTGGGTAAACCATCCGCCGTTCGTCAATCGAATGCGGTTAAATGCCCTAAATCATCTATTTTGGGACAATCCCCATAGACTTTGCCTAAGATAGGAAATAATAAGAGCACAAATGTGATAGCACCTGGAATGTATAAGATGAACACTAGGTCCACTCAAACCGGAACAACGCAGTTACCTCAGAATACTAGGAAAACTAATCAACGTGTGTCTTCTTCTACAGGAGTAAATCCCACTACTAGCGTTAGTGGACCACAGCTTAAGAGCACTAGAATTAAAGATAGAGTCATGCCTAACAATAGTTAAGGGAAGAAGAAGGAAGTAGAAGATCACCGTAGGAACTTTAAGTTTTCTAAGAATAAAACGTCTGTAACTGCTTGTAATGACAGTTTAAATGCTAAGACCTCGAATGTTGAAGTTGTTTGTGTTGAATGTGGAAAATGTGTTCGTACTTTCAATCATGATAATTGTGCTCTTAATCATAATGGCGTGAATACTAGAACTAGGAAGCCTATTCATGTGCCCACTAGTACTAGAGAACCCACAAGAACTTTGAACCAATCTACTTCAACCACTTAAGAAACTAAGTGCGTTAGACTCCACTACTCTGCGTAAACAAAATAGATTAAAGAAGCTATATGAGAACATGATTAGGACATGTACACGGGGGTATTCGAGATTTACACCACCCAGATACAAATGGGTACCCAAGTTAACCACTTTAGTGATTGGGTCTAGGAATATCAGCTTGCCTGTAGACTTCGCATCTAGGCCCACTACTATTTTGGAACCTGTTTCTATCAAGGGATCCCATTTGTCAAATGCTACATTGTCTACTAATTCTTCTACAGCTCGTCGAAATCATCCTATTCATAATGGACTCCGGGTGCACAAAGCACATGACGGGCAATCTCAAGCTTCTCATTAACTTCGTGGAGAAGTTTCTGTGTACGGTTCGGTTTGGAAATGATCAATTTGCACCGATACTCGGATATGGAGGCTTGGTTCAAGGGAATATCACTATAAAACGGGTTTATTACGTCGAGGGACTGAATCACAATTTATTCTCGGTTGGTCAATTTTGTGATGCGGATTTAGAAGTGGCTTTTCGGAAAACTACTTGCTATGTTAGAGACTACGATGGGAATGACCTTCTTACAGGTTCTCGTGGTTCTGATCTCTACACAGTAACTCTTCAAGACACATCTTCAACAAATCCAATTTGCTTAATGGCTAAAGCTTCATCATCTCAAGCATGGTTATGGCATCAACGATTGTCACATCTCAACTTTGACACCATCAACCTGCTTTCGAAAAATGATATTGTGACCGGTCTTCCTAAGTTAAAATTCGTCAAAGACCATCTTTGTTCTTCGTGTGAGTTGGGGAAAGAAAAACGGAAGTCTTTCAAAACAAAGACCACCCCAATCTCAAAAGGACGATTGGAACTTCTACACATGGATTTATGTTGTCCCATGCGTGTAGAGAGTATTAACGGGAAAAAGTATATTCTCGTGATTGTTGATGATTACTCTAGATACACATGGACTTTCTTCTTAAGGTCCAAAGATGAAACACTAGAGGTTCTCAAAAACTTTCTCAAGATGATACAACGCAATCTTCAAGCTCAAGTCTTAACCGTAAGAACTGATAGGGGTACTGAATTTTTGAACAAGAACTTGCAATCTTACTTTCAAGAAGAAGGCATCGAACATCAAACGTCTATTTCTCGAACTCCTGAACAAAACGGCGTTGTCGAACGGCGGAACCGTACTTTGGTTGAGGCAGCTCGAACAATGATTTCTGCTTCAAAATTACCGCTATTCTTCTGGGCTGAAGCAATTGCAACTGCCTGTTATACTCAGAATCGTTCTCTCGTTATCCCTAGACATGAAAAGACACCTTACCAAATGATCAATGGCAGGAAACCTACTGTAAAATTCTTTCATGTATTTGGATCTTTATGCTACTTTCTTAAAGACGGTGAGAATCTCGACAAGATGAAAGAAAAAGGTGCTGCATGTATTTTTGTGGGGTATGCTACATTGTCGAAAGGATATCGAGTTTACAACAAGAAAACAAAAATTATTGTCGAAACAATTCATGTGAACTTTGACTAATTTCCTCAAATGGTACTTGATCACAACAGCTCAAGTCCCGCACCTCAATGTCCAGCAATGGAACCTACACAAAACAGTGTACGTCCCGTGCAAGAATGTCAAGAAATTACTCCTACAGCAGACTCGACGGATACAACACAAATGAATGAGTTGGTTGATTTATATGATCCAATGTTTGAAGAATATTACTATCGAAACAATCAAGTTGTGTCAAAGCCTTCCGCTGTCAATACTGCTAATGAACCCGAACCATGTTCACAAGACACAACTGCCTCTACTTCAGCAACCGTTGCTCAAGAGAATATTCCATTAGATACTCAACAAACTCAAGAAACAATCATACAACCAATATCACCAACCGTCAATGCTGAAGGAGGAAACAACAATCAAGCAGTCGATGCACAACCTGACGAAGAAGAATTTATCAATCCGTTCGGTACACCGGTACACGAAGTCGGAGAGTCTTCTACTCAACATGTTGATCCGTCCAACATGCATACATTCTACCAACCATATCCATCCACTCACCATTGGACACGTGATCATCCATTGGAGCAAGTCATTGGAAATCCTTCACAGCCGGTTCGAACACGTAGACAACTCGAAACCGATGGCGATGTGTGTATGTATGCACTCACCGTGAGTTCAACTGTACCTACAAACATCAAACAAGCCATGACTAATCATGCGTGGATTGAATCAATGCAAGACGAAATTCATCAGTTTGAACGCCTAAATGTTTGGGAACTTGTTGACCGACCCTATGGAATGTCAATGGAAAAACAAACTGGATGAAGAACAAACCATCATCAAAAACAAATCTCGTCTTGTGGTTAAGGGATACCGTCAACAAGAAGGCATAGAATACGATGAATCATTCGCTCCAGTCGCTCGTTTGGAAGCAGTCAGGATATTCCTTGCTTATGTTGCACATAAGGGCTTCACGGTTTTTCAGATGGACGTTAAAACTGCTTTTCTCAATGGTCATTTAAAAGAAGAAGTGTATGTGAATCAGCCGGAAGGATTCATCGATCCTCATCATCCTGACAAAGTCTATCGTCTCAAGAAGGCTGTATATTGACTTAAGCAAGCTCCAAGGGCATGGTACGAAGAACTATCCAACTTCTTGGTTTCCAAAGGGATCTCCAAAGGTTCTATTGATCCTACTCTCTTTATTAATAAATATGGGGATGACATACTGCTGGTGCAAGTTTATGTTGATGACATTATTTTTGGTTCTACGAACCCAAAACTTTCAAAACGTTCTGAAAAATTAAGATGGGGGAGCTAAAATTCTTTTTAGGCCTCCGGATTCATCAATCCCCACGTGGTATCTTTATAAACCAAGCTAAGTATGCTCAAGAGATACTTAAAAAGCATAGTATGACCTCATGTGCTCGCGTTGGTACACCATTGTTGACCACATCCCTAGACGCTGACTTGTACTCATATCCCGTAGATCAAACACGATATCACAGTATGATCGGGTCACTTATGTACCTTACAGCCAGCATGCCTGATATTTATCATGCCACATGCTATTGTGCACGATATCAAGCCAGACCTACTCAAAAGCACCTCAAAGAGGTTAAACGGATCTTTCAGTACCTTAAGAATACCATTCACATGGGACTCTGGTATCCGAAGGGAACCGGTTTTCATCTAACAGCTTTTTTAGATTCTGATCACGCAGGTTGCCTTGATAGTCGAAAAAGCACTTCTGGTAGCGTACAATTTCTAGGGGAAGACAAACTTGTGAGCTGGTCGTCAAAGAAGCAGGATTGCACTTCGCTCTCATCAGCTGAAGCAGAATATGTGGCTCTATCCGCGTGTTGTGCTCAAGTCCTCTTGATGAGAACTCAACTCACGGATTATGGCTTCCACTTTGATAAAATACCTATGTATTGTGACTCAAAGTCAACCATATCCATTTCTTGCAATCCGGTTCAACACTCCCGTACCAAGCACATCGCAGTCAGATATCACTTCATCAAGGAACAAGTGGAACGTGGTATCGTGGAATTATACTTTGTCAGAACTTAGTACCAAATAGCTGACTTGTTTACAAAAGCCCTATCTTAAAATAGGTTTCAATATCTCGTTGGTCGTCTTGGTATGAAGTATATGACTCCCGAAGACTTGGAGGTTTTGGCAAATGAAGCTGCTTGATTTTTCTCTAACAATGACTTCTAAGCACATCACAGCTTAGGACTCGGAACTCAAATAAGGAAAGTTTATCACGAACGATAACTTATCCTTCTCAACGAGAAATTAATATTTCTCGGTCATGAGCTTCCTATAAAAACATTCAAAGTTTTTAAGTTCATGAAAAACGATTTCTAAGTAAATGTCAGCTTAGACCTCGAACTTCAACTTAAGGAAAGTTTATCACGGATGATAACTTATCCTTTACAACGGGAAATTTATTTTTCTCGGTCATGAGCTAGTCACAAAACAATCAAAGTTTTGAGCTCATGAAAAACGGACCCAAAAGGGAAGTGTACGTTTCAGTGCGCTTTCCCTAAGCAATAGAAGAGAAGTCTTCTATCCTGATTATTTTAAAACCGTTGAACACAATTTTTCATGAATTTCTCAAAAAGGTTTTTCTAAATCTTTCAAAATTGTGTGTTCAACACTCCCTTCCTCATATGTGATTTTTATATCTCTAAAATTTCATTTGTTATTTTGATCAATTTTTGAGGGGGAGCGTTTTAAAATCAAGCCTTTTAATGTTGTTGGGTACATCTCTAAAATTGTCATATTTTATGTATCCAACACATTCCGAAAATGTGATTAAATCTATCATATATATTATCGGTAAAGGTATCTCAACTCCGTACCTCAACATATTTTGTGGTGTCGTTTTTCTAAAATTTTGTCAAATTTTGTTTCAAGACACACATATATTGTTGAGAGGGAGCGTCCCGACTAAAAATGTTCCATGATTCATGCGTGCACACATGTTTCTCTCCCGTCGATTTTTCGGAAATTGTCATATTTTAATCTATTGGTATCTCTAATACTATATTTTTATATTAGAGATAGGGGAGAAATGTGATTAAAATGTAATATATCGCAACAAGTGATCTTAAAGACTCAAGTGCAACTCTTTCCTTCACATGCCAAACTATTTCGTATATCGATGCATGTGTGTAGGGGGAGCTTTTCGGAAATGTAAAACTGTCAAGTGTTAAAAGTCTTGATTTTTATCAAACACTTTGAATGGTTTTCAATGGTTTATAGTTACGATCTATACCCAAAACAACCTACTATCCATGACGGAACGATGGAGTCAAAAGGTGGTTTAGGATAGGAAACTAAGTCCTATGATCCAACCAGAACCAGAGGGATCTACTCAAGGACATTCCATAGCTAGAAATAGTTGTCCTTAGGAAAGATGGAGCTGAATGAAGCTGAATGCGGACCAATTACTTAAGTTAGCACTGGAACAATCACAACAAGGTGCTAGTGATGACGTATTGGTAAGCATTGAAGGAGTTGAATATTTTGTGCAACTTAGGCAGAAACCGGGTTAACACATATCTTGAAGACAAGTGTCATGGACCTAGTGATGCGATGCACAACCCTTTCTCAGCCATTCGAGTTTCTCTCAAAAGAAACTTGTCTCATTGTCACGGAGATCAACACGTATCTATTGACTTTCTCACTCCGAGTTAGTTAATATTGAAAAGGTGGCAGTCTGCTCCAGCCTCCGATTACCAAAATGCACTTATTGAGTCTAGAGCCAAAAGAGATCAATTTATCATCTCATTAGGACATAATCGAGTCCTACGCATTATCCTTGTGATATTGCCAGAACATCTGAGTGATACGATTCACAATAAAGATGGAAATCCTGCTTGAGCCAGCATTAAACAAGCTCATGGTAGGTAACTTGTGCGATTCTACACGAATCAAACTTGTGAGAACTGGAAAGCAACTAAGTTTAGATTCTTAATTGATTCAAACTTGATTCCAGGTTTCTTCGCAAAATCCGTGTGATCTTGCCAGAACATTCAGAGTGACACTCATTAGTGTTCACAGTGACGAATGGAAATCCTTCCAGTGTCAACATCAAACAGCACTGTGGTAGGTGACTCGCAAGATTCTCTATGAATCAAGCTTGTGACAAACTGGAAAGCAACAATGGTGCGATTCTTTTAGAATCAAACTTGTTCCAGGAAATCTGAATTGACGACTCTAATCAGACGGATAATTGATCCTTTTTGATTCACTCTTTACGTTCACAGTCTGCTTTGAGACGGTCGAGTAAAGAGAACTGGCTACTACCGCCGGGAAACCCTGTCAAGGAGATTCTTAATCGAATCTACCCGATCACAGGTACGGTATCTAATACTTGGCTTTGTAACCTAGTATCAAAATTCGTAGTCCCAAAGTCTTTTCGAATTGAAAACCGGTCTTAAGTGCGACTCAATCGTCTTTTGGTGAATCAAGAGAATGGTTTGGTTTGTTTATCTAGATTAAACTATTAGCAAGTAATTAAAGTGTCGTTGAGTAAATTTGGAACTTTGACAAAATTAAACTTAAAGTTAATTTATGAAAATACTTAAAACTTAAAACTTGTAAAACTTGAAAACTTGAAAACTTGAAAACTTAATCAGTCGGAATAAAAGAATTAATGTCCATCGGAATATACCAAAATTGTAACCATCGGAATGTCACTAGAATTACTCGTCGGAATAATTCAAACAAGAGTCCATCGGAATGTTAAACTTACTACCATCGGAATGTTGCAATGAGTACCTATCGGAATGATGCTGTCGTAATGTTCCTATCGAAAAATGGGCAGCACTTCGCCTTAACCAAGACCTTAGGACCCGTCGGAATATGTGATCGCAATAAGCGATCGCAACCCAGATCGGAATAAGGGGTAATAACCAACCCGATCGCAAAGTAAAACCCTAACGGGTTATTGCGATCAAAATACTGAGGTCTATCGGAATGTGTATAACACCGTCGGAATGTGTAGTAAAACCCTATTGGGTTATTGCGATCAAATGCCGAAAACTGTCGGAATATGTAGAAGCCGTCGGAATGTGTACAAAACCCTTGTTTTGCGATGGATGGCAACAATTCCGAAATTGGTGGCAAGAGTGAATCTCAATAAGCAAATGCAATAAGCTATTCTAACCGGAGCTTAATCACTTCAAAAAGCTTAAATTCGACAACTTTTCAAGATATGAAATCAAGAACTTTATGAAAGAGACTTTTAAAATAACTAATACCTTTATCAAATCCGAAAATCAATAAGCTAAAACTCGAATAAGCCAATAAGCATTACAAGCTTATGTCCTAAACGCGAAAGAACTTATGTGTAAACCAAGAAGATCAATCCTTCAACCACGAAATCATAAAATCATACGCATGAAGTATGATATCCGGATCAAAGGTAAAATAAATCAAGAAGAGAAGAATGAGACTTAAGATTTAAAAGCTAAAAATTGAACTTTGATTAATGAAAATAAGCAATACAAAGATGTCTAATCTTGAAAGATTAAGAAAAAGGATGAAATTAAGTGAGAGAAAGTTTAAGACTTTCTCTCTCTAAAACTAGAAAGAAAATGAAAAAGTGAAAACTAGCTAAAACTATCTAACCACCCTCCTAATGACTATTAGGAGGGTATTTATAGGGAAGGTGGAAGGAGTGCATGTGTTGCATCTTCTTTCTTGCTTTCTTCACGTTTTCTCGACTCGACTTTAATTCTTCGTCTTTGTCGTCTCGGGATTTGAACTTTGTCTTTTAATTTTCTTCTTCTATTAGACTTAAATTCTTCAACTTCGTTTAAACTTCCGTCTCTAGACTTTTTCTTCGATAAATCTTCAGAATAGGCCTTGGACTTCCGTTCTTTCTGCACTCTTGATCTTTTGACTTCGTCTTTTCCCGTTTTCTTCGATAAAAGCCCGTGAAAACCCGTGTTTTCTTCCTTTTTCATATTTTGGTCCTAAAACACAATAAAAACACAAACCACGCATAATTCCGACTTTTACGACATAAATCACACGTTTTGGTCTTGTTATTATTGGAAATAAGTGGTAAAAGGATAAGTGTTTTCACACTTATTAAATCCCCTACACTTGACCATTGCAATGCCCTCATGCAATGCATTAATTTTAAAGCACGGTTTACATTTTCCATCATAAATAACCCACCTTGGCCTTTATTGAATACTAAACATAAAAGATAGAAATAAGTAAAGAAGTTAAAAACTTACATTGGGTTTTGGCGGCCATGAACATTTATCATCCTCAAGTTTCACGTTCCCCATACCAAGCTTAAAAACGAGATCATTGTTATTATAAGTTAGCAAACTAACATGAACTCATGTGGGCCAATTATTCACTTAGACTCCCTTATTCCTAGGTGTATCTCTTATTTTTTATTTTTGTCTTGAATGATCACGAGGATGCATTGTTTGACTTATTTCGATAGTTATTTAGGCCAAAAATAAAGTGAACGATTTAATCAATAGTTAGCTAAAGGACAAATCTTTTAAAACTGCTTCTCGGGACCTCATAAAGTTCATATCTTGGCATAACTCGCTTCACGATTTGAGACCTTTCTCGGACCGATATTTGGCAGCGACTTCTTACTTCGAATCTTTGAGAGACGTTCTTTAAATTATGTTCTTCTCTTCATAATAGGAATTTCTTCACTTGAAGTTTTGAGAGAAATCAGTGCATCCATTGACTCATATTACTCGAGATTCTACAAAATGATGAATGAGCTTGTCAGAAATCAGTGCACCATCTCCAATCATCATGCCAATGTTCAGTTTCTACTTCAACTCAAACCGGAATGGCAAAGGTTTGTGACCTTGGTTAAACATAGGGAAGATATCAAGACCATCTCCTATCACAAACTTTATGATATCTTGAAACAACATCAGAATGAAGTGAATGAACTAAGGGCTGAAAAGGCAGAACGGTCTGCAAATTCTATTGCTTTTGTGGCTGCTACTTCAACAAAACCCGTTCCTCGTCAACAACCACCTACTCATTCCTCGAAGTCATCAAGCTCATCCACCAAACCTCTAGCTGCTGCTAAACACAAAGCAAAAGCAATTGTCCCCACTCCACCTCCAAAGTATGACACCGAGTCAGATGGAGACAGTGATGATGAACAAACTTCAAGGGACAAGAAGATTGAAGAACTCATGTATTTACTCACCACAACTTATAAGAAGATCTACAAACCTACCAACAACAACCTCAGATCATCATCCAATGCTAGATATAAGGAAGTTGATCATGCACCTCGATATGATCGTGATGCTAGGTATGATAATCAGAGGATGCCAAATCAAGTTGGGGCTAGAGACACTGTAGGCACTCCGGTTGTACAAAAGACTGGGATTCAATGCTTCAACTGCAAGGGATTTGGGTACATGGCTAGGGAATGCAAGAAGCCAAAACGGGTTAAGGATTCGGGATATCACAAGGAAAAGATGCTGCTGTGTAAGAAAGAAGAAGCAGGAATTCCACTCACAGCAGATGAAGTTGACTGGCGTGATGACACTGATGATGAAGCCGATGATCAAGAGTTGGAGACACATTATGTGTACATGGCAAAGATTCAAGAAGTGATCCTAGAGGCTGATGATACTTCTGGACCCATCTATGATTCTGAGCCACTTGAAAAGGTACCATCACATGATAACTATAATGTGTTTGCTAATGAACGACGTCATCCCGAGCAACCCGAAAGCATCAATGACACATATGTAATGGACACGGAGGATAGCAATATCTCTAGGGATTCAAAGCATATGTGTAATGATGGCGGAAAAGCTGTTCAGGATACTGACTCGGATGAGGACCGTGATTTGCTTGCGTCTATTATTGATTCTTTAAAACATGAAATTGAGGAAAACAAAGAGGCTAATAAACATTTGAAGCAAGCAAACACATCCTTAGCCGAGGAGATAGACAAGCTTAAAAAGTGTGATTATGTAAAAGAAGCTGATCGACAGGTTGCGATAGCTAATGGTTTGGTATATGAACGTAAGGTGCTCAATGAACAATATTGTTCTGAAGTAACACACGAAATTCATATGTCAAAACAAAAGATATTGGACCTTGAAGAACAACTGCTGCTACATAAACTCCAAATTACTGAATTAGAGTCGGTTAACAAAGAACAAACTGAGCTTTATAAAACTCGTGAAGAAAAGGATATTCAAAAAATTTCTTGCTTTGGAAAAGAGAGTCGACACGTTAAACAACATTGTTTACAAAACGGGTCAGTCTATTCAAACTATGAATATGCTCAATAGAAATATGAGAACGAGTTTTGTCAAGCCTGAATATCTCAAGAAAGTTCAAAGTACCAAGCCTGCTCTTTATGATATCGGTTGTTATGTTGATAATCTTGCTCTTTTGCTTTCCCCTGACTGCGACGAAATCATTCGTCAACAAGAAGAAAGTCGATCAAACTTAAGTGATTTAATAAACCTTTCTGATTCTGATAATTATATTAAGTTTGTTCCTCAAAAAGAACTTTCCAAAGAACAAAAGATGTACAATAGTGTTCCACCACCAAGTGATGAACCTCAAAAGAAAGTTCCTTTAAAAAGGAGTTTCAAAAAGCAATCAATTTTGTTAGAAAAACAAATTTCGGATGAAAAACGTAAATGGGATGAGAAAAGCAAAAGTGTTCAGCAATTTGAGTTTATAAAACAAGGGGTTTTAAATTTGTACAAAGGTGTCGTCGACTATGAAAAAGTTTCTAGGGATACCATTTGGAATATTAAACCTAACCCACAAGTTGAAGTCGTCATTCAACAATGCATTGTTCCAACAATTGATGATCTTCCAAAAAATGTGGAAATGTTTTATAATGCTCTCACTGAGGAAATGTTAACTGATTTAAGTTATGTTAAATCTCTTGAAGATGAAGTTGATTTTCTTCAAACTAAATTAAAAACACAAGAACACCAACTTTCTAACAAAATTGATCGACTTTCTAAGGAATAATTTTATGCTGACCATATGAATGCTATACTTGGTGTGTATACCGATCTTGATCAATATTGTCATGTAGCATGTCTAGTGTCAGAATCGGACGAAAAATGTCGCAGTCTTGAAGTAGAGCTTTCAAAACAAATTCAGTCATATAACAAACTTTCGAAAAGTTTTTCTCAACTTGAGAAACACTCCATTTCTCTTGAACTTGCTTTACAAAAAGGTGAAAAATCTCATAATCATAAAAAGTGTCAAGAAATGTCAGCTTCTTCGTTTCGTCTACTAAATGAAAAAGATTTCGAAATAAATGATTTGAAAGCTCAGCTAAAAGAAAGGGACATAGCCATTAGTGAGTTACAGAAACTCATTGAGAAAATGAAAGGAAAGTCTGTTTTGGGTAAACCATCCGCCGTTCGTCAATCGAATGCGGTTAAATGCCCTAAATCATCTATTTTGGGACAATCCCCATAGACTTTGCCTAAGATAGGAAATAATAAGAGCACAAATGTGATAGCACCTGGAATGTATAAGATGAACACTAGGTCCACTCAAACTGGAACAACGCAGTTACCTCAGAATACTAGGAAAACTAATCAACGTGTGTCTTCTTCTACAGGAGTAAATCCCACTACTAGCGTTAGTGGACCACAGCTTAAGAGCACTAGAATTAAAGATAGAGTCATGCCTAACAATAGTTAAGGGAAGAAGAAGGAAGTAGAAGATCACCGTAGGAACTTTAAGTTTTCTAAGAATAAAACGTCTGTAACTGCTTGTAATGACAGTTTAAATGCTAAGACCTCGAATGTTGAAGTTGTTTGTGTTGAATGTGGAAAATGTGTTCGTACTTTCAATCATGATAATTGTGCTCTTAATCATAATGGCGTGAATACTAGAACTAGGAAGCCTATTCATGTGCCCACTAGTACTAGAGAACCCAAAAGAACTTTGAACCAATCTACTTCAACCACTTAAGAAACTAAGTGCGTTAGACTCCACTACTCTGCGTAAACAAAATAAATTAAAGAAGCTATATGAGAACATGATTAGGACATGTACACGGGGGTATTCGAGATTTACACCACCCAGATACAAATGGGTACCCAAGTTAACCACTTTAGTGATTGGGTCTAGGAATATCAGCTTGCCTGTAGACTTCGCATCTAGGCCCACTACTATTTTGGAACCTGTTTCTATCAAGGGATCCCATTTGTCAAATGCTACATTGTCTACTAATTCTTCTACAGCTCGTCGAAATCATCCTATTCATAATGGACTCCGGGTGCACAAAGCACATGACGGGCAATCTCAAGCTTCTCATTAACTTCGTGGAGAAGTTTCTGTGTACGGTTCGGTTTGGAAATGATCAATTTGCACCGATACTCGGATATGGAGGCTTGGTTCAAGGGAATATCACTATAAAACGGGTTTATTACGTCGAGGGACTGAATCACAATTTATTCTCGGTTGGTCAATTTTGTGATGCGGATTTAGAAGTGGCTTTTCGGAAAACTACTTGCTATGTTAGAGACTACGATGGGAATGACCTTCTTACAGGTTCTCGTGGTTCTGATCTCTACACAGTAACTCTTCAAGACACATCTTCAACAAATCCAATTTGCTTAATGGCTAAAGCTTCATCATCTCAAGCATGGTTATGGCATCAACGATTGTCACATCTCAACTTTGACACCATCAACCTGCTTTCGAAAAATGATATTGTGACCGGTCTTCCTAAGTTAAAATTCGTCAAAGACCATCTTTGTTCTTCGTGTGAGTTGGGGAAAGAAAAACGGAAGTCTTTCAAAACAAAGACCACCCCAATCTCAAAAGGACGATTGGAACTTCTACACATGGATTTATGTTGTCCCATGCGTGTAGAGAGTATTAACGGGAAAAAGTATATTCTCGTGATTGTTGATGATTACTCTAGATACACATGGACTTTCTTCTTAAGGTCCAAAGATGAAACACTAGAGGTTCTCAAAAACTTTCTCAAGATGATACAACGCAATCTTCAAGCTCAAGTCTTAACCGTAAGAACTGATAGGGGTACTGAATTTTTGAACAAGAACTTGCAATCTTACTTTCAAGAAGAAGGCATCGAACATCAAACGTCTATTTCTCGAACTCCTGAACAAAACGGCGTTGTCGAACGGCGGAACCGTACTTTGGTTGAGGCAGCTCGAACAATGATTTCTGCTTCAAAATTACCGCTATTCTTCTGGGCTGAAGCAATTGCAACTGCCTGTTATACTCAGAATCGTTCTCTCGTTATCCCTAGACATGAAAAGACACCTTACCAAATGATCAATGGCAGGAAACCTACTGTAAAATTCTTTCATGTATTTGGATCTTTATGCTACTTTCTTAAAGACGGTGAGAATCTCGACAAGATGAAAGAAAAAGGTGCTGCATGTATTTTTGTGGGGTATGCTACATTGTCGAAAGGATATCGAGTTTACAACAAGAAAACAAAAATTATTGTCGAAACAATTCATGTGAACTTTGACTAATTTCCTCAAATGGTACTTGATCACAACAGCTCAAGTCCCGCACCTCAATGTCCAGCAATGGAACCTACACAAAACAGTGTACGTCCCGTGCAAGAATGTCAAGAAATTACTCCTACAACAGACTCGACGGATACAACATAAATGAATGAGTTGGTTGATTTATATGATCCAATGTTTGAAGAATATTACTATCGAAACAATCAAGTTGTGTCAAAGCCTTCCGCTGTCAATACTGCTAATGAACCCGAACCATGTTCACAAGACACAACTGCCTCTACTTCAGCAACCGTTGCTCAAGAGAATATTCCATTAGATACTCAACAAACTCAAGAAACAATCATACAACCAACATCACCAACCGTCAATGCTGAAGGAGGAAACAACAATCAAGCAGTCGATGCACAACCTGACGAAGAAGAATTTATCAATCCGTTCGGTACACCGGTACACGAAGTCGGAGAGTCTTCTACTCAACATGTTGATCCGTCCAACATGCATACATTCTACCAACCATATCCATCCACTCACCATTGGACACGTGATCATCCATTGGAGCAAGTCATTGGAAATCCTTCACAGCCGGTTCGAACACGTAGACAACTCGAAACCGATGGCGATGTGTGTATGTATGCACTCACCGTGAGTTCAACTGTACCTACAAACATCAAACAAGCCATGACTAATCATGCGTGGATTGAATCAATGCAAGACGAAATTCATCAGTTTAAACGCCTAAATGTTTGGGAACTTGTTGACCGACCCTATGGAATGTCAATTTTAGATTTCAAATGGATCTGGAAAAACAAACTGGATGAAGAACAAACCATCATCAAAAACAAATCTCGTCTTGTGGTTAAGGGATACCGTCAACAAGAAGGCATAGAATACGATGAATCATTCGCTCCAGTCGCTCGTTTGGAAGCAGTCAGGATATTCCTTGCTTATGTTGCACATAAGGGCTTCACGGTTTTTCAGATGGACGTTAAAACTGCTTTTCTCAATGGTCATTTAAAAGAAGAAGTGTATGTGAATCAGCCGGAAGGATTCATCGATCCTCATCATCCTGACAAAGTCTATCGTCTCAAGAAGGCTGTATATGGACTTAAGCAAGCTCCAAGGGCATGGTACGAAGAACTATCCAACTTCTTGGTTTCCAAAGGGATCTCCAAAGGTTCTATTGATCCTACTCTCTTTATTAATAAATATGGGGATGACATACTGCTGGTGCAAGTTTATGTTGATGACATTATTTTTGGTTCTACGAACCCAAAACTTTCAAAACGTTCTGAAAAATTAAGATGGGGGAGCTAAAATTCTTTTTAGGCCTCCAGATTCATCAATCCCCACGTGGTATCTTTATAAACCAAGCTAAGTATGCTCAAGAGATACTTAAAAAGCATAGTATGACCTCATGTGCTCGCGTTGGTACACCATTGTTGACCACATCCCTAGACGCTGACTTGTACTCATATCCCGTAGATCAAACACGATATCACAGTATGATCGGGTCACTTATGTACCTTACAGCCAGCATGCCTGATATTTATCATGCCACATGCTCTTGTGCACGATATCAAGCCAGACCTACTCAAAAGCACCTCAAAGAGGTTAAACGGATCTTTCGGTACCCTAAGAATACCATTCACATGGGACTCTGGTATCCGAAGGGAACCGGTTTTCATCTAACAGCTTTTTTAGATTCTGATCACGCAGGTTGCCTTGATAGTCGAAAAAGCACTTCTGGTAGCGTACAATTTCTAGGGGAAGACAAACTTGTGAGCTGGTCGTCAAAGAAGCAGGATTGCACTTCGCTCTCATCAGCTGAAGCAGAATATGTGGCTCTATCCGCGTGTTGTGCTCAAGTCCTCTGGATGAGAACTCAACTCACGGATTATGGCTTCCACTTTGATAAAATACCTATGTATTGTGACTCAAAGTCAACCATATCCATTTCTTGCAATCCGGTTCAACACTCCCGTACCAAGCACATCGCAGTCAGATATCACTTCATCAAGGAACAAGTGGAACGTGGTATCGTGGAATTATACTTTGTCAGAACTGAGTACCAAATAGCTGACTTGTTTACAAAAGCCCTATCTTAAAATAGGTTTCAATATCTCGTTGGTCGTCTTGGTATGAAGTATATGACTCCCAAAGACTTGGAGGTTTTGGCAAATGAAGCTCCTTGATTTTTCTCTAACAATGACTTCTAAGCACATCACAGCTTAGGACTCGGAACTCAAATAAGGAAAGTTTATCACGAACGATAACTTATCCTTCTCAACGAGAAATTAATATTTCTCGGTCATGAGCTTCCTATAAAAACATTCAAAGTTTTAAGTTCATGAAAAACGATTTCTAAGTAAATGTCAGCTTAGACCTCGAACTTCAACTTAAGGAAAGTTTATCACGGATGATAACTTATCCTTCACAACGGGAAATTTATTTTTCTCGGTCATGAGCTAGTCACAAAACAATCAAAGTTTTGAGCTCATGAAAAACGGACCCAAAAGGGAAGTGTACGTTTCAGTGCGCTTTCCCTAAGCAATAGAAGAGAAGTCTTCTATCCTGATTATTTTAAAACCGTTGAACACAATTTTTCCTGAATTTCTCAAAAAGGTTTTTCTAAATCTTTCAAAATTGTGTGTTCAACACTCCCTTCCTCATATGTGGTTTTTATATCTCTAAAATTTCATTTGTTATTTTGATCAATTTTTGAGGGGGAGCGTTTTAAAATCAAGCCTTTTAATGTTGTTGGGTACATCTCTAAAATTGTCATATTTTATGTATCCAACACATTCCGAAAATGTGATTAAATCTATCATATATATTATCGGTAAAGGTATCTCAACTCCGTACCTCAACATATTTTGTGGTGTCGTTTTTCTAAAATTTTGTCAAATTTTGTTTCAAGACACACATATATTGTTGAGAGGGAGCGTCCCGACTAAAAATGTTCCATGATTCATGCGTGCACACATGTTTCTCTCCCGTCGATTTTTCGGAAATTGTCATATTTTAATCTATTGGTATCTCTAATACTATATTTTTATATTAGAGACAGGGGAGAAATGTGATTAAAATGTAATATATCGCAACAAGTGATCTTAAAGACTCAAGTGCAACTCTTTCCTTCACATGCCAAACTATTTCGTATATCGATGCATGTGTGTAGGGGGAGCTTTTCGGAAATGTAAAACTGTCAAGTGTTAAAAGTCTTGATTTTTATCAAACACTTTGAATGGTTTTCAATGGTTTATGGTTACGATCTATACCCAAAACAACCTACTATCCATGACGGAACGATGGAGTCAAAAGGTGGTTTAGGATAGGAAACTAAGTCCTATGATCCAACCAGAACCAGAGGGATCTACTCAAGGACATTCCATAGCTAGAAATAGTTGTCCTTAGGAAAGATGGAGCTGAATGAAGCTGAATGCGGACCAATTACTTAAGTTAGCACTGGAACAATCACAACAAGGTGCTAGTGATGACGTATTGGTAAGCATTGAAGGAGTTGAATATTTTGTGCAACTTAGGCAGAAACCGGGTTAACACATATCTTGAAGACAATTGTCATGGACCTAGTGATGCGATGCACAACCCTTTCTCAGCCATTCGAGTTTCTCTCAAAAGAAACTTGTCTCATTGTCACGGAGATCAACACGTATCTATTGACTTTCTCACTCCGAGTTAGTTAATATTGAAAAGGTGGCAGTCTGCTCCAGCCTCCGATTACCAAAATGCACTTATTGAGTCTAGAGCCAAAAGAGATCAATTTATCATCTCATTAGGACATAATCGAGTCCTACGCATTATCCTTGTGATATTGCCAGAACATCTGAGTGATACGATTCACAATAAAGATGGAAATCCTGCTTGAGCCAGCATTAAACAAGCTCATGGTAGGTAACTTGTGCGATTCTACACGAATCAAACTTGTGAGAACTGGAAAGCAACTAAGTTTAGATTCTTAATTGATTCAAACTTGATTCCAGGTTTCTTCGCAAAATCCGTGTGATCTTGCCAGAACATTCAGAGTGACACTCATTAGTGTTCACAGTGACGAATGGAAATCCTTCCAGTGTCAACATCAAACAGCACTGTGGTAGGTGACTCGCAAGATTCTCTATGAATCAAGCTTGTGACAAACTGGAAAGCAACAATGGTGCGATTCTTTTAGAATCAAACTTGTTCCAGGAAATCTGAATTGACGACTCTAATCAGACGGATAATTGATCCTTTTTGATTCACTCTTTACGTTCACAGTCTGCTTTGAGACGGTCGAGTAAAGAGAACTGGCTACTACCGCCGGGAAACCCTGTCAAGGAGATTCTTAATCGAATCTACCCGATCACAGGTACGGTATCTAATACTTGGCTTTGTAACCTAGTATCAAAATTCGTAGTCCCAAAGTCTTTTCGAATTGAAAACCGGTCTTAAGTGCGACTCAATCGTCTTTTGGTGAATCAAGAGAATGGTTTGGTTTGTTTATCTAGATTAAACTATTAGCAAGTAATTAAAGTGTCGTTGAGTAAATTTGGAACTTTGACAAAATTAAACTTAAAGTTAATTTATGAAAATACTTAAAACTTAAAACTTGTAAAACTTGAAAACTTGAAAACTTAATCAGTCGGAATAAAAGAATTAATGTCCATCGGAATATACCAAAATTGCAACCATCGGAATGTCACTAGAATTACTCGTCGGAATAATTCAAACAAGAGTCCATCGGAATGTTAAACTTACTACCATCGGAATGTTGCAATGAGTACCTATCGGAATGATGCTGTCGTAATGTTCCTATCGAAAAATGGGCAGCACTTCGCCTTAACCAAGACCTTAAGACCCGTCGGAATATGCGATCGCAATAAGCGATCGCAACCCAGATCGGAATAAGGGGTAATAACCAACCCGATCGCAAAGTAAAACCCTAACGGGTTATTGCGATCAAAATACTGAGGTCTATCGGAATGTGTATAACACCGTCGGAATGTGTAGTAAAACCCTATTAGGTTATTGCGATCAAATGCCGAAAACTGTCGGAATATGTAGAAGCCGTCGGAATGTGTACAAAACCCTTGTTTTGCGATGGATGGCAACAATTCCGAAATTGGTGGCAAGAGTGAATCTCAATAAGCAAATGCAATAAGCTATTCTAACCGGAGCTTAATCACTTCAAAAAGCTTAAATTCGACAACTTTTCAAGATATGAAATCAAGAACTTTATGAAAGAGACTTTTAAAATAACTAATACCTTTATCAAATCCGAAAATCAATAAGCTAAAACTCGAATAAGCCAATAAGCATTACAAGCTTATGTCCTAAACGCGAAAGAACTTATGTGTAAACC
Source organism: Glebionis coronaria (assembly GCA_025667525.1). NCBI lineage: Eukaryota > Viridiplantae > Streptophyta > Magnoliopsida > Asterales > Asteraceae > Glebionis > Glebionis coronaria. The sequence continues at coordinate 1,036,137 of JANFOE010000474.1, read as the reverse complement.
AAGAAGATCAATCCTTCAACCACGAAATCATAAAATCATACGCATGAAGTATGATATCCGGATCAAAGGTAAAATAAATCAAGAAGAGAAGAATGAGACTTAAGATTTAAAAGCTAAAAATTGAACTTTGATTAATGAAAATAAGCAATACAAAGATGTCTAATCTTGAAAGATTAAGAAAAAGGATGAAATTAAGTGAGAGAAAGTTTAAGACTTTCTCTCTCTAAAACTAGAAAGAAAATGAAAAAGTGAAAACTAGCTAAAACTATCTAACCACCCTCCTAATGACTATTAGGAGGGTATTTATAGGGAAGGTGGAAGGAGTGCATGTGTTGCATCTTCTTTCTTGCTTTCTTCACGTTTTCTCGACTCGACTTTAATTCTTCGTCTTTGTCGTCTCGGGATTTGAACTTTGTCTTTTAATTTTCTTCTTCTATTAGACTTAAATTCTTCAACTTCGTTTAAACTTCCGTCTCTAGACTTTTTCTTCGATAAATCTTCAGAATAGGCCTTGGACTTCCGTTCTTTCTGCACTCTTGATCTTTTGACTTCGTCTTTTCCCGTTTTCTTCGATAAAAGCCCGTGAAAACCCGTGTTTTCTTCCTTTTTCATATTTTGGTCCTAAAACACAATAAAAACACAAACCACGCATAATTCCGACTTTTACGACATAAATCACACGTTTTGGTCTTGTTATTATTGGAAATAAGTGGTAAAAGGATAAGTGTTTTCACACTTATTAAATCCCCTACACTTGACCATTGCAATGCCCTCATGCAATGCATTAATTTTAAAGCACGGTTTACATTTTCCATCATAAATAACCCACCTTGGCCTTTATTGAATACTAAACATAAAAGATAGAAATAAGTAAAGAAGTTAAAAACTTACATTGGGTTTTGGCGGCCATGAACATTTATCATCCTCAAGTTTCACGTTCCCCATACCAAGCTTAAAAACGAGATCATTGTTATTATAAGTTAGCAAACTAACATGAACTCATGTGGGCCAATTATTCACTTAGACTCCCTTATTCCTAGGTGTATCTCTTATTTTTTATTTTTGTCTTGAATGATCACGAGGATGCATTGTTTGACTTATTTCGATAGTTATTTAGGCCAAAAATAAAGTGAACGATTTAATCAATAGTTAGCTAAAGGACAAATCTTTTAAAACTGCTTCTCGGGACCTCATAAAGTTCATATCTTGGCATAACTCGCTTCACGATTTGAGACCTTTCTCGGACCGATATTTGGCAGCGACTTCTTACTTCGAATCTTTGAGAGACGTTCTTTAAATTATGTTCTTCTCTTCATAATAGGAATTTCTTCACTTGAAGTTTTGAGAGAAATCAGTGCATCCATTGACTCATATTACTCAAGATTCTACAAAATGATGAATGAGCTTGTCAGAAATCAGTGCACCATCTCCAATCATCATGCCAATGTTCAGTTTCTACTTCAACTCAAACCGGAATGGCAAAGGTTTGTGACCTTGGTTAAACATAGGGAAGATATCAAGACCATCTCCTATCACAAACTTTATGATATCTTGAAACAACATCAGAATGAAGTGAATGAACTAAGGGCTGAAAAGGCAGAACGGTCTGCAAATTCTATTGCTTTTGTGGCTGCTACTTCAACAAAACCCGTTCCTCGTCAACAACCACCTACTCATTCCTCGAAGTCATCAAGCTCATCCACCAAACCTCTAGCTGCTGCTAAACACAAAGCAAAAGCAATTGTCCCCACTCCACCTCCAAAGTATGACACCGAGTCAGATGGAGACAGTGACGATGAACAAACTTCAAGGGACAAGAAGATTGAAGAACTCATGTATTTACTCACCACAACTTATAAGAAGATCTACAAACCTACCAACAACAACCTCAGATCATCATCCAATGCTAGATATAAGGAAGTTGATCATGCACCTCGATATGATCGTGATGCTAGGTATGATAATCAGAGGATGCCGAATCAAGTTGGGGCTAGAGACACTGTAGGCACTCCGGTTGTACAAAAGACTGGGATTCAATGCTTCAACTGCAAGGGATTTGGGTACATGGCTAGGGAATGCAAGAAGCCAAAACGGGTTAAGGATTCGGGATATCACAAGGAAAAGATGCTGCTGTGTAAGAAAGAAGAAGCAGGAATTCCACTCACAGCAGATGAAGTTGACTGGCGTGATGACACTGATGATGAAGCCGATGATCAAGAGTTGGAGACACATTATGTGTACATGGCAAAGATTCAAGAAGTGATCCTAGAGGCTGATGATACTTCTGGACCCATCTATGATTCTGAGCCACTTGAAAAGGTACCATCACATGATAACTATAATGTGTTTGCTAATGAATGACGTCATCCCGAGCAACCCGAAAGCATCAATGACACATATGTAATGGACACGGAGGATAGCAATATCTCTAGGGATTCAAAGCATATGTGTAATGATGGCGGAAAAGCTGTTCAGGATACTGACTCGGATGAGGACCGTGATTTGCTTGCGTCTATTATTGATTCTTTAAAACATGAAATTGAGGAAAACAAAGAGGCTAATAAACATTTGAAGCAAGCAAACACATCCTTAGCCGAGGAGATAGACAAGCTTAAAAAGTGTGATTATGTAAAAGAAGCTGATCGACAGGTTGCGATAGCTAATGGTTTGGTATATGAACGTAAGGTGCTCAATGAACAATATTGTTCTGAAGTAACACACGAAATTCATATGTCAAAACAAAAGATATTGGACCTTGAAGAACAACTGCTGCTACATAAACTCCAAATTACTGAATTAGAGTCGGTTAACAAAGAACAAACTGAGCTTTATAAAACTCGTGAAGAAAAGGATATTCAAAAAATTCTTGCTTTGGAAAAGAGAGTCGACACGTTAAACAACATTGTTTACAAAACGGGTCAGTCTATTCAAACTATGAATATGCTCAATAGAAATATGAAAACGAGTTTTGTCAAGCCTGAATATCTCAAGAAAGTTCAAAGTACCAAGCCTGCTCTTTATGATATCGGTTGTTATGTTGATAATCTTGCTCTTTTGCTTTCCCCTGACTGCGACGAAATCATTCGTCAACAAGAAGAAAGTCGATCAAACTTAAGTGATTTAATAAACCTTTCTGATTCTGATAATTATATTAAGTTTGTTCCTCAAAAAGAACTTTCCAAAGAACAAAAGATGTACAATAGTGTTCCACCACCAAGTGATGAACCTCAAAAGAAAGTTCCTTTAAAAAGGAGTTTCAAAAAGCAATCAATTTTGTTAGAAAAACAAATTTCGGATGAAAAACGTAAATGGGATGAGAAAAGCAAAAGTGTTCAGCAATTTGAGTTTATAAAACAAGGGGTTTTAAATTTGTACAAAGGTGTCGTCGACTATGAAAAAGTTTCTAGGTATACCATTTGGAATATTAAACCTAACCCACAAGTTGAAGTCGTCATTCAACAATGCATTGTTCCAACAATTGATGATCTTCCAAAAAATGTGGAAATGTTTTATAATGCTCTCACTGAGGAAATGTTAACTGGTTTAAGTTATGTTAAATCTCTTGAAGATGAAGTTGATTTTCTTCAAACTAAATTAAAAACACAAGAACACCAACTTTCTAACAAAATTGATCGACTTTCTAAGGAATAATTTTATGCTGACCATATGAATGCTATACTTGGTGTGTATACCGATCTTGATCAATATTGTCATGTAGCATGTCTAGTGTCAGAATCGGACGAAAAATGTCGCAGTCTTGAAGTAGAGCTTTCAAAACAAATTCAGTCATATAACAAACTTTCGAAAAGTTTTTCTCAACTTGAGAAACACTCCATTTCTCTTGAACTTGCTTTACAAAAAGGTGAAAAATCTCATAATCATAAAAAGTGTCAAGAAATGTCAGCTTCTTCGTTTCGTCTACTAAATGAAAAAGATTTCGAAATAAATGATTTGAAAGCTCAGCTAAAAGAAAGGGACATAGCCATTAGTGAGTTACAGAAACTCATTGAGAAAATGAAAGGAAAGTCTGTTTTGGGTAAACCATCCGCCGTTCGTCAATCGAATGCGGTTAAATGCCCTAAATCATCTATTTTGGGACAATCCCCATAGACTTTGCCTAAGATAGGAAATAATAAGAGCACAAATGTGATAGCACCTGGAATGTATAAGATGAACACTAGGTCCACTCAAACCGGAACAACGCAGTTACCTCAGAATACTAGGAAAACTAATCAACGTGTGTCTTCTTCTACAGAAGTAAATCCCACTACTAGCGTTAGTGGACCATAGCTTAAGAGCACTAGAATTAAAGATAGAGTCATGCCTAACAATAGTTAAGGGAAGAAGAAGGAAGTAGAAGATCACCGTAGGAACTTTAAGTTTTCTAAGAATAAAACGTCTGTAACTGCTTGTAATGACAGTTTAAATGCTAAGACCTCGAATGTTGAAGTTGTTTGTGTTGAATGTGGAAAAGGTGTTCGTACTTTCAATCATGATAATTGTGCTCTTAATCATAATGGCGTGAATACTAGAACTAGGAAGCCTATTCATGTGCCCACTAGTACTAGAGAACCCACAAGAACTTTGAACCAATCTACTTCAACCACTTAAGAAACTAAGTGCGTTAGACTCCACTACTCTGCGTAAACAAAATAGATTAAAGAAGCTATATGAGAACATGATTAGGACATGTACACGGGGGTATTCGAGATTTACACCACCCAGATACAAATGGGTACCCAAGTTAACCACTTTAGTGATTGGGTCTAGGAATATCAGCTTGCCTGTAGACTTCGCATCTAGGCCCACTACTATTTTGGAACCTGTTTCTATCAAGGGATCCCATTTGTCAAATGCTACATTGTCTACTAATTCTTCTACAGCTCGTCAAAATCATCCTATTCATAATGGACTCCGGGTGCACAAAGCACATGACGGGCAATCTCAAGCTTCTCATTAACTTCGTGGAGAAGTTTCTGTGTACGGTTCGGTTTGGAAATGATCAATTTGCACCGATACTCGGATATGGAGGCTTGGTTCAAGGGAATATCACTATAAAACGGGTTTATTACGTCGAGGGACTGAACCACAATTTATTCTCGGTTGGTCAATTTTGTGATGCGGATTTAGAAGTGGCTTTTCGGAAAACTACTTGCTATGTTAGAGACTACGATGGGAATGACCTTCTTACAGGTTCTCGTGGTTCTGATCTCTACACAGTAACTCTTCAAGACACATCTTCAACAAATCCAATTTGCTTAATGGCTAAAGCTTCATCATCTCAAGCATGGTTATGGCATCAACGATTGTCACATCTCAACTTTGACACCATCAACCTGCTTTCGAAAAATGATATTGTGACCGGTCTTCCTAAGTTAAAATTCGTCAAAGACCATCTTTGTTCTTCGTGTGAGTTGGGGAAAGAAAAACGGAAGTCTTTCAAAACAAAGACCACCCCAATCTCAAAAGGACGATTGGAACTTCTACACATGGATTTATGTTGTCCCATGCGTGTAGAGAGTATTAACGGGAAAAAGTATATTCTCGTGATTGTTGATGATTACTCTAGATACACATGGACTTTCTTCTTAAGGTCCAAAGATGAAACACTAGAGGTTCTCAAAAACTTTCTCAAGATGATACAACGCAATCTTCAAGCTCAAGTCTTAACCGTAAGAACTGATAGGGGTACTGAATTTTTGAACAAGAACTTGCAATCTTACTTTCAAGAAGAAGGCATCGAACATCAAACGTCTATTTCTCGAACTCCTGAACAAAACGGCATTGTCGAACGGCGGAACCGTACTTTGGTTGAGGCAGCTCGAACAATGATTTCTGCTTCAAAATTACCGCTATTCTTCTGGGCTGAAGCAATTGCAACTGCCTGTTATACTCAGAATCGTTCTCTCGTTATCCCTAGACATGAAAAGACACCTTACCAAATGATCAATGGCAGGAAACCTACTGTAAAATTCTTTCATGTATTTGGATCTTTATGCTACTTTCTTAAAGACGGTGAGAATCTCGACAAGATGAAAGAAAAAGGTGCTGCATGTATTTTTGTGGGGTATGCTACATTGTCGAAAGGATATCGAGTTTACAACAAGAAAACAAAAATTATTGTCGAAACAATTCATGTGAACTTTGACTAATTTCCTCAAATGGTACTTGATCACAACAGCTCAAGTCCCGCACCTCAATGTCCAGCAATGGAACCTACACAAAACAGTGTACGTCCCGTGCAAGAATGTCAAGAAATTACTCCTACAGCAGACTCGACGGATACAACACAAATGAATGAGTTGGTTGATTTATATGATCCAATGTTTGAAGAATATTACTATCGAAACAATCAAGTTGTGTCAAAGCCTTCCGCTGTCAATACTGCTAATGAACCCGAACCATGTTCACAAGACACAACTGCCTCTACTTCAGCAACCGTTGCTCAAGAGAATATTCCATTAGATACTCAACAAACTCAAGAAACAATCATACAACCAACATCACCAACCGTCAATGCTGAAGGAGGAAACAACAATCAAGCAGTCGATGCACAACCTGACGAAGAAGAATTTATCAATCCGTTCGGTACACCGGTACACGAAGTCGGAGAGTCTTCTACTCAACATGTTGATCCGTCCAACATGCATACATTCTACCAACCATATCCATCCACTCACCATTGGACACGTGATCATCCATTGGAGCAAGTCATTGGAAATCCTTCACAGCCGGTTCGAACACGTAGACAACTCGAAACCGATGGCGATGTGTGTATGTATGCACTCACCGTGAGTTCAACTGTACCTACAAACATCAAACAAGCCATGACTAATCATGCGTGGATTGAATCAATGCAAGACGAAATTCATCAGTTTAAACGCCTAAATGTTTGGGAACTTGTTGACCGACCCTATGGAATGTCAATTTTAGATTTCAAATGGATCTGGAAAAACAAACTGGATGAAGAACAAACCATCATCAAAAACAAATCTCGTCTTGTGGTTAAGGGATACCGTCAACAAGAAGGCATAGAATACGATGAATCATTCGCTCCAGTCGCTCGTTTGGAAGCAGTCAGGATATTCCTTGCTTATGTTGCACATAAGGGCTTCACGGTTTTTCAGATGGACGTTAAAACTGCTTTTCTCAATGGTCATTTAAAAGAAGAAGTGTATGTGAATCAGCCGGAAGGATTCATCGATCCTCATCATCCTGACAAAGTCTATCGTCTCAAGAAGGCTGTATATGGACTTAAGCAAGCTCCAAGGGCATGGTACGAAGAACTATCCAACTTCTTGGTTTCCAAAGGGATCTCCAAAGGTTCTATTGATCCTACTCTCTTTATTAATAAATATGGGGATGACATACTGCTGGTGCAAGTTTATGTTGATGACATTATTTTTGGTTCTACGAACCCAAAACTTTCAAAACGTTCTGAAAAATTAAGATGGGGGAGCTAAAATTCTTTTTAGGCCTCCAGATTCATCAATCCCCACGTGGTATCTTTATAAACCAAGCTAAGTATGCTCAAGAGATACTTAAAAAGCATAGTATGACCTCATGTGCTCGCGTTGGTACACCATTGTTGACCACATCCCTAGACGCTGACTTGTACTCATATCCCGTAGATCAAACACGATATCACAGTATGATCGGGTCACTTATGTACCTTACAGCCAGCATGCCTGATATTTATCATGCCACATGCTCTTGTGCACGATATCAAGCCAGACCTACTCAAAAGCACCTCAAAGAGGTTAAACGGATCTTTCGGTACCCTAAGAATACCATTCACATGGGACTCTGGTATCCGAAGGGAACCGGTTTTCATCTAACAGCTTTTTTAGATTCTGATCACGCAGGTTGCCTTGATAGTCGAAAAAGCACTTCTGGTAGCGTACAATTTCTAGGGGAAGACAAACTTGTGAGCTGGTCGTCAAAGAAGCAGGATTGCACTTCGCTCTCATCAGCTGAAGCAGAATATGTGGCTCTATCCGCGTGTTGTGCTCAAGTCCTCTGGATGAGAACTCAACTCACGGATTATGGCTTCCACTTTGATAAAATACCTATGTATTGTGACTCAAAGTCAACCATATCCATTTCTTGCAATCCGGTTCAACACTCCCGTACCAAGCACATCGCAGTCAGATATCACTTCATCAAGGAACAAGTGGAACGTGGTATCGTGGAATTATACTTTGTCAGAACTGAGTACCAAATAGTTGACTTGTTTACAAAAGCCCTATCTTAAAATAGGTTTCAATATCTCGTTGGTCGTCTTGGTATGAAGTATATGACTCCCGAAGACTTGGAGGTTTTGGCAAATGAAGCTGCTTGATTTTTCTCTAACAATGACTTCTAAGCACATCACAGCTTAGGACTCGGAACTCAAATAAGGAAAGTTTATCACGAACGATAACTTATCCTTCTCAACGAGAAATTAATATTTCTCGGTCATGAGCTTCCTATAAAAACATTCAAAGTTTTTAAGTTCATGAAAAACGATTTCTAAGTAAATGTCAGCTTAGACCTCGAACTTCAACTTAAGGAAAGTTTATCACGGATGATAACTTATCCTTCACAACGGGAAATTTATTTTTCTCGGTCATGAGCTAGTCACAAAACAATCAAAGTTTTGAGCTCATGAAAAACGGACCCAAAAGGGAAGTGTACGTTTCAGTGCGCTTTCCCTAAGCAATAGAAGAGAAGTCTTCTATCCTGATTATTTTAAAACCGTTGAACACAATTTTTCATGAATTTCTCAAAAAGGTTTTTCTAAATCTTTCAAAATTGTGTGTTCAACACTCCCTTCCTCATATGTGGTGTTTATATCTCTAAAATTTCATTTGTTATTTTGATCAATTTTTGAGGGGGAGCGTTTTAAAATCAAGCCTTTTAATGTTGTTGGGTACATCTCTACAATTGTCATATTTTATGTATCCAACACATTCCGAAAATGTGATTAAATCTATCATATATATTATCGGTAAAGGTATCTCAACTCCGTACCTCAACATATTTTGTGGTGTTGTTTTTCTAAAATTTTGTCAAATTTTGTTTCAAGACACACATATATTGTTGAGAGGGAGCGTCCCGACTAAAAATGTTCCATGATTCATGCGTGCACACATGTTTCTCTCCCGTCGATTTTTCGGAAATTGTCATATTTTAATCTATTGGTATCTCTAATACTATATTTTTATATTAGAGATAGGGGAGAAATGTGATTAAAATGTAATATATCGCAACAAGTGATCTTAAAGACTCAAGTGCAACTCTTTCCTTCACATGCCAAACTATTTCGTATATCGATGCATGTGTGTAGGGGGAGCTTTTCGGAAATGTAAAACTGTCAAGTGTTAAAAGTCTTGATTTTTATCAAACACTTTGAATGGTTTTCAATGGTTTATGGTTACGATCTATACCCAAAACAACCTACTATCCATGACGGAACGATGGAGTCAAAAGGTGGTTTAGGATAGGAAACTAAGTCCTATGATCCAACCAGAACCAGAGGGATCTACTCAAGGACATTCCATAGCTAGAAATAGTTGTCCTTAGGAAAGATGGAGCTGAATGAAGCTGAATGCGGACCAATTACTTAAGTTAGCACTGGAACAATCACAACAAGGTGCTAGTGATGACGTATTGGTAAGCATTGAAGGAGTTGAATATTTTGTGCAACTTAGGCAGAAACCGGGTTAACACATATCTTGAAGACAAGTGTCATGGACCTAGTGATGCGATGCACAACCCTTTCTCAGCCATTCGAGTTTCTCTCAAAAGAAACTTGTCTCATTGTCACGGAGATCAACACGTATCTATTGACTTTCTCACTCCGAGTTAGTTAATATTGAAAAGGTGGCAGTCTGCTCCAGCCTCCGATTACCAAAATGCACTTATTGAGTCTAGAGCCAAAAGAGATCAATTTATCATCTCATTAGGACATAATCGAGTCCTACGCATTATCCTTGTGATATTGCCAGAACATCTGAGTGATACGATTCACAATAAAGATGGAAATCCTGCTTGAGCCAGCATTAAACAAGCTCATGGTAGGTAACTTGTGCGATTCTACACGAATCAAACTTGTGAGAACTGGAAAGCAACTAAGTTTAGATTCTTAATTGATTCAAACTTGATTCCAGGTTTCTTCGCAAAATCCGTGTGATCTTGCCAGAACATTCAGAGTGACACTCATTAGTGTTCACAGTGACGAATGGAAATCCTTCCAGTGTCAACATCAAACAGCACTGTGGTAGGTGACTCGCAAGATTCTCTATGAATCAAGCTTGTGACAAACTGGAAAGCAACAATGGTGCGATTCTTTTAGAATCAAACTTGTTCCAGGAAATCTGAATTGACGACTCTAATCAGACGGATAATTGATCCTTTTTGATTCACTCTTTACGTTCACAGTCTGCTTTGAGACGGTCGAGTAAAGAGAACTGGCTACTACCGCCGGGAAACCCTGTCAAGGAGATTCTTAATCGAATCTACCCGATCACAGGTACGGTATCTAATACTTGGCTTTGTAACCTAGTATCAAAATTCGTAGTCCCAAAGTCTTTTCGAATTGAAAACCGGTCTTAAGTGCGACTCAATCGTCTTTTGGTGAATCAAGAGAATGGTTTGGTTTGTTTATCTAGATTAAACTATTAGCAAGTAATTAAAGTGTCGTTGAGTAAATTTGGAACTTTGACAAAATTAAACTTAAAGTTAATTTATGAAAATACTTAAAACTTAAAACTTGTAAAACTTGAAAACTTGAAAACTTAATCAGTCGGAATAAAAGAATTAATGTCCATCGGAATATACCAATTGCAACCATCGGAATGTCACAAGAATTACTCGTCGGAATAATTCAAACAAGAGTCCATCGGAATGTTAAACTTACTACCATCGGAATGTTGCAATGAGTACCTATCGGAATGATGCTGTCGTAATGTTCCTATCGAAAAATGGGCAGCACTTCGCCTTAACCAAGACCTTAAGACCCGTCGGAATATGCGATCGCAATAAGCGATCGCAACCCAGATCGGAATAAGGGGTAATAACCAACCCGATCGCAAAGTAAAACCCTAACGGGTTATTGCGATCAAAATACTGAGGTCTATCGGAATGTGTATAACACCGTCGGAATGTGTAGTAAAACCCTATTGGGTTATTGCGATCAAATGCCGAAAACTGTCGGAATATGTAGAAGCCGTCGGAATGTGTACAAAACCCTTGTTTTGCGATGGATGGCAACAATTCCGAAATTGGTGGCAAGAGTGAATCTCAATAAGCAAATGCAATAAGCTATTCTAACCGGAGCTTAATCACTTCAAAAAGCTTAAATTCGACAACTTTTCAAGATATGAAATCAAGAACTTTATGAAAGAGACTTTTAAAATAACTAATACCTTTATCAAATCCGAAAATCAATAAGCTAAAACTCGAATAAGCCAATAAGCATTACAAGCTTATGTCCTAAACGCGAAAGAACTTATGTGTAAACCAAGAAGATCAATCCTTCAACCACGAAATCATAAAATCATACGCATGAAGTATGATATCCGGATCAAAGGTAAAATAAATCAAGAAGAGAAGAATGAGACTTAAGATTTAAAAGCTAAAAATTGAACTTTGATTAATGAAAATAAGCAATACAAAGATGTCTAATCTTGAAAGATTAAGAAAAAGGATGAAATTAAGTGAGAGAAAGTTTAAGACTTTCTCTCTCTAAAACTAGAAAGAAAATGAAAAAGTGAAAACTAGCTAAAACTATCTAACCACCCTCCTAATGACTATTAGGAGGGTATTTATAGGGAAGGTGGAAGGAGTGCATGTGTTGCATCTTCTTTCTTGCTTTCTTCACGTTTTCTCGACTCGACTTTAATTCTTCGTCTTTGTCGTCTCGGGATTTGAACTTTTTCTTTTAATTTTCTTCTTCTATTAGACTTAAATTCTTCAACTTCGTTTAAACTTCCGTCTCTAGACTTTTTCTTCGATAAATCTTCAGAATAGGCCTTGGACTTCCGTTCTTTTTGCACTCTTGATCTTTTGACTTCGTCTTTTCCCGTTTTCTTCGATAAAAGCCCGTGAAAACCCGTGTTTTCTTCCTTTTTCATATTTTGGTCCTAAAACACAATAAAAACACAAACCACGCATAATTCCGACTTTTACGACATAAATCACACGTTTTGGTCTTGTTATTATTGGAAATAAGTGGTAAAAGGATAAGTGTTTTCACACTTATTAAATCCCCTACACTTGACCATTGCAATGCCCTCATGCAATGCATTAATTTTAAAGCACGGTTTACATTTTCCATCATAAATAACCCACCTTGGCCTTTATTGAATACTAAACATAAAAGATAGAAATAAGTAAAGAAGTTAAAAACTTACATTGGGTTTTGGCGGCCATGAACATTTATCATCCTCAAGTTTCACGTTCCCCATACCAAGCTTAAAAACGAGATCATTGTTATTATAAGTTAGCAAACTAACATGAACTCATGTGGGCCAATTATTCACTTAGACTCCCTTATTCCTAGGTGTATCTCTTATTTTTTATTTTTGTCTTGAATGATCACGAGGATGCATTGTTTGACTTATTTCGATAGTTATTTAGGCCAAAAATAAAGTGAACGATTTAATCAATAGTTAGCTAAAGGACAAATCTTTTAAAACTGCTTCTCGGGACCTCATAAAGTTCGTATCTTGGCATAACTCGCTTCACGATTTGAGACCTTTCTCGGACCGATATTTGGCAGCGACTTCTTACTTCGAATCTTTGAGAGACGTTCTTTAAATTATGTTCTTCTCTTCATAATAGGAATTTCTTCACTTGAAGTTTTGAGAGATTCTTCATCTTTGGACCACGACTTCTTCATTTTTCTCCAATCTTTATTTTGGACTTTGATATACAACGATCCGCCTCCTTTTAGGACTTGGATCTATTTATCCTCATACCTTGTTAGGGTCTTTTCGGATAGACTTCTCCATGACTTTTGGGGAGTTCTTGCTTTTCGTCGTGTGTCTTGATCCTTCATATTGATTTTCGATAAATGATTCTTCACATCACTTTTGGATCTTTAGCAACAATATGTAGCCCTCATGCCTTGTTAGGGCCTTTTCGGACTCGCCAATCTTCGCATCCCGCTTCAATAAGTTATGCCTTGGCTATGAACTCTAATCCGTACCGAGCAACTTTTAAACGATCTGGGGCTAGAAGCTAAGTAACCTTTCAAATCGTACAACCTTATTTATTAGCAGATAAATTTATTAACAAGCGGAGGGAGAATAGGCTCATAATTAACTCACATAAATTCACGAAAGAATACCGAACTTATAATTGGCTCTATCATCTCTCGTTCTCCACAGTTTAAAATCTCAAGGAATGAGACTCGTGGATGCTTAGCCTATTAAATCAAAGTTTTGGGTTTTCGAGTCGCCTATAGGATCTTGCAAATTCTTAGACTTTTTCAAGTTTAGAAATCGCATCTTAAAGTTCCCTTGATAAACGACTCTCTAGGATCAATTATAGGAACTTGCGAAAAGTTCTTGTCCTTAACCCGTGAGAGTTAAGACTTTCGCGTTTTATAGCTCCCTATATAAAAGCCTAGCAAAACTTGACTTAAACACGTTAAGGATACTAGCTAGAGTAAACTTAGGTAAGTAAACTCGGGTTGAGTCAAAATGTTCACGACTAAGAAAAATCTAAAACCACTTTATTTGAAAATTTATTCTAGCAATGGAAAGAAACTAAACATGATAAAGGAAAATACAACTATACAACTAGGCCAAAATAGATTAAAAGTTTTGAAAAATGTCAAAAAATCAAATTTTCCGGTTAAAATGAGGGCAAATTCATGGAAAAGACCACTTACTTCGATAGAAGTCCCCCCTACACTTGAGATAAACATTGTCCTCAATGTTTAAGCATGTGGGAGTAAACTCCCCTACACTTAGGACATTGTGCATTTTGTTTAAATCTTGCTAAGGAAAGGACAACTAAAGTGAATTCAATGTGAACATATAAAATATGAAATATTGAATCACAAGAGTTTAGGATAGAACCGGGAAGATAGGAACACGGTATCACGGTTCGTCAAAAGTCGTCAAGATGCTCTCCGAAGCTTTAATCCCTGCACAGCACAAGAAACAAGACAACAAACACATACGGGGCTCCCCCTACACTTATTATGAAAGCAGTAAAGGATAGATCACGGGTTGCCTCCCGAGAAGCGCTTGTTTTTTATTACCGAGTCATGAGCCTGACTCGACCCAATTTTAGTTCATGGGGAACGTGGTGAGGGATGGAATCATCTCTTGAGAGATGTCCTCACCAAAGTACAGCTTCAGACGCTGGCCATTCACCTTGAAATTGGGCCCATTTGCCTGAGAAAGCTCAATGGTCCCATAAGGAAAAACTTTGGCGACGGTGAATGGACCAGACCAACGGCTCTTCAACTTGCCAGAGAAGATCTTCAACCGAGAGTTAAAGAGGAGAACTTGATCACCAACGTGGAACTCTTGGTTCTTGATTTTAGCATCGTGGATCATCTTCGTATTCTCCTTGTAGATCAGCGAGTTCTCATAGGCTTCATTCCTCAGTTCATTTAGCTCGTTGAGTTGAACCTTGCGATGATCACCGGCTTTGTTGATGTCGAAGTTAGCCCACTTCAAGGCCCAGTGCGCCTTATGTTCCAGCTCGATGGGTAGGTGGCATGCTTTCCCGTACACAAGACGATAAGGTGTACAACCGATCGGGGTCTTGTAAGCGGTACGGAAAGCCCACAGAGCATCATCTAACTTATCGGTCCACGCGGCGCGATGCTCTCCCACAGTACGCTCCAAAATTCTCTTCAAGCCACGGTTGGATATCTCGGCTTGCCCATTGGTTTGGGGATGATAGGCGGTGGAAAGACGGTGATTGACACCATACTTAGCCATGACTCTTGCAAATTGATCGTTGAAAAAATGAGTCCCGCGGTCACTGATGATAGCACGAGGAACGCCAAATCGAGCGAAAAGCTGCTTCAAAAAGTTCACAACCACCCTCGCATCATTCGTAGGAAGAGCCTTAGCTTCAACCCATTTAGAAACATAGTCGACGGCGACGAGGATGTACTTGTTCCCTTTGGATGATGGAAATGGCCCCATAAAGTCGATGCCCCATACATCAAAGATTTCACATTCCTGTATGAAATTTTGAGGCATCTCATCTTTATGTGTGATCTTGCCTTGACGTTGGCAAGCATCACAATGCTTAACCATTTTGTGAGCGTCACGATAAATGGTGGGCCAATAGAATCTAGAATCAAACACTTTTTTAGTGGTGTAGTTGGGACCAAAGTGACCACCGGTTGGTCCTTTGTGGCAAGCTTGGAGGATGTCAAAAGCTGCCGGTCCGTCAACACATCGACGAATAATCAGATCAGCACACTGTTTGAATAGATAAGGGTCATCCCAAAAGTAAGTCTTAACATCGTTCAAGAACTTCTTCTTTTGTTGGGATGTTAACCCTTTGATGAGAATACCACCCGCTAAGTAGTTTGCAATATCCGAAAACCACGAGGTGCCATCAAGATTGAGATTTATAGACATTAAGGTCTCAAGGGGGAAAGAGTCATTGATCTCTTTGTTCGGATGATCCCCCTGATATGGATCCTCAAGTCGACTTAGATGATCCGCGGCTAGGTTTTCAGCACCCTTCTTGTCACGAATTTCAATGTTGAATTCTTGAAGGAGTAAAACCCAGCAAAGAAGTCTTGGCTTAGAATCATGCTTTGTCATCAAGTACTTCAACGCGGAATGGTCCGTGTATACGATGGTGGGGGATAAAACAAGATAGGGGCGAAATTTCTCAAAAGCATAGACAACAGCTAAAAGCTCTTTTTCGGTTGTCGTATAATGCAATTGAGCCCCTGTCATTGTTTTGCTAGCGTAGTGGATTGGTTGGAAGTGTTTATTCACTCGTTGGCCCAAAACCGCACCAATAGCAAAGTCGCTAGCATCGCACATCAATTCAAAAGGCAACTCCCAATTAGGGGTAACCAAGACCGGCGCTTTAGTTAGCTTATCCTTCAGAAGATTGAAGGCTTCGAGACACTCTTTAGAAAAGATAAAAGGAGTATCTTTTTCCAAGAGGTGGGTCATTGGGCGAGCGATTTTAGAGAAATCCTGAATGAATCGACGATAGAAGCCCGCATGACCCAGAAAACTTCTCACACCCTTCACGGTTGAAGGTGGAGGTAATTTGGCTATGACATCAACTTTAGCACGGTCGACTTCAAGACCGGCTTTAGAAATTTTATGTCCTAGCACAATGCCTTCTTTTACCATAAAATGGCATTTCTCCCAATTTAGAACAAGGCGAGTGTCTTCGCACCGCTTAAGCATACGTTCCAAATTGGCAAGGAAAGAAGAGAAGGAATCCCCAAAGACCGAGAAATCATCCATGAAGACTTCCATGGTTTGCTCAACCATGTCATGGAAGATAGCCAACATGCACCTTTGGAAAGTCCCAGGGGCATTGCATAAGCCAAAAGGCATTCGTTTATAAGCAAATGTGCCATAGGGACAAGTGAATGTTGTCTTCTCTTGATCTTGGGGATCGATGGGTATTTGGAAATAACCCGAGAAACCATCAAGAAAGCAGTAATATTCATTACCCGCGAAACATTCAAGAATTTGGTCCATAAAAGGTAGAGGGAAATGATCCTTTCTCGTGGCATCATTGAGTTTGCGGTAGTCTATTGATGAGACTGCTTTTATACATGGTCTCATCGTCCAAATCGGCCTTAAAATGCATTAAATATCATCAAATATGCCAAATATATGCTCGTGTTTGTTACTTGTGTATTTTTAGGTACGGATATTGAGGAATTGGCAATAGATCACAAGAATCATTCAAAAACGAACACGGGAAACGAATTCGTACAATGAACCGGGCCCAAGTTTGGAATTTTGCAAAATGACCCTTGAAGAATTGAAGATTGTCAAGTTTAGTCCCTCATCTTTGAAGAACTTGTCACAATTGACCCTCCAAATATCAATTGTACAAGTATGGTCCTTAAGGAATGAAGCACTACAAAAAAACAGGTCTTTTAGGACCCTTTTGTGGGACCTTTTTTAAAACAGCGTCCTAAAAAACATTTTATAGGACCATTTCCCTTTTTAGTTGTATTATATTGGTTTATAATAGGACACTTAATTAGTAAATCCTAATAAACCTATTTATAAGACACTTTTCTTAATAAAGTCTTATTAACATTGGACATAATAGGACACTTGATATAAAAGGCTTATCAAATGAAGTTTATAGGACTCTTAGTTCTTGTGGTCTTATTAAAATAGAACTTTATACGACACTTAATAATGTGTTCTATTACATGCATCTTAGAGGACTCTTATGCCTTAGGGGTTTCATTATGATTAAACTTAACAGGACACTTAATACAAAGGTCCTATAATAATCATATTACGTTTGCCTTATTCGATATTCATCTTATTTGATGTGTTTGGACACTTGTGTGAGGTCCTAACATCATAAGCTTTGTATTCATATGTTAGTTATCTTATAATATGATAAATAAATGAAAACTAAATTATATTATGCTTTTACATAAACTCGTAAAGTCGAGAAAATGAGAAAGGTGAATTGTAACACCTCAAAAATTGGTCAACGGAAGCGGTAAAGCTCGGAGGCTGTTACATCATAACACCAAAGTTTAAGGTACAAGAGAACGACTCTAAATGAGACGTTTTATAAAAATAACTCGTTTAATTAATTAAAAACATTAAAGTTTACAAAGATCACAATTCAAAAGATAATGCTGCGGAATAATAACGTTTAAAGATGTCAACGAGATAATAGATCAGGTCTGTTCGGACCGGTCCCGACCGTCGGTCGATCCGGTCCAACAAGGCAATATAGTCGGTTGTGTATAATATCATAGAGAAAGTTACACAACAAAAGCAACGCTTACCACAAAGTTTATTCATAAATCAACATTTAGCCAAAAGCATTATAACCAACACAAAATAATCCAGTTCATATTCAAGATTTATATCAACATCACATGCAAGATTCATATCAAGATCACATATAAGAAGCATATCAAGATCATTTACAATATCACCATATTAACATTCAAGATCAATACAAGATCATAGCCAAGATTCACATTCAAGATCAATACAAGATCATAACAAGATTCACATTTAAGATCAATACAAGATCATAGCTAAGACTCACATTTAAGATCATAACAAGATTCACATTTAAGATCAGTACAAGATAAACCAACTGAGCTAGCTCAGTTGGCCACCAAGGGTACCTTGGGGAGGTATTTTTCGAGAGGTCTCGAGTTCGAGTCTCACTAAGGACCTTCAGGGGACCGAATTAAATAGAAGCAGGAGGGGGGTTATCCCCTAAGGAGAAGGTTTGAGGCTTGCATACTGCCTAATCGGATGTCACTATAAGCTCGAATCACTAACTACTAACTTGCCGTTAAAAAAAGATCAATACAAGATCACAGCCAATATGGATCACAAAAGCAATTCAAGTTCAAAATCATAACAAGTAATTGACCGTAAAACATAGATTAGATATGCAAGACCATCATGGGAAGTATGACGTTAATCATATTGGGCACAACACAACGTTTATGATAGCACTAAGCTCATTAAACTGAACTATGACAAGTATGCCCAAACATCACACGCATGAAATACAAGTTTCCTTAATAGGTGTCTAACCCAAGACCACCTAACACAACATCAAATGGTATGCATCTGTTTGGCAGTGGTGATTTATAAATCCCCGTACGAGAGTTGAAAAAACTCCAATAGATCTATCCATAATATTAGGTTCACTTTACCGGACATCCAGAAGTGATTAACGGTTCATAAAGGGGACTAAGAAATTGGGTTAAAGATACTTAGGCATATCCATAAACCATACGTCATCGATGTATACAATAAGAGCACATTTTGCGTCCAAGCAAGTAACAAGGCATTAACTCATCAAAATATTATTTAAAGTACGAAAATTCTCGGTTGTTACAGCAATGACCAAATATGAGAAAGAATGGATCAAAAACCGGATCGAAATATGTATGACATGGTTTGATTGGTTCAATTTCTTAGTTCGATTCAATCCGCGATCTATGATACCGTGCCTTCCAAATATTGTTTAGACATATGTCTATATCTATATTTATATTATCTCTATCTCTACTATCTATAAATGAAAACCACAATTTCTTGAAAAGTGAAAAGTGAAATGTGAAAACTTAAATTCCATAAATAGATTCACTCATTAATTAGTCAAACTTCTTCCATAATTTCAATACTCCTAATTCCGATTACCGGGTCACGGGTTTGACCATCGGGTCATTGGTTCGATCATCGGGTCAACTTGGTCGAGTCACCCGGTTACCGGTTCGTTCTCCGAGTCACGGGTTCGACCATTGGGCCATCGGTTCAATCACCGGGTCAACTTGATCGAGTCACCCTATTACCGATTCGTTCTTCGGGTCACAAATTCGACCATCGGGTCATCGGTTCGATCACCGGGTCTACTTGATCGAGTCACCCAGTCATCGGTTCGTTCTCTAGGTCAACCAGCCCATCGGGTCTAACAGGGTTTCGACAATATAAGACCGGTCGGTTCAAACCGGGTTATTAAAATATTTGGGTTAGCGGGTCGAAACATGTTACTTTTACAACGGGTTATGAATGGTATTTTAGAAATTTTATGTTGTTTTGCTTTAACCCAATGTAAACAACTTGATCTTTTCACGTTTTATTTTGAATGTTACACGAAACACTCGCCACAATATCACATATCGTTAATTTTTGTCGCTACGAATTTCCGCCGCTATGCGCGGGTAATCGTCTAGATATATAAAAGGTGTATTCCCTTTGTTGAAATATTGAATTTTCAACATTTCCTAATATTAATATTAGATATTTAACATTTTCTTTTTCAATATTATCAGGGGGTTAACCGGTCGAGTCAGCGGGTCACCGGATCGGTTAACAGGTCCACCGATCGAGTTACTAGGTCACGGGATCGATCATTGAGTCAACCCGATCAAGTCACCGGGTCACGGGTTCCACCACTGGGTTAACCTGACCGAGTCACAGATGTACGGGTCTGACCATCGAATCAATTCGGTCGAGTCATCGAATCACTGATCAACCACCGAGTTAAACGGTCAAGTTACTAGGTTATCGATTCGATTATCGAATCAATTAGCATATGGCCAATTATTCGTGGCTATCCAATATCTAGTGCTCTGCACAGGGTAACATCTAGTTTATATCTTAAGCTTAAACAATTGTAACAAGTCTAAAAAAACAACGTAAGGACTTATTTCGTATATATTGCATTTTGCAATATCCTGTAACTCACCCAAATTGGGGGGAATGTGAGCCGCCAATTAATTTTGGGAAAATTAGAACCTGCTTCTTGAAGAGTATATGATTTTGGCGCTACTAAATTCAAGGGATCCACGTTCTTCGTCCACCTTCAATTTTAGGTTTAATTAATTTAATTAAAATTCCAAAAATCAAAAACGGTCCAAGGTTTAGAAGTTGAATCCCAACTTGAATTTAGGGTTTCACTTTCTCTTCAAATTCGAAGGTAAACTTCTATTTTTTGAGATTAAATTCTCAGTATGCCTTATATAATCTTATAATCTTTGTTGATTTGTTGATGATTGAGTGTGAAGTTTATGTTGATGTGTGACAAATTCTATCAAATAATCTTTGTTTTACTAATAGTACTTTGATTAGGAATCCTATTAATTGTTTTAGTAAGTGTTTTTATATGCAAAAAATGTTTTGGATTGAAAAATGTAACATCTATAAATCATTGTCATATCAGTAATCTGGATCATTAGTTTATGTTTTGGTACAGTAGATGCGCCATATCTTCTTGTTTCAATCTAATGATTTGTTGTTTTTATATCTGCATATCACAACTTAGGAATGCCGTCAAGGAAGGATAATCGAGTTAGCACCAAAGGTCGTAATAACAGCCAACATGTTGAAGATGTGACTAAAGTTGGCTATAACTAACCTAAGAACGCTGATGGTATGCTTTTTCTACAAACCCAAAAGCCGAAAATGTAAATTTAATAACTTATAGCTCTATAACATTACAATAGATGAAGACAAAGGTTATCTTAAAATATAAGGAAAAACAGTAAGTAGAGAAAGGTACATGTTTAGCAAGTAAATCACAAAGGGAAGGCATTTAAATTCCTCCTTATATGTATGCCTCTGTAGTGAGTAAGGGTGTGACCCGAACCCGAACCCGATAATCCTTATTGGGTCGGGTCATATCGGGTTGAAAAAGATTATCGGGTTAGTTTCACCCGAACCCGATAACCCGACATTCTTATCGAGTCGAGTTCAGGTTAAATAATTTGAGTTATCGGGTTATCAGGTCAACCCGATAAGATCCAAAAATTATATCATAAAACATTCGTATTCATTTAGTAAAGTGGATGATACTTAAGTTATGTGTTATGACTTATGACCACAGTTGAAACTACTGCATCCAATTTATCACTGTTTAAGTCTAAAAATACTAAATATGCCAATATCAGTTGATAATAGAAAGAATAGTAAACTGGTCTTATACGTGGGATCAAAAAAAGAGTAACTGATGTTTCTAAATCTATTTTTGTTAACGAGAGTTATTGGGCATTTTGGATTTGCTTGCACTATCTATGCTTTATGGTTATACAGGAATAATAAAGAAGACTAATAATACCAGACTAGTAGTCAAACAATGGCAGTTGTATACTTGTATATAGCATTCTTGACTATAAGTATGTTAATTCAAGTCAAATATAATACTTATCTAATCCGTAGGGAAATTGTAAGTATTTTATATTTTCATAGTGACAATCAAGACAACCACAAGTTGCTAATTACGATATAAATGCAAATTGATAAACGACATATAGAACAAACTAACGACAGTTAAAATTTAGTAGAAGTGACCCGACAACCCGAAACACCCGACCCGATATAACCCGACCCGAATACCACCCGAACCCGATAACCCGATTTCTTATCGGGTCGGGTTGCGGGCGTGCTTTTAAAAATCAAAACCCGACTCAACTCGACCCGATAACCCGACCCGATTACACCCCTAGTAGTGAGGCTTCAGATTGTCATTTTCATGCCTCTGCAGTTTAAGGTTGTTAGCTTGTGGGACTGAAATTCTGTCTGTAGCAACATAGAATAATCTCTATATACGTGCCTTCTTAGTGTAATTCTTTGGTTGGTTGTTGTTGTATCTCGTGGGCCCGACATGATTCTTGCGTTAGTGATGTCTTAATATAGTCCATACATTGGGATGCACTGTTCGTCATTTTATTAATGTTGCCTCCTAATTTTAGAGTTTTTGTTTGTTATAGGTTTTTTGTTGGATGTCTAGTGTTCTTGTATGTGTAATTTGTAATCTTGCTGTTTGGTTTGATTGGGTCCCTATGACTTGGATTGTATTTATTTTGTTTCGTTGCAAAATACTACCCTTAAAACATATTAAGTTTCCTAGTATGGAAACAAATACTAATCTTATTTTGTCTTTTCATTTGTATATATGAATTAGTAATGTCGTCAAGGATACATAAGGGAGTTAGTGCTTGAGTTCATAACAATAGCCAACAAGGTGAGTATGTGATTGAAGTTGGCTTTAACCAACCTAACAAAGCTCAACGAATATTTTTTGGTTTGTTTAATTATTTCCCTACAGTTTCTTAGGTTATTAGACTGTTTTTATATTTAATGTTCTGTTTACTGTTTACAGTTCCAGGGAATGCACGGAAAAGAGTTAAAGGTCCAACATATATGGCAAAATCTGGACGAAATTGAAGAGGGTTGAATATGGGCAACACGTTAAGGAAACAGCTAGCCTCTTGAGCCATTTCATAAGATCGCTCACAAGGAGCGGGAAGTATTGCAAGCTTCACAAACCATGGAATGAATTTAAGAATGCCAGGAAACATATCTTGCTAGACATCGTGAATGTATGTTATAAATAATTACATATTTAACTGACGAAGATAAATATTTCTTTATGTGACGGCATATTTCTTTTTCAGACAAATTTGATCTCCTCTCGGGTTCTGATGATTGGATTTTGAAATCTTTTAGGAGGAAAGTGAAATATTTTAGGGCAGTTAGGACAACTATGATTTGTCTTTGCCATTTCATGAGCAAATGACCTTCAAGCCAAAACGAGTTCTCGCATCTCAGTGGTAGAGACTCGTCAAGTCTTGGAATAAGGGAAAATCTAAGGTATGTAATAAATTTTCAGCTTTCAATAACAAACATGTATTCTTATCTTCTTTTACCTCATAGACAAAAATAAGGCTTATAGGGAAAAAAAGAAGATGATACAAGTAGGGGTGTTAAATGGTTTGACCCGACCCGAACCCGATTAGCTCTTATAGGTTCGGGTTGATTCGGGTTAAACATAGCTTATCGAGTTTATCGGGTCAACCCGATACACCCGATAGCCTAACAGGGTCGGGTTATAGTTTTATTTTGTTTGTTATCAGGTTATCGAGTTGACCCGATAAACACGATAAAGTATTATGACCCATTAAAAATTCTAAAATTATTGAATTATCTCTTTTGTCATGCTTGATTATTTTAGCCAGTAAGTTTGCCGCATGATAATGTGTATCTTCAAATTTTGTTACATGCTATTGCAAGTTTGCATCAGCATTTCAATCTTCGTTTCTTGCTATACGATGCAAATATGAGCACCTAAATGCGCCTACTACTTACTGCTTAAAATATGAGCACCTAAATGCCTACTGCTTAAAATTCAATGCATATCTATGATATGGTTGATTTATTTCGTTATGTGACATAGGAAATAATCTCTACTGGTACTCTCGTGGTTCAAGATTGATGCTAAGATAAAGTGTAGTAGATGAAGTAAACTTTGGGATTAGTTAACACTTAACCCGATAAACCAGAACCCGATAGACCCGATATCTTATAGGATCGGGTTGCGGGTTAGTTTTTTATTTTTCAAAACCCGATAACACCTGACCCCATAAGCCCCAAATCCGACCCGATAACCCGTTTGACATCCCTAGATACAAGTCTCAGGTAAAACAAGTTATGCTTAAATTTGGGAAACATAAAAGGTAATTTATTATTTCGTGCAACTATTTATGAACATTTACCAGGTTTTTCTGTTGTTATTTTGTTTACAATGATTTTGAATACTGTTATTGATTTTTGAATTCAAGTGCTTAAGAAATGATAGTATTCTTACACTACTTGGTATTAACTATCATCAATTTACATGTAAACATTACTAGAAACTAGAAAAGACATAGCTGTTGTTGTGTACTACTAGTATGGGATTATAAAGTCTTATATATACAAAAATGGAGGCGTAATATTGATTCTTTTACCGTCAACTTCTGGTTCAAACATAGTGGTGGTTGTCTACTAATGATTCCTCTGTTTGATATCATCAATCTGTTATTGTTATAGTTTGTATAAATAATTCACAACACCTTTAGTCCTTATATATATGCTTTTTCACTGTAATCATGAACATCAATAAAATATTATAAAAAATCTATTACCTCACATATTTTAGTATTGCCTTTTTATGACTGTTGGGCAGTTGTGATCACCTACATGCAGTTTTTTGTTAGTCATTATACATGACAAGGGTATTTTAATAATATACAACCATAAGTGTATTGGAGACATAGTCATTAAAAACACCTTCTGGGTATGAGAATTGATAATGGTTGTTTTAGATGTCGGGGTTGGGTTTACCCGCCAACATATAACAGATTAACATCGGAAACATTTTTACGTGCATTCTTTTTAGGTATAATTTTTGATACGTGGTTGATATAAATGGCAGTGACTAGTTTTAACACAATTGCGTATATCTAGACCTTTTATGTATTTGTACCGTCCCTTCATATACTTGCTTATGTTCATCTCTGACAAATCCATACTTGTTATCCCTTTTACCTTTGTGGCTCATTCTGTGTACCTATATTTTAGTATAGAACAATCTTAGCATATTTTAAATTAACACTTTTTACATATACTCGTTTCGTTGTTGTTTAAACAGGTAATTTTGGATGTGAACCAACTAGAATGGAACCGCCAAGATGTATGGGCTAGGTGTTCGCGCCTCGAACTCAAGCTACAGTGGAAGTCTATTGTCGAACGACTTTGTATTGAATTGGCCGAGTATAAAGCAAGGGAAACACATAGGCATGGGTTGAGTGATAATTATTCTTATGGTACAAATGTTCCCCATACTTCATCACAGGGCTTCATTGTTTACAATCAACCTCAACCTTTACAAGTATGTGTTTATTTGAATAAAATTGTGTGCTCTTCAAGTTTACATTGACGCACGAGTTGCTTGGCCTTGCTTTCTTGTTTCGGTATGCTATCCTGATATACTAGTCATTGTTACGTAGACTGAACCTTATTACACCATATTAAACACGAGCTGGTAATTTGTAGGTGGTGCATGAGGATGTTTGATGATGGATGTCTTCAATGCTGAGTTGGTAGTTTTCCTTTTGAAATTTGCTACTTGTTTTTATTTTTGTTATTGACACCTGATGGCTCAAGACTATCTTTGCTTTCATGCTTTGGCATTTATGTTGAGTTATTGTAAGACTTTCATGTTGGATGTTATTTCAACTTGGTTAAAACTTCTTTTATGGAAATGAAACCTCTTCTTTCTTATCAAATTATATTCCCTGTGCTCACTTGCTTCAGATTTATTTTGATGGATTGTTTTGTGTTTTTGTTTTTGAATTAAGTAGTGTTATGTTGAATAGAAATGAAACGTATTAGGACACTAAATGTTATTAAAAACGTAGGACAAAAATTCTTCTGTAACATTAAATATGGTCCTAACAAAGCACCTATATATTAAGACCTTTTTATTGGTACTAAAATAAAACATTATCTATTATCTATTGGCGCTATAAAACTGTGTGTTAGGACTCTTGAAAGTGTCCCAAAAGATAACAAGTGGACAAACATATATTAGGACACCAGATACCATCTTATTATGTACTATATTAGAACACCTACTTGGTCCCAAAAACATTTTTTTAAGACCAAATAATTAGTTTTAAAATGTTCTGGCTTATTAGGACACCGATAAATGTCCTAAATATCTAATACAACCCCTTCCTATGGGACACATTTATTTTGGTCCTATTAGGTTAAAGGTCCTATAAACCAAGTTTTTAGAACACTAATCGGTGTCCTATTAAACCTTTTTTCTTGTAGTGAAGACTATACAAGATCGGCCCTTGGAAAATGAATAAAATATAAAAGTAGCCCTTGTTAAAAGTTTTGGAAGGTTTTGTGCTAAAAATGACAACTTTCCAAAAGTTGTCAAGAGTAAAATGGGCGCTGATGGACATTTATAACAAGATGAAAGAAAATGGAAAGATTGGGGACTGTTTCTGCCAACCAGCCAAACCTCCTCACCCAGTCACATTGTGACACCTCATCCAACCCACCCAAATAACAAACACCCTACCCAAACCCGTACCCACCAGCCCAATACCCCTTATTTTTTAAACCCGGTTTTAAGTTGGTCAAAAGGTCAAATGTGTTTTCCCACTAAACACATTATTTAAAATCTTAATCCCACAAAACGAATCAAAACCTCATCTTAATCCCCTAGAACCCTAACCACCCCAGATTTAATTACCTTCGTTTTTTACCTAAACCCTAATTAACCATAGGGGTTTTACTCTTTACCCCACACCCAACATACCCCACAACCCAGAAAACGACCTATCATTCCATTGTCCCCTCCCCTGCTACACAACTCACGTGTCACTGTTCATGCTTGACCACATCAATGATTTAGATGCATTGGCTTGCTCCCAAAGCTATTTTGGACGTCCCTGATCATTTGTAACCTGCTGGCATGCACAAGACTCCAACAATTCACATGAGACAATTTTAAAAAGGGCATCAAAGGAGCATAAACTCAAGATTCCTCAAGGGCATTCCTGGAATTTCATTAGCTAGGGTTTTTAGCACTAGAAGGTTCTTTTAGCAGTATAAAAAGAGGATGAGCCTGTTCATTCCCTCTTGTTCTAGTTTTTAGCAATCTCATTGTAATTCCTTTTTTATAAATTATTAAAGTTTGGTATTTTTGATAGAAATTGTAATTCCTTTTATTAATTATAAAAAGTTTGTGTGTTTGGATTGCTAATACTGAGTTCCAATTTAAAAAGATTGTGTTTGATTTTCAAAAGTTTTCAAAAGGTTTTAAAAGCTTTTTATTTTCAGAAAGTGAGATTCTTGGAAAGTGAAAGTGGACTGAGAATTTTGATTTTCTGAGAGGTTAAAAGTTTTTAAAACGTGTTTTCAAGGTTTGGAAAGTTTGTGTAAAGTTTTTAAGAAATAAAAAAGGTAAAACAGAATATCCATATATTTGTGCTTTCTTTTTGATTTTTCTTAAACAGGTTTGAAGATTGTTGTTGATTATTGTTTCTGCATACACCCGGGTGTATAGGGAGGTGGTATTGCAACCACTAAGAACCCTGGACGTAGGGTTCTTAGGTAAGAAAGATTTTCCTTTTTGAAAATTTCAGTTTTATTGGAAGTTTTAAGTGAATTGGTTTGTTTGCATGAAAAGTGTGAAAAGTTGGTTTGATATGAGTTCTTTTGTGTTATTATGCATGCTAGATTAGATAAAAATCAGTTTGGTTAAGGTTTATAAGGTTTTGGTTTGAAAAAAAAGTTGAAAAAAGGTTTTTAAAGGAGTGTTTGGATTTAAGTGTTGCAGGGAGATTTTGAGAGATTTAGAATTCAAAACGTGTTAGAAATACTTGGTAGGGGTCATATAGGTAGTAACTAGTCTTGTTGTTAGTTTGATAAGAGTTTTGAAGCAAGTGTATGTTAAAAAAAGGGAAAAGATAGCTTAAAATTGCATGATTCATTTTTCTGCTTATTTTGTTAGAAAATTGTGCTTGATCTTTTGAAATCTGTTAAGATATAGATCATTCTAGGGCTTGAGTTTGTTTGTGTATCATTTTGTGAAGTTGTATGCAAAGTTTGGGACTTTGAAAATCATTTGTGTGCAAGTCAATAGCTCAAAGAACCACAAGACCTAGCATAAGGATATCAGCAACTCTCATTTGCTTGTGTATGCATTTTTTGTGAAATTTTTGTGTGCAAGGTGTTTGATTTCTACTTGTTATTGACTCCCTACACTCCAAAGAGTGTAGGGGTGCCTTTGTCATCCAAAAACATCCACAAAATCATCAACACCAAGCTCCTCTTGGTTTGTATGCACAAGTGGTGAACTCACTTCACTTGTTCATCATTCCACAAACAAGAACTGGACACGTTTTTGTTTATAATTTGGCTTATTCTTGGTTAAATTAGATTTGGATTTGTGTTTTTAAGCTACAAGAGTTACTGGATTCAAGTGTGGAAAAAAGAAAAAAAAAGAAAATAAAAATCAAAAACTACACCCGCACTGGACTCGAACCCCCGACCTGCAGCTCAGGAGTAAGGGGTTCTACCAGTGATCTAGATGAGTTCTTATGTTTACATCTCATTTCAAATCTTATTTAAACACTTTCTGATTGTGAGCTTATATTAAAAGCCGTGACCATTTTTAGCTTATTTAAGCTTATTTGTTCAGCTTTTTGGTGGCTAGTATTTTTCCTAGGTTTTGATAAGCATTTTGGACTTTTCTGTTTTAAAAAATTATTTTTCCTTTTATTTAATTAATTATTAGGATTATTTTTAGTTTTATTTTTAGAAAGTATTTTAAAAATAGTAAACAGTAATTTAAAAATACAAAAAAATAGTTTTTAAGTTTTAATTTATGTTTTTGAGGTTTACAGCTTATTAGGTTTTCAATTTGGCTTATTTTTAATTTTATAAGATTTTAGGATTTTTAAGCAACTTTTAAATTCAATATAAAATTATTTAATAGGTTTCAGAAAATTTGGTTTGCATTTTTGTTCTAGTTAGAATATTTAGGATTTTTGAGAATTTTTTTAGAATTTATTTAGGAACTTTTTATTTTTCTTGATTATTTTAATATTATTTTATTCCAAAAATTCAAAGTTTTATTTTTAACTTTTTTTCATTTTTCCTAGGTTATAGACATTAAATTAGGAACTTTGTCACTTTCCAATTAATTTTTAGGCTTTTCAATTAATTTTTAGAATTAATTTAAGATTTAATAGATTTTAATAGTTTTTAGGAGTTTAAAATAGTTTAATTTGGTTTTAAAATTTTTAAAAATAGTTTTTAGCTTAATTAGGTCATTTTTGAGGTTTACAAACTATTAAATCTTGTTTAGGGCTTTTTAATATTTAAAAGTGATTTTTTGGGTATTAATTAGCATTAAAAAGTCATTATTAAATTAATTAAAAGGTTTTGGCAAGTTTGGATTTTTTGTAAACTCTTAGAATATTATTGTGGATTTTTAGTAATTTTTAGGAATTTTTAGATTAAAATTTTAAATTTTGCACTTTTTACGTTTCTACGTCGTAACTTTCTAGTAGTGTTTTTGCCTTATTTTTTCTATTTTTTTCGTCTTCGTCATTTTATCTTCTCTTTTCTTCTCATTAATAATCAAAAACATTAATCAATCATTCATTACACAACACACTAGCCTCCTCGAGAGAACGATCCCCATCAAGGGTCATAAGTGTTTACGTTTTCCTAAACGTACGCTTAACGCTTCATTGGGCACAACGGTGATTCCGCCTTTCTTAGGCACACAATGGACTGGACTAACCCATGGTGAATCCGAAATAGGGTAAATCATACCCGCATCAAGAAGTTTGATAACCTCTTTTTTGATGACTTCATGGATTCTAGGATTCACCCTTCGTTGGCTTTGAATTGTGGGCTTAAAGTCGTCCTCCATGAGAATTTTATGTGTGCAGAAGTGAGGATCAATTCCGCGGATGTCGGAGATTTTCCAAGCGATAGCTCTTTTATGCTTCTTCAACACGGCGACAAGTCGGGCTTTTTCGTCTTCCTTTAGATCCTTTTCGATGATGACCGGTAACTTCTCGTTGTCTTCCAGGAAAATGTACTCAAGATGAGGAGGAAGGTCTTTAAGCTCAAGAGTAGGAGGATCCTCAATAGATGGTGAAACTAACGATGGATCATCATTAGTCACCTCTTTAGGAGAAGGAGGAGACAACGGGTCCTCATTGAGAAGTCTCTCAATAGTACTAATGTCTTCATCCCAATTGGTGGACAAATTATCATACTTAATATCGAGAGGACCCAAGCTAGCTTCAAAGTCATCCAAGTCACTTTCTCCAAAAGGATTCAGTGCTGGAGCAATTGAGGCAACGGTCTCAACATTGGGTAGAGAAGAAAGAGTACTTTTGCAAGCATCATGAAAATGTTCTTTACAAGCCTCATCGAGAACATCAATAGCATTAACACTCTCATATGAATAAGGTTGCTTAGAAATCTTACCCATGTTGAAGACAATTTGATCGTCACCAACTCTCATGATTATTTCGCCCGCGGCTACATCAATGAGAGTGCGACCCGTCCTCAGGAATGGACGTCCAACGATTAATGGAACACGGGGATCCATCTCGTAGTCAACGACGACATAATCCGCCGGGAAGGTGAATTTGTCAACGCCAACAAAGACATCTTCGGCTATCCCCACTGGATACGCAACCGTACGGTTGGCTAATTCCAAAGTCATTTTGGTGGGGACTAGCTCGGGGAGAGATAATTGCTTCCAAACACTTAAAGGCATTAAGTTTATACTGGCACCTAGATCGGCTAGGGCCATGCAATTCTCTACTCCCGGGAAGTTGCAAGGAATCAAGAAGCGACCCGGATCACCAAGTTTGGTGGGCAATTTCCTTAAGAGCACTGCGGAGCAGTTCTCGTTAAGTTGGGTCTGAGCGATGTCAAGAAGCTTTTCCTTATCACTTAGAAGATCTTTAAACATCTTAGCGTATTTGGGCATGTGAGCGAGAGCCTCGGCAAAGGAGATGTTAAAATTCAATTGTTTAAACATTTTTAGGAAGTTTCAAACCTGAATATCATCCTTGCTCTTTTGCTGCTCTTTCCTCAACCTTGAAGGATAAGGTATATTGGATGAAGAAGAAGGCTTTAAGGGAATAGGATCACTCACAACACCGGGTGGTGGGGAAATGGGGATAGAAGGTGAAGGAGGTGAAGAAAGTTGCTCGTTTTCCTTGTTCACAATCACGGTTGGAGGTGTAGGAAGCTCGGGTTCCATATAACCTTTTCCACTACGAGTGGTGATTGCTTTCATCTCCCCTCTTGGATTCGCAACGGTATTACTCGGAAGAGTACCCGAAGAAGAGGGTTGATTACTTTGGATGAGCGAACCAATCATATCACGAAGGTGAACCGCTTGATTATTGAAAGAGTTTTGCATGTTCGCATTAATTTCATTGCTGTGCTTGGCCATGTCATTCCTTAGCTCGGCTCGAATATTGCTACCTTGTTTCACCATGTCATTCTTCAAGTTGACAAATTGATTCTGAAGATTCGTCACCATCTCACGATTAGTCTTCATGAACGTGTCGACGTCTTGATTCACTGCCATCGGTTGATTGAGAGGTGGAGCTTGGTAAGCTTGAGAATTTCCTTGAGTTGGGTAAGGGTTTCGTTGGGATTGATATTGATTGTTGGCACGAGGTTGGGATTGGTTGTTTCTGCTATAGCTTTGTTGTTGGTTTTGGTTTGCAGGAGGGAAACCGGGAGGAGCAAGATAATTGTTGGAACGATAACTTAGCAAGCCACGGTCTCCTTGAGGGCGGGCTTGATAGCCGCCCGTGGGATAAGTGCCGTAAGCTGCGTTAACGTTTTCAGAAAAATTGCCTTGGGTAGAAGGACAATCATTGTAAGAATGAGGACCACCACATGTGTCACAAGAAATAGCAACGGCTTTAGCTGGTTGAAAATTGTTTGTGGCTATGGACATGAAATCTTTATGCATCATTGGGATTTGTCGGGTAAGTTCGGATATCTCAGGACTGGAAGTAGTAGAAGAAACATTGACTCTCGAGTTAGATCTTGAGGATGCGGATGAATCCCAATTCTTGTGGTGAGTAGTCATGTTTTCAATCAACTCTCGACAATCCTCCGGTCTCCTTTTCATAAAAGTACCACCGGCGGCGGCATTGATCGTGTCACGATCACGAAAAGTGAGACCATTGTAGAAGGTGTCAATAAGAGTGACGGGGAGCATATTATGATTTGGACAGCGGTTGATCAAATCATTGTATCGTTCCCAAGCATCGAAAAGTGATTCATCATTCTCTTGCATGAATCCACTGATTTGGTTACGAAGGCTAGTGACCATGGATGGGGGAAAGTAGCGCGATAAAAAGCGTTGAGTCATGTCATTCCACGTATGAATAGAATTCTTAGGAAGACGGTCAAACCATTTTTCGGCATGGTGAGAAAGCGAGTGTGGAAAGAGTTGGAGGCGAAGGTCATCCATAGAAACACCGGAGCACTTCATGCTTTGGGTCATGGTAACGAATTTGTCAAGGTGTTTGTTGGCATCATCATCCGGAATTCCACGAAATGGGTTCGTTTGCACTTGCTGGATCATGTGATGCTTCAACGAGAACTCCTGAGCCGTGACGTGCATTGGCGCAATCGGGCCTCCGCGTCCGTTCATGGTGGGTTGGCACAATTCCTCCATCGTTCGTAAATCAGGTAGGAGGACATTGTTGTTGTTGTTGTTATTCATATTGGTTTGAGGTGGGTGATTATTGTTGTTATTAACACCAGCCATATCTAAATCTTCAAGAGTCTCGGGCTCAGAATAGTTGGAAGATCTAGTACGCATACACCTGCAGAAGAAAAATATACACAAAGAATATCTATATAATCTTTTCGGTGCAAAACCTTTTGAAAAGAGTTGCTTTTTAATGATTTAATAATGTTTTTGTATTTTTGAAGAGTTTTATATTTTTTTTTATGGATTTTTGAATTTTTTTTTAAAGCAAGGAAAATAACGTTCAAAGAACGGATCCCAAAATTCAATGCGTCTCTCACTAAAAAACGTTTATCGTAACGAAAAGAGCCGGCAGCGGCGCCATTTAATACTTGGCTTTGTAACCTAGTATCAATATTCGTAGTCCCAAAGTCTTTTCGAATTGAAAACCGGTCTTAAGTGCGACTCAATCGTCTTTTGGTGAATCAAGAGAATGGTTTGGTTTGTTTATCTAGATTAAACTATTAGCAAGTAATTAAAGTGTCGTTGAGTAAATTTGGAACTTTGACAAAATTAAACTTAAAGTTAATTTATGAAAATACTTAAAACTTAAAACTTGTAAAACTTGAAAACTTGAAAACTTAATCAGTCGGAATAAAACAATTAATGTCCATCGGAATATACCAAAATTGCAACCATCGGAATGTCACTAGAATTACTCGTCGGAATAATTCAAACAAGAGTCCATCGGAATGTTAAACTTACTACCATCGGAATGTTGCAATGAGTACCTATCGGAATGATGCTGTCGTAATGTTCCTATCGAAAAATGGGCAACACTTCGCCTTAACCAAGACCTTAAGACCCGTCGGAATATGCGATCGCAATAAGCGATCGCAACCCAGATCGGAATAAGGGGTAATAACCAACCCGATCGCAAAGTAAAACCCTAACGGGTTATTGCGATCAAAATACTGAGGTCTATCGGAATGTGTATAACACCGTCGGAATGTGTAGTAAAACCCTATTGGGTTATTGCGATCAAATGCCGAAAACTATCGGAATGTGTAGAAGCCGTCGGAATGTGTACAAAACCCTTGTTTTGCGATGGATGGCAACAATTCCGAAATTGGTGGCAAGAGTGAATCTCAATAAGCAAATGCAATAAGCTATTCTAACCGGAGCTTAATCACTTCAAAAAGCTTAAATTCGACAACTTTTCAAGATATGAAATCAAGAACTTTATGAAAGAGACTTTTAAAATAACTAATACCTTTATCAAATCCGAAAATCAATAAGCTAAAACTCGAATAAGCCAATAAGCATTACAAGCTTATGTCCTAAACGCGAAAGAACTTATGTGTAAACCAAGAAGATCAATCCTTCAACCACGAAATCATAAAATCATACGCATGAAGTATGATATCTGGATCAAAGGTAAAATAAATCAAGAAGAGAAGAATGAGGCTTAAGATTTAAAAGCTAAAAATTGAACTTTGATTAATGAAAATAAGCAATACAAAGATGTCTAATCTTGAAAGATTAAGAAAAAGGATGAAATTAAGTGAGAGAAAGTTTAAGACTTTCTCTCTCTAAAACTAGAAAGAAAATGAAAAAGTGAAAACTAGCTAAAACTATCTAACCACCCTCCTAATGACTATTAGGAGGGTATTTATAGGGAAGGTGGAAGGAGTGCATGTGTTGCATCTTCTTTCTTGCTTTCTTCACGTTTTCTCGACTCGACTTTAATTCTTCGTCTTTGTCATCTCGGGATTTGAACTTTGTCTTTTAATTTTCTTCTTCTATTAGACTTAAATTCTTCAACTTCGTTTAAACTTCCGTCTCTAGACTTTTTCTTCGATAAATCTTCAGAATAGGCCTTGGACTTCCGTTCTTTCTGCACTCTTGATCTTTTGACTTCGTCTTTTCCCGTTTTCTTCGATGAAAGCCCGTGAAAACCCGTGTTTTCTTCCTTTTTCATATTTTTGTCCTAAAACACAATAAAAACACAAACCACGCATAATTCCGACTTTTACGACATAAATCACACGTTTTGGTCTTGTTATTATTGGAAATAAGTGGTAAAAGGATAAGTGTTTTCACACTTATTAGTATCTAATACCGTCTAAACGGTCTTCACCGATCAGAGGTAAAACGCTACCGAGTTAGGATGAAGTGTTCAAAGCCATTTTATCCGTATCTATATATGTTGCTGCATATCAAGAAGGTGGCGTAGCTGTGCAACCGATGTCGATTCAGAAGTCACAAGAGCACAAGATGCCGATAATCAAGATACCTAAGAATGTAAGAATGTAATAGGTCATCTTAGTCACAATGAGCACAGATGAAGATCTCAAGCACTCAAAGTCAAATGACAAAGGCTCAAGATAAAGATCACGAAAGCATGAGGGAACAAAGCTGTTACAAACAAGATCAAGACCAAGATACAAGACCAAAGCAGGAAGATCTCCTCTACATGAATGTATTCACTCAACCATCTTATGCTTTTTAAGCTTTTTAAGATGATCGATACATTGGGGGAGATTGTTAGCCCTATATTTTATATAGTCGAACAAGAATGTAATAGGTCATCTTAGTCGTTAAAGGTCTTGTATTGTAATAGGTTAGTCGGGAAAACCGGGCTTGGACTTTAAGCTAATATTGTATAAGTTAGGGGCGTAAGCCCAAAACAAAGCCAAGCCCGGCCCAAGGATACTAAACCCACGGCCCATATGCCAAGGGTATATACCCTCTTCCATGTGTGGAAGAGGGTGTTGGTTCATTTTACTTTCTCTCTCTAGTAAACATAAACCTTCCAAAATCTCTCTTGTTTCTCTCTCTACATTTCTTCTCTTTCTCTCTCTAAATATCTCTTCTAAATCTTGTGTTATGGATTGAATGGGATTAACATATACAATAAGAAAGAAAATACATTTTATCTTTACAAAAATAACCAGAGAAATGGAAAGGATGATCTTCTTTACCAACCAAGATTATATCTTGTTTTTGGATGACAATAACTTGATGAACACCAAATATATCTTCAAGATCATCAACCACCAAGATTGTTTGTTGAGAAATTAGCCATAGGACACAAGCAAATCACCTTCTTTGATGTTAATATGATCACCAATCAATCAAGGCTTCAAGGTTTCTCCATGGTATGAATAGATAACATAAGATTTGTGGCTTGAATTGATCAAAAGGGGTGTTTGATGGTGGATATGGGACGACAAAGGGAGGAGTGGGAGAGAGTTTGTGAGTTGTTTTGCATGTGTGTGTATGAGCAAATGGTTAAGCTATGGTGGTTTTGTGGTTTGGTGGAAACTTGTGGCTTACTTGTTAAGCATAAGCTTACATGTGTAAGCTAGTTGCTACAAGGGTGCCACATCAAGTGATGTGGTGTCCCATTTTTTGCTGTCCCTTAGTAGTGGGGTAGGATAAACTTGTTTTGTCCCATCCCACTAATTTACGGGTATTCCTCGATTCTAGTTTCCTCGATGTGCGTGCCCTCAGGTCATTTTACGAAAAAAGTTTTTATAAATTATGAATCAACGGCTCAAAACGAATCTAATAAAAATTTTCTCATCAAAAACGGAGTTCAAAAACGTAAATACGTAATCCTAAGGTTTCCGGTTTAGTCGTAAAGGACGCTAAATTATGCACGTAAGCCCAAATTTAAATCCGTAAATTGTGAGTTCATCAACCAACACAAAAATAAGTTTCAAAATATTATACGAGAAAATAATTCACTACCTGAAAATGTTAGATTGTCACAAATATGGCACAATGTAATGTTGTATATGATGTCTATGCCGATGAACTAACAAATGTTGAGCATTGCGAACCTATTTATGCCAAACATGGGATGGAAAGCGGTGATAGTTCTAACACTTTAGATTCATCCGATGTGCGTCATAATGGGGAGAGATTGTTCAGAATGCTATAGTACATCATGATAATTGCCTTATGGCTGTTTCATTAACTGCTTCTGATTCCAAGATTAAAGAGCTTGAAACGATTTTAGCTCAGCAATCAAAAGAGCTTGAGGATGCCAAAATTGAATTTTCAAAGAAAACGGACAAATTTGAAAAGTATTTTGCAAAACTTGAAAAGTCAAACGTTGTTCTTGAACGAAAACTGGATCAAACAGTTCTAGATTCTAAAGCTGAAAAGGATAATCTTTTGAAAAAATTTAAGTTGCTTGAATCTAAGTTGGTATCCCAAGATGAATTGCTCAAAGAGAATGAGACTTTAAAGGCTCAAGTACAGGAAAAGGTCTTTGCTATAGCTGCGTTGAAAAACGAATTGAGGAAAACCAAAGGAAGTAGTGTGGACACTAAGCTTGAAAAACCATGAATCTTGGGGAAACCGCCTACAAATCAGTTCGTTAGACAACCGACTGCATTTACATCCGAGCGACCACAATCCTCGAGACCGCGGTTAGCCTCCCAAGTTGATATGGTTCATCTTTCTAGACCAGTCACTCCACCATCTAGGCCCAATGTGTCTAAAACAGCTTCTGCAAGACCTACTCACATGATTGCCTCTAGTCTTCCTAGACATAATCCAAAGAACACGTCTCGAACTAGTTCAAATGACGTTTGCCATAAATCTGGTCTAAGGGAATTTAAGCAAAAGACACATGGAGATAGCAATGTCAAACCTAGTCAGATGCCTTCTAGATTACCCAACACTGCTAACCGTAGCATGTCATCTCCTAGGAGCATCGATCAATCATCTAGGAATTACTCGGACATTAAATATGCTACTTGTAAAACATGTAGAAAATGCGTCTTTACGGCAAATCATGACTCTTGTGTCAAGAAATTACTTAATGAGGTGAACTCCCGTGCTAGACTTAAATCCCAGTGGATAGCTAAAATCAAACCCATTGGTAAAGTTTGGCGCCCTACTGGTAGAACTTTCACTCCTGTAGGAAACGAGTGCCCTTTAACTAGGTTAGTCTCCGATTCTACTAAGACTACTAGGGAGGAAATGGAGAAGGATGATACATCACTTAAGACTGAACTTAAGGTTTTCTATAAAAGGAAACGTTTCCCAACTAAGATAAGTGAATTATCTCCTCAGGTCACCTCTGGCATAAGAAAAGACAACTTTGAACCCCCACTTGCTTCTAAAATAGATATCGCTAACCCATATCAAAGCATGCAAATTCCTAATGAGAATGCAGGTACCAAAGTTGATGTTCCAAAAGAACGAAGCGGTCCAATCATCATATACCGTTCAACTAAGGACACCCTTAGAGTTTGGTTGCTGAAGAAGCAGATATCGGAGAAACACGTGTCTTAGGGGATTCACGGTTAAGCTTACCAAAAGGACTTATAGTCACATCACAGACTAACTCGTTCATCAAAGAAAGGAAAGTTTATCGCCGATGATAAACTTATCCTTACAACGAGAAATTAATTTTTCTCGGGCATGAGCTTATATAAAAAACATTCCAAATTTTTAAGCTCATGCACAATGGTTCATTGTTAAATGTCAGACAATGACCCGGACTTCAAATAAAGGGAAGTTTATCTTGTCAACGGTAACTTACCCTCACAACGAGAAATTAAATTTTCTCGGGCATGAGCTTATGTTAAAAACACTCAAAGTTTTTAAGCTCATGCACAAGGACTTACAGTCACATTACAGTCTATAACTCGATCTCAAAAGACAGGAAAGTTCATCCCGATGATGACTTATCCTCAAAGCGAGAAATTAATTTTTCTCGGATACGAGCTTACATTAAAACCATTCAATGGTTTTTAGCTCGTGTATCTGGTTCATTGTTAAATGTCAGACAATGACTTGTTCTTCAAATAAAGGAAAGTTTATCGCCGATGATAAACTTATCCTCATAACGAGAAATTAATTTTTCTCGGGCATGAGCTTATATAAAAAACATTCGAAGTTTTTAAGCTCATGCACAATGGTGTATAAATATATTTCAGATTATGCCCCGGACTTCAAAGAAAGTAAAGTTTATCACCAATGATAAACTTATCCTTACAACGAGAAATTAATTTTTCTCTGGCATGAGCTAATATTAAAAACATTCCAAGTTTTTAAGCTCATGCACTATGACTTACAGTTAAATATCAGACTGTAACTCGGACTTCAATTTTAGGAAAGCTTATCTTTAAAGATAACTTATCCTCGCAACGGGAAATTAATTTTTCTCGGTCATGAGCTTGTATTAAAACATTCCAAGTTTTAAGCTCATAAAGTAAAGTGTATCTTTTAAATAAGAGAACTTTTCTTCTTAACGAGAAATTCATCTTTCTCGGTCATGAGCTTTACGTTAAAAACATTCAAAGTTTTTTTCAAGCTCATGAAAACGACTTCTAAGTAAATGTCAACTTAGGACTCGTTCTTCAGTTAAAAGGAAAGTTTATCGCCGATGATAAACTTATCCTTAACAACGGGAAGTTTACAACTTCTCGGACTTGAGCTCGTTTTGTAAGATATTCAACATCTTAAGCTCAAGTAATAGGTTTTCAAAACTTTGAACACAATTTTTCGAGAATTTTTCAAAAGGTTTTTCTAAATCTTTCAAAATTGTGTGTTCAAAAATGATTTGATAAAAAGAGCATGTCTTCTGGAATCCATAATATTTACGGTACTAGAAATGTCATTCAATAATGACACGGGGTTGTAAATAAAGTTCGAGCAAAATTTCAAACGTTTTAAAACATGCTCAAAATGGTTTGCTATTATTTTCGGTAGTAACCCGATTTTCATACTCAAGTCAAGCATTTCACCGGAAAGCTTTGACTAAACAACATGAATTAATTTTCTCGGGCATGGTTTACTTTATAACCATGTAAGGGATTGTGTTTACGTAATAACACAATCTAACATGAATATATGTACGTGTCAGTGCATTTATTTGTTAAAACAAGATAAATCTTGTTTTTATGAAGTTATCATCTCCACCAACCGTAGCAACTTACAATTGATATCTACATACTCGACGATGCGACTACTCAAACGGTGACTACAGCTCTTTCAATAGAACACGGGTCAACAATTGAGGGGGAGCAATTGTCCAGCATTCAAAATCTTTGACGCCGAAGGTTCCAAGTTCACATATTGGTGTCAAGACAACGGTATCAATCGTACACATGGAGTCAAGAGATAAATTCAGACGCAACGGGGCGACAAACATTCGTGAACAAGAACCATGTGAGTCTATCATATGATGTTCGCCATCATTCAAGTCCAACCTCGTAAATTGCTAATCTTGTGAAAACATTATTATATATGATCTTTGCACGTGATAAGTACCTTACACTTGTGTTTAAAAGGTATTTAATTTATGTTTCAAGTACACCCTCATTAATTTGAGGGGGAGCTTGTGAAAATCATGAAGATAATTGGATTTGCATTTTTCTTCCCAAACTTTTCTTAAAATGCTATTAAATCAATTGATATTAAAAACATCGATTGGGTTAATATTTTTAATATGGGGGAGAAAATGATTTAGTATTGAGATCAATAATGGTTTTTACTTAATGTGCTGGCTCATCCCGACATGTGCGAAATGTTTTCGATTATTGTGGCATATGTTAAGGGAAATCAGAATGGATTTGCACTTCAAAATGGATTTCATGGTGATTTATACTTACCCATAACCCATTTATTTCACGACGATGAAGATTGTGGTGACATAAGGATGGTAGGATAGTTTAAGTCCAATGATTCTTCCAAAACCGAAGGAATCTTCCCAAGGACATTCCATAGCTAGAAATAGTAGTCTTTAGGAAAGATGGAGAAAGATTGTGAACATAGCTGAATGCCGACCAAGTACTTAAGTTAGCACTGGAACAATCAAAACAAGGTGCTAGTGATGACGTATTGGTAAGCATTGAAGGGGTTGAGGAATGAAAAAGAATTGTAATGATAAAGGGTGTAAAGAAAGAAGCCCTCCTTACAACCTTAGGCAGAAACCGGGTCAATACATATGCTATTGAGATCACTTTTAATGATGCTTGATATTGAAGATAAGACATCATGGACCCAGTGATGCAATGCACAACCCATCCCAGCTAACTCAGATATCTCTCAAAAGATATTTGTTTTAATCACACGGAGACAACACATTATCTATTGATTTATTCACTCCGAATAAATTGGTATTGAATTGGTGGCGCGCCTCTCCAGCCTCCGATCACTAAAATCCAAAATGCACAATCGAGTCTAGAGCCATTTGAGATCATCAAATATCTCATTAGGACACACTTTCATAATTCCTTGCTTCTTCACACACTGTGAAAAGTAAGAAAGATCTTAAGAGCCATACGCAAAATCTTCATGATCTTGCCTGAACATCCGAGTAATACGAAAGTATTTACAATGAAGATGGAAATCCTTCTTGAGTGAATATCAAAAAACTCATGGTAGGTGACTTGTGCGATTCTTTATGAATCAAGCTTGTGATAACTGGAAAGCAACAGTGGTTTAATTCTTAACTGAATTTAAACACGTTCCAGGCCTCTACGCAATATCTTAGTGATCTTGCCAGAACACTCAGAGTGACACTCGATAGTGTTCACAGTGATGAGTGGAAATCCTTTAGTGTTAACCTCAAACAGCACTTGGTAGGTAACTTGCAAGATTATATACGCATCAAGCTCGTGACAACTGGAAAGCAACGATGGTGCGGTTCTTAAATGAATTTCACTTGTTCCAGGAACATGAATTGACGGCTTCAATCATACGGATAATTCTATCCAAATGATTCACTCTTTATGTTCGCAGTCAGCTTTGGACGGTCGAATAAAGAGAACAGGTTTACCCGCGAAATCTTGTCAAGGAGGTTCTTAATTGAAACTACATGCCACAAGTACGATGTTTAATATCGTCCAACGGTCTTCACAGACCGGAGGTAAAAAGCTACCGAATTAGAATGAAATGTTCAAGGCCATTTTCATCCGTGTATATGTTATTTTGCTAACTGTCTTATGCAGCGTAACAAGAAGGTGGCATTGCGGTGTACAATCTAGAAGAAGTCGTAAACACATGCTTATGCTTTTTGCACTTAATACTTCAACAAATTCAAGAAAGCCTAAAAGTCAAGTCTTCCGCTGTATCAAACTCTGAAGCTTTCAAAATTATAAAGGTATAAGAATGTGGAACATGAAGTCACGAGGAGGCGAATATCACAAGTGATGAATGCACAAGGTCAAGGAAAGGAAACATGTTAAAGACTAAAGTCAAAGATCTCATCAGCATGTTCACAAGAACAAGATCAAAGACTCAAGCATAGTATGCTCGGTTTAAGATTTTGTTAAATGGTGTGACCTCCCTTAGGGGGAGATTGTTGGAAATACTTTTTTCCAAGGAAAGTCTCGGTCACATCATTATTAGCATAGATCACGAGCTATAGACTATTTAGGAAATTGTAACTTGGAGTGACCTCCCTTAGGGGAGATTTTTGGAAATACGTTTTTACGTCTTTAGAAAGGATCAATGATATATTCAAGTATTGGGCTCGTGATCCATTATGTAAACATATAGTCCATATAGCCCACATGTAGGGTGGGCTATATATACCCCCTCCTAGCATGTTAGGAGGGGTTGCTCGTTGTTTGTTTCTCACATTTCCTTAATACATCTTTCTTTCTCTAATCCTCTCCTTTCTCTCTCTAACTTTCTCTCTCTAGATCTTAATCCCTCTCCCACCATTTAGATCATTACAACACTTGTGACAATCATAAGAAAACGTAGACCTACAATATAATAAAAGATATGGTTTTTATTTGTTTAGAAGTTTTTCACATATTAGGTCCATCATGGATACTTTGACTCAACCCGAGTTTGCTTATTTAAGCTTAGTTTAGCTAGTATTCTTAACCATGTAAAACGTTAACTCGATTTATTAGGCTAAGCATTCACGAATCTCTTTATTTGATATTTTAAAAGAGAGGATATAGTTGTAAGTAAGTGGAAAGGGATTTGATAAAGTTCATATGATGTATTTGTGGTATTTTACTCCCATCAGAATCCTTTTAATTTCTTGTTATCGCCCATAAATGTAAATAAATAATCAAGTACATTTTTTACGGTTTTTAGTCTATTATGCATTTGTGACTAATCATTTTTAATTAATATGCGTACATGTTGGGGTTTTAAGTTGGTGATGTTTTACATGTTATGTTTATATCATGTTTAAGAAGTGGCGTGATAGTTAAATAATTAATTTGTTAAATAAGTCCAAAAGGAAAATATTTTAAAAAAATAATTCCAAAAAGGACAAGTGATGTGTAAGCATCTTATTATGTTCCAATATTACCCTTTAAGGTTGCGGGAACATATTATTAACTTTTTTAATCCAATATTGGCCTTCAAGGCTGCGGGATTGAGAATCCAAGGTCATAATAAAACATTCCAAAAGAATGTAAAAGAGACTGAAGTTATAATTTATTGTGTGAGTTGTTTTATTATGTGCGTAACCACTTATTAAGCAAGATATAAGTTTGGCATGTAAAAAAGGTGATCACTTAAAATTATAATGTGGACTATTATTAATTATGGGTGGTTTTTCAAGTAATGGATGATCGACTAACTATTGCTTAAAACCGTGCCTTCTTATTTTCAGACTTAAATGAATATCATAATAGAGACAAATTTGCTCAAAATCAATTTTCCTCAATAAAATCGGTTTCCTTTACACCTGTTGATAGGTGTAATTTCACACTCGTTTAGGAAAACGAGGTAATTAGGGTAAGTACGACGATTTAGGAAAATCGTGCACAATTGACCCAATGAGTGAGTTCGTTCTCAAGGAGACTAGTGTGTTGTGTAAAGAAATGATTAAGCTTTATGATTATGATTATGAGAAAAAAAAGAGAAAAGGGTGACGGTTACGATACTAAATTACACTAAGACGAAAAGTCGTGCACGTAAAACCGTAAAATATGTCTAAATCTAAAAATTAACCTAAAAATTCCTAGAAAATTGCAATAAATCCTAAAAAATGTAATTAGAGTTTACAAAAAATCAAAAATCACTCAAACCTTTTATTTAATTAAATATTAATTTTTAATGCTAATTAAAGCCCAAAAAATCAATTTAATTAACAAAAAACCTAAAATGAGATTTTTCACTTTGTAAACCTCTAAAATGACTTAATTAAACTAAAAACTATTTTTGAAAAATTTAAAATTAATTAAAACTATTTAAAAATG
This sequence comes from Glebionis coronaria, assembly GCA_025667525.1. Taxonomy (NCBI): domain Eukaryota; kingdom Viridiplantae; phylum Streptophyta; class Magnoliopsida; order Asterales; family Asteraceae; genus Glebionis; species Glebionis coronaria. The sequence continues at coordinate 992,182 of JANFOE010000474.1, read as the reverse complement.
ATTAAAACTATTTAAAAATGATTAAAAACTATAAAATATTAAAATACGTCTAAAAATTAATTAAATGACAAGAAAATTAATATAAAAATTTTAAAACTCTTAACTTAATGTATTTAACCTAGGAAAAATGAAAAGTTGCAAAAATCTTAAAAACTAATTTTAATAATAAAATAATATTAAAAATCCAAAATTTATAGAAAATTCTAAAAACTTGAAAACTAGTTTATTTTAACCTAATTTAAACAGAAATAAACTTGAATTGACCAAACTACCCCTAATGGGCCTCCAAATGGGCCAAAAAGAAAAACATACCCTTAATGGGCTAAATCAAGGCCCAATAAGAAAAAGTTCACAAAATGGCCCAAAACTTCCAGTTAAGCTTAAAATTCAATTTTAAACACAAAATTTCAAAGGCCCAAAAGCTGAATGTGACCTTATCACAACTTATTTCAAAACAGCTTATTCTTAATGGGCTTTTTGGCCCATTAAGCTATAAGCTGATGCCATAAGCTGAAATTTGACACACAACCTTCTCTTGACCTAATTAAGCTGTTTGTAAAAAGAATTTTTGAATAAGCCCAAGAAATAAGCCTGAAATAAGCAAAAGCTCTCTATAGAAAACGACAAAATAGTCGTTTTGAGTTCTAGACCAATTGAAGGGCTGATTCTTGTTGCAAAAGGTTTCAAATGACAAAACTAAGCTTAATAATCAAAAATATTTCCAAAAAGCACAATGAATAAGCTAGAATAAGCAATAACCACTTATGTAAAAGTCAACTTAGTTGGTTTTCTTGTCAAACCTAAAAGTCAAACCCTAAAAAGCTCTAGAGTAGTCAAATGGGTCAAATAAGGAAGATTGATTACAAAAACAAAGTTGTTGCAAGTCTGGATAAGCTAGAATAGCTTATTGATAAGCTGATTGAAAATTAACACTAGCAGTGGCTAGTTTTGGGTGTCCAGCAGTGGGAAAAGTTGCCACTGCTTGACTATCTCAACTTTTTGTCTTATATGGATTTTTGTTGGATTCAGTGAACACAAAGGCACCCTTATAACCAGTGGGTTATAAGGAGTCAATAGCAACAAAGAAATCACAAAAACAACAGGCCAATTAATACAGTTTAATCAAAACATGCCCAGATATTGCACAGACTTGGATAATAAGAAGTTTTGAACAAAATAAGCAGATTTAGCAAGATTAAGCTAACCAAAGTTCACCAATTGCATACACAAGCTATAATAAATTGAAATGAACACAATTAAACTTGTTTCATACACTGGTTCAAGGTTTAGAGAAAGATTCAAGCTAATGAATGTTACTGATGAACACAAAGATGAACACAAAGTGAGGTTGCTGATGTATTTGACCATAGATCCAATTTCAAACCTTCAAATCTCTAAAACAGGTTACACAAACTTGATTTAAGCACTTGTTAATCCTAAACATGCATACACTCTATGTGTTACCAAGATTTTAGGTCAAAATATTCAAAATCAAGCAAGATATAGCACAATAGCGGATTTGGTGTTTCAAAGAGCAAAACTTGCAAATATCAGAACTCAAACACTTGTATATCAGATACAAACTCAAACCAACACTTAGTACTTACTCAAACTCAAACAATAACCTTAAATTAGTAGACCCAAACACCCCTTTCACTTTTTAATCCAAGATTTAACAAAGCAAATGTATATTTCAGGTTTACCCAAGCCTAATCTAGCATCATAACAACAACATCATGCAGTATAAACCAGATTCAAGCCACAAGAACAACACTTATAACAGCAGATCACAAAATCACAAAATATGACTTTTCAAGCAGATTTTTGGTAAGAAGAATCAAACCTCATAAATATACATCCACACTCACAAATTTTTGAGATTATGTGTAAAACCCGTATTTAAAAGTTATGAATATTAAATACGTAGTCTCAGATTAAATTAAAGTTTACGAAATTAAATATAATTAGTTAGTTAAGAATAATAAATAATACTTTTCAAGCTTTATGGGTATTACGAAATAAGTATTAAGTATCGTTTATTCAGAAAATAAATAAATAATACAACAACTCTGAATCACGAACGTTTAAGATTTAAAAAACGCAAGTTAAAAGTTTATACACTAAACGAAAATATAAGGGTATACTTACACCATATGGGCCACAACTAATTAAAAGAAAGAAAGGAGAAATGGGCCCCTAGCCCAACCCAACTTTGGTAAACAAAATAAACAAACGGGAGGTTTCAACCCACCCCACTTTCTCAACAGTAAAAAAAAGGGACGGTTTAGGGTTTGTAAATGGGGATGGCCGCCAACAGTAGGAACAAAAAAAAAGGGGAGGCACGATTTGATCTTGTTTAATTGTGTGTGTGTTCGTCATTGTCCTCTTAACGATAATCACCCTTCTCTTTAATCCTTTTAAATCGTGAGTTATTTTCAGAACGTAAACAAAGGGGTTTAAAATCATGATCACAAAATAATGAACAAGAAAAGGGGTGTCGGGTTGTTTGACTGCACAAAAACCGAGACCATTATGGTCTCGATGTGGTTGCTGCTCGGGCCAGCCGTGACCCACAAGGGGCAGTTTGGTTTGGGTTTGCGTCGGCAGAAATAAACCAACCAGAGGGTTTGTTAATATGGATCAGTGGGTAAAGACGCAGCAGCATGGGCTGTTTGGGTTTAGATTCGTCCAGCAGGGAGTGTTTGGGATTGTCGGGCAGTAAGGGGCTGTTTGGGTTTATGAGCAGTAACAAAATCAGTGGGAACCGAACAGTGGGAACTTTAGAAAACAGTGGGAACAATAGGATTCAACAGTGGGAAAAATAAACAGAAATAAAGAGTTTTATTTTAAGATTTGCGACAGTTTTCGTGACACTATTTCTGTCGCAAAATTACCTTTTCTAGACAGTTTTTGAAATCCAACTTTAGTGACAGTTTTTAGTGACTAAGATTTCTGTCACTAATTTAAATAGACAGATTTATATATATTAGTTGTATTGTTTTAGTGCGACCGAGAATGGGTATCTCGGTAGGCTCGGGGCTTTGTGATATAAATAAAAAGGAAGATTTTAAATGATACCTTTATATTACTTATGTTTTTTTTATAAATTTTAAAATTGTATTTAAATAAACTAAATTAAAATAGTTTTAATATTTTAAAAAGGTATAATTTTATTATACGAATTTAATTGTTTTAGAAATTTTGCTAATTAGAAACCTTATGTTTTTAACGAGTTAAGTATTCTAGTATTAAATAACGTCAGAGCACGTTGTCCATAATTATTAGTAGCTCGTTAATATATTAGCAATGAATCACTATAAGATCAGATGTAGCAGCTAATATACGTACAAAATTTCAGAATTTAAATAAATAAATGAGAAGCCAATAAGATCAGTAAATTATAAGAAAGATCAGATAACTTATTCGCGTCTATTATTATTGTAGCTTCCGTGAAGCCTGAGTAGTATACGTTCAGTCTTCCTTCAGTCAGTTACCGGACAAGAGGTACGGATTTTCCGTCCTTTCAGTAAGGACTTCCTTTCTATGCATGATTAGGCCCCGTCTGCAGCCAAATGTTTTCCCCAATATATGTTTAAACTTATCAGTAATCATGTTAATAACTAAATAAATTGTCTGAGCATTATATACAAGCATGACTAAGTTTATGTACTAGTTACGGAGGTACCGTAACCATGGCACTAGAGGCACCGGTGTCGTGACTCACATGCAGGAGAGTGATATCCTGCATCGTCCCACTCATGTTCACGTTGGCCATTTTTATATGTATGTTTAGTGGGGCGTATGGATGCATCCTAGGCTTATCAGTTTACAAGTTATCAGGGTAAATATGGTGTGTGCTCTACATCCTTCACATTGGAGTTGATCCCTCCACCAGCACAGTATTTAGAGGTCACCCCTCTACAGTTATTTAGAGGTCACTCCTCTACATCATGACGAGGTCACCCCTCCAGTTATTCATGCAACTTTGTTACAGCACATGACCTATATAAGCTCTGGCAATTAAAATACAGTAAATGCATGTTTCAGTTTTAACAGATAACAGTTCAGCTTTATTATTTTATAAATCAGGCTTTACAGATTATGCACAGATTTCCGCTGCAACTTTTCTTATCAGTCTTACAGCTTCAGTATTCTATCATCTGGTTCATTCAATATATTCTTATCATGCATTATATCCGTTTACTGAGCGTTATGCTCAGCCGTAGTTCCTTTCATGTTCTAACGGCAGGTACACCAGGACGCTCTTAGGATTCTGAGAGCACGTGCATTTGGATGGGAGTTAGCTAGACTTCTTACTTCATGCACTTCTTACCTTATTCTGCTTATTTTGGACATTGTTTAGTCCTTTCCTACAGTATTTTATTTTACATGTTTTGAGCTTATGTTTAGATTACCGATGTTTGATTCCGGTAACTCCTTTATGGTCAGTTAATGTTTTAGGACATTTACCTTATGCTTTGATACCATAATTGTAACACCACACTTGGATAAGTGGACCGTTACGTGTATTAAATACGCAGTCTCAGATTAAATTAAAGTTTACGAAATTAAATATAATTAGTTAGTTTAGAATAATAAATAATAATTTTCAAGCTTTACGGGTATTACGAAATAAGTATTAAGTACCGTATCTTTAATTCGGGGAAGAATTATTCTTTTTAGAGGGGAAGAATTGTAAAACCCGTATTTAAAAGTTATGAATATTAAATACGCAGTCTCAGATTAAATTAAAGTTTACGAAATTAAATATAATTAGTTAGTTCAGAATAATAAATAATACTTTTCAAGCTTTATGGGCATTACGAAATAAGTATTAAGTATCGTTTATTCAGAAAATAAATAAATGATACAACAACTCTGAATCACGAACGTTTAAGATTTAAAAAACGCAAGTTAAAAGTTTATACACTAAACGAAAATAAAAGGGTATACATACACCATATGGGCCACAACTAATTAAAAGAAAGAAAGGAAAAATGGGCCCCTAGCCCAACCCATTTTTGGTAAACAAAATAAACAAACGGGGGGTTTCAACCCACCCCACTTTCTCAACAGTAAAAAAAAAGGGACGGTTTAGGGTTTGTAAATGCGGATGGCCGCCAACGGTAGGAACAAAAAAAAGGGGAGGCACGATTTGATCTTATTTAATTGTGTGTGTGTTCGTCATTGTCCTCTTAACGGTAATCACCCTTCTCTTTATTCCTTTTAAATCGTGAGTTATTTTCAGAACGTAAACAAAGGGGTTTAAAATCATGATCACAAAATAATGAACAAGAAAAGGGGTGTCGGGTTGTTTGACTGCATGAAAACCGAGACCATTATGGTCTCGATGTGGTTGCTGCTTGGGCCAGCCGTGACCTACAAGGGGCGGTTTGGTTTGGGTTTGCGTCGGCAACAATAAACCAACCAGAGGGTTTGTTAAATTGGATCAGTGGGTAAAGACGCAGCAGCATGGGCTGTTTGGGTTTAGATTCGTCCAGCAGGGAGTGTTTGGGATTGTCGGGCAGTAAGGGGCTGTTTGGGTTTATGAGCAGTAACAAAATCAGTGGGAACCGAACAGTGGGAACTTTAGAAAACAGTGGGAACAATAGGATTCAACAGTGGGAAAAATAGACAGAAATAAAGAGTTTTATTTTAAGATTTGCGACAGTTTTCGTGACACTATTTCTATCGCAAAATTACCTTTTCTAGACAGTTTTTGAAATCCAACTTTAGTGACAGTTTTTAGTGACTAAGATTTCTGTCACTAATTTAAATAGACAGATTTATATATATTAGTTGTATTGTTTTAGTGCGACCGAGAATGGGTATCTCGGTAGGCTCGGGGCTTTGTGATATAAATAAAAAGGAAGATTTTAAATGATACCTTTATATTACTTATGTTTTTTTTATAAATGTTAAAATTGTATTTAAATAAATTAAATTAAAATAGTTTTAATATTTTAAAAAGGTATAATTTTATTATACGAATTTAATTGTTTTAGAAATTTTGCTAATTAGAAACCTATGTTTTTAACGAGTTAAGTATTCTAGTATTAAATAACGTCAGAACACGTTGTCCATAATTATTAGTAGGTCGTTAATATATTAGAAAGGAATCACTATAAGATCAGATTTAGCAGCTAATATACGTACAGAATTTCAGAATTTAAATAAATAAATGAGAAGCCAATAAGATCAGTAAATTATAAGAAAGATCAGATAACTTATTCGCGTCTATTATTATTGTAGCTTCCGTGAAGCCTGAGTAGTATACGTTCAGTCTTCCTTCAGTCAGTTACCGGACAAGAGGTACGGATTTTCCGTCCTTTCAGTAAGGACTTCCTTTCTATGCATGATTAGGATTCCCCGTTTGCAGCCAAATGTTTTCCCCAGTATATGTTTAAACTTATCAGTAATCATGTTAATAACTAAATAAATTGCCTGAGCATTATATACAAGCATGACTAAGTTTATGTACTAGTTACCGAGGTACCGTAACCATGACACTAGAGGCACCGGTGTCGTGACTCACATGCAGGAGAGTGATATCCTGCATCGTCCCACTCATGTACACGTTGGCCATTTTTATATGTATGTTTAGTGGGGCGTATGGATGCATCCTAGGCTTATCAGTTTACAAGTTATCAGGGTGAATATGGTGTGTGCTCTACATCCTTCACATTGGAGCTGATCCCTCCACCCAGCACAGTATTTAGAGGTCACCCCTCTACAGTTATTTAGAGGTCACCCCTCTACAGCATGACGAGGTCACCCCTCCAGTTATTCATGCAACGTTGTTACAGCACATGACCTATATAAGCTCTGGCAATTAAAATACAGTAAATGCATGTTTCAGTTTTAACAGATAACAGGTCAGCTTTATTATTTTATAAATCTGGCTTTACAGATTATGCACAGATTTCCGCTGCAACTTTACTTATTAGTCTTACAGCTTCAGTATTCTATCATCTGTTTCATTCAATATATTCTTATCATGCATTATATCCGTTCACTGAGCGTTATGCTCAGCCGTAGTTCCTTTCATGTTCTAACGGCAGGTACACAAGGACGCTCTTAGGATTCTGAGAGCACGTGCATTTGGATGGGAGTTAGCTAGACTTCTTACTTCATGCACTTCTTACCTTATTCTGCTTATTTTGGACATTGTTTAGTCCTTTCCTGCAATATTTTATTTTACATGTTTTGAGCTTATGTTTGGATTACCGATGTTTGATTCCGGTAACTCCTTTATGGTCAGTTAATGTTTTAGGACATTTACCTTATGCTTTGATGACACGCCATAAATACACGTAACGGTCCACTTATCCAAGTGGGGTGTTACATTATGTGCCTAGCTTAACAAGGCACAAGCTTCCAATAGGCTGCTAAGAACAACAAAGTTAGAACAAGCAGTTTATATAAAAACAGAAAATGGAAATAAAAGCTGATTGATTCAAGCTTTGTTACCCCACTCCTTGATTATCCCCAAGCCAAGATCTCACCTCACCTTGATAAGCTCCTTATCAGGGTGATGTGATCAATCTTTGACCCAAAAATTCCAAGGGTTTGAATAAAGACTTAGAAAAATATCAGATTTTAGAAAACTTTGCAATTTCTTGCACAATCTTTGAAAACAGGTTTTGAAACTTAACAATCACAAACATTAATCAATAACAAGCATATAATAAAGATGGCACTTGGATTTCTTCCACAATTCAGACACTTTTTCATTGATATTGAAACAAGGCTTTGTAGTATGTTAAACAAGGAAAAACCAAGAGAAAGTTGTAATGTATGACCCTATACCCTTTATATAGAGGGTGTACACGGTCTTAGTGAACTAAAAAACTGAAAACCCTAAGCATTGATATTCTAGAAATGCCCTTGCAGGTTTCAAAATTTGAGTACATGTGAAGGATTCTTGGACATTTGTTGAGGTGTAAAGTTGGTGGCAATTTGATCAAAGGCCTCTAATGAGCTTAGGTTGCAAGCTACAATGTGGAACGTTGGATTTCTCTGGCAATTTTGGCATCTTCCCAAAAACGTGTGCATTGGGTTTATCATGTGAGCTTTGTGATGATGTGGCATGGGGTTTAAGGGTGGTGTTATGATTAGGGATAGGTTAATCATAAATCTGGAGGGAATTAGGGTCTAATTCATAGGGTTTAAGTAATACCCAAATATGAATATGAACGCCAAGAACACCAGTTTGATCTTTGATTATGTTTAAAAACGTGTTAACCGCCACATTTTAAACTAATTAAGATTAGTTTAATAAACAGTTGTGAGTAGGGTGTGATGTGGCGGATTGGGAGGTTTTGATTGGCTAATAAGGCTGAGTGGGGCACGTGTCGAACTCTGAGTGGCCTAGGTTTCTTTGGATGTTGGCATATTAAACCCCTCACTTTCCATTCTTCTTTCACTTCATGTTTTAAATGGCAAAACTGAAAATCCCTTTGTTATCAAGTTTCAGTTTTTATACTTTTGCCCCAAAAAGTTTTGTGAAGTATTTTCAAGGGTATTTATTGCAATTTGATGATTCTTGAAGGGTGATTCTTGTAGTGTCTTCAATCTTCAAGGTGTGGACTTGTTAGGTTGAGTTCTTGGAGGACTAAAAATGACAAGTCTTCATTTGTGAGGGACCATTCTTGCCAATTCATCAAAGTGGAGGGTCCTTTTTGAAATTTGACAAACTTTAAGGACCAAACTTGTAATTATGAATATACAAGGGTTTAAAGTGTCAATTCTTCAATATTAGAGGACCCTTCTTGTACAATCTTCAATTCTTCAAGGGTTTTTCTTGGAAAATCAACTCTAGGGCTCGGTTCATTGTGCGGCTTCGTTTCTCGTGTTCGTTTTTGCTTGTTTGTTGTGATCTTTTGCCATTTTCTCAATATCCGTACCTAAATTACACATTGAACAAACACAAGCATATAGGCACATTTTATGATATTTATTGCATTTTATGCCCGTTTTGGACTATGAGACTATGTATAAAAGCAGTCTCATCACTCCCCCAAACTAAACCATTGCCGTGCCCTCACGCAATGCTAGAATAAAGTATCGTAGCACCTCCAAAGTTCATTTTTTATGTACTTTTATTGAATGATAAACTTGCTACACTACTACTATTACTACTACTTGTGTTTTAGACATAATGTATGATTTTCATCGCAAAATGGGACGTTTAGGTTCATAGAACAAGAACACGTGAATGCTTCGTTAGCAATAATTTCATCGTCCTCGATGTTGGAAATACGTTTTACGTATATAGAAAGTCTCGATCACTCCAACAATGTAGTTATAGGCTCGTAGTAGTGTTAAGTTTCATTTATTAAATAGCCCGACCCATGAGCATGTTCATGGGACGGAGGCCCAAGTCCATTAAGGACTTGGGTATTTAAACCTCTTTCCACCATGGAAAGAGGTGTTGGTTGTTCATTTTCTTACTTTACATAATACAAGTTTCTTTCACTTCTCTCTCTAAGTTTCTCTCTCTAGAAAAACATGAACCCCCTTGTTTCACAAAGATTATCATTGTTCCACAATTGGTATCAAGAGCATGGGATGAAACAAAGGTTGGTTTTGTGTTGTTCATGTTCACTTTTGTGTGTTCATGTGTTTTTGATTGATCTTTACCCAAGTTTCAATTTTTTTTCGTGTTTTTGACTCTCCAAGTGATCCATATATCTTCTAAATACTTTTGGTAGTGTTTTGGGTGTTTTGGGTTGGTTCAAATCACGGTTTTCTTGTCGAAAATCTCATCTTTTTACCTCAAAATTTCGTAACAGTACCATTATTCCGATCAGAGCAATCGGAAAAGGGTTTAGGGATTCCGATCAGTCACATCGGAAAAGGGTTTACACATTCCTATCAGTATTCCGATCACACTTTCTGACATGAGGTTATTTAGGTATTCCGATTGGATAACATTCTGACTAGGTTTCTGATAACATTCCGATTGGATATTATTCCGACTAGGTTTCCGATAACATTCCGATTGGATAACATTTCGACTAGGTTTCTGATAACATTCCGATTGGATATCATTCCGACTAGGTTTCCGATAACATTCCGGTTGGATAACATTCCGACTAGGTTTCTGATAACATTCCAATTGGATATCATTCCGACTAGGTTTCCGATAACATTCCGATTGGATAACATTCCGACTAGGTTCCGATAACATTCCGACTTGGTTTCAGATAACATTCCGACTGGGTTTTCGAAACATTCCGATTGGTTCTTATATATTCCGACCGGATTGGTTATTTTTGGTATTTCGACGGATTAATTTTGAGAATTACGACACTTTGAGATTTTACATTGAGATTAAGAAGTTTGGGTATTGAGATAGTATTTTCACAACTTTGAGGATTTTGTTTCAAGTTTGTAATCTTTCACAAAAACACACAACATCTTTGTTTCAACAACATTTAAACACTTAACCTTATTTCATTGTTCGATCATTTTTGATAATCTTTTCTCAAGGGATCATAAAATGAATTCACATTCACATATGCCGACAATGACCTCTCTTACCGATATCTCAATCATTTCGGGTACCGATACTCGCCCACCTTTGCTCATCAAAGATTTATTTGAATCATGGCAAATTCGCATGAGAACGTACATCATGGGCAAACAAAGTGGCCGACTTATGCTACAATCAATTGACAAAGGTCCATTAGATTGGGGAGAGGTTACCGTCAACAATGTGACAAGGGCAAGGGAGTATCATGAGTTAACCGGTGCCAACAAAATCATTGCAGATGCTGATGAAAGGGCTGTTCAGACAACTCTTCAAGCCCTTCCACCCGATATCTTTAGAATGGTGAGTGAACATAAAGTGGCCAAGGATCTTTGGGATCGACTTGCGGTTTTGCTACAAGGGACATCTCTCACTAAGCAAGAACGAGAGTGTCAACTGTATGATTTGTTTGATAGGTTCAAATACATTCCAGGGGAGACTCTTCATGATTTTTACTGGCGTTTTATCACTTTGATGAATGACATGAACGTCTATAATCTTAGGATTGAACAGTTTCAGTTAAACACCAAGTTTTTAAACACATTACCCCTGAATGGAGTCAATATGTCACAGATGTCAAGATGATTCGCGATCTACACAAGTCCAATTTAGATCAACTCTATGCTTTCTTACAACAACATGAGAAGCATGTGATCCAAAACCGAATTTCTCAAGGACCTTATCATGAACCAATGGCATTATTGGCAAACCATCCTACACTGTCATACCACAACTCTTAGCTTGGTTTAGGACACAAAACTTCATATCAACCTGTGTATCAAACACCAAGCTTCCCACAGTACTCGATTCTGCCACCGCCGCCTACATCTTATCACCAACCAGCAACATCATCATCAAAAGGAGATTCACACCCATTACTTTATGCTTGACACCAGTATTCACCGTATCAACCTCCCACCAACCTTGCTAGTACCTATCCACAACTTGAGGCTCCTTAACCTCATTACTCACAACAAGTCAGTGCTCCAACCAATCAGATTGTAGCTCAAGCAGCACCAGTATTCTACTGTGAAGATGACATCCCTGTCCCTGAATTTAGACAAGGAGATATCCCTACTGATATCCTTGCTCAGATGTCTGCTTATTTAAGTCAAACATTGAACAACGAGGTTACAGAGGTCCAGCAACAACTAATAATCAGTTAAGGAACTCGTCTAACTCTCGACAACAGGGAACAATTCAGGACGGAAGAGTCATGGTGCAACCACTTCAAGGGAGATCTAATTCGTCTACTGCTGGTGCACGTTCATCCAATACTACTGCTATAAGAGCAAACAGCACTGGTAAAATGAAGGTGGTGATTTGCTACAACTGCAAAGGGGAAGGGCACATGGCCCGAGAGTGCAAGCAACCTAAACGGAAAAGGGACGACACATGGTTTTAGGAGAAAATCTACCTGGTGAATGCTCAAGCCTAAGGTCGTGAGCTTGATGAAGAAGAATTGGCATTCCTTGCAGATCCGGGAGTAGCGGAAACTGATGGTCTCACAACAGTCATCACCAACAATGCTGTATATCAATGTGATGATTTGGATGCATATGACTCTGATTGTGATGATCTTAACACCGCAAAAGCGGCTCTTATGGCAAACCTTTCACTATATGGAGCTGATACCATTTCTGAGGTACCACATACTGCTACAGATACTAGTATTGTACCTTATCAAGTTGAGCAAATGTCTGAGTATTCGGAACAGCATCCGGTGGTTAGTAACTCAATCGACGAGACAAACAATGATAGCAATATCAGTGCAAGTCCTCAGACTTTGAGTGAACCACAACCGGGAGCTATTACGACTACCAATTCGTCTGCTCAACCTGATTTGGTTAGGGTCCCGGCGTCTTTGCTTAGCCGAATGAATAATACGATCCTTGAAACCCTTAATGCTAATCAGACTTTATCGGCCGAGCTTGCTTTGCATAAGGACAAGGTTAAAACCTTGGAAATGACTCATGTGTCCACTACCTTAACCAATCCTGAATTTGATAGGTTTAGGAAAGTTCAAATGGACAATCTGCTAGAAATTGAGAGTTTAAGAGCAAATCTTTCGAATGAACTTAAAGAAAAAGAGTCAGTCGTTACTAATTTTCAACAACTTCAAACGGATTTTGAAATTCTTGAGTCCAAACAGCTTGAAATGGAAATTAAGACGTCTGAAAGAATAAAAGAAACGAAAATTAAGCTTTTAAAACAATATGCTGCTTCACATCTAGTACACTTGTTTCATGCATCATTTAAAGAGTTCAATCTATCGCGTCTCATAGACTTACCACCTAACCCGGGGTATGCAAAGCAAGCGCTTAACCACAACCCACGACTTTATGATGCAACAAAGTTAGGATTGGTATTAGATCCGATTGTGTTCTCTAATGATTCTGAGAGTATGACACCATATGATGAAAATCGGTTACAATTACTTCATACATATCCTCAATATGATTATGCTCAAATGAATGCAAAAAATGCCACAATAGATCTTAGAATTCGCTTTAATATGCAAAAGAGAACTATCCAAACATCCACTTTCATGCCTACTAGAGAATGCCTTAGTATAATTCCTACACTCGTTAACTCGGATCAACCGAAGGAAATTCCTAAGAATCTTCCACCGGTTAGTACAGTAAAGCTCAGCTTGGAATAGATTGGGCAATACCTTACCGAGTTTGACAAGGTCATCTTGGAATGTACGACTTCAACGGCTCAAACCGCTGGAGACTGGGCGTTCGAACACATGAAAACGGTGTTTGAGAAAGAGATCGTTCCGTTTGTGGACCATATTAAACAAGGAGTCTATGATCTAGCGTGCAATCTAAGTTTTGAAATTGGTGAAGTTCAAAAAGTTTTCAATGAAATGGATGATGTTTATGAACAACACTTAATTGAAAAGGAAAAGATTTTATCCGAATATGACCGATTTTTAGAACATATGGTGTCTCTCGAAGTGATGCAAGTTGTTACTGTTAAATATACTCATGGAATTTCATCTACTGTGAATATTTGTGATGATGTGCATGAATCTGTGAATACTGTTGAACATGTGGATACTGTAGATAATCATTCTTGTCATGAATCCAACGCTGAATTTTTAAAGCTTCAAGATTCGTATAATACACTTTCAAAAAGTTTTAATGAGCTTCAACAACATTCTATATCTCTTGAAATTAAGAATCAATCTAAAAATGAAACTCTTTCAAAACTAAATGATGGTGGCAACTCTGTTGAGACAAGTGACAAGATGATTCAGATGGTTCAGAATTTAGAGGAAGAGATGATGAGAATTAAGAGAGAATTACTAGAAACAAAAACGGAACTAGAGGCTGCAGAGACTAAAAATCATGTCCTAGAAAATAGAATTAATTCTATACTAGGAGAGCGTGAACAACTAAGGCAGGGTGACTCACAAAATTCTGGTTCAATAGAAGAACGCCTCGCTTTTAATGCGACAGAACAAAAGTCATTAATTGACAAACTGAACAGGAAATGTGAGGAATCCTCGGACCAAAAAATTCAGCTCATAGACAAAAACATGGTTATAGCAGAATTAAAGGAGACACTTCAACTCAAAGGACGAGAAAGTGTTGATAATTCAGCTACTGTCTCTGCCTCGACCTCTAATGCTTCCAAACCCAACCCACGTGTGCTATATCGGGATCCAAAATTTAGGAAAAGTCCCACTAAGTTTGCCACATATATGAAAAATACTTTAGAACATCCTGATCTAGCTAGAGAGATTATTGATGAAATGCGTGAACGTGATCCCACAAGTCATAGCGTATATGAGCTTTTATTATATGTGGATCGCGTTCAGGACTGTTTAGCATACTTAGAGTACATTGGGCAACCGATATCTGTACCATCTAAACAACAAACCACCATTGCAATTACTCCATTTAATAAGACCCCAGGAGCTAAGCCCGTTTTAAACACACCCATCAAGGCTAAGTCAAAATCTGTAACTAATGTTCCCTTGGCTTCTACAGGAGTAACTGTTTCCACTAAGGCTAAAGGATCTCAAGAAAAGAAAGATAGGATCAAGCCTTCCACCAATAGGACTGAGAAGAAGAAAGTAGAAGTGCACCCTAGGAATGTTATTTCAGTTTTAAATAAAAAGAGTCATGTAGCTAAGACAAAAGGTTCTCTTTCTGAGTGGAAAACTAAGCAAAATGTGAATTCTAATGCGAAATGTTGGAATTGTAAAGAATGCATGTTTTCTCAGCGTCACGATTTATGCCTTGTTGATCACGTGAATGAAATGTATGCTATTAAGAACAATCTTGAATGGATTCCAACAGGGAATAAATTCACCCAAGTTGGGTGGCAACGGAAACCCACTGGTAAGACCTTTACTGCTAATGGAACTAAGTGCCCTTTAACTAGGATCACATCCACGGAAGTTAGGTCTAAGCGTCCTTTAAATAGGAACACTAGCACTAAGAAATGGAAAAAGCGCCCTTTAACTAGGTCTGCCCCCACTATTGTGCCTACCAGTGGTAATGTCCCCAGTAAAAAAGTACCTCAGAATACTAGACAACTAGAATCTAAGCCAACCACTAGTAAGAAAATCTGGAATCCTAAAGTTTCGTCTGATAGAAAATCTAAGATAATTATATCTATACTTGCTAACTCAGAAGAACAATTAGAATCCGATACATCGTCTGTGTTTTGTAATATTTTCAGGTCGTCCAAATTATTCTTTGTTATTTGGACTCGGGGTGCTCCAAACATATGACTGGAGACCGCTCGATGCTCAGAAATTTCGTCAGCAAGTTTCTAGGAACGGTTAAATTCGGCAACGACCATATTGCAAAGATTATGGGTTATGGTGAATACCAAATTGGGAATGTCACGATTTCAAGGGTTTATTATATGGAGGGACTTGGTCACAATCTATTCTCAGTAGGACAATTTTGCGATTCAAACCTTTGAAGTGGCCTTTCGACAACATACTTGCTTCATTCGCGATCTTGCAGGAAATGATCTGTTAAAGGGTTCTCGAGGGTATAATCTCTATACTTTGTCTATTCAAAACATGATGGCCGCCTATCCTGTTTGCCTACTCTCCAAAGCATCTAAGACAAAGTCATGGTTGTGGCATCGACGATTATCTCATCTTAACTTTGATGCTATTAACCTTTTGGCTAGAAACGAACTCGTTCGTGGTCTTCCAAAACTTAAGTTCGACAAGGATCACTTATGTTCCACGTGTTCTTTGAGGAAAAGCACCAAGAAATCTTACAAACCTAAAGCAGAAGACACCAACCAAGAACCACTGTGTCTTTTGCACATGGATCTTTGCGGGCCAATGTGTACGGCTAGTGTGAGTGGTAGAAAATACATCCTGGTCATAGTGGATGATTTCTCAAGGTTTACATGGGTAAATTTTTTAGCATCTAAGGATCAAGCACCAGAGTATATCATTACTTCCTTAAAGATGATCCAAGTACGTCGAAATGCTACTGTTCGCCGCATTCGGACTGATAACGGCACTGAGTTCGTTAATCAAACTCTTCGAAATTATTATGAAAAGGTTGGTATTTCTCATGAAACAACTGTGGCTCACACTCCACAACAAAATGGTGTCGTTGAAAGACGTAACCGTACACTTATGGAAGCTGCTCGAACTATGTTGATTTATGCGAATGCTCCTTTATTCTTATGGGCTGAAGCAGTGGCAACCGCATGTTATACCCAAAACCGCTCCATCATTCGTAAACATCACGGTAAAACTCCATATGAGCTACTTCATGGACACAAACCCGATATTTCATATCTTCATGTGTTTGGTGCACTGTGTTATCCAAATACAAATAGTGAGAATTTGGGCAAACTTCAACCGAAGGCTGATATTGGAATTTTTATTGGTTACTCGCCTGCAAAGAAAGCTTACCGAATTTATAACCGTCGTCTTGGCAAGATAGTAGAAACTTTGGATGTCGATTTTGATGAGCTGACAGCGATGGCTTCTGAGCAACACAGCTCTGAACCCGCATTACACGAGATGGGAACCGGTACAATCAGTTCCGGATTAATTCCCAACAATCCTACTTCTCCATCATTTATACCACCAACAAGGTCCGAGTGGGACAAGTTATTTCAACCTATGTTTGATGAATTCTTTGATCCACCGAGTAATGATTCTCCAGCACCTGTAGCAGTAGCTCCGATTCCCGAAGTTGTTGCTCAAGATAATGGAAATCTAATCTGAAGCATCTACTGTTACTCTTGAACCAGATTCCCATCCCCCACCAATTCACAAACAACACCTGAATCTTCACCCCCACTCGTTCCTAATGATGTTGAAGAGGATCTATATGATCACGATTTGGAATATGCTCACTTACAAGAGCTTCCTTTCTTTGGTTCACATATACCTGAAGACCCTACCAGTGCGTCTACCTCAGAGGAAGCTCCTGCAATCGTTCACTCCTGACCACCACGGATTGAAACTCACAACACAAAATGGACAAAGGATCATCCAATCCGCAATATTATTGGTGACATCGATCGACCAGTCTTAACACGCCATCAACTACAAGAACATGCATTATATTGCTATTTTGATGCATTTCTTTCAGACACTGAACCTAAAAACTGGCAACAAGCCATGACCAAATCATCATGGATTGAAGCCATGCAAGAGGAACTTAATGAATTCCAACGTCTTGAAGTGTGGGAATTAGTTCCGTTACCCAGCAACGTTGAAATCTTGACATTGTTGTGGGTATACAAGGTTAAACTCGATGAGTTAGGTAGTGTGCTGAAAAACAAAGCTAGATTGGTTGCTAGAGGTTACAAACAAGCTTTGGGTATTGATTTTGAAGAATCCTTTGCTCCTGTTGCACGATTGGAGGAAATTAGACTATTCCTTGCTTATGCTGCTCACATGAATATGATCGTCTACCAAATGGATGTTAAGACGACATTTCTTAATGGTGAATTAAGGGAAGATGTCTATGTAAGCCAGCCGAATGGATTCGTCAATTCAGAGTATCCTAATCACGTGTACAAGCTCAAGAAGGCTCTTTACGGGTTGAAACAAGCTCCACGCGCGTGGTACGATCTCTTATCGTCGTATCTCATCTCCAAAGGCTTTTCCAAAGGCAAAGTGGACCCAACATTATTCATTCTCAAGGAGGACAACGACATGATACTAGTACAAATTTATGTTGATGATATAATATTTGCTGCTACTAATCAACGTTTGTCTGACCGTTTTGAGAAAATTATGTCCACACGCTTTAAGATGTCGATGATGGGAAAAGTTTCATTTTTCTTAGGGTTGCAAATTTCTCAGAATCCCAGAGGCATCTTTATTAATCAATCCAAATTTGCTCTTAAATCATTAAAGAAATATCATTTTGAAAACTGTGACCCCGTGGATACTCCAATGGTGGAGAGATCCAAGTTAGATGAAGATAAGGAAGGGATAGCTGTCGATCCTAAACTTTATCGTGGAATGATCGGCACCCTTCTCTATCTGACTGCTAGCAGGCCTGATTTGCAATTTGCTATAGGCATGTGTGCCCGGTATCAGGCTTGGCCTAACGAAAAGCACTTACATGTTGTGAAAAGGATCTTTCGGTATCTAAAAGGAACACTTCATCGTGGTCTGTGGTATCCGAAGGATTCCTCTATTGCACTAATTTCATATGCAGATGCGGATTATGCCGGGTGTCAAGATACCAGACGTAGCACTTCTGGCAGTGTGCAACTTCTTGGAGATAGACTTGTTAGTTGGGCATAAAAAAGGCAGAAAAGCGTTGCGATATCAAGTATTGAGGCTGAATACATTGCTATGTCCGGTTGTTGTGCTCAAGTTCTTTGGATGAGGTCACAATTGACTGACTACGGTCTTGGATTCAACAAAATCCCGATGTACTGTGATAACAAAAGTGCAATCGCTCTATGCTGCAACTAGTTCAACACTCTCGAGCAAAGCACATTGACATCCGCTACCACTTCATCAAGGAGCAAGTGGAAAATGGAGTGATCGAACTATACTTCGTCAACACTGAGTATCAGCTGGCAGATATATTCACAAAGGCCTTAGATCGAGGACGTATCGAGTTTTTGATCGAAAAGCTAGGCATGAAATCATTCTCACCAGCGACACTTAAGGAGTTGGCAGAAGAATCTGAAGAATAGTAGTGGTAAACTATTCTCGAGTATCCTTTGATCGTGATTTTGTATATTATCGTATATATTTAAACCAACAAAAGAAAAATACAAAAATATAAAACATAGAAAAACCATAAAAAATATAAAACATAGAAAAACCATAAAAATATAAAACATAGAAAATCCATAAAAAATATAAAATCAAGAAAATCCAAAAGTATTTTTCGTTTTCAAATCGGGCATGTCTTTTAGTACGGTAATATTTACGGCTTTAGAAATGTTGATTAATATTGACACGACGCCATAAATAGAGTCCGTATAAAAGTTGTACAAGTTTTAAAACATGCCCATTATGGCTTGTAGTTATTTCTGACTGCAACCCGCTTTTCGCATTAAAGTCACGTATTTCGTTTGAAAACGTTGGCTCACAACGGGAATTAATTTTCTCGGGCAAGGTTTACTTGAAAACCTTATAAGGGACTAAGTTTACTTTATAAGTTGGTCTAACACAAATTAGTGTACGTTTCAGTGCACTTATTTTGTTAAAATAAGAGAAATCTTATTGCCCTAGAATCGTTTCAGAAAATCATTAAACAGAAAAGGTCTTCTTAGATATTTGTCCCATTAAATGCAATGACTACAGCTCTTTAAATAGAAAACGGGTCACCAATTGAGGGGGAGCAAATATCATATCATTTTGAACATGATCTGGTCTTCATATTATCTTGTCTGTCATCTTATCTTATGTGCATTATGTGCAATGTGTGCCTTGTATGGAGTTTGTTTTGAGTTGGCATTAGGTTTTATTGGCGTGTCTCATTAGTCGGGATATTGTGTTGTTAACTAGTTTTAATAACTAGTTTTCTTACATATGTCAAAACTGGGAGGACCAATTTGCAATTTTTGCAAAGTTGGTTAGAAAATATTAACTTTAGTCAAAACCTTCCTCCCCCATTTCTTTGTTTATCCCGACTGCCATTCTCACACACCCCATATTATTTTCTGCTGCCATTAACTATCTCAAGCCCTTGCATCATATCGTTTCCTGTGCGTTATTGATGTGCTCATCCTCTAGGTAACATTGAATACATGTGCTTAACCATTTTGTGCGATATTCTGTGCTAATCTTTGGTTATTCTCGGTTGTACCATTTGATCTAGGGTTTCGGTGTATAAAGTTGATAAACATCATGTTTAATAGAGGGGATTTAATCTTTATCACGTATTATAAACTAGTTTTGCTCTAATTTGATTATAACAGCCTAAAAGCCATATAAATCGTTAAGAATTAGATCCACCTCGTAAACTCCGCCCAGATTCCGATGAGAGAAGGTTTTAGATTCCGATTGGTTATTCCGATCGGTCATTCTGATCGTACATTCAGATTGGACATTCCGATTGGATTTTTTAATTAGATCATTCCGATCGGTCATTCCGATCGGACATTCAGATTGGACATTCCGATTGACTGTCCAATAAGTCATTCCGATAAGATCATTCAGATTGGACATTCCGATTGGGACGCTGACATTCCAATTAGATCATTCCGATAAGATTATTCCGATTGGGACACAAGCATTCCGATTATGGTATTCCGATTGGGTCATTCAGATTTGCAAATTGACATTCCGATGAGGACTATGTCATTCCGATAAGGACATTCCAATTGGGATATTGACATTCCGATTGGGCATTCCGATTTGGGACTTTCAGATTAGAGATTCTTCCATTTAGACATTCTGATTAGGTATTTTCCAAAGGGTATTCCGATAAGATTAGTGCCTTGTGTTGCTAGTTTGTTCCTTAGATAAGTGGTCTTATAGAATTTGCGAAAAGATTTTTGTTGTATCATCACCTTAAGTTAGTATGCTTTTACACTATGCACTTGCCTTAGACTATCTAATGAGTTCGACCTAAATTACATTATTTCCTTATAAGGCTTTAAGTAAATTAGGGCCACTTTCACGAAACCAAGTTTTATTGAAATTAATTAATTTTATCTCATAAGAATACTTGAAAGGTTTCTTATTACAGAAGTTCATCTTATTTAATAAGTTGACTCCTCTGTAAACAAAAGAGATACAAATTACTTATTCAATGTCTTGTGTTTTGTTTCCAGGCCATGGAAGACAAAGTTTCATCATTGTCTTGCCCTCTGTTCAAGCCTACTATAGTTTGGGTTGAGGAAAATCCTACAATTCCTGACGTAGTAATTGAAACTAAACCAAAACCCACTGAAGTTTTGGTTGAATCTAAACCAAGACCTACTGAGGTGTTAGTAGAAATGAAACCTAGACCTACTGAGGTTCTGGTTATGACAACCAAGAAATCCAAATATTTTAAGAACTAATGCTAGGTCGTTATCCATTTAGAATAAAATGTCTTTGGCATGTCTGTCATTAGTCTAAGTGTGTTGTTGTATGTAAGGACCTAGTCCATCTGAACCATGTTTGTATGTTGTTTCTCTATAATATGTGGTAATAATTGTTATGCTTTATTCCCTATGCTTCAACTTGGTATAGACTTAAGATATATATATATATATATATTTTGTGTATATCATTTGTGCTTATGTCATCAAAGCAGGAACCATGTCAATTACCAGAGAACAACAACAACAATCAGACCTCGCATTAGTACCACTTAGTGTCCGACTACCACTTGCAGAGAACAACTTTCGTCTGAGAGAGGATTTTGATCCAAAAATAGCAGCTTTCAAAGTTGCAATGGACATTCTTGACATGTCACCCATTAAAGATGCACTTAGAGCTACTGCATCAGTTCCTGAGATATACATTCATGAATTTTGGGCCACAACATTGATTACCGCAGCAAAGGAAGCATCTAAGATATCGATCACTTTCAAAATCAACAAGCAAAACTTTACTATTGATTTAAATCAATTCAGGAAATTGTTCAAGTTTCCCAAATTAGCAAAAGGAGAAAAGTTTGTGCCCAATCCAAAAACAGATGAAGTGCTTCGAGTAATTAGAGCTCTAAACTATGAGGGTAACATTCAAAATCTATCTCAGTTCTCCACTGCACGCATTGGTCAACCATGGAAAGCACTCGTTACCATCATAACCAGGTGCCTCACTTCAAAGGCTCGTGGTTATGACCAACTGAGACCACCTCAGGCTCATATACTTTGGGGCATATACACTGCATCTAAAGTAGACTATGCTCTACTTCTTTGGGAAGAAGTGTGTTACCAATTCACCGGTACCAAAAAGAAATCACTGCATCTTCCGTTTCCAAGGTTCACAAAACTTATCATCAACCATTTCATGAAGAGTGTTCCTTCTATTGACAAGCGTGGAAACTTCTTCTACCATACATTAGATGATGACCATGTGTTGGATCAGATAGGTGACGAGAAACATTCCACTAAGTACTCACTGCTTCCAGCTTTAGTGCCTGACACAATGATCAATGACGGGATCAAGGACAGTGAACCTTACAAACAAATGCTCCTGGACATTGAAACAAAATTTAAAAAAGCAAACGCAGATCCATCCGAAAAGCAAAAGGGTAAAAGGAAAATGACTGTTGTCAAACTCCAAAAGACTTCCTCACCCCAAACCAAAGGTAAAGCTAAAGGGAAAGAGAAACTACGTGATGAAGATGCAGATGAATAAGATCATTTAGTACAAATGTCTAAAGAAAAACAGATGCGAATAGCACAAAAGTTAAGTAGGATGGAGGCACAGAAAACCGGTAGTGGTTCTAGATCAAAAACTCCTGCCGAGTTAGCACTAGAAGCTTTTGGAGATCCAGACGATTCAAACGATGAAGAAGAACAAGATCTCAGACTAGAGAAAGAAATCACAGACCCAACAAATCAAGATGATGACAACGTCGATGATTATTTCAACTATGATTTTGAAGATCAAAATTTAGAAGGTGGAGAAGATATGGAAACAATTCTGTACATGGACGTCAACCTTAGCAAACCACTTCCAACTCCTTCATCAATGATAGCAGCAGACGATGCTCATCTGACGTTGTTTCATATCCAACAACAAATACCCCCTCCACCACCAGCCTTCAGCACTGTTGTAACAACCGTCCCTCCGATTGAACCTACAATCGAGACCACTCAACCTGTATCAACCACCACCCAGGTAATTACACCAACGCCGCCACCGGTCATCAATCAACCTGTATCAACCACCATCCATGTAATTACACCTACGCCGCCACCGGTCACCCATCAACATGTACTATCCACCACCCAAGTGATTACACCAACGCCTCCACCGATTGTCAATCCTCCTGTACCAACCACTGCCCCAGTGATTGTACCAACATCGCCATCTATCCTCGAACAACTTGTACAAACCACCATCCACTCCACAACCTCTTTAGCAATTGCCGTAACTACTCCACCAACAACAACAGCAGTACAACTACCATCCACTTCCACTCCATTTCTCACAATCAATGATCCACTCATTCAGCATCTCCAAAAGCAACTGGAAACACAGTCAAAACAGATTGCGTCACTGGAGGCAAGGATAACTCCTAATAGCTCACGTGCAGAAAGAGCACAAAAACGTGATGACTCCAAAATTCAAGAAACATTTGTAAATGTCATAAGACTTCAAAAGCAACACAAAGAGTTTCTTGCTGAAAAGGACGCACGTGACAAAGAAAATGCTGCATTTCTCAACTCCATCAATGATTCCATGACTAACATCATTCAGCGTGAAGTTAGGTCATGTGTACATCAGGAGCTTCAAGCATTATTCACAAATTTCCCTACTAACTTACAGTTAATGCAGACTTTGGAGACTCAGTTAACCAACAGTGAGTCACCAATAACAAAAGCTCAACACGAATTACAAAGAGCTCTTAGTAAGGTCATAATGGAAGCTTCCAACACATCACCAGTAGAAGACACTGAAGTTCCCCAATCTTCCAAGAAACTGAAATGTCAGGAGTCTGAAAATAACGATGAAGCAGAAAATGAGGAAGAAGAGGAAAAGAATGAGGAGGAGAAAGAACATTCTGATAAGAATGAAGAAGAAGAGGACGAGGACGAGGATGAGGATGATGACGAGGACGAGGATGAGGATGATGACGAGGACGAAGATGAGGACGATGAGGAGGATAAGGATGAGGATGAGGATGACGGGGAAGACGAGGATGACGATAGTGATGCGGATGACGGTAATGGGAATGGTAAGGATAAGGAGAAAGGGGATGGTGATAAGGATGAAGGTAATGGTACCAATGGAGAAGAATCTGAAGAATCCAAGAATGGTGATGAGGAAGAGGAAGAAAGTGATGCACGTTCAAAAGAAAAAGTTGGCGATAAACAAGCTGAGAGTGAAAACATTACCACTGACGAGCATGGTGAAACCACTAACACCACCACAAGTAAGTCATCTGAACTGGTTCTTACTAGTGTATCACAAGAAGATCCTGTACTACCACTGGTACAAGACGAACCAATGATTGAAGACGAACCATCACCGTCTGTGGAACATCACTCTCCACCGCCTACTCCTGTTTAGCATCACACAGAAACAGCCACAGGTACATCTTCTATACCGGTTCCTACTAATGTATCATCAACATCACCTGTAGAACACGAACCTATGCAAGAAGATGACCCGATACCATCTGTGATACATAACTCTCCACCTCAGCACTACATTGATATGGATATTGACGAATTAAATCAACCAGATCCTGAGTTTGCTGATACGTTCACTATTAATGAGACGGTTCTCGTACAGCCATGGCTTACACAGGCAGCAACCGCACGTACAGTTTCTGACAGTGAAAAGGCGGATCTCACACAATTCCTCAATAATCCTATCGACTTCTCTGGATTCTTGATGGATAAATATGGAGTGCCTAGCATTGATACAAATATTCTTCAAACAACGATCAAAGACAAGAACTTCTAGGCTTCCATGAAGATTGCCGAAACTGAGGGAGAATATCATTTCAATGAGCTAATGAAAGCAATCAAGTCAACAGCATCAGGTGAACAAGCTCCAATCCTTCTTCCACTAACACCTTCAGTTATTGCAGCAGCCAAGAATCTGCCAATGCAATACTTCACCAACCGTGATCTTGACTACTTAGAAATCGGAGCGGACAAGTATGCTACATCCTTAACAATGGGCAAAGCAGTAAATTTGGAAGATATCCCTTGGATTGAAGATAAAGTTTAAGACCTATGGAGAAAAAAGCTTGTCAAAGAATATGATCAATATGCGGAATTAGGCATCTCACATTGGCGGGGCAACAAGAAGTCGACTTACTACTTCTATAATCACACCAAGAAAGATACACCTATACTTGCAACCCGTCGAATCTCAAGCATACAGGGAGTTAGCTTTCACCATATATTCGGATATTCGTATTTGAAAGATATCAGGTTCAAGCGAGAAGACGGTAAGACTTATAGTGTCAGTGAAGGGGATCTTCAATTCTTACGACTTGAGGATATTGAAGATTTTCTACTCCACTTGGCTCAAGGCAAGGTTCCTCACTTAGACCCCGATGAAGTCATAGCCCTAAGCCCCAACATTCGCCAATTCACTCGTAGAATTGTGATCAAGCAAAATGTTGAAGATTTACAACTCGGGGTAGAGAGTTATCAATCTAGGCTATATCTAGAACGACCTCACACAACACCAATGAGTCGTTTTCACCAAGTTAAGGAACCATACATGGGTACACTTAAACCAGAGATGGGCATATTTTACCTGAATGAAGCAGAGGTCATGCAATACATGCGACTCTCAGAACTGCACAAGTTCAGCGATGGCACTTGATAGTTGTAAAATTAGACACTTGCTTTAGGAAAAACAAGCACCGAATATAGGGAAGTAAGCACGACGATTTAGGAAAACCGTGTGTAAATGACCCTAAAGTGAGTTCGTTCTCGAGGAGGCTAGTGCATTGTGTAATGAAATGATTAATGGTTTGTGATTATATTGAGAAAAAGAAAATAGAAATGGGGTGAGGAGAGAATGACGGTTACGTAGACGGATTACAATAAGACGAAAAGGTCGTACACGTAAAACCGTAAAAAGCTACAAATTAAAATTTAAACCTAAAAATTAAATAAAAGTTAAAAGTAAGTCTAAAATAATATAAATAAGAATAAAAATCCAATAAAAATATTTTAAAACCTTTTATTAATTAAATATTCAATTTTAAATGCTAATTAAAGCCCTAAAATTAAATATAATTAATAAAATGTCCAAAATATTATTTTATTGAACAAATAACTTACTTATATTATCTAAAGACTAAAAAGTATTTTTCCTAAATTTTAAAAACTATTTTTCTATTTTTAAATCACTAAAAACTATTTTTAAACCAACATAATTATAAAAAATAATAAAATAATGCCAAAAATAATTTGACACTTTTAAAAATCCTAATTTACTCTAAGGAACAGTAGAAAAATGAAAAAAGTTTGAAAAATATAAATTTTTTCACTAAAGGACAAAAACAGTTATAATAAATAAAACCCTAATTAAACTAAATTAATTCTAAAAAATAATTTAAAAATGAACAGTAAAAACTTTTTAAACTAAAAATCTTAAATTATTTTTCTAAGTGTCAGAAAAATCTTAAAACTGAAAAATAAATATTTTTGTCACTAAAAGACAAAAATAGAAATTAAAAAGTTAATTTAAAATAGCTATTAAATGTAAAAAATATAAAATGAACAGTAACAAAAAATCTATTTAAACAGAAAAATCAAAAATAAAATTAGAAAAATAATGAAACTAATTTGGAAGTCTAATTCCAATTTTAACCCACAAAAGACAAAAAACTAAAAACCTGATAGTGACATGTGCAAAGGATTTGTCCTTTAGCTTGGCAGGGTTAACTTGTGTATTAGCAGGGGGAACTATGTTCCCACTTATAGTGCAAATAAAAGGCCAGTTGACCAATAAGCTTAGGGAAGCATTGTGAGGGCTTGTTTTTGGACAACAAGGCACTCCCACAACCAGTTGGGTTGTGGGAAGTCAAGAGCAACACAAAAAACACACAAGTCTTTCACAAAATCAAGCACAAAATGGCATAGAAAGTGACTGATTAAGCTAATAGGTTTCTGATGAATAGTGACCTGATTCAAATGGCACAATAATGAATTTCACTTGCTCAAATCTTGCACACAATCCAACAAAATGACTTAAAACCTACTCCCAATCCTGATTCACCCTATGATCTAACAATGAACAAGCTTTAAGGCACAATTCCTCACAAAACAGGCAGAAATGGGGCTTAATTTGTTTGGCTATTTTTACCAAAAATATAACATGCAAATTTCTGATTTAAACACACCAAGCTAACAAGAACAATACACCTATACCTAATAATCCAAAGAGAGTGAGTATGAGTGGTTTATAACAGATTTATAACTTCTTAAACCTATTAAATCCCTAATCCCAAACACCCCTTAATATCTAAAAATCAAAATTAACCAAGCAAACCTATTTAAACCTACACAAATCTGATTCAAACTTAACCTATCATGCATATAAACCTAGCACAAACATGAACAAACATATAAACCAACACTTAGACAAATTTCATGCACTTTTCACCAATATCACATAAATCACACAAATCACTAACTAGAAAACTGAAAACAAAGAACAAGGGATTTACCTTGTGGGACCTACAATCCAGGTCCCACAATGGCTGAAAAGCCACCTCCAACAAGCCTGGGCTTGTGCAGAACCTTTTGGAAAACAAGCTTCCAATGAAAATCTGCTAAGATCAATAAAGGTGAATAACAAAAATCTAATTTCTTTCTTCAAAAATCTTTTACAAACCAATAAACCTTGGATCCAATGAATACGTTTTAAAGCAAGTATAAATTCAGAAATCCAATAATCCAAGTCCACTTTCACTTCTTTGGAACCTTGAATTTCTGAAAATATCAAAACCTTTCTTATAACTCTTTGAAAACTGAAACTCAAAACGTTTTACCAAATAATGATGGAACTCAGATTCATCACAAGCTAATACCAACTTTTATACAAAGGAAAAGGAATTACTTTTTTTAACAAATACCAACTTTCATTAATTTTAAAAAGGGGTTACAAAACTTTGAAAAATCTGGAACAACTAAATGAGGCACAAGTCGCCTCATTATATACAACTGATAGAAGGTCCTAGAATGTCTAAAACCCTAATGAAGAAAAACCCTAAAAAGCCCTTGAGTTGAAAATTTTGAATCTCAGTCAAAATCCTTCCCATGTGATTTTGTTGGAGTTTAGTGAAGGCCAGCTGTGTTGAGATGATCTTAGCCATTAGATGCATAGTAGGGACCAAGAAATTCCACATAACCGTTGATATGGTCGGGTATTGGGGCTTGGGGAAAGTGACGGGTGCAGGGGAGGGTCCTACAGGACACATGGGTGTGTCTGGGTCATGGTTTTGTTGTGGATTTTGGTGACAAAAAGGTTAATTAGTGATCTGGAAATATTAAGCAAAAACCCCTTTGGATTAAAGAAGATTGAAACTGGGTAAATTAGGGTTCTTGGGGTGTTTAAGGGATGTTTAATCCGTTTTTTGGGGGTGGTTTATTTAAAAAGTGTGTTAGGAGGGAAAATTAAATAATCAGTTAATACTGATTATTTAAGTTTGAGTGGATTGTTGACGTGGGAGGGAGAGTGAGGTGGTGGATGCTGATTGGTGTTGGAGGATGACATGGCTGGATGATTGGTGGTGGTGTGTTTGAATGTCTGGCAAAAACAGTCCCTAAACTCCCAAGTGTTCTCCATTTAGTAATAATCAGCCACAAAACCTCTTTCCTTTGTAAATAACTTTGCCAACTTGTCAACTTTGGCACAATAACTTTTCAAGCTTGTTAACAAGGACCATTAATGCATATTTTGGATTCTTCAAGGGCATAACTTGTATAATCTTCAAACATGGAGGTCTTCTTTTGCCAATGATGATTTCTTCAAGGTCTTATCTTGCCAAATCTTCAAAAATGAGGGACTAAAGTTGCCAATCTTCAAAACTTCAAGGGCATTTTTGTAAATTCCATACTAAGGTCTGGTTCATTGTGCGACTTCGTTTCCCGTGTTCATTTTTGATTGATTCTTGTGATCTTTTTGCCATTTCCTCAATATCCGTACCTAAAATACACAAGCAACAAACACGAGAATATATTTGGCATATTCAATGATATTTAATACATTTTAAGCCCAAATTGGACGATGAGACTATGTATAAAAGCAGTCTCATCACTCCCCCATACTAAACCATTGCCGTGCCCTCACGCAATGCTAGAATAAAGTATCGTAGCACCTCCAAAATTTAATTTTATTCACTTTGTTGAATGATAAACTAGCTACACTACCACTATTGCTACAACTACTTGCGTTTTAGACATAATGTATGATTTTCATCGCAAAATGGGACGTTTAGGTTCATAGAATAAGAACACGTGAATGCTTCGTTAGAAATAATTTTATCGTCCTCGATTTTCACCCCAATTCCATGCCAAGCGTGCAACCAGATCATTTTCATTATAAGTTAGTAATGCTAACACTACTCATATGCCCTAATCACGTACTTATCCTCCCATTATTCCTAAGTTGTATCTCTTATATTTTATTTTGTCTTGAATGTTTCACGAGGATACATTGTTTGACTTATGCGATAATTGAGATTTAGGTCTAAAAATAGAGTCCTAACGGTGCAACTAAGACCATCAAATAAATAACCCCTCCTAATAGACAACGATGTCAAAAAAGTAAGTTGACAAGAAGAATCGATAAACACGGTTTTATAACGGTTTTGAACATGAGACTTATTACCAAGACTTTTATACGCCCCCTAACGGGAGGGCCTTATTATCTTTGGTTTACCTCCATCTTTTATTCAACTTCGCCATGAAGCTTTTATTATGACTTCGGTCTTGCCTTGCCTTTTATTATCCGCCTCACTGGTGGTTTTATTAGCCAAAGACGTATATCCTCACGCTAAGGCGAATTTTGGATCTTTAAAGCTTCGAAGATTAAGGCTTGATTCACTTTCAATTTTGCATAGATTTTTCGGCCTTGTGGGGCTTCAAATTGTTTGCTAGATTTAGGTGAGCACTTGAAATCTTATTATTGGGTGAAGCTTTTGATTATTCGTGTGCCAATACTTCAAAACCGTGACGTTGGCGATACCTTAATGTCTTCCCAATTTAATTACACGGAAACTACTAGAAAAGACCAGAAACCCAACAATCCTAACTAAACCGCTAAGTCAATATTTATTAAGCAAAAAATATTTACATGCGAAGGGAGAATAAGCAAACAACGAGAACACATGAGTTTTTGAAAGAATACGAGTACTCTACGTTTAGCATAGTAACTTATAATTAACCCTATCATTTCTCGTCCTCATTTAAGAGACTTAGCCTAATGTGTAGTTAAGGAATCAAAGCTAAGTGCTCAACACGCACGGTCGAGTCAAAAATTACTCTTATTCTCGCCATCGGAAAACCTACATTCGTGTCTTCAAACACTTATAAAACATGAGAAAAATTTTAAAATTTGGCCATTTTTAGCCTTATTTTGCAATAAAACGATAAACAAAAAGATAAACTTTGGAAAGCGTGAAGGTTTGGCAAGGCATGTATCTATTCACCCCCCCATACTAAAGTTAAACATTGTCCTCAATGTTTCTAGTCTAGGGGTGCAAACACCCCCATACTAGAGACGTAGTCGAATGCCTAATCTAGCATGGAAAGGGTGTAACCAATAAATTAATAGTCGTTTATGAAGTGTGCTATAAACCTAAGGTTAGAACATCAAAGGATATATCATTTGGATATTGAGAAAGTCTTCAAAGCAAACGATCAAGTGCTCCCATAAACGAACACGAGAGGCTCTAATCGTGAAGATCATGATCTAAAAGCCACAATTCACAAACAACCACGGAACAAAGGTTGGAAGGGCACTAATCCCCTCTCATTAAACTAATTAGAAAGCAATAATATGTACATGGATAAGCATAGGTCTCCCCCACGAGGCACCTTGTTTTTGATAACCGAGTCAAAAGCTCGACTCGAATCCCCATAAATGTGATCATTTAGGGATAATCATGGTGTGGTCAATTTTTGGTGGGGCTTACATGGTAAACAAGGCCCAAAAACAACCGGTATTAAGGACTAAGTCCTTTGATGGTGCAAAATACCGGGATCGAAGATGGCGTTCTCGTTTTCATTGGAAAAACAAATCAACGCCACTCCATCATGTGCCAACACAAACCCAAAGGGTTTCAAGAAAATAGATGAGAAGAAATAGAAGGGTGGGACAATGGGTAAGTCATAAAAACATTGAGCTACTCGAGGTAGACTCGCACCAATAAAATAGAAAGATTTTCCATTTATTGCATCGATGGAAGACCGGGATTTCCCTTTATAAGCAATTCCATGATCAAATATCTCGTCCTCGATGGAGAAAGGGGAGGGAACATAAGGGGCTTCCCCACACTAGGTCCACACAAAGCATCGTCAAAAGGAGAAGACGAGCTTGTAGTACTCAATACACGTGGTGATGACAGAGTTAGCATTGTAGAAAAATCTTTTAAATCCAATTAAAATTTTTTCCCTTTTTCATCTTTTAAACTCTCCTTATGAAAACCCGACTTAATTATGTCAAAAATATTTGGTGTTTCTAAAACAATGTTAGTCACACTAAAAATTCTCACATTTGAAAACCGTTTTGGTAAAGGTGGTGGTAAGTTCTCAAAACGTTTGTCAACAAAGAAAACTTCCCCATCGGGATCAACATATTCATCATTCGAAGAATCATTCGTGATTGGAATCGTAGGCTTAACACTCTTAACCTCCACCGGCGGAGGGGACGGAAAATCGTTTTTATCATCAACTCCTAAAACTCTTTTTGAAATCTTTTTACAAATGTTTTTGATGGGACTAACATTGTTCAAAGACGTGATAGAATACACATGAGAAAGTGTGGAGTTTTGAGTTGCATTAATGACGAGTTCTTCCTCATTGAAACGAAGAGTGATTTTCCTAACATGCACATCAATAAGTGCTCTCGAGGTATCCAAAATGATCGACCTAAAATTAGAGGAACTTTAGAATCGATGGGAATATCAACAACAATAAAGTCCACGGGATAGTAGAACTTTCCAACTTTCACGAAGACGTCCTCGGCTACTCCACAAGCTAGAATCGTAGAATGATCGGCCATCTCGATTGACATTCTTGAAGGAGTGAGATTGGGAAGATTGAGCGACTTAAAAATCTCAAGAGGCATAAAATTAATACTAGCACCAAGATCGGCCAAGGCGTAGCATTCTTCCATATCTTGTATAGCACATGGGATTAAAAACTTGCCGGGATCACCGACTTTTTGAGGTATGCGGCTAAGAAAAACCGATGAACAACTAGACGATTTTTGTAATTTCTCTTTGTTATTCAACATACTTTTGAAGTTCGCGGCAAATAGAGGCATCATGACCAAGGCGTCGGTAAAACTTATATTAAAATGCAAGTCACGAAACATTTTCATAAAAAGTTCAAATTGATAATTATTTCGTTCTTGTGCCTTTTCCTTGTTTCGTCTTGAAGGGTAAGGTAAGGGTGGTGTGGGTTGGGGCATAGGCAAAGGCCTTGGAATCTCAGGTTCCATGATTGGTATTGGTTCAACCGTAGGTGTGGTTTGAGCGGTACTTCGTGGGCTTGGAATTTGCTCCTTTTCTACCACCACCTCGGGTTCTTTCTCTTTTTCCTTCTCCATAGAAGTACTTGGACGAGAAATGGGTTCTTTGAAAGTTTTACCACTACGAGTAGTAATAACCTTCAATTCTCCTTTCGGGTTCACGATGGTATCACTAGGAAGACCACCCGAAGAAGAAGGTTTACACATGATAGCTTCAAACATTTTTCCCATTCGGTCTTCAAATTTAGATTGCCTAGCATCCGCTTTTAACAACTCTTGCTTAATCTCATGTTGACCTTGCTCCATTTTTTGTTGATTTTGTTGGAGTCGTTGAACATTTCCTTCCATTTTATTAGCATGAGTCTTAAGTTCATTAGCAAGTTCGTTTTTGAGCTCGTTTTTCAACTCGGATCTTAAGCTAACCATTTCACGTTGCATATTATCAAACTTAGCATCGTTTGCTTTTGCATAATTCAAAAATTCTCCTTGAAGATTTTTGGTGTGATCATTTTGAAAACCTTGTGTGGTAGTTTGAAAATCACGGTTTTGGTTTTGGTTTGAAATTTGCCCATTTCCGCTTTGATAATTACCCTTGTTGTAGTTACGTTGATTGCCTTGATAATTACTACCTTGATTGTTGTTTCGATAGTTATTAGCATTTTGATTTGGTGGAGCTTGATTTTGGCGGGAACCTTGACCATTTTGGTTGTAAGTTCCCGTTGCTACATAAGCACTCGAAGTGTTACCATCCGCGGTAATGCACTCGGAAAGATCATGAGCTCCACCACAAGACAAACAACTCTTAGCAACCGCTTTAACTGAAGCGGAATTCGAAGCTTCTTGAGCTTTCCAATGGGACATAAGGTTAGCAAATCTATCAAAAAATCGATTTTCCTCATTAGCTTCATCATGTAAGGCATTAATGCTACGAGACGATGATGACGATGATGAACCCAATTTGGCAACACTCGGTGTGTTACGAGGGCTATAAACCTTAGACCTATTTTAAATTATCACCAAAGCTTCCTCAACCGTTTTACACAAAAAATTACCACCCGCGGCAGCATTTAAATAATCTCTTTCATGATCATTAAGTCCATTGTAAAACGTGTCAATTTGATGCAAGTCGGAAAGACCGTGATGAGGACATTCATGTAACATCTCCTTAAACCTATTCCAAGCCGTTGAAAAACTTTCATTACATTCTTGTGAAAAATTTGAAATCTCGTTTTTCAAATGCGTAGTCTTAGAGGGCGGAAAAAATTGGTTTACAAACTTAGACACGAGATCCTTCCACGTCAATATAGAATTGGGTGGCTCTTTCTCTAACCAAATTTTAGCGGGCCCCGCTAAAGAATACGGAAAAAGCATCATCTTAATCGAGTCATTCGAGACATCCTTAAATTTGCAAGTAGCGGTAAGACGATTAAATTGGCGGATATGGTTGTGTGGATTGTCCTTCTCATCACCACGGAATTTGTTGTTTTGGATCATCGACAACAAAACCGTTTTCACCTCAAAATTCTCCGCAAGGATAGCGGGAATCACAATAGCCTCTCCATAACCCTCGGTGGGTGCTTGAAGTAACTCCATCATAGTTCGATTCGCCATGGTTGGTGCTTCTCTTACAATGGGTTCGTCAATAGGAGACTCCTCACTAGAATGATTGGGAGTGGGAGTTTTGTTCTTTCGTTTACGTGTACGTTTTGCTTGATTACGAGTTAGCATAAATGTCACGTACAACGAGGGGACGAGCAAAGAAGATTCTTTTTGGTGTTTTTAACTTTTTCAATTTTTTTGGATTTTTGATTGTTTTTACTTTTTTTGGATTTTTGAAATTGTATTAGGTAGACAATAATCTACAAATCTCCTCCTTAATCAAATCTCTCGATTAAAGAAGCCTCAAGGAATGAAAACGATCACATGAAGTGAACGCCTTCGATGACTTTAGAACGTTGGTGGAACACCAAATCGTTCAAGAGGGTTTAATCAATGAAACCAAGAAAATATATATGATATGTAATAATACTTTGGGCGGCAAAACCCTCGATTAGCTTTCAAAATCAAATACTCACAAGCAAGCGAGGAAACGAGGCGGCGCGAAGCACTTAAGAGCCTTTTTCCTTAGGATATATTTTATAATATCCGCCTTATACCCACCTTATAGTTTGTATTTTCAAAATCGAGCTTCTCGAAAGTATTTATCTATTTTTGCCTTTTTCTTTGGTTTGAGATTCGAATACAATGATTGGGTAATGACCTCCCAAGTCAAGGTTGTGATTTCTCACGTATTTGGAGTACTTGTAAATTTAATGTTCTACGTATACACTATAGTAATAGTATTCACAAAAAAACGAAAAACCGATAATACGTATTAGTAGAGTGCTACTAATACAAATAATTATTATGACTATATAAAAACAACAATTGTTCAAATCAAAAACACAACACGCCTCCCCGGCAGCGGCGCCAAAATGGTAGTTGTAAAATTAGACACTTGCTTTAGGAAAAACAAGCACCAAATATAGGGAAGTAAGCACGACGATTTAGGAAAACCGTGTGTAAATGACCCTAAAGTGAGTTTGTTCTCGAGGAGGCTAGTGCGTTGTGTAATGAAATGATTAATGGTTTGTGATTATTTTGAGAAAAAGAAAATAGAAATGGGGTGAGGAGAGAATGACGGTTACGTAGACGGATTACAATAAGACGAAAAGGCCGTACACGTAAAACCGTAAAAAGCTACAAATTAAAATTTAAACCTAAAAATTAAATAAAAGTTAAAAGTAAGTCTAAAATAATATAAATAAGAATAAAATCCAATAAAAATATTTTAAAACCTTTTATTAATTAAATATTCAATTTTAAATGCTAATTAAAGCCCTAAAATTAAATATAATTAACAAAATGTCCAAAATATTATTTTATTGAACAAATAACTTACTTATATTATCTAAAGACTAAAAAGTATTTTTCCTAAATTTTAAAAACTATTTTTCTATTTTTAAATCACTAAAAACTATTTTTAAACCAAAATAATTATAAAAAATAATAAAATAATGCCAAAAATAATTTGACACTTTTAAAAATCCTAATTTACTCTAAGGAACAGTAGAAAAACGAAAAAAGTTTGAAAAATATAAAATTTTTCACTAAAGGACAAAAACAGTTATAATAAATAAAACCCTAATTAAACTAAATTAATTCTAAAAAATAATTTAAAAGTGAACAGTAAAAACTTTTTAAACTAAAAATCTTAAATTATTTTTCTAAGTCTCAGAAAAATCTTAAAACTGAAAAATAAATATTTTTGTCACTAAAAGACAAAAATAGAAATTAAAAAGTTAATTTAAAATAGCTATTAAATGTAAAAAATATAAAATGAACAGTAACAAAAAATCTACTTAAACAGAAAAATCAAAAATAAAATTAGAAAAATAATGAAACTAATTTGGAAGTCTAATTCCAATTTTAACCCACAAAAGACAAAAAACTAAAAACCTGATAGTGACATGTGCAAAGGATTTGTCCTTTAGCTTGGCAGGGTTAACTTGTGTATTAGCAGGGGGAACTATGTTCCCACTGATAGTGCAAATAAATGGTCAGTTGACCAATAAGCTTAGGGAAGCTTTGTGAGGGCTTGTTTTTGGACAACAAGGCACTCCCACAACCAGTTGGGTTGTGGTCAAGAGCAACACAAAAAACACACAAGTCTTTCACAAAATCAAGCACAAAATGGCATAGAAAGTGACTGATTAAGCTAATAGGTTTCTGATGAATAGTGACCTGATTCAAATGGCACAATAATGAATTTCACTTGCTCAAATCTTGCACACAATCTAACAAAATGACTTAAAACCTACTCCCAATCCTGATTCACCCTATGATCTAACAATGAACAAGCTTTAAGGCACAAATTCCTCACAAAACAGGCAAAAATGGGGCTTAATTTGTTTGACTGTTTTTACCAAAAATATAACATGCAAATTTCTGATTTAAACACACCAAGCTAACAAGAACAATACACCTATACCTAATAATCCAAAGAGAGTGAGTATGAGTGGTTTATAACAGATTTATAACTTCTTAAACCTATTAAATCCCTAATCCCAAACACCCCTTAATATCTAAAAATCAAAATTAACCAAGCAAACCTATTTAAACCTACACAAATCTGATTCAAACTTAACCTATCATGCATATAAACCTAGCACAAGCATGAACAAACATATAAACCAACACTTAGACAAATTTCATGTACTTTTCACCACTATCACATAAATCACACAAATCACTAACTAGAAAACTGAAAACAAAGAACAAGGGATTTACCTTGTGGGACCTACAATCCAGGTCCCACAATGGCTGAAAAGCCACCTCCAACAAGCCCGGGCTTGTGCAGAACCTTTTGGAAAACAAGCTTCCAATGAAAATCTGCTAAGATCAACAAAGGTGAATAACAAAAATCTGATTTCTTTCTTCAAAAATCTTTTACAAACCAATAAACCTTGGATCCAATGAATACGTTTTAAAGCAAGTATAAATTCAGAAATCCAATAATCCAAGTCCACTTTCACTTCTTTGGAACCTTGAATTTCTGAAAATATCAAAACCTTTCTTATAACTCTTTGAAAACTGAAACTCAAAACGTTTTACCAAATAATGATGGAACTCAGATTCTTCACAAGCTAATACCAACTTTTAAACAAAGGAAAAGGAATTACTTTTTTTAACAAATACCAACTTTCATTAATTTTAAAAAGGGATTACAAAACTTTGAAAAATCTGGAACAACTAAATGAGGCACAAGTCGCCTCATTATATACAACTGATAGAAGGTCCTAGAATGTCTAAAACCCTAATGAAGAAAAACCCTAAAAAGCCCTTGAGTTGAAAATTTTGAATCTAAGTCAAAATCCTTCCCATGTGATTTTGTTGGAGTTTAGTGAAGGCCAGCTGTGTTGAGATGATATTAGCCATTAGATGCATAGTAGGGACCAAGAAATTCCACATAACCGTTGATATGGTCGGGTATTGGGGTTTGGGGAAAGTGACGGGTGCAGGGGAGGGTCCTACAGGACACATGGGTGTGTTTGGGTCATGGTTTTGGTGTGGGTTTTGGTGACAAAGAGGTTAATTAGTGATCTGGAAATATTAAGCAAAAACCCCTTTGGATTAAAGAAGATTGAAACTGGGTAAATTAGGGTTCTTGGGGTGTTTAAGGGATGTTTAATCCATTTTTTGGTGGTGGTTTATTTAAAAAGTGTGTTAGGAGGGAAAATTAAATAATCAGTTAATACTGATTATTTAAGTTTGAGTGGATTGTTGACGTGGGAGGGAGAGTGAGGTGGTGGATGCTGATTGGTGTTGGAGGATGACATGGCTGGATGATTGGTGGTGGTGTGTTTGAATGTCTGGCAAAAACAGTCCCTAAACTCCCAAGTGTTCTCCATTTAGTAATAATCAGCCACAAAACCTCTTTCCTTTGTAAATAACTTTGCCAACTTGTCAACTTTGGCACAATAACTTTTCAAGCTTGTTAACAAGGACCATTAATGCATATTTTGGATTCTTCAAGGGCATAACTTGTATAATCTTCAAACATGGAGGTCTTCTTTTGCCAATGATGATTTCTTCAAGGTCTTATCTTGACAAATCTTCAAAAATGAGGGACTAAAGTTGCCAATCTTCAAAACTTCAAGGGCATTTTTGTAAATTCCATACTTGGGTCTGGTTCATTATGCGGCTTCGTTTCCCGTGTTCGTTTTTGATTGATTCTTGTGATCTTTTTGCCATTTCCTCAATATCCGTACCTAAAATACACAAGCAACAAACACGAGAATATATTTGGTATATTCAATGATATTTAATACATTTTAAGCCCAAATTGGACGATGAGACTATGTATAAAAGCAGTCTCATCAGCACTCTCAAGCATGTACGTGACAAGCTGTTGATGCTCAACTCAGGACAAGGTCTTCCAGAGGTAAAGTACAAATGGGTAGGCCGATTTAAGAAGAGTGCCAACCACACCATCCAGATGATTGAGGCACAGTTAGGGATCGACGGTTGATCCGCAGTATTGAACGATTCGTGGGGGCAGACCATATGGAGAACATCACAAGCTCGTGGACCGATCCATCTAATGGTTCGTACTATTTCAGGTCTATTCCATATTGATTAATTTGTGAATATGTTAATATTGTAAATATTGTGCTTTTTTGGCTTGTTGTAGTGTCAAAGTATGAAAATGTTTCAAGAATTTCTCACGAGATTCTAAATCTTTCAAAATCTATCATACTCAAGCACTACAAATTACCCTCATTAATTTGAGGGGGATCATTAATATGTTCTTTGGCCAACATCTAATTTCATTTTATTACCCAAAGACTGGTTAATCCATTAATATCCAAAATATCGATGGTTAACATTTTGGAAAGGGGAGAAAATGGGATTAAGGAGACTTAATGATATTTGGCTAAAACAATGAAAAAGTCTTAAAAGATAAACCAACCTAACATGTGTAATGCACAAGTTAAGGGGGAGCGTTTTTGATGATCAAAACACTTAAAGCACAAAAACTTTGATTACAATATCACAAGTGCTTTAAGTGATTTTAAAGGATTTTTCATGGTGACTATATCAACCCAAAACACACTTAACTTACGACGGATGTGGTGACAAAAGGGTGGTAGGTATAGGTATTAGTCCAATGATTCATCACAACCGATGGAATCTTCCCAAGGACAATTCCCTAGATAGAACTAGAAGTCCTAGGAAAGATGGAGAATGAATGTGAACGTAGCTGAATGCCGACCAAGTACTTAAGTTAGCACTGGAACAATCACAACAAGGTGCTAGTGATGACATATTGGTAAGCATTGAAGGGGTTGAAGAATGAAAAAGAATTGTAAAGATAAAGGGTGTAAAGAAAGAATCCCTCCTTACAACTTTAGGCAGAAACCGGGTCAATACATATGCTATTGAGATCATTTAATGATTCTCGATATTGAAGAAAGCCATCATGGACCTAGTGATGCAATGCACAACCCTCCCCAACTAACTCAAATATCTCTCAAAAGGTATTTGTTTTAATCACACGGAGATCTACACGTTATCTATTGGTTTATTCACTCCGAATAGACTGATATTGAATAGGTGGCACTCCTCTCCAGCCATCGATCACTAAATCAAAACGCACTATCGAGTCTAGAGCCACGAGATCATCAAAAGTCTCATTAGGACACTTTCCATTTATTCCTTGCTTCTTCACACACTATGAAAAGTAAGAGATCTTTATGAGTCCTATGCAGTATTCTTGTAATATTGCCAGAACATCCGAGTGATACGCAAATATTACAGTGAAGATGGAAATCCTGCTTGAGCCAACATCAAACAAGCTCATGGTAGGTGACACGTGCGGTTCTTTAAGAACTAATCTTGTGACAACTTGAAAGAAAGAGTAGTTTAATTCTTAATTGAACTTAAACTCGTTCCAGGCCTTTACGCATTATCGTATGATCTTGCCAGAACACTCAGAGTGACACTCTTTAGTGTTCACAGTGACGAGTGGAAATCCTTCTAGTGTTAACATCAAACAGCACTTGGTAGGTGACAAGCAAGATTCAATTTGAATTAAGTTTGTGACAAATGGAAAGCAACGATGGTGAATATCTTAATTGAAATTCACTTGTTCCAGGTTTCATGCATTGACGACTTCAATCATAAGGATTTATAATCCAAATGATTCACTCTTTATGTTCGCAGTCAGCTTTGGACGGTCGAATAAAGAGAACGGGTTTACCCGCGAAATCCTTTCAGGAAGTTACTTAATTGAAACTATCCGTCACGGGTACGATATCTAATATCGTCCAACGGTCTTCACCGAACGGAGGTAAAATGCTACCGAATTAGAATAAAATGTCAAAGCCATTTTATTCGTGTCTTATTATGTTGCTGCATTCGAAGACGGTGGCATTGCGGTGTACCTGTTGAAGACGGTGGCGTTGCTGTGTACCTGTTAAAGACGGTGGCGTTGCGGTGTACATGTTGAAGACGTCCTCACATGCTTATTCCTTCTACATCAAATACCTCTGCAAATTCAAGAAAGTATGACCTAAAAGTCTTCCGCTGTATCGACTCTGAAACTTTCAAGAATTCAACAAAGGATAAGTGTGTGGGACATGAAGTCACAAAGAGGCAAACATCACAAGAAAATAAAGACTGCACGTGAAAGGCCAAAAGAACGTGTTCCAAGCAAAAGGCTGATATTATTCAACACATATTCACAAAAGGAAGAAAAAGAAAGAAAAGAAGAATACGAGCTCAAGAACAAGATCTAACATGCTAGATTAGGACTTTGTAAATTTGGAGTGACCTCCCTTTGGGGGAGATTGTTAGAAATACGTTTTACGTATATAGAAAGTCTCGGTCACTCCATCAATGTAGTTATAGGCTCGTAGTAGTGTTAAGTTTCATTTATTAAATAGCCCGACCCATGAGCATGTTCATAGGCCGGAGGCCCAAGTCCATTAAGGACTTGGGTATTTAAATCTCTTTCCACCATGGAAAGAGGTGTTGGTTGTTCATTTTCTTACTTTACATAATACAAGTTTCTTTCACTTCTCTCTTTAAGTTTCTCTCTCTAGAAAAACATCAACCCCCTTGTTTCATAAAGATTATCATTGTTCCACACTCGATTTTCACCCCAATTCCATGCCAAGCGTGCAACGAGATCATTGTCATTATAAGTTAGTAATGCTAACACTACTCATATGCCCTAATCACGTACTTAGACTCCCATTTTCCTAAGTGGTATCTCTTATATTTTATTTTTGTCTTGAATGTTCACGAGGATACAATTTTTACTTATGCGATGATAGAGATTTAGGTCTAAAAATAGAGTCATAACGGTGTAACCAAGACTATCGAATTAATAACCCCTCCTAATAGACAACGATGTCAAAAAATTAAGTCAACAAGAAGGATCAATAAACACGGTTTTATAACGGTTTTGAACATGAGAGTTATTATCAAGACTTTTATACACCCCCTAACGGATGGGCCTTATTATCATAGGTTTACCTCCATCTTTTATTCAACTTCGCCATTAAGCTTTTATTATGACTTCGGTGTTGCCTTACCTTTTATTTAACCTCGCCATGAGGTGTTTATTATGGCCAAAGACGTATATCCTCACGCTAATAGCTAATTTTGGATCTTTAAAGCTTCAAAGATTAAGGCAAAATTCACTTTCAATTTCGCATAGATTTTTCGGCCTTGTGAGCTTCAAATTGTTTGCTTGATTTATGTGAGCACTTGAAATCTTATTATTAGGTGAAGCTGTCGATTATTCGGGTTGCCAAGACTTCAAAACCTTAATGTTTTCCCAATTTAATTACATGGAAGCTACTAGAAAAGACTAGAAACCAACAATCAAGACTAAACCGCTAAGCCAATACTTATTAAGCAAAACATATATACAAGTTAAGGGAGAATAAGCAAACACCGAGAACACATGAGTTTTTGAAAGAATACGAGTACTCTACGTTTAGCATAGTAACTTATAATTAACTCTATCATTTCTCGTCCTCATTTAAGAGACTTAGCCTAATATGAAGTTAAGGAATCGAAGCTAAGTGCTCAACACTCACGGTCGAGTAAAAAATTACTCTTATTCTCTGCATCGGAAAATCTACATTCATGTCTTCAAACACTTATAAAACATGAGAGAAATTTCAAAATCTGGCCATTTTTAGCCTTATTTTGCAACAAAACGATAAACAAAAAGATAAACTTTGGAAAGCGTGAAGGTTTGGCAAGGCAAGTATCTATTCACCCCCCATACTAAAGTTAAACATTGTCCTAAATGTTTCGAGTCTAAGGATTAGAAACCCCTATACTAGAGACGAAGTCGAATGCTTAATCTAGCATGGAAAGGGTGGAACCATTAAATTAATAGCCGTTTATGAAGTGTGCTAAAAACCTAAGGTTAGAACAAATAAGGATATATCATGTGTGGATATCGAGAAATTCTTCAAAGCAAACGATCGAGTGCTCCCATAAAACGAACACGAGAGGCTCCAATCGTGAAGATCATGATCATCTAAAAACCACATATCACAAACAACCAAAGAACAAAGGTTGGAGGGGCACAAATCCCCTCACGTTACTACATTAGAAAGCGATAATATGTACATGGATAAGCATGGGACTCCCCCACGAGGCACCTCATTTTTTATTACCGAGTCATGAGCTCGACTCGATCCCCTGAATACTAAATATCATTGGGGAAGGTGACTTGGTCGAGGTAGTTAAAAGAGGAAACTTCCCCGCCAAAGTAGTGCTTCAACCTATGTCCATTCACCTTGAAATTGGGGCCATCATTTTGAGCTAACTCGATGGTCCCATATGGAAAAACTTGGGTAACGGTGAATGGACCGGACCAACGGGATTTCAACTTGCCGGAAAAGATTTTCAAACGTGAGTTAAAAAGCAACACTTGATCTCCAATGTTAAAAACCCGGTTTTAGAATCATGAAACTTTTTTGTTTTCTCTTTGTAAATCAATGAATTTTCGTAAGCAATGTCTCTCAATTCATCCAATTCATTAAGTTGCATTTTCTGGTGTTTTCCCGCGGTCTCAATGTCATCACTACAATGCTTAAGGGCCCAATAAGCTTTGTGTTCGAGTTCAATTGGCAAGTGACAATTCTTACCATACACAAGCTTATAAGGAGTGCACCCGATGGGCGTCTTATGAGCGGTACGAAAGGCCCATAAAGCATCGTCTAACTTATCCTACCATGATTGTCGGTTCTCTCCAATCGATCTCTCCAAGATCCTTTTCAAAGCTCGGTTTGAAACCTCGACTTGCCCACTTGTTTGTGGCTGATAAGCCGTAGAAAGCCGATGTGTAACCCCATATTTCCTTAGGACCCTTTAGAATTGGTCATTACAAAAATGGGTTCCACGATCACTTATAATCGCACGAGGGGTTCCAAACCGAGAAAATAAATTCTTCAAAAACTTTACTACCATAGAGCATTGTTCGTGGGCAAAGCCTTAGCTTCCACCCACTTAGATAGGTAGTCAACAACGACAAGGATGTACTTGTTACCACGAGATGATGGGAACGACCCCATAAAATCAATTCCCCAAACATCAAAGATCTCATACACTTGGATGATGTTTTGTGGCATTTCATCGTTTTGTGAGGCTTTTCCTTGTCGTTGGCATGAGTCACATGAATTCACAAGTGCGTGTGCATCTCGGTAAATAGTAGGCTAATAAGTGTGTAAACACTTATCCTTTTACCATTAAAATCAATGAAAAGAAGACCTAATCATGTGTTTAATATCGTAAAAGTCGGAATTACGCGTGGTTTTGTGTTTTTGTGTGAAATAGGTACAAAAGATCAAAAGGGAAAGAAAACATGGTATTTCACGGTCAATTGTTAAAGAAAAGTCAAAGAAAGAGACAAAGTCAAAGTCAAAGAACCAAAAGTGCAAAAATTCCAAAGAAACCAAGATCACAAAAACCGGCAAAAACGACACGGGATTTGAAGTAATATCAAGGAAGCCAAGATCAAGTCGTTTTTAGAGAATTTCAATTGGTCAAACAAAAACTCACACCACACATACCTTCGATACAACCTAAGTATCATCTCCTATTTTCTCTCTAAAAAAACGCAGTCACCCTCTCCTACCTCCAAACCCTAGATAAAACTAATTTTGGGCTTTTCTTAATTAAATAGAGTGCTCTACACGCGCTGGTAATTAATTCCCCCTTATTTTGGAGCTTGAAGATGGTACAGTTAGGATGACGTGGAACTCATTCTAGCTCCTGATTGGTTAAAACACCTCACCACCAAAAACTCCTCCAATTAGATGAATCCACATCAGATTTGAGAAAGCACAACTAGCACACAATCATGCCACGCTGGCAATCCGTGTGCTAGTGAATCATATCTCAGCCGTTAGATCAAGAGAAGAAAGATAAAAGATGAAATCAAAGGCCAAGATTGAATATTCGGTTTCAACAAACTTCCCACCAAGGTTAGGGGTTAGCCTATAAAAACCCCCACAGAATGTAATTTTAAATATTACAATTTTATTTACTGTTATTATGCAAAAATAGATTTAGGAATTATTGTATTTTCATTTTCTTAGTTTTGTAATCAGTTTTCAATGATATAAAAGTTTATTTTAAGTTTAATTTGTCTCGAATTTTATTACTGTTAAAAGTTTA
The DNA here is from genome assembly GCA_025667525.1 of Glebionis coronaria. Taxonomy (NCBI): domain Eukaryota; kingdom Viridiplantae; phylum Streptophyta; class Magnoliopsida; order Asterales; family Asteraceae; genus Glebionis; species Glebionis coronaria. The sequence continues at coordinate 947,585 of JANFOE010000474.1, read as the reverse complement.
TTGCAATTTTTCCTTCATTTAATCTAATTTGTTATAATATAAAGATATTTCATTAAGCTTATTAATAGTTTAATGAAATATTAAAGTGAATCGTGAATAAAATCAAACCCCAATGGTTTGATTAAAATATAGCCGTACGGTTTGTTTGATGATTCTGTTTCGAGAAAGGTGAATAAATGGTGATGATATGTTTTTGGTTCGTGGTCTGATGGTTATAGGGTGGCGTTTTGAATTAAGTCTAAGGTGGTTCAGCGCCAACCTTCTTCCCAATGGTTATCATCAAATAGGTTAAATCTCTTTTAGTTTTATAAGTTTTAGATGTATAATTAATTGAATGTTTATTTGAATATTTTAGACTCCTTAGTTGATTGATGTGAATCTAATTTATTTCTTTTGTCTGATTATTTACTTGATCTGTTAAGTTTAAGATGCTGTAATTTCTTCCTGTTATTCTAAGCTGATCAGTTATAGTTAGTAGTTGAATTGATATGATTTGGTGTTAGCTTTTACATTTGAGCTGCGAATTTAAGCTTTTAGAATTGATGTTAGTTATTCTTATAAATCTGATAAGTTTAAGATGAGAATAAATCTGTTTTAAATATTTGTTAGATGTGGGTTTGGTTAAAACTGCTTTTGTGAGTTTTGTATGAATGATTAAACTGATATAATTCTAGACTTGTACTTGTAGACTAAAAGGAAGCCATATGAAATGGTACTGAGTTATTAATCTGATAGGTTTTGATAATAGTCCTTTGACTATTGTTGACCATGCCTGCTTTTATCAGTCTAATCTAGATATCTGTTAATACAAAACCTTAGGTCTGCATTTGTTAATTTACTTATGTTATTAGTTTTAAGTTGCTTTACAATTTAGTCTGCTCATATTTTGGGATTGATTTTAGTAGATTGCTGAGTTTTAATATAGTCTGCTGATAAGTATTGCATTAGTTATTTGTTGCATCTAGATAAATTTGTAGTTTAATTATATTTTGCATTTGTGATTGTGGTAAAAATACACCTTTTAGGAAAAAGGCGTAAAAGCGGTAAGTATTAAGTGATGATTTAGGAAAATCAAACACTAATGACCCGTTTAAATTCGTTTCCCAAGGAGGTATATGTGTGTGACTAAAATGAGACAAGATTTGAGATTAATATTTGAAAGAAGGGGATGAGAAAATAGAATGACGAAGACGTGAAATTAATTACTACGACGACTAAACGTAAAACCGTAAAAAGAACTAAAATAAAAATTAATTCTAAAAATTCCCAAAAAATTACCAAAAATCAAATTAAATAAACCAAGAGTTTTCCAATGATCAAAAATTTTTCAAACCTTTTAATTAATTAAATAATAATTTTTAAATTCTAATTAAAGCCCTAAAAATCAAATTAATTATCAAAAAGTCCAAATGAAGATTTTTCAATTGGTAAACCTCTAGAATGACCTAAAAAGATTAAAAACTATTTTTATAAATTTTTAAACTAATAAAAACTATTTAAAATGATTTAAAAACTATTTAATCTTAAAATAATTATAAAAATTAATCTAATGATGATAAAATTAATCTAAGAGTTGCAAAAATCCTAATTTAATATTTGTAACCTAAGAAAAATATAAAAAGTGTAAAAATGTGAAATTTGAAAAATAATAATAAAATAATATTAAAATAATATTAAAAATCCAAAAATTATAAAAAATTCTAAAAACTTGCAGACTAGTTTATTTTAACCTAAATAATCAGAAAATAAAAGTGAAATTACCAAAATACCCCTAATGGCCCCCAAATGGGCTAAAATAAAAAACAGTCAACCTTAATGGGCTTTTGGGCCAAAAAAGTCAAACTAGGCCTAAATGACCTGAAAAAGCCCTATCTGACTCAAAATTTAATTCTAAGCACAAAATTCTGAAGGCCCAAAAGCTGGTTTTGAGCTTATCACAGCTTAAAAGGTCAACAACTTATTCTTATTGGGCTAATAATCCCATTAAGCAATAAGCCAATGCCATAATCTCTGCTTAAACACACAACTTTATTTTGAGATGCCTAAGAGATCTGTGAAAAGATATTTTGAAAAAACACACTCAATAAGCCAGAAATAAGCAAAGAAAAATTTCACAAAAGGATAAAATAGTCGATTTAGAGTTCTAGACCACCTCAGGACTTGATTCAACTTGCAAAAGACTCTAAATAACTTAATTAAGCCAAATCAATAAAAAAAAATTCAATAAGTAAAGCCAAATAAGTTGGATAAGCCAATAAGCACTTATGAAAAAGTCAAATGAGTTGGTTTTCTAGTCAAAGCTTAAAGTCAACCCTCCAAATGCTCCAGTATGAACAAATGGGTCAAATAAGGAGCACCTATTACAAACTTAAAGTTGTTGCACGTTTGAATAAGCTGGAATAGCTTATTGATATGCTGAACACCAAATTACACTAGAAGGGGGAACTTTTAGTAGGCACTGGTTCCCACTGCTTTGACTTTTTGACTTGAGATTTGTGAGAGATTTACTATGATTTGATGGATAACAAAGGCACCCTTACAACCAGTGAGTTGTAAGGAGTCACAATCAAGAAAAATATCACACTTCCAATAAGCCAATAAGCACATAATAAGCCAACAATGCCTAGATATGATACAGACTTAGCAAATAAGCAGTTATGAGCTCTTAAGCAATTTTAGCATGAATAAGCAAACCAGAATGAACCAAATGCATATACAAGGTATAATAACTGTTAATAAGCACAAACAAACTTATTTCAATCACTGAATCAAAGATTACAAGCAGATCAAAGCATATGTAGGTTGCTGATATGAACTTCAAGAACACAAGTACTTTTTTTGATATAGATGACCACAAATCCAAATTCAGCACTCAAATCCTACTTCCCTGGTTGTATTAACTTAGATATAACACTTGTTAACCCTAGCCTATGATTAGATCTAGGTGTCCTCTAAATTTTAGCCAATATTACCAAGTAACTAAGATTCTATAGCATATTGTTGGATCTAGGTGTTAATAGCTACCAAACTTGCTGATAACTGACCAAATACACTAGTGAGACAAGAACAAACACAAAGCACCTATAATCACTTGTTCAAAACAACACAAAACCAAATCAAGCTGTTAACCCAAACACCCCTTAATAATCAGTTTAGCAATTTTTTCAAAGGATTATTCAGATTCAACCAACCAATCAAGTTCCAATCAACCTAATATCATGCAACAATCTCCAATACACAAGATCAAACCACAAAACACAGATAACCAACAAATCATGCAAAATCACCAAATATTCAAAATAAAATTCAAAAAAATGAAAAAGGGAAGAGATGCAAACCTCCAAGACTTACATCCAAGCCTTGGAATGTTTGAGCTGAGGTGCTAGCAAAACAAGCACCAGCTTCCTTGTACCTGCTAAGATCAACAAACACAAATGAAGAACACAAAATATGAAACCTGATCTTTTTGAAACACATGCTTTATTACTTAAAACCTTGCCTCAAAAACCATAAAACAGATAAGTGGAACTCAAATTTTATCTTCTCAAACACCAAACTTTTATCAAACACAAAGAGAAATCATAATTTTCAGAAAATCAACTTTTATTTTAATAAAAAGGAATTACAAAGATTAAAGATAAAATCTGGAACAAAGGGTACATCACAAGTTGAGGCTCCTTTTATAGGCACTAGTAGACGATTCTAGAATGGAAAATACAAAGAAACCCTAGTTAGAAATTTCCCAGAATGCCCTTGAGTGCTTGTTGTTGTTGAGCTGCCCATTTTGATCAAAACCATTCATTTTAGCTTTGTAGTTAAGCCATGAGTCTAAGTTGTTGATTTGGCCATGTCAGATTCCTTGGAGAGGAAGTTGTGTTTTCATGGGTGGGAGGTTGAGTATGGGGTCACTTGGGTAGTGGGATTGAGGGTTTTGTGTGTGGGATGTGTTTCTGGGCGTGTGAATCATGTGTGGGTATGGGTAATTGCAATTTACCCTTTGTTTAAGTGGAAGGAGTTACTGGGTTCTTGATGGTAAACAGTAACTCGTTTGATCCGTTTTTGTAGGGAAAAAGTTGTTTGGCGCGTGTTTGTTTAGTTTGAACTTTGGGAATTGAAAATAACAGACCTTGTGTTTTGGTGAAATGGGTATTAAACATTTTTCAGCCTTTAAACTTGTTTCCCTTTGTTAATAAACTTTCAAAGTTCACACATTGGCCACAAAACTTTTGCAAAAGGTTTTCAAGGGTTGATTTTGCCACTTTTGCATATTTGAAGGACTGATTTTGGACATTATTGGTCTTCAAAGGTCTTCATTGTATCTTTGACTTCATGAAGGACCATAATTGACAATTTAGAATTGTTGAGGGACTAAACTTGCCAATTCTTCAAAGTGGAAGGACCCTTTTGTAATTTTGACAAACTTAAGGGACCAAACTTGTAATTATGAATATACAAGGGTTTTAAGTGTAATTTCTTCATATTTTGAAGATCAATCTTGTACATCTTCAAGTCTTCAAGGGTTTTTCTTGGATAATTCATGAACTAGGGCCCGATTCTTTGTACGGCTTCGTTTCTCGTGTCCGTTTTTCCTTGTTTCTTGTGATCTTTTGTCTTTTTCACGATATCCATACCTAAAACACACAAGTAAACAAATACAAGCATATATATGGTATTTTGATGACATTTTATGTATTTAAAGCTCGAAAAGAACGATGAGATCATGTATAAAAGCCATCTAATCAATTTGTTATTTTATTTTTTATTTTAGCATTTTAATTCTCGTTTGCATTTTACTTGCTATTTTATTTTATTAGCAAGACCTTTTGCAATAATAACTAAGGTTTGAAACACATAGATTCATAAACCGGCAAATTGTCATCACCTTTGTGAGCCTTAAGAACTTTCAAGAGCTCGGTTTTCTCATCATTAGCAAGACCTTTTGCAATAATAACCGGCAACTTGTCATCACCTTCCAAGAATGCGTATTCAAGGTGAGAAGGAAGATCTTTTAATTCAAGGATAGGTGGTTCCTCGATTGAAGATTTTGGTTCAACACTCATAACTTCCATCGGCGGAAGAAATGGTGGAATAGAAGTATCATCACTAATCAACACCTCATCTTCATTATCGATTTCATTTGAAGTGAGATCGCCTCCTTGGAATGGAGTGAGATTTGGTATGGAATTAGCAAGAATCGGATCCAAAATAGTGGGATTTCCACTTGACGAGCTATCGGAAAAACCTAACACTTTTTGTGAAAACTCATCGCAAACCACATCAACGATGTCAATGTGATTGATGGTAGCGATTGCATAAACATGAGAAGGTTTCGAGTTTTGAGTAGCGTTTATAACAAGTTCCTCTTCGTTGAATCTCAAAGTGATAGTTCTTGCATGAACATCGATAAGCGATCTCGAAGTGTCTAAAAATGAACGACCTAAAATTAGAGGAACTTGAGGATCCGCGGGGATGTCAACTACTATAAAATCAACGGGATAGTAGAACTTCCCCACTTTGACGAAAACATCTCCGGCTACTCCACACGCCATAATCGTAGAATGATCGGCCATCTCGATAGACATGTTCGAAGGAATAAGAGCCGGAAGCGAAAGCGATTTCCAAATGGAAAATGGCATCAAATTAATGCTCGCACCAAGATCGGCCAAGGCGAGGCATTCTTTCATATCTTGTATGTCACAAGGAATGAGAAACTTTCCGGGATCACCAACTTTTTCCGGTATGCGGTTAAGATAAACCGAAGAACAATTAGCAAGCTTTGAAAGCTTTTCCTTATCGCTCATCATAATTTTAAAAGTGGAAGCGAAACGAGGCATATACAACAACGCGTCGGCTAAACTCACATCAAAATGCACTTGTTGGAACATCTTTATAAAAAGCTCGATTTGTTGTTTGTTACGTTCTTGCAACTTCTCTTTGTTTCGTCTCGAAGGGTAAGGTAAAGGTGGTATGGGTTGGTCATTAGGCAACGGCCTTGGAAACTCGGGTTCCACAATTCGTATTGGTTCAACCGTAGGTGTGGTTTGAGCGGTACTTCGTGGGATTGTAATGTGCTCCTTTTCGACCATCACCTCGGGTTCTTTCTCGATTTCCTTCTCCGTAGAAGTACTTGGACGAGAGATTGGTTCCTTGAAAGTTTTACCACTTCGTGTAGTAATAACCTTCATTTCTCCCTTCGGGTTTGCAATGGTATCACTAGGAAGACCACCCAAGGAAGAGGGTTTACACATGATTGCTTCAAACATCTTAGCCATTCGGTCCTCAAATTTTGATTGCCTAGCATCCGCTTTTAATAACTCTTGCTTAATCTCATGTTGTCCTAATTCCATATTTTGTTGATTTTGTTGAAGACGTTGGACATTTCCTTCCATTTTGTTTGCATGAGTTTTAAGTTCATTAGCAAGTTCATTTTTAGCTCGTTTTTCAACTCGGATCTTAAGCTAATCATCTCACGTTGCATGTTATCAAATTTAGCATCATTTGCTTTAGCATAATCAAAAAATTCTCCTTGCAAATTTTTAGTGTGAGCATTTTGAAAACCTTGTGTAGTGTTTTGAAAATCACGGTTTTGATTTTGATTAGAAATTTGTCCATTCCCAGTTTGATAATTCCCTTTGTTGTAATTGCGTGAATTGCCTTGGTAATTACCACCTTGGTTGTTGTTTCGATAATTATTAACATTTTGGTTTGGTGGAGCTTGATTTTGGCGGGAACCTTGACCGTTTGGTTGTAAGTTCCTGTTGCTACATAAGCACTCGAAGTGTTACCATCCGCGGTAATGCACTCGGAAAGATCATGAGCTCCACCACAAGACAAACAACTCTTAGCAACCGCTTTAACCGAAGCGGAATTTGAAGCTTCTTGAGCTTTCCAATGGGACATAAGATTAGCAAATCTATCAAAAAACCGATTTTCCTCATTAGCTTCATCATGTAAGGCATTAATGCTACGAGACGATGACAGTGAAGACGAACCCAAATTGGCAACACTCGGTGTGTTACGAGGGCTATAAACCTTAGATCTATTCTCGATGATTTGTAAAGCCTCATTTGTCGTCTTGCACAAAAAATTACCACCCGCGGCGGCATTCAAATAATCTCGTTCATGATCATTAAGCCCATTATAAAAAGTATCAACTTGATGCAATTCCGTAAAATCATGGTGTGGACATTCATGTAACATTTCTTTAAATCGTTCCCATGCCATTGAAAAACTTTCATTATTTCTTTGCACAAATCGTGAAATTTCATTTTTCAAATGTGTTGTTTTAGATGGTGGAAAAAACTTGTTCACAAACTTAGAAACGAGATCGGCCCATGTCAAAATCGAATTTGGCGGTTCTTTCTCAAGCCAAATTTTTGCGGGTCCATCTAACGAGTATGGAAACAACATCATCTTAATGGCGTCATGTGGAACATCCTTAAACTTGCTAGTAGCGGTGAGACGATTAAAATTCCTAATGTGGTAGTGCGGGTTGTCTTTCTCATGACCTCTAAACTTATTTGCTTGCAACATTGACATTAAACCCGTCTTAATCTCGAAATTCTCCGCAAGGATGGCGAGAATCACAATAGCCTCTCCAAAACCCTCGGTGGGTGCTTGTAGCAACTCCATCATAGTACGATTAGCCATGACGACTTCTTGTTCTACAATAGGTTCAACAATTGGAGGTTGTTCAACAATCAACGTCTCTTGATTGGCTTGCTTTTGAAGACGTTTACGAGCTCGTTTTGCTTGATTACGAGTGATCATAAACTTCACGAAGAATGGGAGGTGAGCAAAGAAGATTCTTTTTGGGTGTTTTGTGAATTTTCAATTTTTTTTGTGTTTTTGATGATATTTAATTTTTTTTGGATTTGGGTGTATCTTCGTAGACAACAATCTACAAAATCTCTCCTCGAATCAAACTCTTGATTAAAGAAGCCTCAAAGGAATGAAAACGATCACGTGGAGTGAACGCCTTCGAATGACTTTAGAACTTTGGTGAAAACCAAATTGTTCAAGAAGTTTTAATCACAAAGAAACCAAGCAAATATATTATACGTAATAATACTTTGGGCGGCAAAACCCTCGATTAGCCTTCAATTTCAAAATACTCACAAGCAAGCGGGGAAACGAGGCGGCGTGAAGCACTTAAGCCTTTTTCCTTAGGGTATATTTTATAATACCCGCCTTATACCCACCTTATAGTTTGTATTTTTCAAAATCGAGCTTCACAAAAGTATTTATCTATTTTTGCCTTTTTCTTTTTGTTTGAGATTCGAATACAATGATCGAGTGATGAAATCCCGAATCAAGGTTGTGTTTTCACACTTTTGGAGATATTTTTATTTGTTGTGATACTTAATACAATATAGTAATAATATTTTTACAAGAAAAACCAAGAAAACCGATAATACGTATTCGTAGAGTTCTACTAATACAAATACTATTTATGGTTAATATTAAAAACAACAATACAAATTAATCACGACACACCTCCCCGGCAGCGGCGCCAAAATGGTTATGGTAAATTACACCTCTTGTTTAGGAAAACAAAGGAGGGTAAATGAGCGGTAAGTATTAAGTGTACGTTTAGGAAAACGTAAACACTAATGACCCAATGAAGTGTGAAAGTTCGTTTCCCAAGGAGGTATATGTGTGTGAAAAACTTTTTAAATGTTTGTGATTAATGATTGGTTTAGAAGGGGATGAGAAAAGAAGATGACGAAGACGTAAAAATTACTACTAGAAAGTTAAAACGTAAAACCTTAAAAATTACAAAAAAATAAAATTAATTCTAAAAATTACCAAAAATTCACCAAAAATCAAAATAAATAAACTAAGAGTTTACCAATGATCAAAACTTTTTCAAACCTTTTAAATAATTAAATATTCAATTTTTAAATGCTAATTAAAGCCCTAAAAATCAAATAAATTATCAAAAAGCCCAAATAAAGATTTTTCAATTGGTAAACCTCTAAATGACCTAAAAAGATTAAAAACTATTTTTAGAAATTTTTAAACTAATAAAAACTATTTAAAATGATTTAAAAACTAATAAAACTTAAAATAATTATAAAAATTGATCTAAAAGAGATAAAATTATTCAAAAAGTTGCTAAATTCCTATTTTAATGTATTAAAGCTAAGAAAAATGTAAAAAGTTGGAAAATGTGAAATTTGAAAAATAATAATAAAATAATATTAAAATAATATTAAAAATTCAAAAATTGTAAAAAATTCTAAAAACTTGCAAACTAGTTTATCTTAACCTAAATAATCAGAAAATCAAAGTGAAATGACCAGAATACCCCTATTGGGCCCTCAAATGGGCCAAAACCAAAAACAGTCAACACAATTGGGCTTTTGGGCCCAAAAAGTCAAACTTGGCCCAATTGACTTGGAAAAGCCCTATCTGACTCAAAATTAAATTCTAAGAACAAAACTCTAAAGGCCCAAAAGCTGAATATGAGCTTATCACAGCTTATTAAACACACAGCTTATTCTTATTGGGCTTTACAGCCCATTGAGCAATAAGCCAATGCCATAAGCTCTAATTTGACACACAACCTTATTTTGGGATGCTTATGAGATCTGTAAAAAGAAATTTTGAAAAAGCTCACTCAATAAGCCAGAAATAAGCAAAGTATTATTTCACTAAAAGACAAAATAGTCGTTTTTGAGAAATAAGGCACCTCAGGACTTGATTCAACTTGCAAAAGATCACAAATGGACTCAATAAGCCAAATCAATCAACAAAATTCCAATAAGCACAACCAATAAGCCAGAATAAGCACTTATGAACTTATGAAAAAGTCAAAGAAGTTGGTTTTCTAGTCAAACCCTAAAGTCAACCCACCAAATGCTCCAGTATGAACAAATGGGTCAAATAATGAGCACCTATTACAAAATCCAAGTTGTTGCTGGTTAAAATAAGCTATTATAGCTTATTGATAAGCTGACACCAGTTTTACACTAGCAGTGGCAACCAGCAGGGGAAACGAGTTCCCACTGCTTTGACTATTTGACCAAGCTTTGAGAGTTCTGGTTGGATTCAATTGGAAACAAAGGCACCCTTGTGATCAGTGAATCATAAGGAGTCAATAGCAACAAGAAAATCACAATTTGGTCCACACAACAAGCCACAATCAATCAAACAGTTGCCAGATATAGCCCAGATATGGAAAAATAAGCAGTTATGCAATAATAAGCAGATTAAGCCTGAATAAGCCAACCACACTCAACAAGATGCACACACAAGCTATATAAACTAAGAATAAACACAAAGCAACAAGAATCAATGATAGGTGTGAAAACACCCATCCTTTTACCACTTAATTCTGGCTAAAACGAGACCAAAACATGTATTTAATATCATTTGTTTGGAATTATGCGTGGTTTTTGTGTTTATTGTGTTTTCAGAGTCAACTGGATGAATATTGAAGAAAACATGGGATTGCACGGGTTTTATCGAGGAAAAAGACTCAAGACGATGTCTACGGTCCTAGAGATGCAAAAGATTTGAAGTCATTGTGCCTATTTGAAGATTTATCGAAGAATAGAGCCAAAGATGGAAGATTCATATATGTCGAAGAACTCGAGTCTATTAAACAAAAGATTATAAGACGAGTTGGAATTATTCACCGACACTTCTCAAATCCAAGTCGGAAACGTTTATTTAAAGAAGCGTGAAGACTAAAGAAGAAAGAAGAAAAAGAAGCCCAAACCAAAGCCCAATCACAAGCCCACCACCACAAGACTTGCCTATAAATAGGACCTTACTTCACAAAAATTCAACACTTAGTTCTTTTAGGTAGTTTGTAGTTTTTCATTTTCTCTCTAGTTTTAGAGAGAGAAAGTTCTAAACTTTCTCTCACTAGATTTCATCTTTTTCTCTTTCAAGATCAAACATTTGTATTATCTTTCATTAATCAAGTTCAAGTTTTTAGCTTTTAATCTTTAATCTCATTCCTCCTTTCTTTGATTTTGATTGTGGTACAAATCTCGTATGATCCGTGTTGTTCATCAATGATTTTGTGCTTAAAAAGTTAATCTTTTTATGTTTCCTTAAGTTCTACACGAATAAGCTTTAAGATCTTTGTGCTTATTGGCTTATTTGTTGATTTTGCTTATTTACTTTTTAAAGTTTTTCTTAAAAAGTTTATCTTTTTATTAATTCGATTTAAAAGTTGTTTATTTTAAGTCTAGATCAATTGTTATTTAAGCTTATTTGATTGGATTTATTTTAGATTCGTGCTAGTTTTGGGTTTTAGCTTATTCTAATAGCTTATTTCCCTTGCATAAGTCTCGAATTTTCACCATTTTCGGAAAGGGCAAAGCCCTTTTCCGACCTGTTATTCCGACCAGGGACACCCCTTCATTCCGATCGTATGATCGGAAAAGGGTTTAGTAGATTCCGATCAGCATTGTTTCAAGTATTCCAATTGTAGCAAGTTTTACCATATTCCGATTTGCCCTTTTTACCATATTCTGATTTGCCCCATTTTGACGTATTCCGATTGTTTAGTTTTACCTTATTCCGATTGGGGGTCTTGTGAACACTCCGATCGCACCACTTTTAACATATTCCGATTACTTTCTTTTGATTATTCCGATCACCTTCTTTGTCCATTATTCCGATTGGCACTGTTTTAGATATTCCGATCACTTGTTTTGCTATACTCCGATCTTACTTTCTTTTAGTACTTTTTTTACAAAGTTCATATTTTTACAAAGTTTTCCAAGAGTTAGTTTTATTGAGTGTCCATTTATTTTTCTAGTAAAATTTTAAAGCTTCAATCATTTATTTTTAAACTCGTCTTTTTACTTTAATCATTTAAAGCTTTGAGTTTACTTTTCGACACTTAATTACTTGTTATTAATTTAAAATAGATAAATCAAACCAACACCTTTTTATTAACCAAGAACAAATCATTCCACTTAGAGCCGAGATCAATTCGAGGAGATACCGAGACGAAATCTAGAACCCATAGCAAAATCAGTGTATCAAATGGCGCCGCTGCCGGCTCTTCTCGTTAAGATCAACAGTTTTTTGTGAGAACTTGGATTTTGGGATCCGTTCGCCGTGAACGTTACTTTTTCATAAAAACTTTCAAAAACAAAAAAAAATATAAAATTTCAAAAATCCTAAAAATTAAAAAAAAACATAAAAACCAAAATTTTTTTTGCTTTGTTTTTGCCTTGTTAGTACTTTTGCAGGTGTATGCGCACTCGATCAACATCTTATCAAGAGCCCGAGCCTCTCGATAACTTAGACATGGCCGGTGTACAAAACAACAACAATAACCCACCTCAAAACAATAATAATAACAATAACAACCCACCTTTCAACAACATGAATAATAACAACAACAATGAGCCTCTACCGGATAATCGCCCGATGATTGAACTTCTGCAAGCTCATGTAGATGGCAACACTGATCCAATTGTTATACCCGCGTTTGCAGCCAACAACTTTGAGCTCAAATCCGGCTTTATCCAGATGGTCTCTGCTCAACCATTCTTGGGGCGTACCATTGATGATCCACATGACCACATCAAGAGATTCTTGCAACTCACCAATACGGTCAAATTCAATGGTTTTCCACAAGAGGTAATCCGTTTACAACTTTTTCCCTTTTCTTTAGAGGGACAAGCCCGGCATTGGCTTGCTAAGGAACCGCCACAGAGTATTCTTTCGTGGGCGGATTTGGAGACCAAGTTTATCAATTACTTTTTCCCACCCTCTCGTACTACCGATTTGTGGAATGAAATTATCAATTTTGAACAAAAGTACGATGAGTCGTTTAGTGAATCTTGGGAACATTTCAAAGATCTTTTAAGAAAATGCCCACAACATGGTTTTACCAAAGTGCACCAAATTAACACTTTTTATAATGGTTTAAGCATGAATGACCAAGATTCACTAAACAGTGCCTCGGGGGGTAATCTTTTGGCTAAGACTTCCAATGCTGCTTGGGATATCATTGAGAATAAGTCTCGTGTGCAAACCAAGAGTGTTCGGACCAATGTCGCTAGTGCTAGCACTAGTGACAGCGACAAGTGACTTGACAAAATCACTGTGCTTCTTGAATCGCTTGCTACCCAAACCGCCAGCAACACCAACAACATCAACGCTAGAAACGCTAAAGACGCTCAAGTCAATGCTGTTAGCCAACCATGTGAGATATGCGGTGGTCCTCACTCTAACACCACTTGTACTGCCACCCAAGACTACCCTTCTGAGAATGTGAATGCAGCTTATGGCAACTATCCTCAACCCGCTTATCAAGCTCGACCTCAAGGTGACCGTAACTTGCTTAGCTACCGCTCCAACAACTATCTCTCACCACCTGGTTTTCCTCCTAACAACCCAAACCAACAACAAAACCTCAATCGCCCTCCTCAACAACAACAACAACCTCGTACACCATACATACCACCTCACAAGCAACCACAACCACCTCAACGAAACAACCAAGTTTACCAGCAACCTGCTTATCAACCACCCGCATACAATGCTCCTTCCAACCAAACCCCCGCATTACATCAAGACACTGGAACCTACATGAAGACTAACGATGTGCTCATGGACAATCTCCAACAGGAAGTGCGCAACTTGAAAGCAGACCTGGTGAAACAAGGGAACGATCTGAGAGCTGATTAGAGAAACACTATGGATAGTCAAACGAATGACTTAAGAAACATGATGGCTAGTTTCTTCCACGGTAATCAACCTTCTTCTTCGGGTACTCTTCCGAGTAACACCGTTGCGAATCCAAGAGGGGAGATGAAAGCAATCACCACTCGCAGTGGCAAAGGTACCAAGGAACCGGAGCTTCCTATACCTCCACCGGTGATTGTGACTAAGGAGAATGAGTCACCTGCTCCTATTCCTCATCCTTCTCCATCCCCAATTTCTCCACCTCTTACTTCTACCCCTCCTCCACCCAAGGATGTGAGTGATCCTATTCTCCCGAAGCCTTCCTCTTCTTCCAATATACCTTATCCATCTAGGTTGAGGAAAGAGAAGCTCAAAAGCAAGGATGATATTCAGGTTTCGAACTTTCTTAAAATGTTCAAACAATTGAATTTTAACATCTCCTTCGCCTAGGCTCTCGCTCACATGCCTAAGTACGCAAAAATGTTTAAATATCTTCTGAGTGACAAGGAAAAGCTTCTTGATATTGCCAACACCCAACTTAATGAGAATTGCTCTGCAGTGCTCTTAAGGAAATTGCCAAACAAGCTTGGTGATCCGGGTCGTTTCTTAATCCCTTGCAATTTCCCGGGAGTAGAGAATTGCATGGACCTAGCCGATCTAGGTGCCAGTATTAATCTAATGCCTCTAAGCGTTTGGAAGCAATTATCTCTCCCTGAGCTAGTCCCCACCAAAATGACTCTGGAATTAGCTAACCGTACGGTCGCATATCCAGTGGGGATAGCTGAAGACGTCTTTGTAGGAGTCGACAAATTTACTTTTCCTGCCGATTTCGTCGTCATCGACTACGAGATGGACCCTCGTGTTCCCCTGATCGTGGGTCGTCCATTCCTGAGGACCGGTCGCACTCTCATCGATGTTGAAGCCGGTGAGCTTATCATGAGAGTGGGTGACGATAAAATCGTTTCCAACATGGGAAAGTTGTCTAAACAACCTTATTCCAACGAGAGTGTTAATTGTATTGACGTTCTTGATGAGGCTTGTGAAGAAGACTTCCAAAACGCTTGCAAAAGTATTCCTACTTCTCTTCCCAATGTTGAGACCGTTTCCTCTATTGATTCATCACTGTCTCTATTTGGAGAAAGTGATTTCTTTTGGAAAGATCTTGAAGCCACCATGGGAGATGTGAACTTAGCTAATGATGATTCTCCCACCGGTGAGGATGAAGACATGCATTTCTTTGAAAACCTTCTCAACGAAGACAATCTTTCTCCACCATCTCCCACGGTTATTGCTATCGATACTCCGACTTTGAAAACGCCTCCCATCGAAAATCCTCCAGATTTAGAACTTAAGGAGTTGCCGCCTCATCTCGAGTACGTGTTCCTTGAAGAAGAGAAGAAGTCGCCCGTCATCATTGCTAAGGACTTGAAGGATGAAGAGAAAACTCGCCTCATCGCCATGCTTAAAGATCATAAGAAGGCAATTGCTTGGAAAATTTCCGACATCCGCGGAATTGATCCAAACTTTTGTACTCACAAGATTCTCATGGAAGATGACTTTAAACCCGCAATCCAGAGCCAAAGAAGGGTTAATCCTAAAATTCATGACGTCCTCAAACAAGAGGTTATCAAACTTCTAGATGCCGACTTAATTTACCCTATCTCGGATTCGCCTTGGGTAAGTCCCGTCCATTGTGTGCCCAAGAAGGGCGGAATAACCGTTGTTTCCAATGAACACAACGAGTTGATTCCCACTCGTCTCGTTACTGGGTGGAGAGTTTGTATTGATTATCGAAAGCTCAATGATGCCACGAGAAAAGACCACTTTCCTCTTCCTTTCATGGATCAAATGCTCGAGCGTCTAGCTGGTAATGACTATTACTGCTTCTTAGACGGTTTCTCCGGGTATTTTCAAATTCCCATCGATCCCAAGGACCAAGAAAAGACCACATTCACTTGTCCCTATGGAACATTTGCCTACAAACGCATGCCTTTTGGTTTATGCAATGCTCCTGGGACATTTCAAAGGTGTATGATGGCTATATTCCATGACATGGTGGAAGACACTATGGAAGTATTCATGGATGATTTCTCGGTTTATGGCGATTCTTTCTCTACTTGCCTTGCCAATTTAGATCGTATGCTGAAGCGGTGTGAAGACACTCGCCTTGTTCTTAATTGGGAAAAATGCCATTTCATGGTAAAAGAGGGCATCGTGCTAGGACACAAAATCTCCAAAGCCGGTCTCGAAGTAGACCGTGCTAAAGTCGATGTTATCGCTAAGTTGCCTCCACCTTCAACAGTGAAGGGTGTGAGAAGTTTCCTTGGTCATGCGGGCTTCTACCGTCGATTCATCAAAGATTTTTCTCAAATCGCTCGCCCGATGACCCACCTCTTGGAAAAAGATACTCCTTTTATCTTTTCCAAAGAGTGTCTTAAAGCCTTCAACTCGCTTAAGGATAAGCTAACTAAGGCACCTGTCTTGGTTACCCCTAATTGGGAGCTGCCTTTCGAGTTGATGTGCGATGCTAGTGACTTTGCTATTGGAGCGGTTCTGGGACAACGAGTGAACAAACACTTCCAACCGATCCATTACGCTAGCAAGACAATGACGGGGGCCCATATGCATTATACGACAACCGAAAAATAGCTTTTAGCTATTGTCTATGCTTTTGAAAAGTTCCGCCCCTATCTTGTCCTTTCCACAACAATCGTTTACACCGATCATTCCACGCTGAAGTACTTGTTGACAAAGCAAGATTCCAAACCAAGACTTCTTCGCTGGGTTTTGCTACTCCAAGAATTTAAAATCGAAATTCGCGATAAAAAAGGAGCTGAAAACCTAGCCGCGGATCATCTCAGTAGACTTGAGGATCCTTACCAGGGGGATCATCCGACCAAAGAAACCAATGATTCTTTTCCCTTGGAGACCTTAATGTCTATCAACTCGACTGCTGATGACACCCCGTGGTTTGCGGACATTGCAAACTACTTGGCGGGTGGAATTCTCGTTGACGGGTTAACATCCCAGAAAAAGAAGAAGTTCTTTAACGATATTAAGACTTACTTTTGGGATGACCCGTATCTATTCAAACAATGTGCCGACTTGATTATTCGCCGATGTGTTGATGGACCGGCAGCTTTAGAAATCCTTGACGCTTGCCACAAAGGACCCACCGGTGGTCGCTTTGGTCCCAACTACACCGCCAAAAAAGTGTTTGACTCGGGATTTTATTGGCCCACCATCTACCGTGATGCTCACGAGATGGTTAAACGTTGTGATGCTTGCCAAAAACAAGGCAAGATCACACATAAAGACGAGATGCCTCAGAATTTCATTCAAGAATGTGAAATCTTTGATGTTTGGGGTATCGACTTTATGGAGCCATTCCCTTCATCTAAAGGAACAAATACATCCTTGTAGCCGTTGACTACGTTTCAAAGTGGGTTGAAGCCAAAGCTTTACCTACTAATGATGCAAGGGTGGTTTGTAACTTTTTGAAATCGCTGTTCGCTAGATTCGGTGATCCTCGTGCTATTATCAGTGACCACGGGACTCATTTTTGCAACGATCAATTTGCAAGAGTCATGGCTAAGTATGGTGTCAATCACCGTCTTTCCACCGCCTATCATCCCCAAACCAATGGGCAGGCCGAGATATCCAACCGTGGATTGAAGCGAATTTTGGAACGTACTGTGGGAGAGCATCGTGCCGCGTGGGCCGATAAGTTAGATGATGCTCTGTGGGCTTTCCGTACTGCTTATAAGACCCTGATCGGTTGTACACCTTATCGTCTTGTGTACGGGAAAGCATGCCACCTTCCCATCGAGCTGGAACATAAGGCACACTGGGCCTTGAAGTGGGCTAACTTCGACATCAACAAAGCCAGTGATCATCTCAAGATTCAACTCAACGAGCTCAACGAACTGAGGAATGAAGCTTATGAGAACTCGCTGATCTACAAAGAGAAGACGAAGATCCTTCATGACGCAAAAATCAAGAACCAAGAGTTACACGTTGGTGATCAAGTCTTACTTTTTAACTCTCGGTTGAAGATCTTCTCTGGCAAGTTGAAGAGCCGCTGGTCTGGTCCATTCACCGTCGCCAAAGTCTTTCCTTATGGGACCATTGAGCTTTCTCAGCCAAATGGGCCCAATTTCAAAGTGAATGGCCAGCGTCTGAAACTGTACTTTGGTGAGGACATCTCTCAGGAGATGATTCCATCCCTCACTACGTTCCCCATGAACTAACTTTGGGTCGAGTCAGGCTCGTGACTCGGTTATCAAAAACAAGCGCTCCTCGGGAGGCAGCCCGAGTATCTATCCTTTTATGCTTTAACCTCCTAAGTGTAGGGGGGCCTATATAGGTGTTTGTATTTGTGTGGTGATGTGATTACAGGGATAACTGCACTCTTGGAACCTCTGAAGAACCGTGCTCCCGTGTTATCCGAAATCCGGTTCTATCTCTCAAACTATCGTGATTCAATTTTCTTCATACTCACATTTGAAATTGATCACTTTAGTCGTCTCTTCCTTAACTTGAGTTAACCAACGTGCACAATGTCATAAGTGTAGGGGAGACTTTTCCCACATGCTTAAACATTGAGGACAATGTTTATCTTAAGTGTAGGGGGGACTTCTATCGAAGTTTTAAGTGGACTTTTCCATGAAAATGCCTTCATTTAACCGGAAAATCAACTTTTTCAACATTTTTCAAATTTTTAATTAATTTTGGCCATGTAGTCGTAATTTTTAAATTTTTATCATTGCTTTCATATGTATATATCCCGCAATAAAGCCAAAAATATTAATAAAGTGGTGTAGCTAGTTTAGAAGTCTTTGACATATTAGGCCCGTTGCGATTATTTTGACTCAACCCGAGTAGACTTATCTAAGTTTATTCTAGCTAGTATCCTTAACCTTGTAGACCTTAATTGGTTTATTAGGCTAAGCATCCACGAGTCTCATTACTTGAGATTTTAAATTGTGGAGAACGAGAGATGATTGAGTCAATTATAAGTCGGTATTCTTGCACAAGCTCACTTGGTGTAATTATTTGCCTATTCTCCCATCACTTGCTAATAATTTATCTGCAATAAGTAAGGTCGTACGATTTGAAAAGTTACTTAGCTTCTAGCCCAAGATCGTTTAAAAGTTGCTCGGTAATGATAAGAGTTCATAGCCAAGGCATAACTTATGAAGCGGGGCGCGAAGATTGGCGAGTCCGAAAAGGCCCTAACAAGGCATGAGGATTCCATTTTATTGCTGAAGATCCAAGGTGATGTGAAAAGCATTATTCCAAAATCAATATGAAGGATCAAGACTCACGACGAAAAGCAATCAACTCCCATAAAGATCATGGAGAAGTCTATCCGAAAAGACCCTAACAAGGTATGAGGATAAATAGATCCAAGTCCGAAAAGGAGGCGGATCGTTGTATCTCAAAATCCCAATTAGAGATTGAAGAAATAATCATGAAGTCGTGGTCAACAAAGTTGGAGTACCCCTCAAAAGTCTCCAAGTGAAGAAACTCTATTACGATGAGAAGACCATTATCTCAAGAACGTCTCTCAAGATATGAAGTATGAAGTACATGCCAAATATCGGCCCGAGAAAGGTCTCAAATCGCGAACCAAGTTATGCCAAGATATGAACTTTTTGATATCCCGAGAAGCAGTTTTAAGAGATTTTGTCCTTTAGCTAACTATTGATCAAATCGTCCTACTTTGCTTTCAGCCTAATTAACTATCGAAATAAGTCCAAAAATGCATCTTCATGATCATTCTAAGACAAAAATAAAATATAAGAGATACACCTAGGAATAAGGGATTTAAGCATTTAATTAAGCCATGTGTGTAAGTGTTTGAACTGCTAACTTATAATAACAATGATCTCGTTTTTAAGCTTAGTTTGGGGAACGTGAAACTTGAGGGTGATAAATCTTCGCAGCACCAAAGCCCTAATGTAAGTCCTTGATCTCTTTGTAAGTTATTTCCATCCTTTTGTTTACTGTAATGTTTTAATTTCTCTTAGTACTTTCATTTTTGTTTAGTAGTATATTAATAAGGCCAAGGTTGATTGATTATGAGAAAAGTGTAAATGTGCTTTGTCACTAAGCATTGCATGAGGGCATGGCAATGGTTAAGTGTAGGGGATTTGATAGGTGTGAAAACACCCATCCTTTTACCACATAATTCTGGCTAAAACGAGACCAAAACACGTATTTAATATCATTTGTTTGGAATTATGCGTGGTTTTTGTGTTTATTGTGTTTTCAGAGTCAACCGGATGAATATTGAAGAAAACATGGGATTGCACGGGTTTTATCGAGGAAAAAGACTCAAGACGAAGTCTACAGTCCTAGAGATGCAAAAGATTTGAAGTCATTGTGCCTATTTGAAGATTTATCGAAGAATAGAGCCAAAGATGGAAGATTCATATATGTCGAAGAACTCGAGTCTATTAAACAAAAGATTATAAGACGAGTTGGAATTATTCACCGACACTTCTCAAATCCAAGTCGGAAACGTTTATTTAAAGAAGCGTGAAGACTAAAGAAGAAAGAAGAAAAAGAAGCCCAAACCAAAGCCCAATCACAAGCCCACCACCACAAGACTTGCCTATAAATAGGACCTTACTTCACAAAAATTCAACACTTAGTTCTTTTAGGTAGTTTGTAGTTTTTCATTTTCTCTCTAGTTTTAGAGAGAGAAAGTTCTAAACTTTCTCTCACTAGATTTCATCTTTTTCTCTTTCAAGATCAAACATTTGTGTTATCTTTCATTAATCAAGTTCAAGTTTTTAGCTTTTAATCTTTAATCTCATTCCTCCTTTCTTTGATTTTGATTGATTTTGGTACAAATCTCGTATGATCCGTGTTGTTCATCAATGATTTTGTGCTTAAAAAGTTAATCTTTTTATGTTTCCTTATGTTCTACACAAATAAGCTTTAAGATCTTTGTGCTTATTGGCTTATTTGTTGATTTTGCTTATTTACTTTTTAAAGTTTTTCTTAAAAAGTTTATCTTTTTATTGATTCGATTTAAAAGTTGTTTATTTTAAGTCTAGATCAGTTGTTATTTAAGCTTATTTGATTGGATTTATTTTAGATTCGTGCTAGTTTTGGGTTTTAGTTTATTCTAATAGCTTATTTCCCTTGCATACGTCTCGAATTTGGACCATTTTCGGAAAGGGCAAAGCCCTTTTCCGACCTGGTATTCCAACCAGGGACACCCCTTCATTCCGATCGTATGATCGGAAAAGGGTTTAGTAGATTCCGATCAGCATTATGTCAAGTATTCCGATTGTAGCAAGTTTTACCATATTCCAATTTGCCCTTTTTACCATATTCTGATTTGCCCCATTTTGACGTATTCCGATTGTTTAGTTTTACCTTATTCCGATTGGGGGTCTTGTGAACATTCCGATCGCACCACTTATAACATATTCCGATTACTTTCTTTTGATTATTCCGATCACCTTCTTTGTCCATTATTCCGATTGGCACTGTTTTAGATATTCCGATCACTTGTTTTGCTATACTCCAATCTTACTTTCTTTTAGTACTTTTTTTAGTAAGTTCATATTTTTACAAAGTTTTCCAAGAGTTAGTTTTATTGAGTGTCCATTTATTTTTCTAGTATAATTTTAAAGCTTCAATCATTTATTTTTAAACTCGTCTTTTTACTTTAATCATTTAAAGCTTTAAGTTTACTTTTCGACACTTAATTACTTGTTATTAATTTAAAATAGATAAATCAAACCAACACCTTTTTATTAACCAAGAACAAATCATTCCACTTAGAGCCGAGATCAATTCGAGGAGATACCGAGACGAAATCTAGAACCCATAGCAAAATCAGTGTATCAATCAAACACTGAATAAAAGCAAACAACAAGATCTAGGCACAAACAGTTACTGATGAACAATGAACATATGCAGAAACAAGTTTGCTGATCTATTTGACACTTGATCCAATTTCAGGCCTCAAATCCTTCTTCCCTGGTGTGATTAACTAAGGTTTAGCACTTGTTAGCCCTAGCCTAAGCTTAGATCTAGGTGTCCTCAAAATCCTAGCCAATTTTACCAAGTATTCAAGATTTTATTCCCTATTTATGAATCTATGTGTTTCAAACCTTCAAACCTGCAAACAGATGAACAAATGCACTCAAATAACAGATACTAACACTTGCAAACAACAAACCACAACTTAACAAGCCACAATCCCAACTTATGCAGTAAACCCAAACACCCTTTTAAAACATTTTTTTACAATTTTTCAAAGGCTTATGCAGATTTTACCCACAAATCAGGCTAACAACACTTCAATAACATCAAACCAACACAAATAAACCAGATTCAACAATAATATCACAGATTCAAGCACAAATCCACCAAAATCACAATTAATCAGAAACTTAAAGAGAAAATGAAAAGGGAAGAAGATGCAAACCTCCAAGACCTACATCCAGGCCTTGGATTTTTTGAGCTGAGGTACTAGCAGAACAAGTACCAGCTTCCAAGCTGCTAAGAAGAACAAACCACAAAAGTGAGATCAATATAAACCAAACTTCTGATTTTTGATGCACAAGCTTTATCACTTAAAACCTTGCCTCAAAAACCTTCAAACAAGATTATGGAACTCAGATTTTAGCTTATCAAACACCAAACTTTTATAAATAACATATTAGAATTCAAAATTTTCAGAAATTCAAACTTTATTTCATAAAAAGGAATTACAAAGATTTAAAAGCTAAAATCTAGAACAAAGGGACTCTCACATGTTGAGGTCTCCTTTTATAGGCAAATGCCTTGCTAAACACTATTCACAAACCCTAGAAGTGTTTTCTCTATAATGCCCTTGGGTCTTCTAGACGTTTTGATGGAATGAGTTGTCCAAATGCATCCAAACCGTTTAAAATAGCTTTGATATGAAGCAGGGATGCTAGGCTGTTGATTTGGACACGTCAAATTACTTGGAGGCTAAGTTGCATTTTCATTGGTTAAGGAGGTTGAGTGTGGGGTCCAAGGAGTAGTGGGAGTGAGGGTTTTGTGTGTGGGATTTGTTTCTGCACATGTGAATCAAACAAGTGCCAGGGTAATTGCAATTAACCCTTTGTTTTAAGTGGGGTAAAATCTGGGTTGGTAAGAGTGAATAGTAACACGTTTGATCCGAAATTGTGGGAATGGAAGTTGTTTGGCGCAATTTGGGAGTTTGAATGTTTCAGTGCACATAAATGGCCCTTGTGTTTTGGGATTTTTGGTAAAACGTGTTTTCAGCCATAGAAACTTGATTTCCTTTGTTATTAACTTTCATCATTTGGTAATTTTGGCACATAACTTTCCAAAAGGGTTTATAAGGGTTATTTTTGCCACTTTTGCATATTTGAAGGGCTGATCTTGGACATTCTTGATCTTCAAAGGTCTTCAATGTATCTTTGGCTTCATGAGGGACCATTGTTGACAATTTGAAATTATTAAGGGACTAATCTTGCCATTTCTTCAAAGTTGAAGGACCTTTTGTGTAATTTTGATAAACTTAAAGGACCAAACCTGTAATTATTAATATACAAGGGTTTTAAGTGTCATTTCTTCAATAAATGAGGATCAATCTTGTATGTCTTCAAGTCTTCAAGGATATTTGTTGAGTATTCCATGAATTAGGGCCCGGTTCTTTGTACGGCTTCGTTTCTCGTGTCCGTTTTTCCTTGTATCTTGTGATCATTTGTCTTTTTCACGATATCCATACCTAAAATACACAAGTAAACAAACACAAGCATATGTATGGTATTTTATGACATTTTTATGCATTAAAATCCCGAAAAGAACGATGAGATCATGTATAAATGCCATCTCATCACTCCCCCATACTAAGCCATTGCTGTGCCCTCACGCAATGATAGAATAAAGTATCTAAACATCACCAAAGTTCAGATTTATTAACCTTTATTGAAGAGTGAAGACTTGCAACATACTACGAAGATGTGTAAAGACATAATATATGATTTTCATCACGAAAGTGACTTTAGGGTCAAATAATAGAAACAAGTAAATGTCCCTTAGATTAAACTTCGTCATCCTTGATTGTCATACATTCCATGCTAAGTGCAAAAACGAGATCATTGTTGGTACAAGTCACAATGCTAACACTACTCATACGTCCAAATTGTGCAATACTTTTTCTCCCCACAATCCTAGTTATTATAAAAGGAAATGGGTTACTAGCATTTTTTATCTATTTGTCATGGATCACAAGTGATTCATATTGACTTATTTGAGTAGTTATTAGTACGAAAGCAAAGTAGCACGATTTGATCGATAGTTAGCCGAAGGACAAAATCTTTTAAAACGGCTTCTCGTGTATCTCCTTAAGTTCATATCTTGGCATAACTCGTTTCACGATTTGAGACCTTTCTCGGACCGATATTCGGCATGTACTTCATACTTCAAATCTTGGGAAGACGTTCTCGAAATTATGGTCTTCTCTTCATATATTTGGAATTTCTTCACTTGACGTTTTTGAGAGATTCTTCATATTTGGACCACGACTCCATCATTTTTCTTCAATCATTACTTTGGATTTTGATATACAACGATCCGCCTCCTTTTAGGACTTGGATATATTTATCCTCATACCTTGTAAGGGTCTTTTTGGATAGACTTTCTCCATGATCTTTAGGGGAGTAATTGCTTTTCGTCGTGTGTCTCGATCCTTCATATTGATTTAGGAATAATGATACTTCACATCATCTTTGGATCTTTAGCAAAAATAGAGCTCCTCATGCCTTGTTAGGGCCTTTTTGGATGATCGCCAATCTTCGCGTCCCGCTTCAATAAGTTATGCCTTGGCTATGAACTCTATTCAACCCCGAGCAACTTTTAAACGATCTTGCGCTAGAGGCTAAGTAACCTTTCAAATCGTACGACCTTACTTATTGCAATTATGATTTATTCCTAATGCATTGATCTTATGGGAAGAAAAAGCCACAATTAAAAACATATGAGTTTTTGAAAGAACATTTTCATGTTCTACGTTTAGCATGATCACTTGTATAACTCTATCATCTCTCGTTCTTCACTATATAAAGACCTCTAATTAAAGAGACTCGTGAATACTTAGCCATGCAAGTCAAAATTAAGCCAAATTTGGATTAGCTTTCATTAAGACTATATCAAATCAAAGTTTTGGGTTTTCAAGCCACCTATAGGATCTTGCACTTTCTTGGACTTTTTCAAGTTTAGAGAATGCGTTTTATAGTTCCCTTGATAAGTGACTTTCTAGGATTAATTTTAGGAACTTGCGAAAAGTTCTTGTTCTTAACCCGAATGAGCAAAGACTTTCGCGTTTTAAAGCTCCCTATATAAAAGTCTAGCAAAACTTGAATTGAGCGGGTTAAGGAATGTAAATGACTCCAAATGCCCATCAAATCAAAAATTAACTCTTATTCTACCCATCAGAAAATATACATTCGTGTCTTAAAAACACTTATAAAAACTAAGAAAAATTTTAAAATTTGGCCATTTTTAGCCTTATTGGTAACAAAAACAAAACATTGAAAATTGGAAAGCGTGAGGGCGTAGCAAAGCAAGTACCTATTCACCCCCCATACTAAAAGTAAACATTTTCCTCAATGTTTCGAGTCTAAAGGTGGAGCACCCCCATACTAGAGACGAAGAGTCGAATGCTTAGGATCTAGCATGGAAAGGGTGATCAACAATATATCTAAAGCCGTTTATTAAGTATGCTAAAAGATAATTGTTAGAACAATGAAGGATATGTCATGGATTCGTGAAAAACTTCTTCAAGCAAACGATGGAGGCTCACGTAAACGAACACGAGAGTCTTCAATCGTAGATGATGATGATGATCTAGATAACACAATCACAAACAACCACGAGACAACGAGTTGAAAGGGTACAAGTCCCCTTATTAGTGAATAGTAAGCATAAAGGATAAGCATGGGATCTCCCCCACGAGGCACCTCGTTTTTGATTACCGAGTCATGAGCTCGACTCGATCCCCTCAATGCTAATTATCATTGGGGAAGGTGACTTGGTCGAGGGAAACCATTGAAGGAATTTCCCCACCAAAGTAGTGCTTAAGCCTATGTCCATTCACCTTGAGATTAGGACCATCATCTTGAGCTAGCTTAATGGTCCCATATGGAAACACTTGTGTAATGGTGAACGGACCCGACCAACGAGATTTCAATTTCCCGGAAAATATCTTAAGACGAGAGTTAAAAAGCAACACTTGATCACCAACGTTAAAAACCCGGTTTTTAATATTGAATCATGAAACTTTTTAGTCTTTTCTTTAAAAATTAATGAATTTTCATAAGCATTATCTCTTAATTCATCCAATTCATTCAATTGTATTTTCCGGTGATCTCCCGCGGTCTTCAAGTCAAAGTTTTCATGCTTAAGGGCCCAATATGCCTTGTGCTCCAACTCAATGGGCAAATGACAATTCTTCCCATAGACTAACTTATAAGGAGTGCAACCGATAGGTGTCTTATAAGCGGTCCTAAAGGCCCATAAAGCGTCATCGAGTTTGTCGGACCATGAAGCACGGTTTTCTCCAATTGACCTCTCTAAAATCCTCTTTAAAGCTCGGTTCGAAACCTCGACTTGCCCACTCGTTTGCGGGTGATAAGCCGTAGAAAGACGATGAGTAACTCCATATTTCTTTAGAACCTTTTCGAATTGGTCATTACAAAAATGGGTTCCACGATCTCTTATAATAGCACGAGGGGTTCCGAACCGAGAGAATAGTTGCTTCAAAAACTTCACTACCACACGAGCATCATTAGTAGGCAAAGCCTTGGCTTCCACCCACTTAGAAAGGTAGTCCACCGCGACGAGGATATATTTGTTGCCATGAGACGATGGGAACGGACCCATAAAGTCTATTCCCCATATGTCGAAAATCTCACACACTTGAATTATGTTTTGCGGCATTTCATCACGTTGAGACGATTTTCCTTGACGTTGGCACGAATCACACGACTTCACAAGTGCGTGTGCATCACGATAGATAGAAGGCCAAAAGAAACCGGCATCGAACACTTTCTTAGCCGTGAGATTAGCACCGTGGTGACCACCCGTGGGTCCTCGTGACAAGCTCTAAGGATATTAGAAGCTTCGGCACCAAAAACACAACGTCGAATGAATTGATCCGCACAAACCCGAAAGAGATAAGGGTCGTCCCAAAAATAGAACTTGACGTCACGAAAGAATTTTCGTTTTTGTTGTGTCGTCATACCCTTGATTATGAAATTGACCGCATGGTAATTTGCAATGTCGGCAAACCATGGGGTGGTGTCTTTAGAATTCACTACACCGAGAGTCTCGAGAGGAAATGTTTCGGTGATTTCCTTGTTCTCGAAAACATCTTTGTGAGGATCTTCTAAATGAGAGAGATGATCGGCCGCTAGATTCTCGGCTCCTTTTTTGTCAAGCACGGTGACATCAAATTCTTGGAGGAGGAGCATCCAACGAAGCAATCTCGGCTTAGCATCTTGCTTAGCTAAGAGATACTTGATAGCCGAATGGTCGGTATACACAATGCTTTTAGTTAAGACGAGATAAGGTCGGAACTTCTCAAAAGCATAGACCACGACAAGGAATTCCTTTTCCATTGTGGTGTACTTTAATTGAGCCTCGGTCATCGTCTTACTAGCATAGTGGATAGGACGGACATGCTTGTCATAACGTTGCCCTAAGACGGCCCCTATAGCATAATCACTTGCATCGCACATGATTTCAAAGGGTAATTCCCAATTAGAAGCAACAAGAATGGGAGCTTCGGTAAGCTTCCTTTTGAGAGTTTCGAAAGCTTTAACACAATCCTCATTGAAGTTAAAAGGAGCATCCTTGTCGAGAAGGTGTGTCATAGGTCGAGAGATATTTGAAAAGTCCTTGATGAAACGACGATAAAAGCCCGCGTGGCCTAGGAAACTCCTAACTCCCTTAACGGTTTTGGGATGAGGTAACTTGGCGATGACGTCTACCTTAGCTTTATCGACCTCAATCCCCGCCTTCGACACCTTATGTCCTAAGACGATTCCTTGTTTACACATAAAATGACATTTTTCCCAATTAAGCACAAGATTGGTTTCTTCACAACGTTTTAACATTTGCTCGAGATTAGATAAACATGACGTGAACGAATTGCCAAACACCGAGAAGTCATCCATTAACACTTCCATCGACTTCTGAATCATATCGTGAAAAATCGCCATCATACACCGTTGAAACGTACCCGGTGCATTACAAAGTCCGAAAGGCATCCTATGATAAGCGAACGTTCCATAAGGACACGTAAAAGTAGTCTTCTCTTGATCACGAGGGTCGATAGGGATTTGAAAGTAACCGGAAAAACCATCTAAAAAGCAATAGAATTCATTTCCGCAAGTCGCTCCAACATTTGATCCATGAAGGGCAAAGGAAAGTGGTCTTTACGAGTGGCGTCATTTAACTTTCGGTAGTCAATACACACTCTCCAACCGGTCACAACACGAGTGGGAATTAACTCTTTGTTTTCGTTAGGCACAACGGTCATTCCTCCCTTTTTAGGGACACAATGGATTGGGCTCACCCATGGGCTATCAGATATAGGATAAATCATTCCCGCGTCAAGGAGTTTAAGGACCTCCTTTTTAATGACATCGTGAATTTTGGGATTCACCCTTCTTTGACTTTGAATTGCGGGTTTGTAGTCCTCCTCTATTAAAATCTTGTGAGTACAAAATTTTGGGTCAATACCCTTAATGTCGGATATTTTCCACGCAATTGCCCCTTTGTGAGCCTTAAGAACTTTCAAGAGCTCAGTTTTCTCATCATTAGCAAGACCTTTTGCAATAATAACCAGCAACTTGTCATCACCTTCCAAGAATGCGTATTCAAGGTGAGAAGGAAGATCTTTCAATTCAAGGATAGGTGGTTCCTCGATTGAAGATTTTGGTTCAACACTCATAACTTCCATCGACGGAAGAAATGGTGGAATAGAAGTATCATCACTAATCAACACGTCATCTTCATTGTCGATTTCATTTGAAGTGAGATCGCCTCCTTGGAATGGAGTGAGGTTTGGCGTGGAATTAGCAAGAATCGGATCCAAAATAGTGGGATTGCCACTTGACGAGCTATCGGAAAAACCTAACACTTCTTGTGAAAACTCATCGCAAACCACATCAACGATGTCAATGTGATTGACGGTAGCGATTGCATAAACATGAGAAGGTTTCGAGTTTTGAGTAGCGTTTATAACAAGTTCCTCTTCGTTGAATCTCAAAGTGATAGTTCTTGCATGAACATCGATAAGCGATCTCGAAGTGTCTAAAAATGAACGACCTAAAATTAGAGGAACTTGAGGATCCGCGGGGATGTCAACTACTATAAAATCAACGAGATAGTAGAACTTCCCCACTTTCACGAAAACATCTTCGGCTACTCCACACGCCATAATCGTAGAATGATCGACCATCTCGATAGACATGTTCGAAGGAATAAGAGCCGGAAGCGAAAGCGATTTCCAAATGGAAAATGGTATCAAATTAATGCTCGCACCAAGATCGGCCAAGGCGAGGCATTCTTTCATATCTTTTATGTCACAAGGAATGAGAAACTTTCCGGGATCACCAACTTTTTCCGGTATGCGGTTAAGATAAACCGAAGAACAATTAGCAAGCTTTGAAAGCTTTTCCTTATCGCTCATCATACTTTTAAAAGTGGAAGCGAAACGAGGCATATACAACAACGCGTCGGCTAAACTCACATCAAAATGCACTTGTTGGAACATCTTTATAAAAAGCTCGATTTGTTGTTTGTTACGTTCTTGCAACTTCTCTTTGTTTCGTCTCGAAGGGTAAGGTAAAGGTGGTGTGGGTTGGTCATTAGGCAACGGCCTTGGAAACTCGGGTTCCAGAGTTGGTATTGGTTCAACCGTATGTGTGGTTTGAGTGGTACTTCGTGGGATTGTAATGTGCTCCTTTTCGACCATCACCTCGGGTTCTTTCTCGATTTCCTTCTCCGTTGAAGTACTTGGACGAGAGATTGGTTCCTTGAAAGTTTTACCACTTCGTGTAGTAATAACCTTCATTTCTCCCTTCGGGTTTGCAATGGTATCACTAGGAAGACCACCCGAGGAAGAGGGTTTACACATGATTGCTTCAAACATCTTAGCCATTCGGTCCTCAAATTTTGATTGCCTAGCATCCGCTTTTAATAACTCTTGCTTAATCTCATGTTGTCCTAATTCCATATTTTGTTGATTTTGTTGAAGACGTTGGACATTTCCTTCCATTTTGTTTGCATGAGTTTTAAGTTCATTAGCAAGTTCATTTTTAGCTCGTTTTTCAACTCGGATCTTAAGCTAATCATCTCACGTTACATGTTATCAAATTTAGCATCATTTGCTTTAGCATAATCTAAAAATTCTCCTTGTAAATTTTTAGTGTGAGCATTTTGAAAACCTTGTGTAGTGTTTTGAAAATCACGGTTTTGATTTTGATTAGAAATTTGTCCATTCCCATTTTGATAATTCCCTTTGTTGTAATTGCGTGAATTGCCTTGGTAATTACCACCTTGGTTGTTGTTTCGATAATTATTAACATTTTGGTTTGGTGGAGCTTGATTTTGGCGGGAACCTTGACCGTTTTAGTTGTAAGTTCCTGTTGCTACATAAGCACTCGAAGTGTTACCATCCGCGGTAATACACTCGGAAAGATCATGAGCTCCACCACAAGACAAACAACTCTTAGCAACCGCTTTAACCGAAGCGGAATTTGAAGCTTCTTGAGCTTTCCAATGGGACATAAGATTAGCAAATCTATCAAAAAACCGATTTTCCTCATTAGCTTCATCATGTAAGGCATTAATGCTACGAGACGATGACGATGAAGACGAACCCAAATTGGCAACACTCGGTGTGTTACGAGGGCTATAAACCTTAGATCTATTCTCGATGATTTGTAAAGCCTCATTTGTCGTCTTGCATAAAAAAAACCACCCGCGGCGGCATTCAAATAATCTCGTTCATGATCATTAAGCCCATTATAAAAAGTATCAACTTGATGCAATTCCGTAAAATCATGGTGTGGACATTCATGTAACATTTCTTTAAATCGTTCCCATGCCATTGAAAAACTTTCATTATTTCTTTGCACAAATCGTGAAATCTCATTTTTCAAACGTGTTGTTTTAGATGGTGGAAAAAACTTGTTCACAAACTTAGAAACGAGATCGGCCCATGTCAAAATCGAATTTGGCAGTTCTTTCTCAAGCCAAATTTTTGCGGGTCCATCTAACGAGTATGGAAACAACTTTATCTTAATGGCGTCATGTGGAACATCCTTAAACTTGCTAGTAGCAGTGAGACGATTAAAATTCCTAATGTGGTAGTGCGGGTTATCTTTCTCATGACCTTCTACAATAGGTTCAACAATTGGAGGTTGTTCAACAATCAACGTCTCTTGATTGGCTTGCTTTTGAAGACGTTTACGAGCTCGTTTTGCTTGATTACGAGTGATCATAAACTTCACGAAGAATGGGAGGTGAGCAAAGAAGATTCTTTTTGGGTGTTTTGTGAATTTTCAGTTTTTTTTGTGTTTTTGATGATATTTAATTTTTTTTGGATTTGGGTGTATCTTCGTAGACAACAATCTACAAAATCTATCCTCGAATCAAACTCTTGATTAAAGAAGCCTCAAAGGAATGAAAACGATCACGTGGAGTGAACGCCTTCGAATGACTTTAGAACTTTGGTGAAAACCAAATTGTTCAAGAGGTTTTAATCACAAAGAAACCAAGCAAATATATTATACGTAATAATACTTTGGGCGGCAAAACCCTCGATTAGCCTTCAATTTCAAAATACTCACAAGCAAGCGGGGAAATGAGGCGGCGTGAAGCACTTAAGAGCCTTTTTCCTTAGTGTATATTTTATAATACCCGCCTTATACCCACCTTATAGTTTGTATTTTTCAAAATCGAGCTTCACGAAAGTATTTATCTATTTTTGCCTATTTCTTTTTGTTTGAGATTCGAATACAATGATCGAGTGATGAAATCCCGAATCAAGGTTGTGTTTTCACACTTTTGGAGATATTGTTTATTTGTTGTGATACTTAATACAATATAGTAATAATATTTTTACAAGAAAAACCAAGAAAACCGATAATACGTATTCGTAGAGTTCTACTAATACAAATACTATTTATGGTTAATATTAAAAACAACAATACAAATTAATCACGACACACCTCCCCGGCAGCGGCGCCAAAATGGTTATGGTAAATTACACCTCTTGTTTAGGAAAACAAAGGAGGGTAAATGAGCGGTAAGTATTAAGAGTACGTTTAGGAAAACATAAACACTAATGACCCAATGAAGTGTGAAAGTTCGTTTCCCAAGGAGGTATATGTGTGTGAAAAACTTTTTAAATGTTTGTGATTAATGATTGGTTTAGAAGGGGATGAGAAAAGAAGATGACGAGGACGTAAAAATTACTACTAGAAAGTTAAAACGTAAAACCTTAAAAATTACAAAAAAATAAAATTAATTCTAAAAATTACCAAAAATTCACCAAAAATCAAAATAAATAAACTAAGAGTTTACCAATGATCAAAACTTTTTCAAACCTTTTAAATAATTAAATATTCAATTTTTAAATGCTAATTAAAGCCCTAAAAATCAAATAAATTATCAAAAAGCCCAAATAAAGATTTTTCAATTGGTAAACCTCTAAAATGACCTAAAAAGATTAAAACTATTTTTAGAAAATTTTAAACTAATAAAAACTATTTAAAATGATTCAAAAACTAATAAAACTTAAAATAATTATAAAAATTGATCTAAAAGAGATAAAATTATTCTAAAAGTTGCTAAATTCCTATTTTAATGTATTAAAGCTAAGAAAAATGTAAAAAGTTGGAAAATGTGAAATTTGAATAATAATAATAAAATAATATTAAAATAATATTAAAAATCCAAAAATTGTAAAAAATTCTAAAAACTTGCAAACTAGTTTATTTTAACCTAAATAATCAGAAAATCAAAGTGAAATGACCAGAATACCCCTATTGGGCCCTCAAATGGGCCAAAACCAAAAACAGTCAACACAATTGGGCTTTTGGACCCAAAAAGTCAAACTTGGCCCAATTGACTTGGAAAAGCCCTATCTGACTCAAAATTCAATTCTAAGAACAAAACTCTGAAGGCCCAAAAGCTGAATATGAGCTTATCACAGCTTATTAAACACACAGCTTATTCTTATTGGGCTTTACAGCCCATTAAGCAATAAGCCAATGCCATAAGCTCTAATTTGACACACAACCTTCTTTTGCGATGCTTATGAGATCTGTAAAAAGAAATTTTGAAAAAGCTCACTCAATAAGCCAGAAATAAGCAAAGTATTATTTCACTAAAAGACAAAATAGTCGTTTTTGAGAAATAAGGCACCTCAGGACTTGATTCAACTTGCAAAAGATCACAAATGGACTCAATAAGCCAAATCAATCAACAAAATTCCAATAAGCACAACCAATAAGCCAGAATAAGCACTTATGAACTTATGAAAAAGTCAAAGAAGTTGGTTTTCTAGTCAAACCCTAAAGTCAACCCACCAAATGCTCCAGTATGAACAAATGGGTCAAATAATGAGCACCTATTACAAAATCCAAGTTGTTGCTGGTTAAAATAAGCTATTATAGCTTATTGATAAGCTGACACCAGTTTTACACTAGCAGTGGCAACCAGCAGGGGAAAGGAGTTCCCACTGCTTTGACTATTTGACCAAGCTTATTTGAGAGTTCTTGTTGGATTCAATTGGAAACAAAGGCACCCTTGTGATCAGTGAATCACAAGGAGTCAATAGCAACAAGAAAATCACAATTTGGTCCACACAACAAGCCACAATCAATCAAACAGTTGCCAGATATAGCCCAGATATGGAAAAATAAGCAGTTATGCAATAATAAGCAGATTAAGCCTGAATAAGCGAACTAAACTCAACAATATGCACACACAAGCTATATAAACTAAGAATAAACACAAAGCAACAAGAATCAATGATAGGTGTGAAAACACCCATCCTTTTACCACTTAATTCTGGCTAAAACGAGACCAAGACACGTATTTAATATCATTTGTTTGGAATTATGCGTGGTTTTTGTGTTTATTGTGTTTTCAGAGTCAACCGGATGAATATTGAAGAAAACATGGGATTGCACGGGTTTTATCGAGGAAAAAGACTCAAGACGAAGTCTACGGTCCTAGAGATGCAAAAGATTTGAAGTCATTGTGCCTATTTGAAGATTTATCTAAGAATAGAGCCAAAGATGAAAGATTCATATATGTCGAAGAACTCGAGTCTATTAAACAAAAGATTATAAGACGAGTTGGAATTATTCACCGACACTTCTCAAATCTAAGTCGGAAACGTTTATTTAAAGAAGCGTGAAGACTAAAGAAGAAAGAAGAAAAAGAAGCCCAAACCAAAGCCCAATCACAAGCCCACCACCACAAGACTTGCCTATAAATAGGACCTTACTTCACAAAAATTCAACACTTAGTTCTTTTAGGTAGTTTGTAGTTTTTCATTTTCTCTATAGTTTTAGAGAGCGAAAGTTCTAAACTTTCTCTCACTAGATTTCATCTTTTTCTCTTTCAAGATCAAACATTTGTATTATCTTTCATTAATCAAGTTCAAGTTTTTAGCTTTTAATCTTTAATCTCATTCCTCCTTTCTTTGATTTTGATTGATTTTGGTACAAATCTCGTATGATCCGTGTTGTTCATCAATGATTTTGTGCTTAAAAATTTAATCTTTTTATGTTTCCTTAAGTTCTACACGAATAAGCTTTAAGATCTTTGTGCTTATTGGCTTATTTGTTGATTTTGCTTATTTACTTTATAAAGTTTTTCTTAAAAAGTTTATCTTTTTATTGATTCGATTTAAAAGTTGTTTATTTTAAGTCTAGATAAATTGTTATTTAAGCTTATTTGATTGGATTTATTTTAGATTCGTGCTAGTTTTGGGTTTTAGCTTATTCTAATAGCTTATTTCCCTTGCATAAGTCTCGAATTTGCACCATTTTCGGAAAGGGCAAAGCCCTTTTCCGACCTGTTATTCCGACCAGGGACACCCCTTCATTCCGATCGTATGATCGAAAAAGGGTTTAGTAGATTCCGATCAGCATTGTTTCAAGTATTCCGATTGTAGCAAGTTTTACCATATTCTGATTTGCCCTTTTTACAATATTCTGATTTGCCCCATTTTGACGTATTCCGATTGTTTAGTTTTACCTTATTCCGATTGGGGGTCTTGTGAACATTCCGATCGCACCACTTTTAACATATTCCGATTACTTTCTTTTGATTATTCCGATCACCTTCTTTATCCATTATTTCGATTGGCACTGTTTTAGATATTCCGATCACTTGTTTTGCTATACTCCGATCTTACTTTCTTTTAGTACTTTTTTTACTAAGTTCATATTTTTACAAAGTTTTCCAAGAGTTAGTTTTATTGAGTGTCCATTTATTTTTCTAGTATAATTTTAAAGCTTCAATCATTTATTTTTAAACTCGTCTTTTTACTTTAATCATTTAAAGGTTTGAGTTTACTTTTCGACACTTAATTACTTGTTATTAATTTAAAATAGATAAATCAAACCAACACCTTTTTATTAACCAAGAACAAATCATTCCACTTAGAGCCGAGATCAATTCGAGGAGATACCGAGACGAAATCTAGAACCCATAGCAAAATCAGTGTATCAAATGGCGCCGCTGCCGGCTCTTCTCGTTAAGATCAACAGTTTTTTGTGAGAACTTGGATTTTGGGATCCGTTCGCCGTGAACGTTAATTTTTCATAAAAACTTTCAAAAACACAAAAAATATAAAATTTCAAAAATCCTAAAAATTAAAAAAAAAACATAAAAACCAAAAATATTTTTGCTTTGTTTTTGCCTTGTTAGTTCTTTTGCAGGTGTATGCGCACTCGATCAACGTCTTATCAAGAGCCCGAGCCTCTCGATAACTTAGACATGGCCGGTGTACAAAACAACAACAATAACCCACCTCAAAACAATAATAATAACAATAACAACCCACCTTTCAACAACATGAATAATAACAACAACAATGAGCCTCTACCGGATAATCGCCCGATGATTGAACTTCTGCAAGCTCATGTAGATGGCAACACTGATCTAATTGTTATACCCGCGTTTGCAGCCAACAACTTTGAGCTCAAATCCGGCTTTATCCAGATGGTCTCTGCTCAACCATTCTTGGGGCGTACCATTGATGATCCACATGACCACATCAAGAGATTCTTGCAACTCACCAATACGGTCAAATTCAATGGTGTTCCACAAGAGGTAATCCGTTTACAACTTTTTCCCTTTTCTTTAGAGGGACAAGCCCGACATTGGCTTGCTAAGGAACCGCCACAGAGTATTCTTTCGTGGACGGATTTGGAGACCAAGTTTATCAATTATTTTTTCCCACCCTCTCGTACTACCGCTTTGCGGAATGAAATTATCAATTTTGAACAAAAGTACGATGAGTCGTTTAGTGAATCTTGGGATCGTTTCAAAGATCTTTTAAGAAAATGCCCACAACATGGTTTTACCAAAGTGCACCAAATTAACACTTTTTATAATGGTTTAAGCATGAATGACCAAGATTCACTAAACAGTGCCTCGGGGGGTAATCTTTTGGCTAAGACTTCCAATGCTGCTTGGGATATCATTGAGCATAAGTCTCGTGTGCAAACCAAGAGTGTTCGGACCAATGTCGCTAGTGCTAGCACTAGTGACAGCGACAAGTGACTTGACAAAATCACTGTGCTTCTTGAATCGCTTGCTACCCAAACCGCCAGCAACACCAACAACATCAACGCTAGAAACGCTAAAGACGCTAAAGTCAATGCTGTTAGCCAACCATGTGAGATATGCGGTGGTCCTCACTCTTACACCACTTGTACTGCCACCCAAGACTACCCTTCTGAGAATGTGAATGCAGCTTATGGCACCTATCCTCAACCCGCTTATCAAGCTCGACCTCAAGGTGACCGTAACTTGCTTAGTTACCGCTCCAACAACTATCTCTCACCACCTGGTTTTCCTCCTAACAACCCAAACCAACAACAAAACCTCAATCGCCCTCCTCAACAACAACAACAACCTCGTACACCATACATACCACCTCACAAGCAACCACAACCACCTCAACGAAACAACCAAGTTTACCAGCAACCTGCTTATCAACCACCCGCATACAATGCTCCTTCCAACCAAACCCCCGCATTACATCAAGACATTGGAACCTACATGAAGACTAACGATGTGCTCATGGACAATCTCCAACAGGAAGTGCGCAACTTGAAAGCAGACCTGGTGAAACAAGGGAACGATCTGAGAGCTGATATGAGAAACACTATGGATAGTCAAACGAATGACTTAAGAAACATGATGGCTAGTTTCTTCCACGGTAATCAACCCTCTTCTTCGGGTACTCTTCCGAGTAACACCGTTGCGAATCCAAGAGGGGAGATGAAAGCAATCACCACTCGCAGTGGCAAAGGTACCAAGGAACCCGAGCTTCCTATACCTCCACCGGTGATTGTGACTAAGGAGAATGAGTCACCTGCTCCTATTCCTCATCCTTATCCATCCCCAATTTCTCCACCTCTTACTTTTACCCCTCCTCCACCCAAGGATGTGAGTGATCCTATTCTCCCGAAGCCTTCCTCTTCTTCCAATATACCTTATCCATCTAGGTTGAGGAAAGAGAAGCTCAAAAGCAAGGATGATATTCAGGTTTTGAACTTTCTTAAAATGTTCAAACAATTGAATTTTAACATCTCCTTCGCCGAGGCTCTCGCTCACATGCCTAAGTACGCAAAAATGTTTAAAGATCTTCTGAGTGACAAGGAAAAGCTTCTTGATATTGCCAACACCCAACTTAATGAGAATTGCTCTGCAGTGCTCTTAAGGAAATTGCCAACCAAGCTTGGTGATCCGGGTCGTTTCTTAATCCCTTGCAATTTCCCGGGAGTAGAGAATTGCATGGCCCTAGCCGATCTAGGTGCCAGTATTAATCTAATGCCTCTAAGCGTTTGGAAGCAATTATCTCTCCCTGAGCTAGTCCCCACCAAAATGACTCTGGAATTAGCTAACCGTACGGTCGCGTATCCAGTAGGGATAGCTGAAGACGTCTTTGTAGGAGTCGACAAATTTAATTTTCCTGCCGATTTCGTCGTCGTCGACTACGAGATGGACCCTCGTGTTCCCCTGATCGTGGGTCGTCCATTCCTGAGGACCGGTCGCACTCTCATCGATGTTGAAGCCGGTGAGCTTATCATGAGAGTGGGTGACGATAAAATCGTTTTCAACATGGGAAAGTTGTCTAAACAACCTTATTCCAACGAGAGTGTTAATTGTATTGACGTTCTTGATGAGTCTTGTGAAGAACACTTCCAAAATGCTTGCAAAAGTATTCCTACTTCTCTTCCCAATGTTGAGACCGTTTCCTCTATTGATTCATCACTGTCTCTATTTGGAGAAAGTGATTTCTTTTGGAAAGATCTTGAAGCCACCATGGGAGATGTGAACTTAGCTAATGATGATTCTCCCACCGATGGGGATGAAGACATGCATTTCTTTGAAAACCTTCTCAACGAAGACAATCTTTCTCCACCATCTCCCACGGTTATTGCTATCGATACTCCGACTTTGAAAACGCCTCCCATCGAAAATCCTCCAGATTTAGAACTTAAGGAGTTGCCGCCTCATCTCGAGTATGTGTTCCTTGAAGAAGAGAAGAAGTCGTCCGTCATCATTGCTAAGGACTTGAAGGATGAAGAGAAAACTCGCCTCATCGCCGTGCTTAAAGATCATAAGAAGGCAATTGCTTGGAAAATTTCCGACATCCGCGGAATTGATCCAAACTTTTGTACTCACAAGATTCTCATGGAAGATGACTTTAAACCCGCAATCCAGAGCCAAAGAAGGGTTAATCCTAAAATTCATGACGTCCTCAAACAAGAGGTTATCAAACTTCTAGATGTCGGCTTAATTTACCCTATCTCGGATTCGCCTTGGGTAAGTCCCGTCCATTGTGTGCCCAAGAAGGGCGGAATAACCGTTGTGTCCAATGAACACAACGAGTTAATTCCCACTCGTCTCGTTACTGGGTGGAGAGTTTGTATTGATTATCGCAAGCTCAATGATGCCACGAGAAAAGACCACTTTCCTCTTCCTTTCATGGATCAAATGCTCGAGCGTCTAGCTGGTAATGACTATTACTGCTTCTTAGACGGTTTCTCCGGGTATTTTCAAATTCCCATCGATCCCAAGGACCAAGAAAAGACCACATTCACTTGTCCCTATGGAACATTTTCCTACAAACGCATGCCTTTTGGTTTATGCAATGCTCCTGGGATATTTCAAAGGTGTATGATGGCTATATTCCATGACATGGTGGAAGACACTATGGAAGTATTCATGGATGATTTCTCGATTTACGGCGATTCTTTCTCTACTTGCCTTGCCAATTTAGATCGTATGCTGAAGCGGTGTGAAGACACTCGCCTTGTTCTTAATTGGGAAAAATGCCATTTCATGGTAAAAGAGGGCATCGTGCCAGGACACAAAATCTCCAAAGCCGGTCTCGAAGTAGACCGTGCTAAAGTCGATGTTATCGCTAAGTTGCCTCCACCTTCAACAGTGAAGGGTGTGAGAAGTTTCCTTGGTCATGCGGGCTTCTACCGTCGATTCATCAAAGATTTTTCTCAAATCGCTCGCCCGATGACCCACCTCTTGGAAAAAGATACTCCTTTTATCTTTTCCAAAGAGTGTCTTGAAGCCTTCAACTCGCTTAAGGATAAGCTAACTAAGGCACCTGTCTTGGTTACCCCTAATTGGGAGCTGCCTTTCGAGTTGATGTGCGATGCTAGTGACTTTGCTATTGGAGCGGTTCTGGGACAACGAGTGAACAAACACTTCCAACCGATCCATTACGCTAGCAAGACAATGACGGGGGCCCAATTGCATTATACGACAACCGAAAAATAGCTTTTAGCTGTTGTCTATGCTTTTGAAAAGTTCCGCCCCTATCTTGTCCTTTCCACAACAATCGTTTACACCGATCATTCCGCGCTGAAGTACTTGTTGACAAAGCAAGATTCCAAACCAAGACTTCTTCGCTGGGTTTTGCTACTCCAAGAATTTAAAATCGAAATTCGCGATAAAAAAGGAGCTGAAAACCTAGCCGCGGATCATCTCAGTAGACTTGAGGATCCTTACCAGGGGGATCATCCGACCAAAGAAATCAATGATTCTTTTCCCTTGGAGACCTTAATGTCTATCAACTCGACTGCTGATGACACCCCGTGGTTTGCGGACATTGCAAACTACTTGGCGGGTGGAATTCTCGTTGACGGGTTAACATCCCAGAAAAAGAAGAAGTTCTTTAACGATATTAAGACTTACTTTTGGGATGACCCGTATCTATTCAAACAATGTGCCGACTTGATTATTCGCCGATGTGTTGATGGACCGGCAACTTTAGAAATCCTTGACGCTTGCCACAAAGGACCCACCAGTGGTCACTTTGGTCCCAACTACACCGCCAAAAAAGTGTTTGACTCGGGATTTTATTGGCCCACCATCTACCGTGATGCTCACGAGATGGTTAAACGTTGTGATGCTTGCCAAAAACAAGGCAAGATCACACATAAAGACGACATGCCTCAGAATTTCATTCAAGAATGTGAAATCTTTGATGTTTGGGGTATCGACTTTATGGGGCCATTCCCTTCATCTAAAGGAAACAAATACATCCTTGTAGCCGTTGACTACGTTTCAAAGTGGGTTGAAGCCAAAGCTTTACCTACTAATGATGCAAGGGTGGTTTGTAACTTTTTGAAATCGCTGTTCGCTAGATTCGGCGTTCCTCGTGCTATTATCAGTGACCACGGGACTCATTTTTGCAACGATCAATTTGCAAGAGTCATGGCTAAGTATGGTGTCAATCACCGTCTTTCCACCGCCTATCATCCCCAAACCAATGGGCAGGCCGAGATATCCAACCGTG
Source organism: Glebionis coronaria (assembly GCA_025667525.1). Lineage (NCBI taxonomy): Eukaryota > Viridiplantae > Streptophyta > Magnoliopsida > Asterales > Asteraceae > Glebionis > Glebionis coronaria. Next base: position 906,817 of record JANFOE010000474.1, on the reverse strand, counting down.
GATTGAAGCGAATTTTGGAACGTACTGTGGGAGAGCATCGTGCCGCGTGGGCCGATAAGTTAGATGATGCTCTGTGGGCTTTCCGTACTGCTTATAAGACCCCGATCGGTTGTACACCTTATCGTCTTGTGTACGGGAAAGCTTGCCACCTTCCCATCGAGCTGGAACATAAGGCACACTGGGCCTTGAAGTGGGCTAACTTCGACATCAACAAAGCCGGTGATCATCGCAAGATTTAACTCAACGAGCTCAACGAACTGAGGAATGAAGCTTATGAGAACTCGCTGATCTACAAAGAGAAGACGAAGATCCTTCATGACGCAAAAATCAAGAACCAAGAGTTCCACGTTGGTGATCAAGTCTTACTTTTTAACTCTCGGTTGAAGATCTTCTCTGGCAAGTTGAAGAGCCGCTGGTCTGGTCCATTCACCGTCGCCAAAGTCTTTCCTTATGGGACCATTGAGCTTTCTCAGCCAAATGGGCCCAATTTCAAAGTGAATGGCCAGCATCTGAAACTGTACTTTGGTGAGGACATCTCTCAGGAGATGATTCCATCCCTCACCACGTTCCCCATGAACTAACTTTGGGTCGAGTCAGGCTCGTGACTCGGTTATCAAAAACAAGTGCTCCTCGGGAGGCAGCCCGAGTATCTATCCTTTTATGCTTTAACCTCCTAAGTGTAGGGGGACCTATATAGATGTTTGTATTTGTGTGGTGATGTGATTACAGGGATAACTGCACTCTTGGAACCTCTGAAGAACCGTGCTCCCGTGTTATCCGAAATCCGGTTCTATCTCTCAAACTATCGTGATTCAATTTTCTTCATACTCACATTTGAAATTGATCACTTTAGTCGTCTCTTCCTTAACTTGAGTTAACCAACGTGCACAATGTCATAAGTGTAGGGGAGAATTTTCCCACATGCTTAAACATTGAGGACAATGTTTATCTTAAGTGTAGGGGGGACTTCTATCGAAGTTTTAAGTGGACTTTTCCATGAAAATGCCTTCATTTAACCGGAAAATCAACTTTTTCAACATTTTTCAAATTTTTAATTAATTTTGGCCATGTAGTCGTAATTTTTAAATTTTTATCATTGCTTTCATATGTATATATCCCGCAATAAAGCCAAAAATATTAATAAAGTGGTGTAGCTAGTTTAGAAGTCTTTGACATATTAGGCCCGTTGCGATTATTTTGACTCAACCCGAATAGACTTATCTAAGTTTATTCTAGCTAGTATCCTTAACCTTGTAGACCTTAATTGGTTTATTAGGCTAAGCATCCACGAGTCTCATTACTTGAGATTTTAAATTGTGGAGAACGAGAGATGATAGAGTCAATTATAAGTCGGTATTCTTGCACAAGCTCACTTGGTGTAATTATTTGCCTATTCTCCCATCACTTGCTAATAATTTATCTGCAATAAGTAAGGTCGTACGATTTGAAAAGTTACTTAGCTTCTAGCCCAAGATCGTTTAAAAGTTGCTCGGTAATGATAAGAGTTCATAGCCAAGGCATAACTTATGAAGCGGGGCGCGAAGATTGGCGAGTCCGAAAAGGCCCTAACAAGGCATGAGGATTCCATTTTATTGCTGAAGATCCAAGGTGATGTGAAAAGCATTATTCCAAAATCAATATGAAGGATCAAGACTCACGACGAAAAGCAATCAACTCCCATAAAGATCATGGAGAAGTCTATCTGAAAAGACCCTAACAAGGTATGAGGATAAATAGATCCAAGTCCAAAAAGGAGGCGGATCGTTGTATCTCAAAATCCCAATTAGAGATTGAAGAAATAATCATGAAGTCGTGGTCAACAAAGTTGGAGTACCCCTCAAAAGTCTCCAAGTGAAGAAACTCTATTACGATGAGAAGACCATTATCTCAAGAACGTCTCTCAAGATATGAAGTATGAAGTACATGCCAAATATCGGCCCGAGAAAGGTCTCAAATCGCGAACCAAGTTATGCCAAGATATGAACTTTTTGATATCCCGAGAAGCAGTTTTAAGAGATTTTGTCCTTTAGCTAACTATTGATCAAATCGTCCTACTTTGCTTTCAGCCTAATTAACTATCGAAATAAGTCCAAAAATGCATCTTCATGATCATTCTAAGACAAAAATAAAATATAAGAGATACACCTAGGAATAAGGGAGTTTAAGCATTTAATTAAGCCATGTGTGTAAGTGTTTGAATTGCTAACTTATAATAACAATGATCTCGTTTTTAAGCTTAGTTTGGGGAACGTGAAACTTGTGGGTGATAAATCTTCGCAGCACCAAAGCCCTAATGTAAGTCCTTGATCTCTTTGTAAGTTATTTCCATCCTTTTGTTTACTAAAAAGTTTTAATTTCTCTTAGTACTTTCATTTTTGTTTAGTAGTATATTAATAAGGCCAAGGTTGATTGATTGTGAGAAAAGTGTAAATGTGCTTTGTCACTAAGCATTGCATGAGGACATGGCAATGGTTAAGTGTAGGGGATTTGATAGGTGTGAAAACACCCATCCTTTTACCACATAATTCTGGCTAAAACGAGACCAAAACACGTATTTAATATCATTTGTTTGGAATTATGCGTGGTTTTTGTGTTTATTGTATTTTCAGAGTCAACCGGATGAATATTGAAGAAAACATGGGATTGCACGGGTTTTATCGAGGAAAAAGACTCAAGACGAAGTCTACGGTCCTAGAGATGCAAAATATTTGAAGTCATTGTGCCTATTTGAAGATTTATCGAAGAATAGAGCCAAAGATGGAAGATTCATATATGTCGAAGAACTCGAGTCTATTAAACAAAAGATTATAAGACGAGTTGGAATTATTCACCGACACTTCTCAAATCCAAGTCGGAAACGTTTATTTAAAGAAGCGTGAAGACTAAAGAAGAAAGAAGAAAAAGAAGCCCAAACCAAAGCCCAATCACAAGCCCACCACCACAAGACTTGCCTATAAATAGGACCTTACTTCACAAAAATTCAACACTTAGTTCTTTTAGGTAGTTTGTAGTTTTTCATTTTCTCTCTAGTTTTAGAGAGAGAAAGTTCTAAACTTTCTCTCACTAGATTTCATCTTTTTCTCTTTCAAGATCAAACATTTGTATTATCTTTCATTAATCAAGTTCAAGTTTTTAGCTTTTAATCTTTAATCTCATTCCTCCTTTCTTTGATTTTGATTGATTTTGGTACAAATCTCGTATGATCCATGTTGTTCATCAATGATTTTGTGCTTAAAAAGTTAATCTTTTTATGTTTCCTTAAGTTCTACACGAATAAGCTTTAAGATCTTTGTGCTTATTGGCTTATTTGTTGATTTTGCTTATTTACTTTTTAAAGTTTTTCTCAAAAAGTTTATCTTTTTATTGATTCGATTTAAAAGTTGTTTATTTTAAGTCTAGATCAATTGTTATTTAAGCTTATTTGATTGGATTTATTTTAGATCGTGCTAGTTTTGGGTTTTAGCTTATTCTAATAGCTTATTTCCCTTGCATAAGTCTCGAATTTGCACCATTTACGGAAAGGGCAAAGCCCTTTTCCGACCTGTTATTCCAACCAGGGACACCCCTTTATTCCGATCGTATGATCGGAAAAGGGTTTAGTAGATTCCGATCAGCATTGTTTCAAGTATTCCGATTGTAGCAAGTTTTACCATATTCCGATTTGCCTTTTTACCATATTCTGATTTGCCCCATTTTGACGTATTCCGATTGTTTAGTTTTACCTTATTCCGATTGGGGGTCTTGTGAACATTCCGATCGCACCACTTTTAACGTATTCCGATTACTTTCTTTTGATTATTCCGATCACCTTCTTTGTCCATTATTCCGATTGGCACTGTTTTAGATATTCCGATCACTTGTTTTGCTATACTCCGATCTTACTTTCTTTTAGTACTTTTTTTACTAAGTTCATATTTTTACAAAGTTTTCCAAGAGTTAGTTTTATTGAGTGTCCATTTATTTTTCTAGTATAATTTTAAAGCTTCAATCATTTATTTTTAAACTCGTCTTTTTACTTTAATCATTTAAAGCTTTAAGTTTACTTTTCGACACTTAATTACTTGTTATTAATTTAAAATAGATAAATCAAACCAACACCTTTTTATTAACCAAGAACAAATCATTCCAATTAGAGCCGAGATCAATTCGAGGAGATACCGAGATGAAATCTAGAACCCATAGCAAAATTAGTGTATCAATCAAACATTGAATCAAAGCAAACAACAAGATCTAGGCACAAACAGTTATTGATGAACAATGAACATATGCAGAAACAAGTTTGCTGATCTATTTGACACTTGATCCAATTTCAGGCCTCAAATCCTTCTTCCCTGGTGTGATTAACTAAGGTTTAGCACTTGTTAGCTGTAAAACCCGCATGCTTTTACCATGAATGGTGCCCTTAAGATCGTACGTCCTAGATTAAAACTTACCTCATTTAGTATTGATCACATTCATGTGCTAATAATCAAGCAAGTGCATACGTGTATGACATGACAAGTATCGATTACGTACGAACTCATGATAAACAGTTAATAAATATGTCACGTGAACATAATTAAATCATGATCACCATTTAAAATACGAACTAGAATAATTAGGTAAATACATATAATATAATTACGAGCGTTAAGATTACGATAAACGACATGATAAAATAAACAGAAACACTTTAAACACGAGCACGTTTAACCACGAACGAACACGAAACATCGGGACACGAGAAAGGTACGGGTACCCCATGTGGGGCCCCCATACCCACGGCACAACAACAAGAAATGGGCTAAGCCCATGGACTTTTACAAGTAAAGGGGGGTAAAGAGTAAAACTAGTTTTCATTTTCACTTTTTCAAGAAAGAAAACATAAACCCTAAAATATTTTCTCCTCCTCCTCTTTGCTCTCTCTTGTGCCGCCACCTACATCACCACCATAGGAGGGTGTTGTTGATTTTTGACATTAAATACAAGTGTTAGAAACCGTGTTTTTTCATCCCCTTTCAAGCTACGTATTGGTATATCATTCTAAACCATTCTTTTTAATTCTTTTTAATCTTTAAAAGGGTGTTTTTAGCCGCCTAGCAAAACAAACCCGAGGGGGGTTTGGTTTGCTTATTGCCGCCACCACCAAGACCATTTTAGGTCTTGGTTGGTGCTTGTGGGACCCACGGCAGCAAGGAGGCACACGTGCCCCGAGTTTGGCTCGGGGTACGATGTCGAATTCATGCCCGATTCATGGTTCGTTGGTTAAATCATGATCTATGTTACATGTTAATTTTTATGAATCATGAACTTAGGATATAAATTAATTAATAACATGAGATATTAATTAAATCATGACTTAGGTTATTCTAATTATTAATTTAGCATGATATTAATTTAACCTAAGTATTTTATGTTATAAGTTATAATTAATTAATTATTTAAAACATGCCTATAATTAATTAATTTACACATGACTTAGGTTATATTATTAATAATAATAATACACATTTTAACCTAAGTATTTTCATTTCATTTTAATTAAAACATTTTATACTTTAATTAAAATGCTTAACCTATAGTTTAATTAAAATACATGAAATAATAATTAAACTATATACTATATCATATGACTTAAGGAAATCAGCTTATAAACACGTAGACTTATATGTTAGCTTATATAACTAGCTTAATTCTAAATATGGAAACTTCTATTTATAGAAACTTAATTAAATAAGGCAACTAATCTATTAATGGAAACCTTCTATATATGGAAATCTATCTAATTCAGGCAGCTAATCTAATCATGGAAACCTTCTATATATGGAAACTTATTTAATTAAGGCAGCTGATCTATTTTTGGAAACTTTCTATTTTTAGAAACTAATCTGTTTTAAGCAGTAAATTCTATTTTTGGAAACTTTCTATTTTTGGAAACTTTCTATTTTTGGAAACTTTCTATTTTTGGAAACTTTCTATTTTTGGAAACTTTCTATTTTTGGAAACTTTCTATTTTTGGAAACTTTCTATTTTTGGAAACCTGCTATTTTTGGAGGGTTACTTATTATTACACAGTAAGTATAATAATACATGAAGTACCAGTAATACTTAAACAGAGTAATCAAAATACAAGATAAACACAGTTTAAGACATTAAACAGTGAACCATGACCTAAAACATACCAAGTCAGCTAAAATGAGACATAAAACCCAGTACGTAATCAGTGAATCGATACTTATACACGTGTGTATTCATGTAGCGTTAGTGATCCAGAAGTAGGAGTCTTTCTTCCGTTCATTCACTGGACTTGAGGTACGGATTCCCGTCCTTTCAGTATGGACATTCTTTCCTTATTAGGATTTCCCCGTATGCAGCCAACTGTTTTCCCCAGTATTTGTTTTAATGTTTTGAACTGCTTATGTTTAATTAGCATAATCTATAGCCATATACAAGCATGACCAGTTTCACCTAGTTATGGAGGTACCATAACCATAACATTGGAGGCACCAATGTTATGACTTCCCCACAGCGGAGTGATTGCTCGTGGCGTCCCTTCAGCTTTTGGCCATTTATATTATATTTATCATGTGGGGCGTATGGGTGCATCCTAGTTACATGTTTTATTCAGTTTATCATGGTGAATGTGGTGTGTGCCTTGCATCCTTCACAAGGAGTTGATCCCTCCTACCCAAACCAGTATATTAATTAGAGGCATCCCCTCTAATCAGCATGATGAGGTCACCCCTCCAAGTATTCATGCACGTGACCTTTTCATGACCTATATGGGCTATGGTATATTTATGTTAAAACAGTTTTCATAAGATAAACATAAGGCTTTTCAAACTATAAAACCAGTTTTCCTAATACTTAACCAGTTTACTCAGAACTTAGTCTTCCGCTGTTATATGTTACATGTTTATCCTATTGTCATGCTATATTGTACATCCGTGCACTGAGCGTCTTGCTCAGCCGTTTTCCTTTTCATGTTCCTAAAACGGCAGGTACTCAGGGACGCTCGTAGATCTCAAACGTACGTGCATATGGATTGGAAGCTTTACTGTCTTTCTTTACTTTATGCATTTCCTTTACTTTGATACAGTTTCTATGGACATTGTTTCGTCCTTTTCTTTTTCAGTATTTATGTTTGTGTGTGATGAGCTTTACTTTGGGGTTACCGATGTTTGATTCCGGTATTTCCCTTTTATGGTCGAATAATGCTTAGACATTTATCCTTGTATGCTTTGATGACACGCCATGATTATGAGTAATATTCCATTTCCAAAATGGGGTGTTACAATTATGGTATCAGAGCCCAAGGTTTCGACCTGTAGGCTCTCAAATATGACCTGTGATTAGTGGGTAGTCACTACGGTCTTCCTAGAACTGACAGTTGTTTTCATGCATTCATCATTTTTAAGCATACATATACATGTCATTGTTACAGGGTTTTTGACTAAGTAATGGTTGGTACAGGACTGGCCCTATTTAGTCGCATGTGTTTTATCGAAACTTTTAAATTTGGGACCGACCCATAGGCGTCCCCCTCGATATGTCTTTTGTTTTGAGTGAACTGACCAGAGGCGTTCACTCTCGAGCATCAAAAGTTTTCATAAAACTGCATCATGCATTCATACAAAGATTTTCTTACATAAATTTTTCTCGTGAAAATTTTAGCATAAATTTTTTTTCATGTATATATATAACTTATATTTTATGTTTTGAACTGTCGATCATATGTTTTATGTTATACTGTCAGATGGCAAACACAGACAAACTCTGGGAGTTATTTGCTGACATGGAGGCAGAAAGGCAAGACGCCATCCTTCATGACGACGAATATCCTCCCCCACCTATCGTTTTCCCCATGGAAGGAAGGAATCGACTCATGAGGGAATACTACGCCATGAGACAGAGACCCGACGAGAATTGTGGACAGTTCATGCAGAGGTTCCTCGGGTACACAGCTGTCCTGAGGGCATCCGCAGGCACCACTGAAGAACAAGCACTACATTTTCGTTGGGGCCTTAACCCAAGGATTGCCAATAATTTATCAGATGCCCCGTTGGATACTGTGGCACAAGTGGCTTATGCAGCAAGGAAGCTTGAGATGTTGCAGGAACGCGATGAGTTCGGGGAAGCTGAAAGACCCGACAAGAGGTAAACATTTCGTGTTCTATCGATAACCAGACCGCATCCTATCATTATATGTTCTATAATCATCTCTTAAACTGTATCTTCCAGGCAGAAAACTGGGGACCGGTCTCAGCCGGCTACTCAGCAGCAGCCTAATCAGCCCAAAGGAAATGGTCACACTAACGACCGTTCTGTTGTGGAAAGGCGCAGCGGTAATGATAATTACCGTAACAGTGCGGGACACTCCAACAACAGCAGGTCCTACTATTTACGCATCTTCTTATGATTTCATGTTATATCTCTCATGCTGACACTATATCAATCTCTACCAGGAACCACGGGAACGGGAAGGACCAGAACCACAGGGGTTCTCAGCCTAACCGTTCAGCTAACACTGGTAAATATCTTATGACGCTTACGTCCTATACTCGTGCATATACTTTATTCTTAACACGTTTTGTCATCAGCAGGCCCTCAGCAAGCAAGGACTCCTGCTGGAGGATTCACTCATCCTCTTTGCAATACTTGCCATCACAGACACCCTGGCCCATGTCATCGTGATTCCGACGCGTGCTACAAGTGCGGCCTCCCTGGCCATCGTATGAGAGATTGCCGTAAGGGTGAAATGGAGGGTACTTCGGGTCATGCTGATACTAAACCGCCTCCTACCACTGGGCGTGTCTACACGACATCGCGCGATCAGGCAAACAAATCTACAGGTACCATTACTGGAATTTTGTATATGTACGGCCAGGCTGCATGTGTTCTTTTCGACACGGGTGCCACTCATTCAGTTATTTCCACTACTTATGCCAAGAACATCAGGACACTTCCCTTGCCATTAGAAAATAAGCTTACCATTTCCACGCCTTTGAAAGACTCTGTATTAATAACTCATGTATACAAGAGTCTTCCTCTAGAGTTTGACGATAAAGTTCGTACAGTAGATGCACTTCCCCTAGACATGATTGAATTTGATATGATCCTCGGCATGGAATGGCTATCCAAGCACCATGCTACCATAGACTGCCACTCATATCGGGTGATCTTCGGCGACATTAACGCACCAGAGTACATTCATAACGGGTTCATACCCGGACGGTCTGTACAAGTGATATCTACCTTGCAAGCACGTGCATTACTGTCACATGGCTGCGGAGGTTATCTAGCTACGGTTCATGACATGGATGCTGAATCCCCATCGATTCAGGATCAACCAGTAGTTTCGGAATTTCAAGACGTTTTCCCAACTGAACTTCCAGGCTACCACCTGCAAGAGAAGTGGAGTTCAACATCGACCTTGTTCCAGGAGCTGAGCCAATATCTAAGGCTCCGTATCGTATGGCTCCCATAGAGCTAAAAGAAATGAAGGACCAACTGCAGGAACTTCTTGAACGAGGGTTCATTAGACCAAGCGCATCTCCATGGGGCGCACCGGTCTTGTTCGTTAAGAAGAAGGACGACAGCATGCGACTTTGCATTGACTATCGTGAACTTAATAAGATTACCATCCGCAATAGATATCCACTGCCACGTATAGACGATCTGTTTGACCAACTTCAAGGAGCCAGACACTTCTCAAAGATCGATCTAAGGTCAGGCTACCATCAGCTGAGGGTTAAAGAGCAGGACATTGCTAAGACTGCTTTTCGTACCCGCTATGGCCATTATGAGTTTGTGGTCATGCCATTCGGCCTGACCAATGCTCCAACAGTATTCATGGATCTGATGAACAGAATCTTCCATGAATTCCTTGATAAGTTTGTCATTGTATTCATCGATGACATACTGATTTTCTCTAAATCCACGGAGGAACACGAAGACCATCTCCGTACGGTACTACAGATTCTTCGTCAGAAGCAGCTGTATGCGAAATTCTCCAAGTGCGAGTTCTGGTTAAACAAGGTGGCATTCTTAGGTCACATTGTATCAGCAGAAGGGATCACTATGGACCCAGCGAAGGTTGAGGCTATCACTAAATGGCCAAGACCAACGTCAGCAACAGAAGTCCGCAGTTTCTTAGGCTTAGCTGGATATTATCGCAGATTCGTGGAGAATTTTTCCTGCCTGGCATTGCCTCTCACCAAACTGATGCGAAAAGGAGAGAAATTCGTCTGGACGGAAGATCGAGAGAAGAGCTTCGAAGACCTGAAGCAGAAGTTAGTATCTGCACCTATTCTTACTCTCCCATCTGGTACAGGTGGATTTCAGATCTATAGCGATGCATCGAGGAAGGGATTGGGCTGTGTTCTCATGCAACATGGGAAAGTGATCGCGTATGCTTCACGGCAGCTGAAGCCCTATGAAGAAAACTATCCTACGCATGACCTAGAACTTGCTGCAGTGGTGTTCGCATTGAAAATATGGAGACATTACTTATACGGAGAATCATGCGACATTTTCACGGATCACAAGAGTTTGAAGTATATCTTCACACAGCGAGAATTGAACATGAGACAAAGGAGATGGTTGGAACTGTTGAAGGATTACGATATTAACCTACAGTATCATCCCGGGAAAGCTAATGTAGTAGCAGATGCACTCAGCAGAAAGTCCGGAATGATTAACGGCATTGAGATCAAGGAACAAAACATAAGAGACTTGGAGCGGCTAGACATCGAAATCATGGTACGTGGGCAACACGGATACTGGGCGAATCTTAGAGTAGAACCTGAGTTACTGACTAGGATCAAGGAAGCGCAGAAGGATGATGGAGAGATTTGGGCGATAATTCAGAATTTGGAGAAGCAGACAGAATTCAGAATGGACGCAGACGGTATCGTTTGGTAGGGCACGAGACTTTGTGTTCCTGACAATCAAGAACTCCGGGAAGCATTGTTAGCTGAAGCTCACAGCTCCCCATTTTCTATACATCCTGGGTCGACAAAAATGTACCATGACATCAGACAGCACTTTTGGTGGAGTGGTATGAAACAGGATGTAGCCACTTATGTCTCCAAATGTCTTACCTGCCAGCAGGTTAAGATTGAACATCAGCGATCGGGCGGTCTCCTTCAACTGTTGGATATTCCAGAGTGGAAGTGGGACAAAATCACCATGGATTTTGTTACCGGTCTTCCGCCTACCAAGAAGAAGCACGATGCTATTTGGGTCATTGTTGATCGACTCACCAAATCAGCTCATTTCTTACCGATACGCAAGGAAGATCCGGTAAGTAAACTCGCAGATACTTATAGAAGGGAGATCATGAGACTCCACGGCACTCCCTCCAGCATCGTCTCAGACAGAGATCCTCGTTTCACGTCGTGATTCTGGAAAGGTCTGCAAAAAGCTTGGGGTACACAACTTAAGCTGAGTACGGCCTTCCATCCTCAAACGGACGGACAATCGGAGCGAACAATTCGACATTGGAAGATATGTTAAGGTCGTGTGCGTTGGAATGGACAGGTGATTGGGACGATTACATCTGTTTAGTCGAGTTTGCATACAACAACAGCTGGCACGCAAGTATCAAATGTGCTCCTTTCGAAATGTTGTATGGCAGAAAGTGTCGCGCTCCAACTTGCTGGGATCAAGTGGGAGAGCGAACACTCGAAGGACCAGAGATTATAGAAATGACCAATGAGAAGATCGAAGTAGCTAAGCAGAAGCTGCAGGAAGCACGTTCACGTCAGAAGAGTTACGCCGATAAGCATCGTAGGGACATACATTTTAATGTGGGAGATCACGTCTTCCTCAAGGTTTCGCCGGCACGTGGTGTTAAACGCTTCGGGATCAAAGGAAAACTCAGTCCTCGTTTCATCGGACCTTTTGATATCATCGAACGAATCGGTGAAGTATCTTACCGATTGGCGTTACCTCCTCAGCTTTCGCACGTGCATAACGTGTTCCATGTGTCCTTACTCAGAGGGTACAATTATCATCCCCTTCACATGGTTCAGTATCCACTGGAACAGATACGTGAAGATCTCACTTTTATAGAAGAACCCGAACGAGTACTCGACAGGAAAGAACGAGTCATGAGAAGGAAGACGATTCCTTTCGTCAAAATTCTTTGGAGGGACTATACCGAGCGGGAAGCCACTTGGGAAACAGAGGAGTCTATCCGGGCTTCTTACCCTCACTTCATATTTTGAGTTCGGGTATGTTACTTCTTTTCAGCTTACTTTATCTATAATTCGGGGACGAATTATTCTTTTTAGGGGGGAAGAATTGTAAAACCCGCATGCTTTTACCATGAATAGTGCCCTTAAGATCGTACGTCCTAGATTAAAACTTACCTCATTTAGTATTGATCACATTCATGTGCTAATAATCAAGCAAGTGCATACGTGTATGACATGACAAGTATCGATTACGTACGAAATCATGATAAACAGTTAATAAATATGTCACGTGAACATAATTTAATCATGATCACCATTTAAAATACGAACTAGAATAATTACGTAAATACATATAATATAATTACGAGCGTTAAGATTACGATAAACGACATGATAAAATAAACAGAAACACTTTAAACACGAGCACGTTTAACCACGAACGAACACGAAACATCGGGACGCGAGAAAGGTACGGGTACCCCATGTGGGGCCCCCATACCCACGACACAACAACAAGAAATGGGCTAAGCCCATGGACTTTTACAAGTAAAGGGGGGTAAAGAGTAAAACTAGTTTTCATTTTCACTTTTTCAAGAAAGAAAACATAAACCCTAAAATATTTTCTCCTCCTCCTCTTTGCTCTCTCTTGTGCCGCCACCTACATCACCACCATAGGAGGGTGTTGTTGATTTTTGACATTAAATACAAGTGTTAGAAACCGTGTTTGTTCATCCCCTTTCAAGCTACGTATTGGTATATCATTCTAAACCCTTCTTTTTAATTCTTTTTAATCTTTGATTATTTTCATGAACATGTTATTATTTTTCTTATTAAAACATGATAATTAAACATTGATCTAACATGTTTTGGGGTTAATTAAAATCAAAGAATGATTTAAAAGGGTGTTTGTTTTTAGCCGCCTAGCAAAACAAACCCGAGGGGGGTTTGGTTTGCTTATTGCCGCCACCACCAAGACCATTTTAGGTCTTGGTTGGTGCTTGTGGGACCCACGGCAGCAAGGAGGCACACGTGCCCCGAGTTTGGCTCGGGGTACGGTGTCGAATTCATGCCTGATTCATGGTTCGTTGGTTAAATCATGATCTATGTTACATGTTAATTTTTATGAATCATGAACTTAGGATATAAATTAATTAATAACATGAGATATTAATTAAATCATGACTTAGGTTATTCTAATTATTAATTTAGCATGATATTAATTTAACCTAAGTATTTTATGTTATAAGTTATAATTAATTAATTATTTAAAACATGCCTATAATTAATTAATTTAGACATGACTTAGGTTATATTATTAATAATAATAATAATACACATTTTAACCTAAGTATTTTCATTTCATTTTAATTAAAACATGTTATACTTTAATTAAAATGCTTAACCTATAGTTTAATTAAAATACATGAAATAATAATTAAACTATATACTATATCATATGACTTAAGGAAATCAGCTTATAAACACGTAGACTTATATGTTAGCTTATGTAACCAGCTTAATTCTAAATATGGAAACTTCTATTTATAGAAACTTAATTAAATAAGGCAACTAATCTATTAATGGAAACCTTCTATATATGGAAATTATCTAATTCAGGCAGCTAATCTAATCATGGAAACCTTCTATATATGGAAACTTATTTAATTAAGGCAGCTGATCTATTTTTGGAAACTTTCTATTTTTAGAAACTAATCTATTTTAAGCAGTAAATTCTATTTTTGGAAACTTTCTATTTTTGGAAACTTTCTATTTTTGGAAACTTTCTATTTTTGGAAACTTTCTATTTTTGGAAACTTTCTATTTTTGGAAACCTGCTATTTTTGGAAAGTTACTTATTATTACACAGTAAGTATAATAATACATGAGGTACCAGTAATACTTAAACAGAGTAATCAAAATACAAGATAAACACTGTTTAAGACTTTAAAAAGTGAACCATGACCTAAAACATACCAAGTCAGCTAAAATGAGACATAAAACCCAGTACGTAATCAGTGAATCGATACTTATACACGTGTGTATTCATGTAGCGTTAGTGATCCAGAAGTAGGAGTCTTTCTTCCGTTCATTCACTGGACTTGAGGTACGGATTCCCGTCCTTTCAGTATGGACATTCTTTCCTTATTAGGATTTCCCCGTATGCAGCCAACTGTTTTCCCCAGTATTTGTTTTAATGTTTTGAACTGCTTATGTTTAATTAGCATAATCTATAGCCATATACAAGAATGACCAGTTTCACCTAGTTATGGAGGTACCATAACCATAACATTGGAGGCACCAATGTTATGACTTCCCCACGGCGGAGTGATTGCTCGTGGCGTCCCTTCAGCTTTTGGCCATTTATATTATATTTATCATGTGGGGCGTATGGGTGCATCCTAGTTACATGTTTTATTCAGTTTATCATGGTGAATGTGGTGTGTGCCTTGCATCCTTCACAAGGAGTTGATCCCTCCTACCCAAACCAGTATATTAATTAGAGGCATCCCCTCTAATCAGCATGATGAGGTCACCCTCCAAGTATTCATGCACGTGACCTTTTCATGACCTATATGGGCTATGGTATATTTATGTTAAAACAGTTTTCATAAGATAAACATAAGGTTTTTCAAACTATAAAACCAGTTTTCCTAATACTTAACCAGTTTACTCAGAACTTAGTCTTCCGCTGTTATATGTTACATGTTTATCCTATTGTCATGCTATATTGTACATCCGTGCACTGAGCGTCTTGCTCAGTCGTTTTCCTTTTCATGTTCCCAAAACGGCAGGTACTCAGGGACGCTCGTAGATCTCAAACGTACGTGCATATGGATTGGAAGCTTTACTGTCTTTCTTTACTTTATGCATTTCCTTTACTTTGATACAGTTGCTATGGACATTGTTTCGTCCTTTCCTTTTTCAGTATTTATGTTTGTGTGTGATGAGCTTTACTTTGGGGTTACCGATGTTTGATTCCGGTATTTCCCTTTTATGGTCGAATAATGCTTAGACATTTATCCTTGTATGCTTTGATGACACGCCATGATTATGAGTAATATTCCATTTCCAAAATGTGGTGTTACATTAGCCCTAGCCTAAGCTTAGATCTAGGTGTCCTCAAAATCCTAGCCAACCAAGTATTCAAGATTTTATTCCCTATTTATGAATCTATGTGTTTCAAACCTTCAAACCTACAAACAGATGAACAAATGCACTCAAATAACAGATACTAACACTTGCAAACAACAAACCACAACTTAACAAGCCACAATCCCAACTTATGCAGTAAACCCAAACACCCTTTTAAAACTTGTTTTTACAATTTTTCAAAGGCTTATGCAGATTTTACCCACAAATCAGGCTAACAACACTTCAATAACATCAAACCAACACAAATAAACCAGATTCAACAATAATATCACAGATTCAAGCACAAATCCACCAAAATCACAATTAATCAGAAACTTAAAGAGAAAATGAAAAGGGAAGAAGATGCAAACCTCCAAGACCTACATCCAGGCCTTGGATTGTTTGAGCTGAGGTACTAGCAGAACAAGTACCAGCTTCCAAGCTGCTAAGAAGAACAAACCACAAAAGTGAGATCAATATAAACCAAACTTCTGATTTTTGATGCACAAGCTTTATCACTTAAAACCTTGCCTCAAAAACCTTCAAACAAGATTATGGAACTTAGATTTTAGCTTATCAAACACCAAACTTTTATAAATAACAGATTAGAATTCAAAATTTTAAGAAATTCAAACTTTATTTCATAAAAAGGAATTACAAAGATTTAAAAGCTAAAATCTAGAACAAAGGGACTCTCACATGTTGAGGTCTCCTTTTATAGGCAAATGCCTGGCTAAACACTATTCACAAACCCTAGAAGTGTTTTCTCTATAATGCCCTTGGGTCTTCTAGACGTTTTGATGTAATGAGTTGTCCAAATGCATCTAAACCGTTTAAAATAGCTTTGATATGAAGCAGGGATCCTAGGCTGTTGATTTGGACACGTCAGATTACTTGGAGGCTAAGTTGCATTTTCATTGGTTAAGGAGGTTGAGTGTGGGGTCCAAGGAGTAGTGGGAGTGAGGGTTTTGTGTGTGGGATTTGTTTCTGCACATGTGAATCACACAAGTGCCAGGGTAATTGCAATTAACCCTTTGTTTTAAGTGGGGTAAAATCTGGGTTGGTAAGAGTGAATAGTAACACGTTTGATCCGAAATTGGGGGAATGGAAGTTGTTTGGCGCAATTTGGGAGTTTGAATACTTCAGTGCACATAAATGGCCCTTGTGTTTTGGGATTTTTGGTAGAACGTGTTTTCAGCCATAGAAACTTGATTTCCTTTGTTATTAACTTTCATCATTTGGCAATTTTGGCACATAACTTTCCAAAAGGGTTTATAAGGGTTATTTTTGCCTCTTTTGCATATTTGAAGGGCTGATCTTGGACATTCTTGATCTTCAAAGGTCTTCAATGTATCTTTGGCTTCATGAGGGACCATTGTTGGCAATTTGAAAATGCTGAGGGACTAATCTTGCCATTTCTTCAAAGTTGAAGGACCTTTTGTGTAATTTTGACAAACTTAAAGGACCAAACTTGTAATTATTAATATACAAGGGTTTTAAGTGTCATTTCTTCAATAAATGAGGATCAATCTTGTATGTCTTCAAGTCTTCAAGGATATTTGTTGAGTATTCCATGAATTAGGGCCCGGTTCTTTGTACGGCTTCTTTTCTCGTGTCCGTTTTTCCTTGTATCTTGTGATCATTTGTCTTTTTCACGATATCCATACCTAAAATACAAAAGTAAACAAACACAAGCATATGTATGGTATTTTATGACATTTTTATGCATTAAAATCTCGAAAAGAACGATGAGTTCATGTATAAATGCCATCTCATCACTCCCCCATACTAAGCTATTGCTGTGCCCTCACGCAATGCTAGAATAAAGTATCTAAACATCACCAAAGTTCAATTTTATTAACCTTTATTGAAGAGTAAAGACTTGCAACATACTACGAAGATGTGTAAAGACATAATATATGATTTTCATCACGAAAGTGACTTTAGGGTCAAATAATAGAAACAAGTAAATGTCCCTTAGAGTAAACTTCGTCATCCTTGATTGTCATACATTCCATGCTAAGTGCAAAAACGAGATCATTGTTGGTACAAGTCACAATGCTAACACTACTCATACGTCCAAATTGTGTAATACTTTTTCTCCCCGCAATCCTAGTTATTATAAAAGGAAATGGGTTACTAGCATTTTTTATCTATTTGTCATGGATCACAAGTGATTCATATTGACTTATTTGAGTAGTTATTAGTCCGAAAGCAAAGTAGCACGATTTGATCGATAGTTAGCCGAAGGACAAAATCTTTTAAAATGGCTTCTCGTGTATCTCCTTAAGTTCATATCTTGGCATAACTCATTTCACGATTTGAGACCTTTCTCGGACCGATATTTGGCATGTACTTCATACTTCAAATCTTGGGAAGACGTTCTCGAAATTATGGTCTTCTCTTCATATATTTGGAATTTCTTCACTTGACGTTTTTGAGAGATTCTTCATATTTGGACCACGACTCCATCATTTTTCTTCAATCTTTACTTTGGATTTTGATATACAACGATCCGCCTCCTTTTCGGACTTGGATATATTTATCCTCATACCTTGTAAGGGTCTTTTTGGATAGACTTTCTCCATGATCTTTAGGGGAGTAATTGCTTTTCGTCGTGTGTCTCGATCCTTCATATTGATTTAGGAATAATGATACTTCACATCATCTTTGGATCTTTAGCAAAAATAGAGCTCCTCATGCCTTGTTAGGGCCTTTTTGGATGATCGCCAATCTTCGCGTCCCGCTTCAATAAGTTATGCCTTGGCTATGAACTCTATTCAACCCCGAGCAACTTTTAAACGATCTTGCGCTAGAGGCTAAGTAACCTTTCAAATCGTACGACCTTACTTATTGCAATTATGATTTATTCCTAATGCATTGATCTTATGGGAAGAAAAAGCCACAATTAAAAACATATGAGTTTTTGAAAGAACATTTTCATGTTCTACGTTTAGCATGATCACTTGTCTAACTCTATCATCTCTCGTTCTTCACTATATAAAGACCTCTAATTAAAGAGACTCGTGAATACTTAGCCATGCAAGTCAAAATTAAGCCAAATTTGGATTAGCTTTCATTAAGACTATATCAAATCAAAGTTTTGGGTTTTCAAGCCACCTATAGGATCTTGCACTTTCTTGGACTTTTTCAAGTTTAGAGAATGCGTTTTATAGTTCCCTTGATAAGTGACTTTCTAGGATCAATTATAGGAACTTGCGAAAAGTTCTTGTTCTTAACCCGAATGAGCTAAGACTTTCGCGTTTTAAAGCTCCCTATATAAAAGTCTAGCAAAACTTGAATTGAGCGGGTTAAGGAATGTAAATGGCTCCAAATGCCCATCAAGTCAAAAATTAATTCTTATTCTACCCATCGGAAAATATACATTCGTGTCTTAAAAACACTTATAAAAACTAAGAAAAATTTTAAAATTTGGCCATTTTTAGCCTTATTGGTAACAAAAACAAAACATTGAAAATTGGAAAGCGTGAGGGCGTAGCAGCAAGTACCTATTCACCCCCCATACTAAAAGTAAACATTGTCCTCAATGTTTCGAGTCTAAAGGTGGAGCACCCCCATACTAGAGACGAAGAGTCGAATGCTTAGGATCTAGCATGGAAAGGGTGATCAACAATATATCTAAAGCCGTTTATTAAGTATGCTAAAAGATAATTGTTAGAACAATGAAGGACATGTCATGGATTCGTGAAAAACTTCTTCAAGCAAACGATGGAGGCTCACGTAAACGAACACGAGAGTCTTCAATCGTAGATGATGATGATGATCTAGATAACACAATCACAAACAACCACGAGACAACGAGTTGAAAGGGTACAAGTCCCCTTATTAGTGAATAGCAAGCATAAAGGATAAGCATGGGATCTCCCCCACGAGGCACCTCGTTTTTGATTACCGAGTCATGAGCTCGACTCGATCCCCTCAATGCTAATTATCATTAGGGAAGGTGACTTGGTCGAGGGCAACCATTGAAGGAATTTCCCCACCAAAGTAGTGCTTAAGCCTATGTCCATTCACCTTGAAATTAGGACCATCATCTTGAGCTAGCTCAATGGTCCCATATGGAAACACTTGTGTAATGGTGAACGGACCCGACCAACGAGATTTCAATTTCCCAGAAAATATCTTAAGACGAGAGTTAAAAAGCAACACTTGATCACCAACGTTAAAAACCCGGTTTTTAATCTTTGAATCATGAAACTTTTTAGTCTTTTCTTTAAAAATTAATGAATTTTCATAAGCATTATCTCTTAATTCATCCAATTCATTCAATTGTATTTTCCGGTGATCTCCCGCGGTCTTCAAGTCAAAGTTTGCATGCTTAAGGGCCCAATATGCCTTGTGCTCCAACTCAATGGGCAAATGACAATTCTTCCCATAGACTAACTTATAAGGAGTGCAACCGATAGGTGTCTTATAAGCGGTCCTAAAGGCCCATAAAGCGTCATCGAGTTTGTCGGACCATGAAGCACGGTTTTCTCCAATTGACCTCTCTAAAATCCTCTTTAAAGCTCGGTTCGAAACCTCGACTTGCCCACTCGTTTGCGAGTGATAAGCCGTAGAAAGACGATGAGTAACTCCATATTTCTTTAGAACCTTTTCGAATTGGTCATTACAAAAATGGGTTCCACGATAGCTTATAATAGCACGACGGGTTCCGAACCGAGAGAATAGTTGCTTCAAAAACATCACTACCACACGAGCATCATTTGTAGGCAAAGCCTTGGCTTCTACCCACTTAGAAAGGTAGTCCACCGCGACGAGGATATATTTTTTGCCATGAGACGATGGGAACGGACCCATAAAGTCTATTCCCCATATGTCGAAAATCTCACACACTTGAATTATGTTTTGCGGCATTTCATCACGTTGAGACGATTTTCCTTGACGTTGGCACGAATCACACGACTTCACAAGTGCGTGTGCATCACGATAGATAAAAGGCCAAAAGAAACCGGCATCGAACACTTTCTTAGCCGTGAGATTAGCACCGTGGTGACCACCCGTGGGTCCCTCGTGACAAGCTCTAAGGATATTAGAAGCTTCGGCACCAAAAACACAACGTCGAACGAGTTGATCCGCACAAACCCGAAAGAGATAAGGGTCGTCCCAAAAATAGAACTTGACGTCACGAAAGAATTTTCGTTTTGTTGTGTCGTCATACCCTTGATTATGAAATTGACCGCATGGTAATTTGCAATGTCGGCAAACCATGGGGTGGTGTCTTTAGAATTCACTACACCGAGAGTCTCGAGAGGAAATGTTTCGGTGATTTCCTTGTTCTCGAAAACATCTTTGTGAGGATCTTCTAAACGAGAGAGATGATCGGCCGCTAGATTCTAAGCTCCTTTTTTGTCAAGCACGGTGACATCAAATTCTTGGAGGAGGAGCATCCAACGAAGCAATCTCGGCTTAGCATCTTGCTTAGCTAAGAGATACTTGATAGCCGAATGGTCGGTATACACAATGCTTTTAGTTAAGACGAGATAAGGTCGGAACTTCTCAAAAGCATAGACCACGGCAAGGAATTCCTTTTCCGTTATGGTGTACTTTAATTGAGCCTCGGTCATCGTCTTACTAGCATAGTGGATAGGACGGACATGCTTGTCATAACGTTTCCCTAAGACGGCCCCTATAGCATAATCACTTGCATCGCACATGATTTCAAAGGGTAATTCCCAATTAGGAGCAACAAGAATGGGAGCTTCGGTAAGTTTCCTTTTGAGAGTTTCGAAAGCTTTAACACAATCCTCATTGAAGTTAAAAGGAGCATCCTTGTCGAGAAGGTGTGTCATAGGTCGAGAGATTTTTGAAAAGTCCTTGATGAAACGACGATAAAAGCCCGCGTGGCCTAGGAAACTCCTAACTCCCTTAACGGTTTTGGGATGAGGTAACTTGGCGATGACGTCTACCTTAGCTTTATCGACCTCAATCCCCGCCTTCGACACCTTATGTCCTAAGACGATTCCTTGTTTACACATAAAATGACATTTTTCCCAATTAAGCACAAGACTGGTTTCTTCACAACGTTTTAACATTTGCTCGAGATTAGATGAACATGACGTGAACGAATTGCCAAACACCGAGAAGTCATCCATAAACACTTCCATCAACTTCTCGATCATATCGTGAAAAATCGCCATCATACACCGTTGAAACGTACCCGGTGCATTACAAAGTCCGAAAGGCATCCTACGATAAGAAAACGTTCCATAAGGACACGTAAAAGTAGTCTTCTCTTGATCACGAGGGTCGATAGGGATTTGAAAGTAACCGGAAAAACCATCTAAAAAGCAATAGAATTCATTTCCCGCAAGTCGCTCCAACATTTGATCCATGAAGGGCAAAGGAAAGTGGTCTTTACGAGTGGCGTCATTTAACTTTCGGTAGTCAATACACACCCTCCAACCGGTCACAACACGAGTGGGAATTAACTCGTTGTTTTCATTAGGCACAACGGTCATTCCTCCCTTTTTAGGGACACAATGGATTGGGCTCACCCATGGGCTATCGGATATAGGATAAATCATTCCCGCGTCAAGGAGTTTAAGGACCTCCTTTTTAATGACATCGTGAATTTTGGGATTCACCCTTCTTTGACTTTGAATTGCGGGTTTGTAGTCCTCCTCCATTAAAATCTTGTTAGTACAAAATTTTGGGTCAATACCCTTAATGTCGGATATTTTCCACGCAATTGCCCCTTTGTGAGCCTTAAGAACTTTCAAGAGCTCGGTTTTCTCATCATTAGCAAGACCTTTTGCAACAATAACCGGCAACTTGTCATCACCTTCCAAGAATGCGTATTCAAGGTGAGAAGGAAGATCGTTCAATTCAAGGATAGGTGGTTCCTCGATTGAAGATTTTGGTTCAATACTCATAACTTCCATTGGCGGAAGAAATGGTGGAATAGAAGTATCATCACTAATCAACACCTCATCTTCATTGTCGATTTCATTTGAAGTGAGATCGCCTCCTTGGAATGGAGTGAGATTTGGTGTGGAATTAGCAAGAATCGGATCCAAAATAGTGGGATTGCCACTTGACGAGCTATCGGAAAAACCTAACACTTCTTGTGAAAACTCATCGCAAACCACATCAACGATGTCAATGTGATTGATGGTAGCGATTGCATAAACATGAGAAGGTTTCGAGTTTTGAGTAGCATTTATAACAAGTTCCTCTTCGTTGAATCTCAAAGTGATAGTTCTTGCATGAACATCGATAAGCGATCTCGAAGTGTCTAAAAATGAACGACCTAAAATTCGAGGAACTTGAGGATCCGCGGGGATGTCAACTACTATAAAATCAACGGGATAGTAGAACTTCCCCACTTTCACGAAAACATCTTCGGCTACTCCACACGCCATAATCGTAGAATGATCGGCCATCTCGATAGACATGTTCGAAGGAATAAGAGCCGGAAGCGAAAGAGATTTCCAAATGGAAAATGGCATCAAATTAATGCTCGCACCAAGATCGGCCAAGGCGAGGCATTCTTTCATATATTGTATGTCACAAGGAATGAGAAACTTTCCGGGATCACCAACTTTTTCTGGTATGCGGTTAAGATAAACCGAAGAACAATTAGCAAGCTTTGAAAGCTTTTCCTTATCGCTCATCATACTTTTAAAAGTGGAAGCTAAACGAGGCATATACAACAACGCGTCGGCTAAACTCACATCAAAATGCACTTGTTGGAACATCTTTATAAAAAGCTCGATTTGTTGTTTGTTACGTTCTTGCAACTTCTCTTTGTTTCGTCTCGAAGGGTAAGGTAAAGGTGGTGTGGGTTGGTCATTAGGCAACGGCCTTGGAAACTCGGGTTCCACAATTGGTATTGGTTCAACCGTAGGTGTGGTTTGAGCGGTACTTCGTGGGATTGTAATGTGCTCCTTTTCGACCATCACCTCGGGTTCTTTCTCGATTTCCTTTTCCGTAGAAGTACTTGGACGAGAGATTGGTTCCTTGAAAGTTTTACCACTTCATGTAGTATTAACCTTCATTTCTCCCTTCGCTTTGCAATGGTATCACTAGGAAGACCACCCGAGGAAGAGGGTTTACACATGATTGCTTCAAACATCTTAGCCATTCGGTCCTCAATTTTTGATTGCCTAGCATCCGCTTTTAATAACTCTTGCTTAATCTCATGTTGTCCTAATTCCATCTTTTGTTGATTTTGTTGAAGACGTTGGACATTTCCTTCCATTTTGTTTGCATGAGTTTTAAGTTCATTAGCAAGTTCATTTTTTAGCTCGTTTTTCAACTCGGATCTTAAGCTAATCATCTCACGTTGCATGTTATCAAATTTAGCATCATTTGCTTTAGCATAATCCAAAAATTCTCCTTGCAAATTTTTAGTGTGAGCATTTTGAAAACCTTGTGTAGTGTTTTGAAAATCACGGTTTTGATTTTGATTAGAAATTTGTCCATTCCCATTTTGATAATTCCCTTTGTTGTAATTGCGTGAATTGCCTTGGTAATTACCACCTTGGTTGTTGTTTCGATAATTATTAACATTTTGGTTTGGTGGAGCTTGATTTTGGCGGGAACCTTGACCGTTTTGGTTGTAAGTTCCCGTTGCTACATAAGCACTCGAAGTGTTACCATCCGCGGTAATGCACTCGGAAAGATCATGAGCTCCACCACAAGACAAACAACTCTTAGCAACCGCTTTAACCGAAGCGGAATTTGAAGCTTCTTGAGCTTTCCAATGGGACATAAGATTAGCAAATCTATCAAAAAACCGATTTTCCTCATTAGCTTCATCATGTAAGGAATTAATGCTACGAGACGATGACGATGAAGACGAACCCAAATTGGCAACACTCGGTGTGTTACGAGGGCTATAAACCTTATATCTATTCTCGATGATTTGTAAAGCCTCATTTGTCGTCTTGCACAAAAAATTACCACCCGTCGCGGCATTCAAATAATCTCGTTCATGATCATTAAGCCCATTTTAAAAAGTATCAACTTGATGCAATTCCGTAAAATCATGGTGTGGACATTCATGTAACATTTCTTTAAATCGTTCCCATGCCATTGAAAAACTTTCATTATTTCTTTGCACAAATCGTGAAATCTCATTTTTCAAATGTGTTGTTTTAAATGGTGGAAAAAACTTGTTCACAAACTTAGAAACGAGATCGGCCCATGTCAAAATCGAATTTGGCGGTTCTTTCTCAAGCCAAATTTTTGCGGGTCCATCTAACGAGTATGGAAACAACATCATCTTAATGGCGTCATGTGGAACATCCTTAAACTTGCTAGTAGCGGTGAGACGATTAAAACTCCTAATGTGGTAGTGCGGGTTGTCTTTCTCATGACCTCTAAACTTATTTGCTTGCAACATTGACATTAAACCCGTCTTAATCTCGAATTCTCCGCAAGGATGGCGGGAATCACAATAGCCTCTCCAAAACCCTCGGTGGGTGCTTGTAGCAACTCCATCATGTACGATTAGCCATGACGACTTCTTGTTCTACAATAGGTTCAACAATTGGAGGTTGTTCAACAATCAACGTCTCTTGATTGGCTTGCTTTTGAAGACGTTTACGAGCTCGTTTTGCTTGATTACGAGTGATCATAAACTTCACGAAGAATGGGAGGTGAGCAAAGAAGATTCTTTTTGGGTGTTTTGTGAATTTTCAGTTTTTTTTTGTGTTTTTGATGATATTTAATTTTTTTTGGATTTGGGTGTATCTTCGTAGACAACAATATACAAAATCTCTCCTCGAATCAAACTCTTGATTAAAGAAGCCTCAAAGGAATGAAAACGATCACGTGGAGTGAATGCCTTCGAATGACTTTAGAACTTTGGTGAAAACCAAATTGTTCAAGAGGTTTTAATCACAAAGAAACCAAGCAAATATATTATACGTAATAATACTTTGGGCGGCAAAACCCTCGATTAGCCTTCAATTTCAAAATACTCACAAGCAAGCGGGGAAACGAGGCGGCGCGAATCACTTAAGAGCCTTTTTCCTTAGGGTATATTTTATAATACCCGCCTTATACCCACCTTATAGTTTGTATATTTCAAAATCGAGCTTCACGAAAGTATTTATCTATTTTTGCCTTTTTATTTTTGTTTGAGATTCGAATACAATGATCGAGTGATGAAATCCCGAATCAAGGTTGTGTTTTCACACTTTTGGAGATATTGTTTATTTGTTGTGATACTTAATACAATATAGTAATAATATTTTTACAAGAAAAACCAAGAAAACCGATAATACGTATTAGTAGAGTTCTACTAATACAAATACTATTTATGGTTAATATAAAAAACAACAATACAAATTAATCACGACACACCTCCCCGGCAGCGGCGCCAAAATGGTTATGGTAAATTACACCTCTTGTTTAGGAAAACAAAGGAGGGTAAATGAGCGGTAAGTATTAAGTGTACGTTTAGGAAAACGTAAACACTAATGACCCAATGAAGTGTGAAAGTTCGTTTCCCAAGGAGGTATATGTGTGTGAAAAACTTGTTAAATGTTTGTGATTAATGATTGGTTTAGAAGGGGATGAGAAAAGAAGATGACGAAGACGTAAAAATTACTACTAGAAAGTTAAAACGTAGAACCTTAAAAATTACAAAAAAATAAAATTAATTCTAAAAATTACCAAAAATTCACCAAAAATCAAAATAAATAAACTAAGAGTTTACCAATGATCAAAACTTTTTCAAACCTTTTAAATAATTAAATATTCAATTTTAAATGCTAATTAAAGCTCTAAAAATCAAATAAATTATCAAAAAGCCCAAATAAAGATTTTTCATATGGTAAACCTCTAAAATGACCTAAAAAGATTAAAAACTATTTTTAGAAATTTTTAAACTAATAAAAACTATTTAAAATGATTTAAAAACTAATAAAACTTAAAATAATTATAAAAATTGATCTAAAAGAGATAAAATTATTCTAAAAGTTGCTAAATTCCTATTTTAATGTATTAAAGCTAAGAAAAATGTAAAAAGTTGGAAAATGTGAAATTTGAAAAATAATAATAAAATAATATTAAAAATCCAAAAATTGTAAAAAATTCTAAAAACTTGCAAACTAGTTTATTTTAACCTAAATAATCAGAAAATCAAAGTGAAATGACCAGAATACCCCTATTGGGCCCTCAAATGGGCCAAAACCAAAAACAGTCAACACACTTGGGCTTTTGGGCCAAAAAAGTCAAACTTGGCCCAATTGACTTGGAAAAGCCCTATCTAACTCAAAATTCAATTCTAAGAACAAAACTCTAAAGGCCCAAAAGCTGAATATGAGCTTATCACA
Source organism: Glebionis coronaria (assembly GCA_025667525.1). Taxonomy (NCBI): domain Eukaryota; kingdom Viridiplantae; phylum Streptophyta; class Magnoliopsida; order Asterales; family Asteraceae; genus Glebionis; species Glebionis coronaria. Next base: position 880,197 of record JANFOE010000474.1, on the reverse strand, counting down.
GCTTATTAAACACACAGCTTATTCTTATTGGGCTTTTCAGCCCATTAAGCAATAAGCCAATGCCATAAGCTCTAATTTGACACACAACCTTCTTTTGGGATGCTTATAAGATCTGTAAAAAGAAATTTTGAAAAAGCTCACTCAATAAGCCAGAAATAAGCAAAGCATTATTTCACTAAAAGACAAAATAGTCGTTTTTGAGAAATAAGGCACCTCAGGACTTGATTCAACTTGCAAAAGATCACAAATGGACTCAATAAGCCAAATCAATCAACAAAATTCCAATAAGCACAACCAATAAGCCAGAATCACTTATGAACTTATGAAAAAGTCAAAGAAGTTGGTTTTCTAGTCAAACCCTAAAGTCAACCCACCAAATGCTCCAGTATGAACAAATGGGTCAAATAATGAGCACCTATTACAAAATCCAAGTTGTTGCTGGTTAAAATAAGCTATTATAGCTTATTGATAAGTTGACACCAGTTTTACACTAGCAGTGGCAACCAGCAGGGGAAAGGAGTTCCCACTGCTTTGACTATTTGACCAAGCTTATTTGAGAGTTCTGGTTGGATTCAATTGGAAACAAAGGCACCCTTGTGATAAGTGAATCACAAGGAGTCAATAGCAACAAGAAAATCACAATTTGGTCCACACAACAAGCCACACTCAATCAAACAGTGGCCAGATATAACCCAGATATGGAAAAATAAGCAGTTATGCAATAATAAGCAGATTAAGCCTGAATAAGCCAACCAAACTCAACAAGATGCACACACAAGCTATATAAACTAAGCATAAACACAAAGTCTGGAACAAAGGGACTCTCACATGTTGAGGTCTCCTTTTATTGGAAAATGCCTGGCTAAACACTATTCACAAACCCTAGAAGTGTATTCTCTATAATGCCCTTGGGTCTTCTAGACATTTTGATGAAATGAGTTGTCCAAATGCATCCAAACGTTTAAAATAGCTTTGATATGAAGCAGGGATCCTAGGCTGTTGATTTGGACACGTCAGATTACTTGGAGGCTAAGTTGCATTTTCATTGGTTAAGGAGGTTGAGTGTGGGGTCCAAGGAGTAGTGGGAGTGAGGGTTTTGTGTGTGGGATTTGTTTCTGCACATGTGAATCACACAAGTGCCAGGGTAATTGCAATTAACCCTTTGTTTTAAGTGGGGTAAAATCTGGGTTGGTAAAAGTGAATAGTAACACGTTTGATCCGAAATTGGGGGAATGGAAGTTGTTTGGCGCAATTTGGGAGTTTTAATGTTTCAGTACACATAAATGGCCCTTGTGTTTTGGGATTTTTGGTAAAATGTGTTTTCAGCCATAGAAACTTGATTTCCTTTGTTATTAACTTTCATCATTTGGCAATTTGGGCACATAACTTTCCAAAAGGGTTTATAAGGGTTATTTTTGCCACTTTTGCATATTTGAAGGGCTGATCTTGGACATTCTTGATCATCAAAGGTCTTCAATGTATCTTTGGCTTCATGAGGGACCATTGTTGGTGTTAATACAAGTAATGCCTAAAAACATTATTAGTGTTAACTAATCTTTCTTAGTTTTGATTACAACAAACCGTACAACACATTTAGTGTAGAAACACAAAATGAATTATTTAACTAACACTATCAACAAGGTAATAATCATATCACTAACCTTTCTTAATCATACTTAGTGATCATCAAAATGATTATCCTTAAAACTCACTTTTGCTAATAAGACAAAAGACTTTTTAATAAACTTTCTTTTTAAGAAAATGTTTTATTAAAATGGAAAATGAAAATTTGAAAATGGCATATTCCAAATGCTGTTAGAATATCCTTTGAAGGGTTCAAATACCTCAGATATTCCCACCCTACTAAAAGACAAAAAACGGAGCGGAGTCTAGTGGCGGTACCTTAAGTACCTACTCGGTACCTTAGCGATATGGTACCGCGGGGTGAGATAAGGTACCGCGCACAGTAGCCGTTATAGATCCGTTGTAACTTTGTCTCCTTTATATAGTGGGTCAAATCTCATTTTCCAGTAAGCCTCTTGGACGTTTTTCTCAGCCCTCTTTCTATTTTCTATAGCATAATCATTAGTAAATGATCACTTAATTTGTTAAGGATGTTTACATATGATTATCCTCTTGATCCCCTCCTTTACCATGTCCAATGAGAAGATCACTCACTTACTAGTGTAGTGATAAAGATGAATTTATGAGCTAGTCATATTCATCATTATACCTTTTTGTTTTAGGTCAATCCAATGTATTTATGAATACTTGGACTAGTTGTGTTCATCCAAGTTATTTGTGAATACTTGGATTTGTTGTGTACATCCATTGCATAGGTGTTTGCTTGGATTTGTGTTGTGTAAATCCAAGCTACATGTGTGTACTTGGATAAATCTAGTTGAGTTGTAATAGATTTGATTAGGAGTTCTCACTAAACTATAAAGTGATGTGGTTGTGTCTTGTGAGTTCTCACTAAACTTTAAAGTGATTAGTAGTTGTGTTGTGTGAAGTTCTCACTTAGCTTCAAAGTGAAGAGTCGTGAAGATTGGTTCTAGCTTTTGATTAGAACTCGACATCTAGCCTTGTGTCGTAAAATGGTGAAGTAGGAAACGTCGCGAAGATTGGTTCTACCTTAAGATTAGAACTCGACATCTAGCCTTGTTTTGTTAAATTGTGAAGTAGGCAACGTCGTGTAGATTGGTCCTAGCTAAAGATTAGGTCTCGACATTTAGCTTAGTGTCGGAAAAGAATGTAAGCAACGATGTAAGGTTTTCTCCGCTGAGAAGGGAGCTTGTGGATATAGTGGAAATCTCGAGTAGGTGTACTCGAGGAGTGGAGTAGAAACGAGGATAGAGCCTCGTTGTCGAACCACTATAAATCTTGGTGTCTTCCCACTAGGTTGTCTCCTTTCTTGCTCTTTACTTATTTCATTATCATTATACTTGCTTATTATCCTTGCTAGTGTATTTCAATTGAACCTAATCATTATGCAACTTAGCATCAAGTAAAAGATAGTTTTGATACAAACCAAATTGAAAGTAATTTTAATTTGGTCACCAATCGAAGAGAAACTATTCAACCCCCCCCCCCCCCCCCCCCTTCTAGTTTCTACAATTGGTACCAGAGCGATGGTCACTCAAGATCTTTGAAGTATATTGTACTTTAAAACTTGGATCGATCCATTGTCTCCTCAAATTAGAAGGTCTAGTTGTACTAAAGTTTCTCTTTGGTCAAAACTATGTTTTCTTTGAAAATAGGTATTTTAATTGATAATTTTGCATCCCACTTAAGATTAGTAGCCTTTATGCATTTTAGATATACTTTTGAAATGTATCTACTAGTTTGCATCTTGCTTTGTGTAGGTACTCATGAAGATCAATCAATTTATTGGTTATGGATTGAGTTACTTGCACTTTTAGAAGAATCATTTTCATTGATCTTTAACTTCTTTGAATGATGATACCAAGATGATTGGGAATGATACTAGTCCTTGAAGACTTAGTACTCATCATAGTCATTGATTGGGCATAGCACTTATTCCTTTATGGATTGCTCTTTGTGGCCAAGGTACGCTTTCGTTCTTCCACACGCCCTTTGATCATTCTTTTGATCATTACTTGACTATGTGCTTGTTCTCGGCATCCTTGCCTTAACATTTATTTGTGGTTTGTGTTTCTTTTCTTTTATCCTCTCAAACCTTCATTGCTTGGATACTTGACTCACTATGGTGATGTAGAGTGAGTTAGTAGAAGCTTAAAGTATCAAGCATGATTTCCATGGTTTGCACCCATACGGTTAGTAGGCCCTTTGTGGGAGAGAAAGTGAATTAATACTTTGCTCATATTTTAGTTTAGACTAAGACTATTATTGAAAGTGATCTTAGTTTAGACTTGAATAATTGCTTTGTGCTTATTCATTACCAAAGCCGTTTATCGTTTCGCCGGAAAGGCACGTCTTAAACCACTATATATGACACAAGCTCTTCGTTTCAACTACTTGAAGATTGTCATTAATCCCTTGAGCATTGATCCTAGTCTTGATTCACTTCTCTTGACTTCTCTCCAATTAGTCGTTTTGCTACGAGTAGTTGTTTTCCGTTTCGGTTCTTTTCGATCTTGATTTAACTCGTAATCCTTCATTAAGGCATATTGCTTAGTGTTATGATGATCCAATGATATTCTAAAAGGCTCATGATTTAATTTCAAGTATTTTAGAAAAACTGGATTTTCAAAATTTGGCGTTTTTCAGAGATAAAAACCTGCCTCTGTAGGCGGTTCTTTATCTCCGCGGTTCCTTATCAATAAGGTACCGCGGGCAGAAACTTTTGTCAGAGCGACAGTTTGTGTTTTTTTATTCTTTTTCAAACCAAACTCTCTCTCTCTCCCAAAAACACACAGCCGACGGGTTTTACCTTTTCCACCATTGTTGAAGCTTCCAAAACCTTCAATCACTCAAATTAATTGATTCCAAGTTGTGGGTTTCACTCATCCTTCATCTAACATCGATTAATTGTAAGTATTTTCTTTTAATTTCATCTATTTTGTTCTAGGGTTCATCCTTTCATAATTGGGGATTTTTAAAATTGAAATTGAATTAAAACCTTAATAGGAATGTGGGTTGACATGGTAATCTTACTATGATTCCTTAGGTTGATATTCATTAAGATTTCACTAAAACCCACTTGTAGAACAAATCCGAATTTAGGCTAAATGATTTTGGTTGAATTATGGATTTGAGATGAACCCATGAACAAGTAGGTAATGACATTGTTAATGCTTACCTAAAATCCTTGTTTTGAAAAACCAATGTTCTAATCCATTGTTGATCTAACATAGATCATGTGTTCTTGGTCAATGATGGAATAGACACATTATGAACATGAAAATGATATGGATTCAATCCTATGTTTGTCAAGAAATTGATATAACACATTTTCATTTTTCGTTTTCCTTTTGATTTTCATATGAGTGATTGGAGAAATATTGTCTTGTGTTTACATTTAGGTACTTAATCATGCCTTCTCAATATCAAAAAAAGATCATCAATACACTAAAGATTATATGCCTGACATCTCCCAAACCTATGCTTCCCCCTAACTTCAAAACGCATTTCCATCCCTTTCCACTCGTTGTTTCCATGAGGGTAGAGTCGTTGACAAGGAAATAACGGGTTATGTCTATATCCTATCTATGTTTGAGCTTTCGGGGTTTGATTGCTTGCTCAACATAGAAGAAGATATTTACCCCTTATTCCTTCTTGAATTCTTTAGCACCTACTCCATGATTGAATACAATGGACAAAGCTTCATTCGTTTCGTATTGAATGATCAATTGATTCAATACTCTCTTGAAGACTTTGGTCAAATTCTCGGTGTGCCATATGAAGGCACTTGTCGTTTTACGGATAAATGGAGACTTGATGCTCTCTCGGAATCCTTCGATAAACCTCCAAATGACCACACCGAAATTGATCTAGAGTTCATTCTTGAAATCATCTCGAAAGAGCGTGATGGTAACGTTGTGAGAAGCCTTCATTCAAATGTACGAAATGTGAATCGATATGAAGTGCTCTCTAGCGACCTTAAGGATTTTATGGTTCAATGGGCCAATATCCTTAGGGAGAATGTCTTTTGTCTTGGTGGAAACCGAGATCATATCCCGGCGTGTATGGTGCATATGTTGAGTTGCATCTTTACATCCACCCAGTACAACTTGGCATTCAATATCGCTCGACGAATCAATTATGCCCTTTCGAAGCCCAAGACAAACCTTCCCTATGCTATGCTTCTAACTCGCCTTTTCAAAAGGGTTGCTCATGATTTTCCCCACCTTGATCTTTCTCGCTTCTACCCGGTTCATCGGGTTATGTTGCCCATTCAAGAGGCATATGCTAGAAAGACAAGAAGTGATCGAGGATCAAGAAAATCTGTTCATCAAGAGATGGATGATGAGGACATGGACATGCCAACAAGTGATGGTGATGGCATAGGTACTAGTTCTCATTTCCACTCTTCGAGTAATTCCCATCCATCCTCAAATCCATTCGAGGATGAATTTGAAGACTTAGCTCCTCCTCCTCATCATTCTAGTGAAGTACCGGAAGATCTCAATATGGAGCATCTTTACCACGAAAACCTTAGAACTCGAGGGGAATTGCACGAACACCGGGTTGAATCAAGAAAAGGTTTCAAGTTCTTGGGGAATATGATCAAGGGATTGGGGAAGAAGAGAAGGTGAAAGCATTGAAGCTTTTCAAAGAATACATGTTGGTAAACATGTATTGTTGAACGATTTTAATTTATCTTGGATATGTATTAACTTGTGATTGCATGTTAGAATTATCATTTATCTTGATCCTTATTGTTAATTATGCCTTCATGTTTGTGTTTTACATAGCTTTGTGCATGCCATATGATAGTTAGCTTATTAAATTATGATCTGTAGTTAACTTTGGCTTGTGAAACCTTTGGGAAAAATCTGGGTTTATCAAAAACTGGAATGGGAAATTTTTGAAAACCTTCTGGTCGCGGTTCCATATCGACCCGCGGTTCCTTATCGATAAGGTACCGCCGGTCCTAGATAAGGAATCGCCGGCCACTGTGCACGACAGCATCTTTGCTTTACACTGTTTTCTTAATTTTGTGTAAACCTTGCATGATTTTCAGTAATAAACTGCACATTTCCTAAACTAGGGTATCTAAATTCATTATTCACCTAAAATGATTTTAACCCATTACTAGTTTGGATCATCCCCTCACCCATTTAAACCCACCTTGTTTGCCATGTTCTTCACACATCAAACATACTTCCCTAAACCTTAAACCACCCTAATCAACCATGGTGTGTACCAAAACCTCAAACGCTTCCAAGACCTCCACCTCAAGAAAACCACTCAAAATAAGGGTTAAGGTAGCTAAGCCTAACTCTTCACCTTTCCACACACCTAAGAATGAGAATGCTCCTATCCTCATTTCTTCATCACCTTCCCCACCTCTTGCACCATGCAAGACCTCCTCCACCCATGGTACTAACCACTCCATTGGTTCTACCTCCTCTTCATTCAATTCTAGAATGAATGAGCTTTCTTCACCCTTCACTCCAAGTGCACCCTTGGAAGTGACCACACAACCTCAACCAATCCAAAGCATTCCTTTTGGGAATGACTTTGATGACATTTTGGTGACTTCACCATTTACCCCTCATAACTCACCAATTTCACCAACCTTGGAGAATTTTCCTCCACACTCACCCATTTCCCCTTTGGGGAACATGCCTCCACCTTCACCCACTTCACCCTTGGAGAACATGACTCCTCCACCTCCACCCAACTCAAACATCCCAATGTTGGGTGTCCCTCTTTCCCTCCTCTTGGGTGATCCTTACTTTGGGTTTCATCAAACTCATGGTCCTAGTTGCCCATGTTGTCTTAACAATCACTACATCATCCATAACCTTAGGATGGACATGTATGAACTACATAGGAGGTTGCAAAACATCTTGCTTGCTTTGTTCTTCATGCCTCCTCCTAGGAGATGAATGATGGAGTTCTTTTAATAAAGATTTTCAACAACAAGCCAAAGAAAACCACCTATCTAGATTTAATGATAAGATAGCTATGTATTAGTTAGTTTTATTTATCTTTGTACTTGTTTCACTAATGAATGTTTTATGTTGTTGTGTTATGGATTTAGCTTTATGTGATTCTATCCTTTTTTGCACACTAATCAACTTTAATTTGAAATTAAAATTGAACCTAAATCTATCACAAACCCTAAACTTAACTAAAATTGGTTCAAAATGATATCTAAATTATTTTGTCATCCTTTGTCAAGACATTCTTTGTGAATGTGTTGCTTTATGCAACCCTAGCATATTTTGGTTCTAATAGAGGTAAAATTCCAAGATTTGCAACTTTTTGAAAAAGTCTCAGTTTTTCCCAAAACCCAGGAAAAACATGGTTTAAAGTCCTCTGGACGCGGTTTGTTAAAGACCGGCGGTTCCTTAGCGATATGGAACCGCCGGACCCTATAAGGTACCGCGACCAGAATGTGGCTTTTGACGAATTTTTGGTCAAAACCTTTAAACCCTATTCCCAGTCAAGATTCCTTGTTTACTCAAATTGACTAAACATTCCTTGATAATACACATTTTGTATTCAAATTCTTACCTTGATTACATTTTACTTATACCCCAACCTTGAGATTTCATTCTCACACCTTCCCAACCTTGAGAACTCATTCTCACATAACCTTGAGATATCATTCTCACACTCTCACAATGCCTAACTCCTACATTCCTTACCTTGACATTTCTTTGTCACAACCCTACTCACCCAAAGCTTCCTCATCCAAGCTTTCAAAGAAACCGGAAATCTCGGTTCGACCCGTTTGGGTTAAGAAGAATGAACCATCTTCGTCCAAACCACCCAAAAACCCTACCTTCTCTCCAATCAAGTATTGGAATAAGACTTATATCATAAACCCCATCACCGGAGCAAAAGAACATGTTCCACCACCACCACAATCCTTCAATACCCCCCAACTCAATGACCTTTCCACCTTCCCAAACCTCACAAGGCATTGTGAAAACACTCCCAAACCCTTTACCCCACCACCACCAAACCCCAAGTTTGATGCCATACCCCCATCAAACGATTTTGTGTTGCATCATGGATCCTCGTGTGATTGTTGCCGATTTCAACAAATTGAACTTGCTCATGTGTATGAGAAGTTAAATATTCTTGAATTCCTCCTCACTCGACCTCCTATTCAAGTTTTCATTCTGGTGGACAAAACTTCGAATGATGCATCGTCGTCTTTTTAGTTTTATTTTATTTTTAGCAATCTTGGAAAATATCACTATTAGACTAGCTTATGCTTAGTGGTTTATTTTCCATATTTATTGCTTTTAGATACTCATACTATGTGTATGACTATCTTCTTTGTTGTATTATTTTTTTTTCTTTTGTGTTATTTGTGTGCTATCTAATTAGTTCTATTTTTGAGTTGATCTTGGTTAAATTTTTACAATTGCTTATGGGTGATTCCATCAATTCTAAAGCTTTAACCCATTGACAAGCTTATCATCTTCATTTTATTAAAGTTTGATTTTGTCAATTATCTCTTTGGACATACTTAGAAAAATACTTGCTTCTAATTTGAGATTTCTTCTCTTTCTCCCTCTCAAGTTACTTAGTAGGTAGTGATCATATATAATTGGTGTTTCTTTCCTTTCTACTAACCTTTGTGTAGCATGTCACCTTAGCTCACAAACTTGGTGCCCCGAGCAAGGGGGAGAAACCACCAAGGGGGAGCTACTAGCAAAGTTCGATGCACTTCAAAGACTTCTGCTAACCTTTTTGCTACGAAAAAGGGGGAGAAATGATAGTGATAAACTAGTTAATAATTCCATAGTTTGTGTTTATACGTAAATGAGTTTATCGTTTGTCGTAATCAAAAAGGGGGAGATTGTTAATGCAAGTAATGCCTAAAAACATTATTAGTGTTAACTAATCTTTCTTAGTTTTGATTACAACAAACCGTACAACACATTTAGTGTAGAAACACAAAATGAATTATTTAACTAACACTATCATCAAGGTAATAATCATATCAATAACCTTTCTTAATCATACTTAGTGATCATCAAAATGATTATCCTTAAAACTTACTTTTGCTAATAAGACAAAAGACTTTTTAATAAACTTTCTTTTTTAGAAAATGTTTTATTAAAATGGAAAATGAAAATTTGAAAATGACATATTCCAAATGCTGTTAGAATATCCTTTGATGGGTTCAAATACCTCAGATATTCCCACCCCACTAAAAGACAAAAAACAGAGCGAAGTCTAGTGGCGGTACCTTAAGTACCTACGCGGTACCTTAGCGATATGGTACCGCGGGGTGAGATAAGGTGCCGCGCACAGTAGCCGTTATAGATCCGTTGTAACTTTGTCTCCTTTAAATAGTGGGTCAAATCTCATTTTCCAGTAAGCCTCTTGGACGTTTTTCTCAGCCCTCTTTCTATTTTCTATAGCATAATCATTGGTAAATGATCACTTAATTTGTTAAGGATGTTTACATATGATTATACTCTTGATCCCCTCCTTTACCATGTCCAATGAGAAGATCACTCACTTACTAGTGTAGTGATAAAGATGAATTTATGAGCTAGTCATATTCATCATTATACCTTTTTGTTTTAGGTCAATCCAATGTATTTATGAATACTTGGACTAGTTGTGTTTATCCAAGTTATTTGTGAATACTTGGATTTGTTGTGTACATCCATTGCATATGTGTTTGCTTGGATTTGTGTTGTGTAAATCCAAGCTACATGTGTGTACTTGGATAAATCTAGTTGAGTTGTAATAGATTTGATTAGGAGTTCTCACTAAACTATAAAGTGATGTGGTTGTGTCTTGTGTGTTCTCACTAAACTTTAAAGTGATTAGTAGTTATGTTGTGTGAAGTTCTCACTTAGCTTCAAAGTGAAGAGTCGTGAAGATTGGTTCTAGCTTTCGATTAGAACTCGACATCTAGCCTTGTGTCGTAAAATGGTGAAGTAGGCAACATCATGAAGATTGGTTCTACCTTAAGATTAGAACTCGACATCTAGCCTTGTGTCGTTAAATTGTGAAGTAGGCAACGTCGTGTAGATTGGTCCTAGCTAAAGATTAGGTCTCGACATTTAGCTTAGTGTCGGAAAATATGTATGAAACGATGTAAGGTTTTCTCAGCCGAGAAGGGAGCTTGTGGATATAGTGGAAATCTTGAGTAGGTGTACTCTAGGAGTGGAGTAGAAACGAGGATAGAGCCTCGTTGTCGAACCACTATAAATCTTGGTGTCTTCCCACTAGGTTGTCTCCTTCCTTGCTCTTTACTTATTTCATTATAATTATACTTGCTTATTATCCTTGCTAGTGTATTTCAGTTGAACCTAATCATTATGCAACTTAGCATCAAGTAAAAGATAGTTTTGATACAAACCAAATTGAAAGTAATTTTAATTTGGTCACCAATGGAAGAGAAACTATTCAACCCCCCCCCTCCCCCCCTTCTAGTTTCTACAGTTGGCAATTTGAAATTGTTGAGGGACTAATCTTGCCATTTCTTCAAAGTTGAAGGACCTTTTGTGTAATTTTGACAAACTTAAAGGACCAAACTTGTAATTATTAATATACAAGGGTTTTAAGTGTCATTTCTTCAATAAATGAGGATCAATCTTGTATGTCTTCAAGTCTTCAAGGGTATTTGTTGAGTATTCCATGAATTAGGGCCCGGTTCTTTGTACGGCTTCATTTCTCGTGTCCGTTTTTCCTTGTATCTTGTGATCTATTGTCTTTTTCACGATATCCATACCTAAAATACACAAGTAAACAAACACAAGCATATATATGGTATTTTATGACATTTTTATGCATTAAAAGCCCGAAAAGAACGATGAGATCATGTATAAATGCCATCTCATCAGGGAACGTGAAACTTGAGGGTGATAAACATTCATGACACCAAAGCCCTAATGTAAGTCTTATATTTCTTTACGAGTTTCTTCCATAAAACGACTTCAAGTAAAGTGAAAATTGTTATAACTTTTGTTTCCTTTAATAAAGTTTTTATCTTTTCATCGTTCTTTAGTTTCTTTTTATTGTAGTAGTAATAGTATATCGTAATAAAGGCCAAGATGGGTTAATTAAGAGGAAAATGTAACTTTATGCTTTAAAATTATGCATTGCATGGGGTCATTGTAATGGTCAAGTGTAGGGGATTTAATAAGTGTGTAAACACTTATCCTTTTACCACTAAAATCAATGAAAAACAAGACCTAATCATGTGTTTAATATCGTAAAAGTCGGAATTACGCGTGGTTTTGTGTTTTTATGTGAAATAGGTACAAAAGATCAAAGGGAAAGAAAACACGGGATTTCACGGTCAATTGTTGAAGAAAAGTCAAAGAAAGAGACAAAGTCAAAGAACCAAAAGTTCAAAAATTCCAAAGAAACCAAAATCACAAAAACCGGCAAAAACGACATGGGATTTGAAGTATTATCAAGGAAGCCAAGATCAAGTCATTTTTAGAGGATTTAACTTTTTGAAAGTTATTGAGCCTTAGTGGGTCCCACATTTACTTAATGGGCCCAAAAGCCCATTTAAAGAACAAGTATTATTCACTTTTGGAGTATAAGCCCATCAATGGCCCAATTATCGTAACATGAGACGGATGGAGTAATTTTGGCCAAAAGCCCAAAATCAAGTTACTATGAGACGTGAAATGGATCAAAGGCCCATAGGGTGTTATCAGTATTTTGGACGGTTAAAAAGTGAAAGGATTATTCACTTGGTCAAACAAAAACTCACACCATACATACATTCGATACAACCGAAGTATCATCTCCTATTTTCTATCTCAACAAAAACGCAGTCACCCTTTTCTACCTCCAAACCCTATATAAAACCAATTTGGGGCTTTTCTTAATTAAAGAGAGTGCTCTACACGCGCTGGTAATTAATTCCCCCTATTTTGGAGCTTGAAGATGGTCCAGTTAGGATGACGTAGCACTCATTCTATCTCTTGATTGGTTAAAACACGTCACCACCAAAAACTCCTCCAGTTAGATGAAGCCACATCAGATTTGAGAAAGAAAAACTAGCACACAATCATGCCACGTTGGCAATCCGTGTGCTAGTGAATTATCTCTCAGCCGTTAAATCAAGAGAAGAAAGAGAAAAGATGAAATCAAAGGCCAAGATTGAAGATTTGGTTTCAACAAACTTCCCAACAAGGTTAGGGGTTAGCCTATATTTTATTTACTGTTATTATGCAAAAATAGATTTAGGAATTATTGTATTTTCATTTTCTTAGTTTTGTAATCAGTTTTCAGTGATATAATAAAAAGTTTATTTTAAGTTTAATTTGTCTCGAATTTTATTACTGTTAAAAGTTTATTAAAATTTTCCCTTCATTTAATCTAATTTGTTATAATATAAAGATATTTCATTAAGCTTCTTAATAGTTTAATGAAATATTAAGGTGAAATTGTGAATAAAATCAAATCCTAATGGTTTGATTAAAATATATCCGTACGGTTTGTTTCATGATTCTGTTTCGAGAAAGGTGATTAAATGGTGATGATATGTTTTTGGTTCGTGGTTCGATGGTTATATGGTGGCGTTTTGAATTAAGTCTAAGGTGGTTTAGTGCCAACCTTCTTCCCAATGGTTTTCATCAAATAGGTTAAATCTCTTTTAGTTTTATAAGTTTTAGATGTATAATTAATTGAATGTTTGTTTGAATATTTTAGACTGCTTAGCTGATTGATGTGAATCTGATTTATTTCTTTTGTCTGATTATTTACTTGATCTGTTAAGTTTAAGATGTTGTAATTTCTTCCTGTTATTCTAAGTTGATCAGTTATAGTTAGTAGTTGAATTGATATGATTTGGTGTTAACTTTTACATTTGATCTTCGAATATAAGCTTTTAGAATTGATGTTAGTTATTTTTATAAATCTGATAAGTTTAAGAAGAGAATAAATATGTTTTAAATATTTGTTAGATGTGGGTTTGGTTAAAACTGATTTTGTGAGTTTTGTATGAATGATTAAACTGATATAATTCTAGACTTGGTACTTGTAGACTAAAAGGAAGCCATATGAAATGGTATTGAGCTATTAATCTGATAGGTTTTGATAATAGTCCTTTGATTATTGTTGACCATGCTTGCTTTTATTAGTCTAATCTAGATATCTGTTTATAAAAAACCTTAGGTCTGCATATGTTAATTTACTTATGTTATTAGTTTTAAGCTGCTTTACAATTTAGTCGGTTGATATTTTGGGATTGATTTTAGTAGATTGCTAGGTTTTAATATAGTCTGCTGATTAAAAGTTGGATTTGCTATTACAGTTTTCTATTTTAGTCTGCTGATAAGCATTGCATTAGTTATTTGTTGCATCTAGATAAATTTGTAGTTTAATTATATTTTGCATTTGTTATTTTATTTTTTATTTTAGCATTTTAATTCTCGTTTGCATTTTACTTGCGCATTTCTATTTTACTTTGTGTTTTATTTAACTTGCGGTATTTGCAATTTGTTTTAGAATAGTAAGTATTTACGTATTCATAGTATTAATTTTATCTCTTTACGTGCATTCAAGTAACATAAAAACCAAAAATATATCTTAACCAAAAACTAATAAATCTTGTGAATTATTTGAGATCAATTCGAGACGATTTGAGGAACGATAAATAGATTTTAAAAAGAATTGAAAAATTGAGTTATTATAGGCCAAAAGAAACCGGCATCAAAGACCTTCTTCGCCGTGAGATTAGCACAATGGTGACCACCTGTTGGTCCCTCGTGATAAGCTCTAAGGATATTAGAAGCTTCGGTGCCAAATACACAACGTCGAATAAATTGATTCGCACAAGTCCGAAATAGGTAAGGGTCGTTCCAAAAGTAGAACTTGACGTCACGAAAGAATTTTCGTTTTTGTTGAGTCGTCATACCCTTAATGATGAAGTTCCCCGCATGGTAATTTGCGATGTCCGCAAACCATGAGGTGGGTGAGTCAAGCTTAGAATTCACTACACCAAGTGTCTCGAGAGGAAATGTTTCGGTGATTTCCTTATTCTCGTACACACTTTGGTGAGGATCTTCCAAACGAGAAAGATTATCGGCCGCTAGATTCATGGCTCCTTTTTTGTCAAGGATTTCGACATCAAATTCTTGTAGGAGGAGAATCCAACGAAGCAATCTCGGCTTTGAATCTTTTTTAGCCATGAGATACTTGATTGCCGAGTGATCCGTATACACTATGCATTGGGTCAAGACGAGGTAAGTCGGAATTTCTCAAATGCATACACCACGGTAAGGAATTCCTTTTCCGTTGTAGTGTATTTACGTTGAGCCTCGGTCATCGTCTTGCTATCATAGTGGATAGGAAAGAAGTGCTTTTCATGACGTTGCCCCAAAACGGCCCATATGGCGTAATCACTTGCGTCACACATGAGCTCAAAGGGGAGGTTCGAATTGGGAGCAACAAGAATGGGAGCTTCGGTAAGTTTCCTCTTAATAATTTCAAAGGCTCGTACACAATCTTCGTTAAAGACAAAAGGCGCATCTTTTTCGAGGAGATGTGTAATAGTTCGAGAAATATTTGAAAAATCCTTGATGAATCGACGATAAAAGCCCGCGTGGCCTAGGAAACTCCTAACTCCCTTGACGGTTTTGGGATGAGGTAATTTGGCGATGACGTCTACCTTAGCTTTGTCTACCTCAATCCCCGCTTTTGAGACCTTGTGCCCTAAGACGATTCATTCCTTAACCATAAAATGACATTTTTTCCAATTGAGCACAAGGTTGGTTTCCTCACAACGTTTTAACATTCTCTCAAGATTCGACAAACACGAAGTGAACGAACAACCAAACACGGAAAAATCATCCATAAAGACTTCCATCGTCTTCTCGATCATGTCATGAAAAATAGCCATCATGCACCTTTGAAAGGTTCTCGGTGCATTGCAAAGTCCGAATGGCATTCTACGATAGGCAAACGTTCCATATGGACACGTAAGCGTAGTTTTTTCTTGATCCCGAGGATCGATGGGGATTTGGAAGTAACCGGAAAAACCATCTAAAAAGCAATAGAAATCGTTTCCCGCAAGACGCTCCAACATTTGGTCCATGAAGGGCAAGGGAAAAGGGTCTTTACGAGTGGCGTCATTCAATTTACGATAGTCGATACACACCCTCCAACCGGTCACGAGTCGAGTTCGAATTAACTCGTTGGCATCGTTCGGCACAACGGTCATTCCTCCCTTCTTAGGGACACAATGAATAGGAATCACCCAAGGGCTATCGGAAATAGGGTAAATCATTCCCGCGTCAAGGAGTTTAAGGACTTCCCTTTTGATGATGTCGTGAATTTTGGGGTTCACCTCCTTTGGCATTGAATTGCGGGTTTGTAGTCCTCCTCCACTAATATTTTGTGAGTATTAGGATCAATCCCTTTAATGTCGGATAATTTCAACGCATTTGCCCCTTTGTGGTCCTTTAGAACATCGATAAATGCGGTTTTTTCATCATTCGAAAAATCCTTCGCATTAATCATCGGAAACTTATCGTCTCCTTCCAAGAATACGTATTCAAGATGACGAGGTAAATCTTTCAACTCGAGGATTGGTGGTTCCTCAATTGAAGATTTGGGCTCGATACTCATAACCTCCTCGAGCGGAGGAAATGGGAAATCGTTAAGTAAATCCATGATAATCGAGAAGTCCACATCGTTGTCGAGGTCTTTGTTACAAGTATGAGGAACATCAAATTCTTCCAACGTAAAACCACGACCTTCAAATGGAGTGAAGGATGTTGTCGAATTATCAAGAATAGGATCGAGCATATTGGGATTGCCACTATTTTCATCGTTACCAAAACCTAAAAATTCTTGTGAAAATTCCTCTCAAACGACGTCGATCATATCAACGAGGTTTATGGTCGCGACGGAATAAACATGAGAAATTGGAGAGTTTTGTGTTGCGTTTATAACAAGTTCCTCGTCGTTGAACCGTAAGGTGATTTTTCTAGCATGCATCAATCAACGCCATTGACATATCCAAAAACGAACGACCTAAAATAAGAGGAACTTGAGGATCCGTGGGAATATCGACAACGTTAAAGTCTACCGGATAATAGAACTTTCCCACTTTCACAAAAACATCTTCGGCCAATCCACATGCGGGAATAGTTGAATGACCGGCCAATTCGATAGACATTAGTGAAGGAGTAAGATTAGGAAGATTGAGCGACTTGAAGATTGCAAGAGGCATCAAGTTAATGCTAGCACCAAGATCGGACAAGGCATATCATTCTTTCATAACTTGAATAGCATATGGAATCAAGAATTTACCGGGATCACCGACTTTTTGAGGTATGCGGTTAAGATAAACCGATGAACTACTAGACAATTGTTGCAATTTCTCCTTGTTGTTTAACATACTCTTAAAGTTAGCGGCAAATCGAGACATCATGACCAAAGCGTCAGCAAAACTTATATTGAAATGCAAATCACGAAACATTTTCATAAAACTCAAATTGGTAGTTCTCACGTTCTTGTCGTTTCTCCTAACGAAGTCTTGATGGGTAGGGCAAAGGTGGTGTGGGTTGAGGCATAGGCATAGCCTTTGGAATCTCGTGTTCCAATGATGGTAATGGGTCAACCGTAGGTGTGGTTTGAGCGTTACTTCGTGTGATTGGGATATGCTCCTCTTCGACCACTCCTCGGATTCTTCCTCAATTTCCTCCACCGATGGAGTAATTGGTTGAGGAGTCAGTTCCTTGAGTGTCTTACCACTTCGTGTGGTAATCACTTTCATCTCTCCCTTAGGGTTCGATATGGTGTTACTAGGAAGACTACTCGAAGACGGTTTACACATTATAGCCTCAAACATGGATGAAATTTTATCCTCAAACATAGATTGCCTCTTATCGGCCTTAAGCATCTCTTGTTTTATCTCATGTTGCCCTTGTCCCATCTTTTGTTGGTTTTTTTGTAACCTAGTCACATTACCCTCTATTTTGTTGGTATGAATCTTAAGCTCAATTGCTAACTCATTTTTCAACTCCTTTTTCAAGTCATTCTTAAACTTGGATCTTAGGCTAATGATCTCCCTTTGTATATTATCAAACCTAGCATCATTTCCATTTGCATATTAAACAAATTCATTTGGAAGATCTTTCAAGTTTTGCAAATTCTTGTTGTTGTTTTGAAAATCATTGTTTTGATTTTTGTTTTGCACTTGGTTATTAGCCCCTTGATTCCCATAGTTGTTACCCTTGTAATTGTTCTTGTAACCAACTTGCTTGTTTCAATAATTGTTAGCATTTTGATTGGGTGCGAAACCCGATGGAGTCATTTGATTAGAGCGGGTAACTTGACCGTTTTGGTTATAAGTTCCTGTGGCCGCGTAGGCACTCGAAGTGTTACCACAGTTGGTAATGCACTCGGAGAAATCATGACCTCCACCACAATACATGCAAGAAACCTCAACCGCTTTAGCCCTAGCGGGAATAGATTGTTCACCAACTTTAAACTCAATCAAAAGTCCCTTAAGCTTATCAAAGATTTTGTTTTCCAAATTTGCCTCGATTTGGAAAGCATCGATGGTATGAGACAATGACGGTGAATCCGAAGACGAAGCCTTATGAACACTCGATGTGCTACGAGGACTAGAGTGTTGGGAATAGAATGTAGCCAGTAAACTTGGACGCTGACAAGAGCAATCGGGGCGTTGATAAGAAGAAAACAAGCGTTGACCGAACAAGTGTTGTCAGGAAGATGTCAAGCGTTTATAGGATGAAGTCAAGCACTGATAGAAGACTTAGTCTACACGTATTATGTTTCTAGTTTGTTTCTAGTAATGATATGATCAACAATGTATTTTCTATGTTTATCTTTACCTAAAATAACTGATACGTAGACTCTTGTACAAGGCTCCTTATGTCTATAAAAGGAGGCCTTTAGGTTTATGTTTGATATACGTTTTATCACTTTCATTGTATGCAAGTTTGTTTTATTATTCAAGTGAATGTTTGGTTTACCTTGTTTGTGTGTTCTTGTTTGAGTATTAATTCCGCAAAATACTTAAATTGTTTTATACACAACAAAGTTTCTCTACGTGTTTAACTTGATTTAATCTCATTTATACAAGCTAAATCGATCTAAGTTTGGGATCAACAAGTGGTATCAGAGCTTATTGAAAAACTTTGATCTAAAGAAAACAAGAACCCTAAATCGCCAAAAACCCTAATTTTCAAGAAACCCTAAAAACATCATGTCTACCCCAGAAGTAAACTCCTCCTCCTCCTCAACCTCAAACATAAGGATTCCCATGCTAGACCCAGAAAATTTTGAGCTGTGGAAGTTTAACTTTGAACAATATCTACAAATCCATGACTACACCTTATGGGAAATTATTGAATATGGAAACACATTCAATAAAGCTCAAAAGATTGTAGCTTCCATCTTACAAAGAACAAATGTTCAAGGCTCTACTAAAGAGAAGGAATGACATAAAAACCCTAAGCATTCTCAAACTCTCTTTGGGACAAGAAAATCAGCACAAATATAGAAGCTATGAGTCTGCAAAAGATCTTTGGGCAGCCCTTGAAGTTGCCTATGGTGGTAATGTTGATACTGTACAAGAGAAAAAGAAGCAACGCTTGCATGAGTATGTTGTTTTTAAAGCTCAACCCAGTGAGAAGCTAAGTGGAGTGAGAAGCAGGCTTCTTGACATTACAAGCAAGCTGTCCTTCATGGGAACAGTGCTTGGTGATGTTGATATTATCACCACTTTTCTTAAAAGTCTTGGTGATGCATGGAAGATTGAAGCAAGGTCTATAATTGCTAATAACACTCATAAAAGTTCTACTCTTGATGATGTTTACAATAAACTGAGGCTGGTAGAGAATGAAACTCTTTTGGATCATGGAAGCAAGTCTACCAATGGAAATATGGCCTTCTTCTCACATAGTGAAGGTCAATTTGATCAAAAGGAGTCATACATGCACCCCGTTACTGGATCAACTTGTGTCAACACTGGATCAAGCCTTGTCAACGCCTCACATTCAGACGCTGACACATACAAAGTTGACTCACCAAGAGTTAAGCCTATTGGTATTGATCTAGATACTGTTTGTGCATACATTACTTCATTGCCCAATGGTTCAGTGATTACATATGAGGACCTTGAGCAAATTAGTGATGAGCATTTGGAGGAGATGGATATAAAGTGGAATATGGCTCTTGCAAGTATAAGAGCAAACAGATGGAATCAAAGATTCAAGAAGAAGATGTCTTTTAATGCTAAGGACACTGCTGGATTTGATAAATCCAAGGTTGAGTGGTATAATTGTCATCGAATGGGACACTTTATGAGAGAATGCAGATCTCCAAGAAGATCTGATGTTGGAAAACCCTCAAGCCAAATCATCAAGGCTCAGGATTCCAAAGCTATGGTTGCCATGCAAGACATTGATGGTGTTGGCTGAGATTGGAGCTACTTGGCCAAGGATGAGGAAGAGAACAAAGATTTGGTTGCAGAAAAGGAAGAAGAAGAGCATGTTAACTATGCTCTCATGACACACTCCTCATATTCATCAGACAATGAGGTATATGATGATGCATTTTGTAGTAAGGGTTATCGTCTAAACACTGAAAAACTTAACAAAGAAGTTTTAAAATTGACAACAGATGTGCTTAATGAAAGATGCAAGTTATCTAACTATCAACTTGCTCTTACTCAAACTGAAAAAACTGTAGCTGAGTATAAGAAAATAGAGCTTGACCTAAAAGATCAAATCAATATTTTAAATCATGATTTAAATGCTAGTATTGAGATTAAAAACATCATGGAGAGAGTCAATGCTACTTTACAGGCTGAATTAGATGAGGTTATAAAAAATAAAGATAATGTAGACCTTAAAATTCAGAGATTTGATAAAGCTTCATAAACCCTAGAAAAATGTTTAAGTGAACAAAGGGATTCTAGGGATATGACTGGGATTGGGATGAAAGAGTATGCTGGTGTTCCACCACCTGCTGGGAACTTCTATGGTGTCCTTAGAAAGGACTTGTCTTGGACTGGTTTACCAGAACTCCAAGAAGAGGAATTTATTCCTCTACCAAGAGTTCTTACCCCAGTATAGGAATAAAGGCAGAAGTTGACTGATTTGGACCATTGGAAGAAAGCCAACCCTACCTTGTTTGTTAAGGGTGGCATGCTTAGCGATATCCCAAATGAGTCTACACCCATCAAAGTGACAAACCCACCCACTGGCAAGACTGTTGACCTTGGATTAAACGTTGATAGAAAACCTAGTATTAAATATGCAGAAATGTATAGAAAACCTAGGTCACTAAAAAGCCAAATTAGTGATAATAGGACAGGTTTCTTTTCTTCTAGATCCAGAGCTATGTCTAGAAAAGCCTGTTATACTTGTGGAAGTTTTTCACATTTAGCCTATAAGTGTGTCAATGCTTCAAAGGTCAACGCTGACAAAAATTCAAACACTATCAAACCGAAAACTTTTGTCCAGCAAAGTCCACAAGTTGTTAGACCAGCCCTATTCTTTACCAAAGGGTCTAATACTTATGGACAAAGACCTTTTTAGAAGACCAATACATGGTCTAATAGACAATGGGTTCCTGTAGCAAACCCTAGGTCAACGCTGATAAGGGTAATTTCAGCGTTGACAAGACCAAATTTAACGCTGACAGAAATGTTGTCAGACCAACTAATGGTAAATATTTGCAACCAAAGGGAAAGGGGTCTAAAGCTTCTTCTAGCTTGACATGGAGACCTAAGCAAGACCAAAACCCTAACTCAGATGGGATTTCTATGACCTGTAATAGAATTCATTATATTTCAAAGGTCATAACAAAACCAATTGGGGTTAACAGGGTGTTTAATCCAAAAAGGGATGAACAAGGGGTTTTCATAAGGACTAAGTTTGTTCTTGTTGAACAACCAAATGAATCCAAGTCTGCTCAGGCTTGGGTTCCCAAAGAAAACTAATTTGTTTTCTTTATGTGCAGGGCATTCAAAAGCAGGTTAATGATTATGGCTATTGGGATAGTGGATGCTCTAGGCACATGACTAGGAAGGAAGATTATCTTACAAACTTCACTCCCATTAAGGATGGTGACAAAGTTTACTTTGGAGGCGGATATGGAACTATCACATGCAAAGGAACTCTTTTCACCAACAATTTACGTTTTGAAAACATGTTTCTGGTAAAAGAACTTGACTATAATCTGTTTAATGTATCACAAGTTTGTGATAACAAAAATAAGGTTCTTTTTACTGATACTGAATGCTTGGTGTTGAGCAAAGATTTTAAAATTCCAGATGAGAAATTCATTGATTATAGAACACCTAGGCATAAGGACATTTATAATGTGAATCTTAATGGAATTAGGATGAATAATAATTTGTCATGTCTATATGCTAAGGCTTCAGTTGATGAGAGTAATCTTTGGCACAGGAGATTAGGGCACATTAATTTTAAAAATATAAACAGACTTGTGAGACATGGTTCAGTTGATGGTTTGCCTAAAAAGGCTTTCCACAATGACCACTCTTGTGTTGCATGTCTTAAAGGAAAACAACACAAGGTCTCATTTAAGTCTAATCAAGTGCACTCTAGTTCTAAACCACTTCACTGGACTTGTTTGGTCCAACTAATATAGAAAGCTTAAATGGTAAATCTTACTGTTTTGTCATCACTTATGATTTTTCTAGATTTACTTGGACTTTCTTTTTAGCTTTGAAAAGTGACACTACTGATACCTTGAGGTTAAGATACTTAGAAGTGACAATGGTGGTGAGTTTAGAAATAAGTTGTTAGATGATTTTTGTGCCAAGAAAGGGATTACTAGACAGTTTAGTGTAGCTAGAACCCCACAACAAAATGGGGTAGCTGAGAGAAAGAATAGAACCCTCATAGAAGCAGCTAGGACTATGTTGGCTGATGCTCACTTTCCCTTTGATTTTTGGGCTGAGGCTGTGAATACAGCTTGTTATGTTCAGAATAGGGCATTGGTAAACAAGCTTCATAACAAAACACCTTATGAGTTACTTTGGGGCAGGAAACCTAATATTTGTTTTCTTAAACCTTTTGGATGTCATGTAGTCGTGCTAGACACTAATGATGCCTTAGGTAAGTTTAGTACTAAAGGTGATGAAGGCTACTTCATGGGTTATTCTATGCAGAGTAGAGGATATAGAGTTTACCTTAAGAAAGAAAAACGTATACTTGAAAAAGTACATGTTAGGTTTTTAGAAAGTAAACCTAGTGATCCTGAAAGAGGTCCAAATTGGTTGTTTGACTTGGAACCTCTATCTAGGACTTTGAATTATATGCCTGTTGCTAATCCAGAATTGTGAAGGTGACTTCAAATGTTGTGGAAGAACCAATTGTTAATGTTTCAGGTAAACAAATTGATGAAGAGTTTGGATCACAAGCTGACAAATCAGCACCCATACTTGAGTATGTTATTATTCCTATATGGACAGATGCATTTGCTGCTGCTGCTGCTGGAAAGGAAAAAGGTGGTCCCCAAGTATCACCAGTTGACAACATGCATGATCTCTTAGGCACTGACAAAGGAAATTCTGGCACTGACAAGACAAATTCAGGCGTTGATGGCTCAAACGTTGACAGCCTTGGTCCAGGCGTTGACAGATCTTTTAACCATATTTTCTCTTCCAATAATTTTGAACTAGGTGAACCTTCAAATAGAAATGGAGAGGTTCATTCTGATGCTGATAGAAGAGAGTCTGAAGAGGATATTGGTAACATGGAAGATGAGATTGAGGACAACACACTTATTGAGGGAGGAGTGCTCACTTCTACAATCAAAAATCACCCTCCTTCTCTAATTATTGGTGATGTGATGACTCCTATGCAAAATAGAAGATCTCATCAGAATATCGGAGGATTTATTGCCAATATTCACAAAAAGGTTGATACCCCTCTTGTTCAAGCATGTTTGTTTGCCTGTTTTCTGTCACAGCAGGAACCCAAGAAGATTTTTTATGCTCTCAAAGAACCAAGTTGGGTGGAAGCAATGCAAGATGAGCTTCACCAATTTGCTATCCAGGATGTTTGGGAGTTGTTTGATTATCCCAGACATGTCAGACCTATTGGGACAAGATGGGTTCTTAGAAACAAAAAGGATTAAAGAGGCATTGTGGTCATAAACAAGGCACGTTTAGTGGCTCAAGGATATACACAAGAGGAAGGGATAGACTATGAGGAGGTCTTTGCACCAGTTGCAAGGATTAAGGCTATAAGGATTTTTCTAGCCTATGCTTCTTGCATGGGCTTTACAGTCTATCAAATGGATGTGAAGAGTGCTTTTCTTTATGACACAATTGCAGAGGAGGTGTATGTTATGCAGCCTCCTGGTTTTGAAGATTCAGAACATCCATACAAGGTGTATAGAGTGAAGAAAGCTATGTATGGACTTCCTCAAGCCCCAAGAGTATGGTATGACACATTGTCCACCTATCTGGTGGAAAATGGATTCAAATGGGGCACCATAGACCAGACCTTATTTACAAAGAAGACTGGTAAGGATTTCTTACTTGTTCAGGTCTATGTGGATGATATCATCTTTGGCTCTTCTAGTCCAAAGATGAGTGAAGACTTTTCCAACCTTATGACAGACAAGTTCAAGATGAGTGCAATGGGAGAGATGAACTTCTTTCTAGGGTTACAAGTTCAGCAGAAAGAAGATGGTATCTTCATCTCTCAAGATAAATATGTAGCATAAATCTTGAAGAAGTTTGGCTTTTCACCACATGAGAAAAGGGCTACCACTCCTATGGATAGATAACACCCTTGGGGAAAAGTTGGAGATGGAAAAGAAGTGGATGTCAGGCACTATAGGTCAATGATTGGTTCATTGATGTATCTCACAGCTTCAAGACCTGACATTATTTGCTGTGTGTGCATGTACACGTCATCAAGTGACTCCCAAAGAATGTCATCTTCATGCTGTCAAGAGGATTTTTAGATACCTTAGATGTTATCCAGACCTAGGATTGTGGTATCCAAAAGATTCACCATTGGAGCTTATTGCATATTCAGACAGTGATTATGGTGGTGACAAATTTGATAGAAAATCCACAACTGGTGGATGCCAGTTTCTTGGGAGTAGATTGATATCTTGGCAATGCAAGAAAAAAATAGTGGTGGTCAATTCTACAACTGAAGCAGAGTATGTTGCAGCAGCTGCTTGTTGTAGACAAGTCTTATGGATTCAGAACCAGCTGTTGGATTATGGGTATAATTTCATGCATACCAAGATTTTTGTAGACAATAACAACACTTTATGCATTATTAAAAATCCTGTACATCACTCTAAAACAAAACACATAGAAATTAGACATCATTTTATAAGAGATTGTTTTGAAAAAGGTTTAATACAACCAGATAGGGTTGACACAGAAGAGAATGTGTCTGATTTATTGACTAAACCTTTTGATACTGGAAGATTTCAATACTTGGTAACAAGTATTGGAATGATCAATCTTACTTAAAATGTGTTTTGGGAACTTATTGTAAAAGTATGTACAGAATATGCATTGTTATTGGTCTTTATGTGAAATTAGATTTTCTACTTTATTTGTCTAACGCTGACAAAGGTTATCTTAACGCTGATAAGTGTTATCGTGACGTTGTCAGCAACATGTTAGTTTTATGGTTTTTGATCTAATTGTGCAGGCATTGTTAGCATTGTACCATTGGATACAGAGTTGCTTATGGATTCTTGGAGCATTATTGGAGCATGTTTCAATTTATGGATGATGGTTGGAATATTTATATTCCTATCTTGACATAAATTTTTATTTACATGCATATTATTTGGCAAATTATGTATCATAGTTTAAGGGGAGGTTTAGGAAGCTTTTAGGACTTTTTGGGTATTCTTATAATACTCTTATCACAATTCTAGATTGTGTCCACTGGTGAGTATGAATTAGTTTACTTGTTCATGAGGCACTGTAGCATGCAAAGTTGATATACTATGCACGCTGCCAAGAACTTTTTGGCCTAGAATTGGTTGTGGTATGTTGGGAGACTCGGGTATGATTTATATTGGGCTTACCTGGGAAGTTACAAAGGGTTTTATGAGATAACTTAACTGTTAAGAATTTTGGTTAGCAAGGGACACTAGAGGACTGTTATGTCTATCTTGCATAAGCAAGTGTGCATGATTGGACAGTGCTCGCCACCCTATAGTAATTTTTAGTTTATAGGTTATCTTCATTAGGATAAATCACTTTGTTAAGGTCCTTTTTCATTTTTATCATTTTTATTTTTGGACGTTGACAGATATATTTCCAAACGTTGTTATGACCAATTTAGACGTTGACATGGCTTTTTCCAACGTTGACAAGAATATAGCCGTTGGGCGTTGATGGGTCATTTTTTACCGTTGACACTCATTGGGTTCTACCCAGTTGTTATTTTTGACGAAAATTGGGGCCGTAGTTTTAGGAGTTGATAACTTTTAATTAATGCACAAGATAACTTATTTTCTTTTCAATATTTTCATCATTATATTTTGAAAATACTTGCCTCATTTTTGACCAATCACATGTGCCTATCTCTCCTATCAATTTGGCCCCTTCTTTTTAAACAGGGTATTCTCATATTCTTGTCTAACTATTTTTATCCTATAATTCATCTTTTATAATCTTTCACAAACAGCTTTCTACATCAATGGCGCCTAAGTTTAAACCAAGTGACTTGGTATTGGGATTCAGAAGTCGGCATAATATGATTGCTTATTTGGAGGCTGATGATGCTCTGTTTCCTCAATACACCCAGATGGTGGCATATGTGCATGCATCTCCATTACGGTATGCTCTTTCTCATGATCCTCCCATCCCTGTCACTCATATTAAACAGTTTTGGAACACTGTAAGTCCCTCAACGCTTAATAATGTGACTGCATTAACAACTATTGTCCATGGGCGTTCATGGGTGGTTACTGAAGCCTTGGTTTGCCAGGCTTTACATCTTAATGATGCAGATGGTATAACCACTCTTCCCATTGGTGAGATAGAACAGGGACTCCAAGCTTTGGGTTATACTTTCTATGAAGAGGGAACTTTAAATAAATATAACAAACAGGAATTTTTCCCTGCTTGGAAGTACTTAATACATGTCATCCTTCAATGTTTGAGTCTCAAATATACTGCACATAATGAAATTAACAGATCTATTGCTAGTGCAATTGTGTGTATTACAAATGGGCAAAAGTATAATTTTTCTAAACTGATTTTTGATGGCATGTGTAAAAACAAGGGTAATAAGATGACTTTGGCTTACCCAAGATTTTTACAAATGATTTTTGATGAGCAAAGGTATTGCACCATGGATCATGATGCTTTTTATGCGATCCCTGTGCAAAAGAAAGCTATTTTTAGTAAGATGAATTCACCCCCCTCACAGAGACTTACCCCTTACCCAACCCATGCTTGCTGTTATTGCAGCAGCACAACCTCAACCTGACCCACAACCACAACTTGACCCATTTCCTGAACCATCACCTTCACCTCAACATATGGAACTTGACCAAGATTCCTTCAACGCTGACACCTTAAATGTTGGTGTTGACACTTCAAATCCAGACGTTGACACCTTTCTACAACAGACCCAAACACCCCTTAACCTTCAAACTACCACCCAATCCACATCATCTTCTACACCCCCTTAATTTAGGTTGGTAAAACGCCCAAGGACTACTGGAGTGTTCTCCTCTGGTGGTCCTAGCCACGTTGCAGAGAGACCCACCACCACAAGTGTGGTTGGTGATATGGATGAGGCTGGGACTATTGGTACTCGCTTAGATGCAGGCCAAGCCAGTCCTAACATCTTTAAGACCTCATCCATGCCCCATGAATCTACTTTGGAGGTCAAATACCCACTCTAGAGGAGGGCAGATTGGAACCATATACAATGTTGGAATCGACGGCTGTCTACATTTGCTTGCAAAAGAAAAATGCAGACCTGGTACATACTATCCCTACCCAAGGCCTTGAACTCAAGCAATTGAGGGAGAGGATTGTTGTCTTGGAAACTGGTGAATCTAGGAGAAGGCAGACAAGAGTCCTTTCATCAGGGGAGGATTATTACAAAGGGGAGGAAGCTGCTACAGAGCCTGTTAATTTGAGTGATAAAGGCTCACATGAAGCTGCTACAGAGCCAATTGATTTGAGTGGAAAAGGCTCATATGATGGAGAATCTTTGGGTGTGGCTGAAGCTCTTACTGAATTGAAGAAGCAACCAGGTTTTGATTTATCTTTGGTTACTCCTACAAATTTGAACTTATCTTTTACAACAATGATGGAGCATTTCACAAGAAACGCTGACAAGAGTAAGGTGAGCGTTGACAAGCAGATTTTGGACGCTGACACACCAAGCGCTGACAAGAGTAAGTTGGGCGTTGACACACAGGATTTGAACGTTGACAGACCTGCAAATATGGTTGATGTATTCCAGTCATCAGCTATCATCAAGGAAGTGTCTTCACATGTACCATCATCATCTTTACCCATCATTGATCCATTAGATAAGGGTAAAGGTATCATGGTAGAAGCAGAGGTTCCCAAGGATGCAGCTCAAGTAGAGTTTGATTCAAAGTTGGCTACACAACCTATGGAACAAGAGAAGAAGAAGGTTGGTGAGTCACCATTTGTGGTTACTTCTGAGGAGCAAGAAGGAAGTAATGATGAAAGTTCAGATTCAAGTGTTATGATAATTGAAGAACCAGAAAGACTTGAATATGGTGATGAGTTGGCAAGGGGGAATCTTGTAGAGTTAAAAATGCAAGTAGATTATGATATGCCAGAAGTTGCTCAGATGTACCATGCTTGGGAGAATAAGGTTATGGATAATCCATATATGACAATTTCAGATCAAATTTGGGGTTTGGAGATTCTTCTAAGAGTTCAAAGAGATTGCAAGGTAATTCTGAAGCATAAGGCTAGCAAAGTTTTCTCACTGTTGAAGAGAGATAGGAGTGAGCTTTATTACATGTTGCTCAGATGTCATCAAACAGGATGGACTTTTCAGAAATTGCAGGGATTCTCCTTTGAAGAACTGGAGTATAAGGCTTATCCTATTTGGGCAAGAGTGCAAGAAATGAACACTATCAGACTTCTTTCAGATGAAAGGAAAGAAGAACTTGCAGAAGAGATGGAGATTCAAAAGGCTATGATTGTTCCAAGGCCATTGAAGAAGGGAGTTCCACTTGAGTTCCCTAAAGATTTGAATAAAGTGAATCCCAGTGAAGTTGTTATTAGAAGGAGCATTAAGCTCTCACCCATGGAAGCTTCAGATATGGTATAAGTGTTACCTCTTGATGCCAGAAACCCTATCATTAGCTATGAAGGAGATGCAAGTGGGTTTTGGATGATTGGCAGATATGGGAAAGAGGTATACACCTTTACTACTCTTATGTCTCTATTTGCAAGTATGGATAAGGAAGACTTGGCAGACCTTTGGAGGTTCTTGCTGGCCAAGTATGAGACTGAAGCACCTATTCAGTCAATGGAATAAAGCTTTGGTCAACATTCAAGAGAATGTGTGCACCAGAAGAAGAAGATCCTGTTTGGAAGGATGTTGAGTATGATATCAGTGAACTTCAATGGCGTTTGTATTCAGCAGCTGGTGTGTATCATTTGAGTTCTACAAAGTTTTCTGAGTATCTTCTTGTGGATGCTGAGTATCCCATGTCCAAAGAAGTTTTGGAAAAGATGAAGACAACACAGCAAGAGATTGACTACTCAAGTGACGTGGCCAAAGATTTGATTAGGTATGTTTATTACCAATTTGATAAGATTTGTAAGAATCCTCCTAGTTCTTAGTTTTTATTCAGAAACTTGATCACTAGAGTAGATACCATGTTTAGGGGAGGATTGTTGGGAATAAAATGTAGCCAGTACACTTGGACGCTGACAAGAGCAATCGGGCCGTTATTAAGAAGAAAACAAGCGTTGACAGAACAAGTGTTGTCAGGAAGATGTCAAGCGTTGATAGGATGAAGTCAAGCACTGATAGAAGACTTAGTCTACACGTATTATGTTTCTAGTTTGTTTCTAGTAAAGATATGATCAACAATGTATTTTCTATGTTTATCTTTACCTAAAATAACTGATACATGGACTCTTGTACAAGGCTCCTTATGTCTATAAAAGGAGGCCTTTAGGTTTATGTTTGATATACATTTTAACACTTTCATTGTACGCAAGTTTTTTTATCAATCAAGTGAAAGTTTGGTTTACATTGTTTGTGTGTTCTTGTTTGAGTATTAATTCCGCATAATACTTAAATTGTTTTATACACAACAAAGTTTCTCTACGTGTTTAACTTGATTTAATCTCGTTTACACAAGATAAATCGATAGATCTTAGACCTATTCTCAATAATGAGCAACGCTTCCTTGACGGTTTTACACAAAAAATTACCACCCGCGGCGGCATTAAGATAATCTCTCATGATCGTTCAATCCATTGTAAAACGTGTCAATTTGATGTAAGTCGGAAAAACCATGATGAGGACACTCATGCAACATTTCCTTAAACCGATTCCAAGCTGTAGAAAAACTCTCATTAAATTCTTGTGAAAATTTTGAAATCTCCTTTTTCAAAATTCGTAGTCTCAGAGGGCGGGAAAAATTGGTTCACGAACTTCGAAACGAGATCCTTCCACGTCAATATAGAATTGGGTGGCTCTTTCTCTAACCAAATTTTAGCGGGCCTCGCTAAGGAATACAGAAAAAGCATCATCTTAATCGAGTCGTTAGAGACGTCCTTAAACTTGCAAGTGGCGGTAAGACGATTGAATTGGCGAATATGGTTGTGCGGGTTATCCTTTTCATCACCACGGAATTTGTTGTTTTGGATCATCGACAACAAACCTGACTTAACTTCAAAATTCTCCGCAAGGATGGCGGGAATCACAATAGCCTCTCCATAACCCTTGGTGGGTGCTTGAAGTAACTCCATCATAGTATGATTAGCCATGGTTTCTTCTTGTTCTACGATAGGTTCGTCAATAGGATATTCTTCACTTGAAAGGTTAGGTGTGGTTTCCTTTCGGTTTCTTCGTTTACGTGCACGTCTAGCTTGGTTGCGAGTTTGCATAAACGTCACGTACAACGTGGGGTGAGCAAAGAAGATTCTTTTGGGTGTTTTTAATTTTTTCAATTTTTTTGTGTTTTTGATTGTATTTACTTTTTTTGGATGTTAGCCTCAAAATATTGAGTCAACCAAGAATGTTCGGTCATAGGTTTTTATTGTAATATTTATTAGAACGTTGTAATAGTTAGTTAAAATAGTCGTGACATTACGGGCTTGATGGTTAGCTTAAAAGGCCTCTTTCAAGCTACTAAGCATTTATTCAAGTCCGGCCCAAAACTATATAGTCCATTAGAGAGCCCGCATGTGGGTGGACTATATAAGCACCCTCCTAGCATGTTAGGAGGGTGTAAGTTTCTCATTTTCTTAATCTAATCTCACCAAGTTAATCACCTCCTTCTCTCTGCTTTCTCTCACTACTTTCTCTCTCTAGAATCCATCTTATTTTCTTCTTTATTTCTATCTTATATCATCTAAATATATGGGACAACATTGGTATCAATCGCCACGGGGTAGATTAGTGATTGGTTGTTGTTATTGGTTTGATTTGTGTGATTTAATCATAAATCATCACGAACTGAATTTTATTTAGTGTTTTCGGGTTCTAAATCTTCATAGACATCACTTTCATAGTTGTGGTACGGATTTAGGATAGTTATTGTGGTTAAAATCACAAGTTTTTGGGCATTTTAGATTGATTTTGGGTTACGGTTTCTCAACAGTTGGTTCGTTTTTAGCTTTGAGGGTTGGCTGGTATACCTTTCGAAAAAGGGTTTATGAGTTTCTTACGAAAGCTACAAAACGAAAGCTTTCGTAAAAGGGTTTAAGGGTTGATTCGTTTCGTAAGGGTATATTATTAGAAAGTTACGAAAGCTTCTTGTTACGAAAGCTTATTGTTACGAAAGCTTTCAGTTATGAAAGTTCATATTCTTACGAAAGGATTCTTCGAAAGGTTTCTACGAAAGGATTCTTCGAAAGGTTTTCAGCGAAAGGTTTCAACGAAAGGTTTCAGCGAAAGGTTTTCTACGAAATTGGATACTGGAATTCTAGGAAAGGTTTTTTCTACGAAACTGGATACTGGAATTCTAGGAAAGGTTTTTGCTACGAAGAATTGTTTCTACGAAAGGTCATTTCTACGAAAGGTAATTTCTACGAAAGGTTTTCTTCTACGAAACCTTATTCTTACGAAAGCTTTCTACGAAAGCTTGTTTCAACGAAAGCTTTTCTTCTACGAAACCTTATTCTTCCGAAAGCTTTCTACGAAAGGTTGTTTCTACGAAAGCTGTGATCATCGAAAGTTTGGTTTCTACGAAAGGTTGATTTTTACAAAAGTGAAATTTTTTAACATCGTGTGTTTTTGGCCTTAGAATTTTTGGTTTCTTGTGAAGACAATT
Organism: Glebionis coronaria; assembly: GCA_025667525.1. Lineage (NCBI taxonomy): Eukaryota > Viridiplantae > Streptophyta > Magnoliopsida > Asterales > Asteraceae > Glebionis > Glebionis coronaria. Next base: position 848,088 of record JANFOE010000474.1, on the reverse strand, counting down.
CTTTAGGGGATTTTAACATTTTTCTTCGACAACAACAATCACAACACATCTGCTTAAGATCATTTTCACTTCAACAATTTCAAGCATCTCGCAATGGATTCTAATCAAGATTATTGTGTCACAAACAACAACATCATGGTGGCGGGTAACAAAAAAAGACCACCAATGCTTGTGATGGGTCGCTATGCACAATGGCAATCACGATTCCTTCGATATCTTGACACTAAGCCCAATGGTGATGTTCTTCGACGTTGCATCAAAGAAAGACCTTATACTCCCACTATAATAACCATTCCTGTAATTCCAGCAACCGACTCGACGACTGGTTCCAATGAGCAAACAATTGAGGAAACATATGAGAATACTTCGAAAGAGAAACATGCTTGGATTGATGCAGAGAAAGAAGCAATCTATTTTATTCTAAGTGGGATTGGTTGATGCATGCTCTACTGCTAAAGAGATGTGGTTTGCCATTGAACGTTGGCAACAAGGTGAATCACTTAACAAGCAAGATGTCAAAAGTAACTTGTTCTGGAACTTTGGTAAGTTTACTTCATTGGATGGGGAATAAATTGATTCATATTACTCAAGGTTCTACAAGATGATGAGTGACATGACAAGAAACAATTTGCAAGTCTCCACCATGCAAGTCAATCTATAATTTCTACAGCAACTTCAACCAGAGTGGACACGATTTGTAACTTTGGTGAAACAACAAAGTAAGTTAGACGAGGTCAACTATCACACGCTCTTTGACATTTTGAAACAATTTCAGAATGAGGCAAATGAACTTCGAGCTGAAAGGATATCAAAGACTGTTAATCCACTTGCTTTGGTGTCCACCACTCAACACACTCAAGATCATCGCTCTCGTGCTCCTAAGTCATACTTAATAACTGAAAAATCATTCTTTGATGTATGTCTAATCGAATTGATCACGGATTAATGTGCGACTCAGTTTTTCTTGGTGGATAAAAGAAATGGTTGTCGTTTAGTAAAGTAAAAATGCAAACTTTAATGTAAATGGCAAAGTAAATAAAGCTATAAAATATAAGGTAAGTAAATGACGAGAAATTAAAACTTGATAAGAAGTAAATTTGAAAACTTTATAAAAATTCAAAATTGAAATAAATCTAAGATAAAACAATCAAAATAACACTTAAGAAAATGGCGGGAAAAATCAAGATTTAAAAATAAAACTGAAAACAAGAACTAAACCTAAGTCGGGAAACTAGATGCTAAACCTAAGTCGGAATGTGTATCAAAGACTAATCCGGAATCCAAATTTGTCACATAATCTGGAATCCTCGATTTGGACCTAATCCGGAATGTGCAAGGTTAACCTAAGTCGGAATACATGCTCCTCAACTAATTCGGAATCTGTGATCACATTACAAGTCGGAATACACAATTCAGGACTTAATCTGGAATGTGTGTTTGAGATGTAATCCGGAATGTGTGCTTTGCTATGTAATTCGGAATAAGGTCTTCTCACCTTATTCGGAATATCAATCCCACAGACAATCCGGAATCTAGGTTGTCAACCTAATGCGGAATCCGTATATATGAAGTAGTTCGGGATATTGATGTCGCACTTAATTCGGGGTATGTTGGTTTGCATATAAGTCGAGATATGCAGATTCCTCACACAATTCAGGAAAAGTGAATCTACAAGTAGTTCGGGATACTAGGGTTTTAAGAACCCGGATTATAACAAAAAAATAAGCAAAATGAAAATTAAGCTAAAACCAATTAAGCACTTATCTAAAAACTTAACCAAATCAACTTTAAGAAAAAGCTAATAAGCCAAAATTTAAAAACTTTTAAAAACACTAAATAATACAAATATTTAAAGTCAACTTTTGATAAAATAACTTTTGAAAACACTTAATTAAAATTAAGAAAATCACACAAAAAGTTATAAGATCAATAAGCTAACACAATCAAACATATAAAAACAAAACGAACAATCAATTAAGCATAACAATAAGCATATAAGCATAAAAATAAAACAAAACAAGAAAGGTAGAATGAGAGATTAATGAAAAACTTGAAATTAAAGATAAAGATTCACAAACTTACTTGAATTACTTGAAAAATGAAAAGACAATTAAAGTAAATGACAAGTATTAAAATGACAATATCAAAATAGAGAACTAATTTGTTAAATTAGCTAACATATCACAAATGAGGTTAGGTTCTCTATTTATAGGAGGAGGGGAGGAGTAAGTTGCTTCCTTCTTTCTTTCTTTTGTCTTCTCGTCTTTCGTCTTTGACAATAAACTAGTTATTCTCGACTTTGTCTCGGGATTTGTCGATAAATAAAATGAACTCTTCTTCTAATTTCTTCATTAATTAGATTTGGTTCTTCAACTTCGTTAAACCTCCGCCTTTAGATTTTTTCTTCGATAAATATTCAGAATAGGCCTTTGACTTCCGTTCTTTTTGCACTCTTGATCTTTTGACTTCGTCTTTTGTCTTTTTCTTCGATAAAAGGCCGTGAAAGCCCATGTTTTCTTCCCTTTTCAAATTTTGATCCTAAAACACAATACAAACACAAACCACGCATAACTCCGACATTTACGACACTAAATACACGTTTTGGCTTGGTTATTATTATAATTAAGTGGTAAAAGGATAAGTGTTTTCACACTTATTAAATCCCCTACACTTGACCATTGCAATGCCTCATGCAATGCATTAGTTATAAAGCAAGATTTACATTTTCCATCATAATTATCCTACCTTGGCCTTTATTTGAACACAAGACATTAAGGAAACGTAAAAAGATAGAAGATAACAAAATATTTGAAGGAAGAAAATAAGTAAAGAGATCAAAGACTTACATTAGGGCTTTAGATTGTCATGAATGTTTATCAGCCTCAAGTTTTACGTTCCCCAAACCAAGCTTAAAAACGAGATCATTGTTATTATAAGTTAGTAAACTAACACTTACTCATGTGGCCCAAATATTCACTTAGACTCCCTTATTCCTAGGTGTATCTCTTATATTTTATTGTTGTCTCGAATTGTCACGAGGATGCATTGTTGACTTATTTTGGTAGTTATTTAGGCTGAAAATAAAGTAGGACGATTTAATAAATAGTTATCTAAAGGACAAAATCTTTTAAAACTGCTTCTCGGGACCTCATAAAGTTCATATCTTGGCATAACTCGCTTCACGATTTGAGACCTTTCTCGGAGCGATATTTGGCATTGACTTCCTACTTCAAATCTTGAGAGATGATCTTGAAATAATGGTCTTCTCTTCATAATAGGAATTTCTTCACTTGAAGTTTTTGAGAGATTCTTCATACTTGGAACACGACTTCTTCATTTTTCTCCAATCTTTATTTTGGATTTTGATATACAAAGATCCGCCTACTTTTAGGACTTGGACCTATTTATCCTCATACATTGCTAGGGTCTTTTCAGATAGACTTCTCCATGATCTTTAGGGGAGTATTTTCTTTTAGTCGTGTGTCTCGATCCTTCATATTGATTTTTGATAAATGATTCTTCACATCACTTTGGATCTTTAGCAACAAAATGTTGCCCTCATGCCTTGTTAGGGCCTTTTCGGACTCGCCAATCTTCGCATCCCGCTTCAATAAGTTATGCCTTGGCTATGAACTCTAATCCATACCGAGCAACTTTTAAACGATCTTGTGCTAGAAGCTAAGTAACTTTTCAAATCGTACGACCTTACTTATTGTAATTATATTTATTAACAAGCGATGCGAGAAAAAGCTTATAATTAACTCACATAAATTCATGAAAGAATACCAAACTTATAATTGACTCTATCATCTCTCGTTCTCCACAATTTAAAATCTCAAGGAATGAGACTCGGGGAAGCTTAGCCTATTAAATCAAAGTTTTGGGTTTTCAAGTCATCTATAGGATCTTGCAACTTCTTAGACTTTTTCAAGTTTAGAATTCGCATTTTAAAGTTCCCTTGATAAACGACTTTCTAGGATCAATTATAGGAACTTGCGAAAAGTTCTTGTTCTTAACCCGTATGAGTTAAGACTTTCGCGTTTTAAAGTTCCCTATATAAAAGTCTAGCAAAGCTTGATTTAAACACGTTAAGGATACTAGCTGGAGTAAACTTGGATAAATAAACTCAGGTTGAGTCAAAAGATTCATGACGGGCCTAATATATCAAAGACATCTAAACTTGTTAAAACCATTTTATTTAAATATTTATTTTTCTCTTTATTCTTGAAATGAAATGAAATATATACATACGATGCGATGACACAAGGAAAAAAAATAAATGAAAAATACTACTAGGCCAAAATAGATCAAGAATTTTGAATAATGTTGAAAAATCAATTTTCCGGTTAAAATGAGGACAAATTCATGGAAAATCCCACTTAACTTCGATAGAAGTCCCCCTACATTTAATATAAACATTGTCCTCAATGTTTAAGCGTGTGGGAGTAAACTCCCCTATACTTAGGACATTGTGCATGTTGTTTAAATCTTGCTAAGGAAGAGAAAACTTAAGTGATTCCTATTTCAACATATATATGATAAAATATTGAATCAAAAGAGTTTAGGATAGAACCGGGAAGACGGGTACACGGAATCACGGGTCGTCAAAACTCATCAAAAGTGAATCTTTGAAAGCTCCAATCCCTACACATCATAAGAAAGAAAACAAATAACACCTACGGGGCTCCCCTACACTCATTATGAAAACATATAAAGAAGGATAGATACTCGGGTTGCCTCCCGAGAAGCGCTTGTTTTTGTTAACCGAGTCGTGAGCCTGACTCGTCCCCGAATTAAATGGTCCATAGGGAAGCCTCGAATGTAATACCGGGATCAAAGATCTTTTCCTCATTCCCGGAGGAAAATAAAGCAGGAGAGGCCGGAGGATAAGTCTTGAACGGTAGAAAAGTCCTCTCAACATACGAAAAGTATGTGAGGTCGTGATCCACGGGAGGTGGGGTGGGTAAAGTAAGCAAATTTTAATCCCCCAAAGATAATTGATGGTCACTAAGCGGCAAAGCCGTAAAGGTATTAATCATAGAATAGTCAATGTCACTTCCCGGGTCAAAGCACTCATCCTCGGTAATGGTTTCTAAAGGTTGGGAAGAAATGTGCTCGGGAGGGGAACTTGGGACAATATCTTCATGCATAAAAGTATCAAAAAGAATATCCTCCTCCGTGTCATCGTCATCAATACCCGGAGGTATTGAGAGAATGTCGATTTCCTCCATAAATGTATCATTGTTCTCAATGGGGGTAAGAGCCGGGGGTAAAGACTCGGTATTAGGAGCAGAATTCAACGCTTCAATTTTAGCAATAAGAAGATGAACTTTTAGTAATTTGTCGTGAAGAATAACGTCTTCCACCTCATCTACAAGACCAAGTTCAGTGGTGAACTTCTCGTAAGTCGGAGAGAATAAATCAACATCGCCATCATCTATAGGAGGAGATTGAGAAATTTCAAAAGTGAAATTCTCATAGCATGGAGAAAAATCATCATTAAGAGCGATCTCGTCCGTAAGCTCTACAAAAGTTGGTTAATCACAAACCTCATCAAATAAGTTGTCGAGACCAAATTCACTAATCTCACTCGATGTATCACTATCCTTAGACGCATTTGGGATATCGAGAGAAGGAATTACAATTGCACTAGGGACAGGATATTGAGCAACAACATCATTCTAAGAAATATTATTCTCATCGTCATCATCATCATAATAGTATGGACGCACAAGAGGAGGAGTATAAGCACTAAGATTAGATACTTGCTCTTGTTTCTGCTCCTCTTGCCATTTTTCGAGATATTTATTTAAACCTTCTTGAAGTTTTAGAAATTGAGTAAAAAGAGTGGCTAGTGGCTCATCAGGAATTGCAAATGAGGGTTGATGATCGAGGGAGTGTTGTGGGGGCTCAAAATTTTGAAAACTGGAATTATAGCACGGATTTGGCTCATAATAAGTCATTGGTTGACAAGAAAAGGTATTGTGAGGGCCCCCACAACTATTGCAACACGGGTATTGAGAAAAACCCAGTGCGTCTTGTGGATAGCTATTACCATTGTCATAATTGTAACCCGGTTCTTGCTCGTCATGAGACGGGTATCGAATTGGACACGAAACATGCCAATAAGAATCACTTCCACAATATATGAAAGAGGGGGGAGTAAGTGCATTAGAAGCAAAGGAAGAGTTAATCGAATTGCACGATGGACAAAACCCAAAGTGTGTATTGTCGATATCATTTTCGCACCGCTCACATGTACACCATTGACATGTTTGAAAACCATACAATGGCCTCCCACACCCTACGCAATAAACATACGAATCCATGAAGAATTAAAGATAAGAGGTGTTGAGAAAAAGAATTAAACACAATAGAGGATTAAGAGGAATATTTTTTGATGTAAAACTTTTGAAAAGAAAATCTTTTTATGATATTTAAATGTTTTTGGATTTTTGAAATTTTTGATTTTTTTGGATTTTTGAAAGTTTTTGAAAAATATGAAAGAAAAATAACGTTCACGACGGAACGGATCCCAAAATCCAACGCTTCTCTCACAAAAAACCGTTAATCTTCACGAAAAGAGCTGGCAGCGGCGCCATTTTAATAACTGAAAATTCATTATTTGAAGTATGTCTAATCGAATAGGTCACGGATTAATGTGCGACTCAATTGTTCTTGGTGGATAAAAGAAATGGTTGTCGTTGAGTAAAGTAAAAATGTAACCTTTAATGTAAATCGCAAAGTAAATAAAGCTATAAAATATAAAGTAAGTAAATGACGAGAAATTATAACTTGATAAGAAGTAAATTTGAAAACTTTATAAAAATGCAAACTTGAAATAAATCTAAGATAAAACAAACTAAAATAACACTTAAGAAAATGGCGGGAAAAATCAAGATTTAAAAATAATACTGAAAACAAGAACTAAACCTAAGTCGGGAAACTAGATGCTAAACCTAAGTCGGAATGTGTATCAAAGACCTAATCCGGAATCCAAATTTGTCACATAATCCGGAATCCTCGATTTGGACCTAATCCGGAATGTGCAAGGTTAACCTAAGTCGAAATACATGCTCCTCAACTAATTCGGAATCTGTGATCACAACACAAGTCGGAATACACAATTCCGGACTTAATCCGGAATGTGTGTTTGAGATGTAATCCGGAATGTGTGCTTTGCTATGTAATTCGGAATAAGGTCTTCTCACCTTATTCGGAATATCAATCCTACAGACAATCCGGAATCTAGGTTGTCAACCTAATTCGGAATCCGTATATATGAAGTAGTTCAGGATACTAATGTTGCACTTAATTCGGGATATGTTGGTTTGCATATAAGTCGGGATATGCAGATTCCTCACACAATTCGAGAAAAGTAAATCTACAAGTAGTTCGGGATACTAGGGTTTTAAGAACCCGGATTATAACAAAAAAATAAGCAAAATGAAAATTAAGCTAAAACCAATTAAGCACTTATCTAAAAACACTAAATAATCAAAATATTTAAAATCAACTTTTTATAAAATAACTTTTGAAAACACTTAATTAAAATTAAGAAAGTCACACAAAAAGTTATAAGATCAATAAGCTAACACAATCAAACATATAGAAACATAAAGAACAATCAATCAAGCATAACAATAAGCATATAAGCATAAAGATAAAACAAAACAAGAAAGGTAGAATGACAGATTAAATAAAAACTTGAAATTAAAGATAAAGATTCACAAACTTACTTGAATTACTTGAAAAATGAAAAGACAATTAAAGTAAATGACAAGTATTAAAATGACAATATCAAAATGGAGAACTAATTTGTTAAATTAGCTAACACCTCACAAATGAGGTTAAGTTCTGTATTTATAGGAGGAGGGGAGGAGTAAGTTGCTTCCTTCTTTCTTTCTTTTGTCTTCTCGTCTTTCGTATTTGACAATAAACTCGTTATTCTCGACTTTGTCTCGGGATTTGTCGATAAATAAAATGAACTCTTCTTCTAATTTCTTCATTAATCATATTTGGTTCTTCGACTTCGTTAAACCTCCGCGTTTAGACTTTTTCTTCGATAAATCTTCAGAATAGGCCTTTGACTTCCGTTCTTTTTGCACTCTTGATCTTTTGACTTCGTCTTTTTTCTTTTTCTTCGATAAAACCCCGTGAAAGCCCATGTTTCTTCCCTCTTCACATTTTGATCCTAAAACACACTAAAAACACAAATCACGCATAATTCCGACATTTACGACACTAAATGCACGTTTTGGCTTGGTTATTATTATAAGTAAGTGGTAAAAGGATAAGTGTTCACACTTATTAATACTCCACTACATCCTCATCACCAAGATACTCCACCACATCGTCTTCACCAAGATACTCCACTTCATCTAAGTATTCAGATCCCACAAGATCACGAGACAAAGAACCAAGAGCACCATCACCTGAGCCATCATCTGAAGAGGACAATCCTGAAGAACTAGCTCAGAAGGATAGGGAGATGAAGAAACAAATTGCTTTCATTATGAAGACCTACAAGAAAATCTTTAAACCCACCAACAACAATCTTCGAACATCATCAAATACAAGGAATCAATATGTTGAGACTCCTCGAAGGTATGACACACGTCAACGTGATGAAAGTCCTCCAAGGTATGATTGACGTAATCCCACACATGTTGAGGGTTCTGCACGGTATGATCGACAAACTGCTAAGTATGATGCTTAAAGGATTGCTACTGCTATTAGGAATAGGGAAACTGTTGGTACTCAAGTGGTTCAACAAAGTGGGATTCAGTGCTTTAATTGTCAAGGCTATGGGCATATGTCAAAGGAATGTAGGAAGCCGAAACGGGTTAGGGACTCTGGCTATCATAAGGAAAAGATGTTGCTATGCAAGAAGATGGAAGATGGGGTTAAATTGTCGGCTGAGGAAGGAGCAATGCTTGATGATACTGATGATGAAGCCTCCGATCAAGAACTTGAAGCACATTACTTGTACATGGCAAAGGTTGAAGAAGTTCTCAATGTCACTGAAGATGACAATGGTCTTATCTTTGATACTGAGCCAATCGATAAGGTACACACTAAAGAGGAATATAATGTGTTTGGTAATATTCATGAGCATTGTGAGCTACCCAAAGCCATTAATGACACATGTATCATGGAAATGGTTGATAGCAATACCACACCCGATTCATCAGACATGTGTAATAATGAGTCTGAGGATGATCAAGATGCAAATGAGTATGATGATGACGAGGAGCGTATTGCACTTGCTAACTTAATTGCTTCTTTACAAAAAGATGTAAAAGAAACTAGAAAGAGTCAAAAGCAATTAAAGAAGGCAAACGCTACGCTCACTCAAAATTTTGAAGAATGCAAAGCTGCTCTAATTAATTCTAGTGAGACCATCGATAGCTATAGAGCTCAGCTTCTTCAAAAGACCAATGAGATTGAGGGGTACACAGGGTGTTTAATTAATGTCAAAAAGGACGATTTTCAACAGAAATATAACGACACTCTTAAGCTTCTAGAACAAGAAAAACGTAATTATAACACCTCTTTGAGTATTGAACGTCACAAAACGTATCTTTATACCACTAAAGTCAATGAGCTAACTGAAGTAAATGGTTTTCTTCAAGAGGATAAAACTAAACTTGTTAATGAAAAGAAACCTGTGGTTGAAAAGATGGAAAAGGATTTCAAAACTAAACAAGGGAATGACATCGACAAAATGGTGGAACTTGAAACTCAAATTGATTTTTACAAGAAAATTGTTTACAAAAATAATCAATCAATTCAAACCATGAGAATGTTGGCACCTCGTTCATTCTTCAAGGATAGACCTAGTTGTGAAAATCCTAAGTACCTTGAGCAAGCTCAATCTGAGAATCAGCACTTATATCTTGATGAGTCCCAATGGATCGATCTTGATTGCCTTATTGTTAGGCCCGATAGTGAAGAGACAAACGATGTGGAAGAAGAGAGTAGACCAAAAGTTAATAAAGAATTCATTAAACCATATAATCATGCTTATGAAAACAGTCTTTATGGTCTTTTCAAACCACAAACACAGAAAACTCGTGAGCAAATATTTTTGAATGTGAAAAAATAAGAATTAAATGGAGACAAGCTTTTGCCAATAAGAAAACTAATGTTTCAAAATTTATTGACTACTTGCCATTTAAAGCATCTGTAACCAAGATTAAGCAAGCACTTAGTATTCTCAAGAGTAATATTGAAAGTTTTAAAAAGGTTGTTGATGAAGACTGGAAAAAACGTGAACTTTCGAAAGGAGAAAAAGAAATTCCTCACGATATAACTGTGTTTGTGAAAAGTATTTTTATTATGCTTGCGGAAAGAACGCAAAAATATATTTTGGAATTTGAAACATTAATTAAGCAAGAAATGTTTGATGATTTGAAATATGCGGAATCTCTTGAACAAGAAGTGAACGACCATCAACCTGAAAGAGAAGAGTTTTCTATAGCATATGATCTACTCTTACATGAATGTGTCTCAAAAGATATTATGTGTGTTTATGTTACATCTTGTGCTGATATTGATGAATATACTGATGTTGCATGCAAATATCTTGATCAAGTTAATGAATGTGAACGTCTTGAAACTGAGCTTTCGAATAAAATTGACCAAAAAGAGTTTTCGTTACTTCAACACAGATATGATTATCTTCAAAAACATTGTCACTCACTTGAACTTGCTTTGCAAAATAAAGTTGGCAGCTTTTCAAATGATACACCTTTGGAAGTAAAATTATCTGAGTCATGTCAATTACTAAACAAAAAAAGTCTTGATATTTCATATTTGAAAGCTCAGTTACAAGAAAAAGACATAGCAATTGCAGAGTTGAATAAACTCGTTGCTAAGATGGGTGGGAAAGTTGTGGAACCTAGCATTAAGAAACCTGTTTTTAGACAACCTAATGTCTCTAAAGTGAATAGATCCTCTATCTTGGGAAAACCATCTGCTTTCTCAAATTCTTCGTTTGCAAAACCTGTGTTTGCCCCCAAGATAGATGGAAAGGAAAGATTACCACATACTCAACCCATAAGGAATGCTATAACACCAAGCGTTAAGCATAATAATGTGATTAAACCAGAGATGTATAGAATTACCACTAAACCCACAAACAAAGTTAGTCACTCACCTCAGACTTCTAGAAACACTAATATTCGTGTGTCTTCTACTACAGGAGTAGTCTCCACTGCTAGTGTTAGCCGGCCTCAGCGTAAGATCACTCAAGTGAATGTTAAGGTCTGGAAACACAAGTGTCAAGAGAAGATGAAGGAAGTAGAAGAACACCCTAGGAATTTGAATGTTTTTAAGAATAAAAATTCTATAATCGCGTGTAATGACGACTTGAATGATTTGAATGCTATGAATGTGAAATTTGTTTGTGTCAAACGTGGAAAATGTGCTAATGCTAATCATTCTATGTGTGCTATTAATACACGGATTTTGACACCCCGTATAAAAATTAAGTTCGTTGTGTTGGTCTAATCGAATTGATCTAGGTTCTCTATGTGACTCTGTTTTATTTTGGTGGAAACAAAAAGGTTGTCGTTGTAGTATATTTAAATGTGCAAAACTTTTAAAAGTAAATGACTTAAAATTAAAATGACGTTTAAGTAAAGTGGCGTGGAAATAAATCTAAATCTAATTAAAAGAAAGGTGCGATATTTAAAAGACGTGACGGAAGGTAAATTAATTAGATGACAAAAAATAAAAGCGTGGCGGAAATTAATATTAGAAAAGTATTAAAATGATAACGTAAAAATTAAACAAGACAAAACATAAAAACCACTCCAATCGGAATATATTCCGATCAGTCCACAATTACCTTCGATCGGAATGTTGGTCGGAACCAAATCGGAATGCTGTCACTTATCCAATCGGAATACCACAAACCTACCTGGTCGGAATGTAAACTCACCTTGATCGGAATATGGAAGAGATCTGGTCGGAATGTTGATCGGAACCCGTTATCGGAATATGTCACCTTACCCGATCGGAATGTCCAAACACGCACCTCGATCAGAATATGGCAAAGAGCACCAATCGGAATATATGTCACTTACCTGATCGGAATACCAAGATAAACATTGTCCCGATCGGAATACCAAAGTCTCCACCAATCGGAAAGTTATAAACCCTTTTCCGACCAAGCGAGGAACGCTGGTCGGAATATGTAAACCCCTTTCCGATTTACCAATCGGAATACGAAGGAAAGTACTAAAAATAAGCTAAACAAATAAGCTATGATTCTAATAAGCACAAGACTAAAACGCTAAGGCAAACCATATGAAAATAAGCTACTAGACGGAAATTTAACAACTTTTAAGACATGAAAAGGATAAGCTTTACTAAAAACAACTTTCATATAAAAATAACTTTTGTAAAAACTTTATAAACTTGAAAATAAACAAAATAAGCTATGAAAATAATTGATTTAAAACAATCAAAAGCATAAAAATGAAATCTTTAAACAAATTAATAAGACAAAAAGCATATAAATCAAAGATCAAAGAAAAGTAGAATGAGATCAACAATATAAAGTAAAGGTGCAAGAATTAAAAGAAACACTTACTTGAAAATTAAAGATATTAAAGGTGCAAGACAAGTATTTAAATGTGCAAGTAATTAAAAGTGCAATAAAATAAAGGTGGAAGAACTAGTTTGTCAATCTAGCCAACAACAACAAATGAATGAGAATGGGAAGTATTTATAGGTGATTAGGGGGATGGTTAGAGGAAGCTTCCTCCCCTCCTTCCCTTCTTCTTAATTGCGCCCTTAAGTCCTTCCTTCTTAATCTTTTTTGTTAATCTTGGAATTTGATTACTTTTGGCTCGGGATTTCTTTGGACTCGTCTTTTAATTCTTCGATAAATAAGACTTGAGTTCCTCGGCTTTAAGTAAACTTCCGTCTTTTGACTTTTTCTTCGATAAATCTTCAGAATTGGTCTTGGACTTCCGTTCTTTTTGCACTCTTGACTTCTTGACTCCGTCTTTCATCTTTTTCTTCAATAAAAGTCCGTAAATGCCCGTGATTTCCCGTGTTTTCTCCACTTTTCACCTTTTCGTCCTAAATCACAACAAAAACACAAACCACGCATAATTCCGACATAAAAGACATAAAATACACGTTTTAGTCTGGTTATTATTGTAATTAAGTGGTAGAAAAGATGTGTGTTTACACACATATCAAATCCCCTACACTTGACCATTGCAATGTCCTCATGCAATGCATTAGTTACAAAGCACGTTTACATTTTTCATCATAATCAATCCATGTTGGCCTTTATTAAAGAGATAGAAAATTATAAACATTAAAAATAAAGAAATCAAAAAGCATACCTTGGGTTTTGGAAATGTCATGAATAATCATCATCCTCAAGTTTTCACTTTCTACAAACCAAGCTTAAAAACGAGATCATTGTTATTATAAGTTAGTAAACTAACACGAACTCATGTGGGCCAATTATTCACTTAGACTCCCTTATTACTAGGTGTATCTCTTATATTTTATTGTTGTCTTGAATGATCACCAGGATACATTGTTTGACTTATTTCGATAGTTTATTAGGCCGAAAATAAAGTGAACGATTTAATCAGTAGTTAGCTAAAGGACAAAATCTTTTAAAACTGCTTCTCGGGACCTCATAAAGTTCATATCTTGGCATAACTCGCTTCACTATTTGAGACCTTTCTCAGACCGATATTTGGCAGCGACTTCATACTTCAAACCTTGAGAGACGTTCATGAAATTATGGTCTTCTCTTGATAATGGAATTTCTTCACTTGAAGTTTTGAGAGATTAATACTTGGACCATGACTTCTTCATTTTTCTCCAATCTTTATTTTGGATTTTGATATACAACGATCCGCCTCCTTTTATGACTTGGATCTATTTATCCTCATACCTTTTTAGGGTCTTTTCGGATACACTTCTCCATGACTTTTGGGGAGTTTTTGCTTTTCGCCGTGTGTCTCGATCCTTCATATTGATTTTCGATAAATGATTCTTCACATCACTTTGGATCTTTAGCAACAAAATATAGCCCTCATGCCTTGTTAGGGCCTTTTCGGACTCGCCAATCTTCGCATCCCGCTTCAATAAGTTATGCCTTGGCTATGAACTCTAATCCATACCGAGCAACTTTTAAACGATCTTGGGCTAGAAGCTAAGTAACTTTTCAAATCGTACAACCTTATTTATTAGCAGATAAATTATTTAGCAAGCGATGGGAGAATAGGCTCATAATTAACTCACATAAATTCACGAAAGAATACCGGACTTATAATTGGCTCTATCATCTCTCGTTCTCCACAGTTTAAAATCTCAAGTAATGAGACTCGTGGATACTTAGCCTATTAAATCAAAGTTTTGGGTTTTCGAGTCGCCTATAGGATCATGCAAATTCTCAGAATCTTTCAAATTTAGAAATCACATTTTAAAGTTCCCTTGATAAACGACTCTCTAGGATCAATTATAGGAACTTGCGAAAAGTTCTGGTTCTTAACCCGTGAGAGTTAAGACTTTCGCGTTTTATAGCTCCCTAAATAATAGCCTAGCAAAACTTGACTTAAACACGTTAAGGATACTAGCTAGAGTAACTTAGATAAGTAAACTCGGGTTGAGTCAAAAGATTCACAACGTTTGAAAATTAAAACCACTTTATTAAACATTTATTCTAGCAAGGAAAGATAATAACTATACAAAGGGAAAAACTAATAGGCCAAAATAGATCAAAAATTTTGAAAAATGTCAAAAAATTGATTTTCCGGTTAAAATGAGGACAAATACAAGGAAAAGGCCACTTAACTTCGATAGAAGTCCCCCTACACTTAAGATAAACATTGTCCTCAATGTTTAAGCATGTGGGAGTAAAATCCCCTACACTTAGGACATTGTGCACTTTGTTTAAATCTTGCTAAGGAAAAGAAAACTAAAGAGATTCCTATTTTAATATTGAGAAATATAAAATAGTGAATCGAAAAGAGTTTAGGATAGAACCGGGAAAAAGGGAACACGGAATCACGGGTCGTCAAGAATCATCAAGAGTGGATCATTGAAGCTCGAATCCCTGATTAAGAGAGGAGAGGAAAGAGCAAACACCAAAGGGTCTCCCCTACACTTATGGTAAAAACAAAGAAAAAGATAGATAGATAATTGGGTTTCCTTCCAAGAAGCGCTTGTTTTTGTTATCCGAGTCACGAGCCTGACTCGTCCCCGAATTAAATGGTCCATGGGGAAACCTCTAATGTTATACCGGGATCAAAGACCTTGTCCTCGTTCCCGGAGGAATATAACAAAGGGGAGGCAAGAGGATAAGTCTTAAACGGTAGAAATGTCCTTTCAACATACGAGAAGTATGTGAAATCTTGATCCTCGGGAGGTGGGGTGGGTATAGGAATCACATTGTCATCCTCCAAAGACAATGGACGTGGACCAATTGGCAAAGTCGTAAGGTTAGCAATCATAACATGGTCATTGTCACCTCCCGGGTCAAAACACTCATCCTCATTTCCCGGAGAGGGAAATTGATACATCACCCGATTGGGCGTGCATTTAGTAGGATGAGGGGGCAATATAGTAGGAGAAGTAAGAGAAGAATTACCTTCCACCTGCGATACCTTTCCAGTAGAATCAGAACTCTCCACCTCTGCGATAGAAGGGGGCATGGCTAACAAAGCATGCTCATTAATAGTAGGAGAATCAGAGCTAGCAATGTCCTCAATCCCTACGTCAAAGAGAGGATTCACCTTACTAGATATGTAATCGTCATCAAAATCAAATAAAGGGTTCGAATAAATCTTGAAAGTTTCCTTCGGAACGTCTTCATCAGATAGTGACTCGTCATCACTAGAAGTAAAATCATCATCTTGATCAAAAAGAGGATTGGAGAAAGCCAAAGAATCCTCTTCCAAAGTGTTGGTGGAAGGAACATCATCAGAAGAAAGTGCATCATACTCATCGTCACTGTCGGATGTCAACTCAGATTCACTTGGAATTGAGACCAGATTATCAGCACTAGACGTATTGAATTCGTCAGATTCCTTTGCAGGAATTGTGCTGATATCCTCATCCCTTAAGATGGTCGAATCCTTAGGCTCCGGCAAGTCAGGAGAAGGAATAGCATTCTCATTGGTCCAAGAAATAGGACTCTCATCGTCATCACTGTCATAATAATATGGAGGCACAATAGGAGGAGTATAAGCATTAAGGTTAGATACCTGCTCTTGGTGCTGATCTGCTTGCCATTTCTCCATCATCCTGTGGACAATTTCTTGAACTTTTTGAAAGTTTTCAAACAGTGTGGCTAGTAGATCAGGAGGAAATGCACGACAGGGTTGAGGATTGACGGTGTGATGTGGGGGCTCACGGTTATAAACACTGGGATGATAGCACGGAACTTTCTCAAAGATCTTCGACGTATCACAAGAAGAAGCATCGTGAGGGCCCCCACAAATATAGCACCACGGGTATGGAGAAAAACCCGATGCGTCTTGAGGATAGGGATTGTCATAGGGAGAGGGTGGGAAAGTATTGTAAGAGTTGAAGTATGAATTTGTTGAATTGCAAAATGGACAAAATCCAAATTGTGTATCGTCGATATCAAAACCACACCGCTCACAAGTACACCATTGACATGTTTGAAAACCATGCCAAGGTCGCCCACATCGTCCGCAAGACGGATCCATGAAGAATTATAAATAAGAGGGGGAAAGAAAAGAATTAAACATAATAGAGGATAAAGAGGAATATTTTTGGTGCAAAACTTTGAAAAAGAAATGCTTTTTATGATTTTTCAAATGTCTTTGGGATTTTTTTGAAGATTTTTGACACGAAAAATAACATTCACGAGTGAACGGATCCCAAAAAGCAACGCGTCTCTCACAGAAAAACGTTAATCTTTACGAAAAGAGCCGGCAGCGGCGCCATTTTAATACACGGCTTTTGACACCCCGTATAAAAATTAAGTTCGTTGTGTTGGTCTAATCGAATTGATCTAGGTTCTCTATGTGACTCTGTTTTATTTTGGTGGAAACAAAAAGGTTGTCGTTGTAGTATATTTAAATGTGCAAAACTTTTAAAAGTAAATGACTTAAAATTAAAATGACGTTTAAGTAAAGTGGCGTGGAAATAAATCTAAATCTAATTAAAAGAAAGGTGCGATATTTAAAAGACGTGACGGAAGGTAAATTAATTAGATGAAAAAAAATAAAAGCGTGGCGGAAATTAAAATTTGACAAGTATTAAAATGATAACGAAAAAATAAAACAAGACAAAACATAAAAACCACTCCAATCGGAATATATTCCGATCAGTCCACAATTACCTTCGATCGGAATGTTGGTCGGAACCAAATCGGAATGTTGTCACTTATCCAATCGGAATACCACAAACCTACCTGGTCGGAATGTAAACTCACCTTGACCGGAATATGGAAGAGATCTGGTCGGAATGCTGATTGGAACCCGTTATCGGAATATGTCACCTTACCCGATCGGAATGTCCAAACACGCACCTCGATCGGAATATGGCAAAGAGCACCAATCGGAATATATGTCACTTACCTGATCGGAATACCAAGATAAACATTGTCCCGATCGGAATACCAAAGTCTCCACCAATCGGAAATTTATAAACCCTTTTCCGACCAAGCAAGGAACGCTGGTCGGAATATGTAAACCCCTTTCCGATTTACCAATCGGAATACGAAGGAAAGTACTAAAAATAAGCTAAACAAATAAGATATGATTCTAATAAGCACAAGACTAAAACGCTAAGGCAAACCGTATGAAAATAAGCTACTAGACGGAAATTTAACAACTTTTAAGACATGAAAAGGATAAGCTTTACTAAAAACAACTTTTATATAAAAATAACTTTTGTAAAAACTTTATAAACTTGAAAATAAACAAAATAAGCTTTGAAAATAATTGATTTAAAACAATCAAAATCATAAAAATGAAATCTTTAAACAAATTAACAAGACAAAAAGCATATAAATCAAAGATCAAAGAAAAGTAGAATGAGATCAACAATATAAAGTAAAGGTGCAAGAATTAAAAGAAACACTTACTTGAAAATTAAAGATATTAAAGGTGCAAGACAAGTATTTAAATGTGCAAATAATTAAAAGTGCAATAAAATAAAGGTGGAAGAACTAGTTTGTCAATCTAGCCAACAACAACAAATGAATGAGAATGGGAAGTATTTATAGGTGATTAGGGGGATGGTTAGAGGAAGCTTCCTCCCCTCCTTCCTTTCTTCTTAATTGCGCCCTTAAGTCCTTCCTTCTTAATCTTTTTTGTTAATCTTGGAATTTGATGACTTTTGGCTCGGGATTTCTTTGGACTCGTCTTTTAATTCTTCGATAAATAAGACTTGAGTTCCTCGGCTTTAAGTAAACTTCCGTCTTTTGACTTTTTCTTCGATAAATCTTCAGAATTGGTCTTGGACTTCCGTTCTTTTTGCACTATTGACTTCTTGACTCCGTCTTTCATCTTTTTCTTCAATAAAAGTCCGTAAATGCCCGTGATTTCCCGTGTTTTCTCCACTTTTCACCTTTTCGTCCTAAATCACAACAAAAACACAAACCACACATAATTCCGACATAAAAGACATAAAATACACGTTTTGGTCCGGTTATTATTGTAATTAAGTGGTAGAAAAGATGTGTGTTTACACAGATATCAGCTATCAATAATGTCAAAGGCGTAGATACTAGAACTAAGAAGCAAGTTGCGATGCCTATTAGTGCTAGTAAACCCAAACGCAAAGTGAACCATTCTGGTGCAACCCCCACTAAGAAAAGTAATGCATCAGACTCCACCACTAAGAAACTTAGAAGCCGAATTATGGAATTATATGAGTTTGCTGGCAAGTCTTGGAAATGGTGGTTTGCTAATCAATGTCCTCCAGGATATAAATGGATGCCCAAAGTTAGGACAGAAAATGTGACAACGAGAGTTAGTATGCCTTTAACTATTTCAAAGGACACTAATGATTCTACAATCACAACTACTGTGGTATCCAATTTAGCAAATGCTCCATCGTATTCTAACTCTTCTGCAGGTGATACAAATAATTCTCTTCATACTGGACTCCGGATGCACGAAGCACATGACGGGGAATCTCAAGCTTCTAATTAACTTCGTGGAGAAGTTCCTGGGTACGGTCCGATTCGGAAATGATCAATTTGCACCGATCCTAGGATATGGATATTTGGTTCAGGGGAATATCATGATCAAAATGGTGTACTACGTCGAAGGGCTCAATCACAATCTTTTCTCGGTTGGTCAATTCTGTGATGCGGATTTGGAGGTTGCATTCAGAAAGAAGACATGTTTTGTTCGTGATTATGATGGGAATGACTTACTTACCGGTACACGGGGTACTGATATCTACACTATTTCACTTCAAGACACAACTTCATCAACTCCAATTTGCTTCATGGCTAAAGCTTCATCGACTCAGGCATGGTTATGGCATCAACGTTTATCTCATCTTAATTTTGATACCATCAACTTGCTTTCCAAGAAAGATATTGTGAGAGGCCTTCCAAGCTTGAAATTCATCAAAGATCATCTTTGTTCTTCTTGTGAGCTTTGTAAAGCTAAACGAAGTAGCTTTAAGACAAAGACTACACCAAGCTCTAAAGGACGGTTAGATCTTCTTCATATCGATTTGTGTGGTCCCATGCGTGTTCAAAGTATCAAGGGAAGAAATATGTTATGGTAATTGTCGATGATTACTCAAGGTACACATGGACTCACTTCTTGAGGTCCAAGGATGAAACACCCGAAGTTCTCATTAACTTCCTTAAACTCATGCAACGTGGTCTTCAAGCTCAAGTAAAAGTGGTTCGTACTGACAGAGGTACATAATTTTTGAATTCAACTCTGAGAAACTATTTTGAAGCCGAAGGAATTGAACATGAAACATCTATTGCTCGAATACCCGAACAAAACAGTGTTGTTGAAAGACGAAACCGTACTTTGGTTGAGGCTGCTCGAACATTATTATCCGCTTCAAAACTACCATTATACTTTTGGGCCAAAGCCGTTTCAACTACATGCTACACATAAAACCGATCCTTAATTATCCCAAGACACGAAAAGACACCAAATCACATAATTCATTATCGAAAACCTTCACTCAAACACCTTCATGTTTTTGGATGCACTTGTTACATAATTCGAGATGGTGAAAATTTGGATAAGATGAAAGAGAAAGGTGATGCATGTATTCTAGTGGGATATGCAACTCAGTCTAAGGGATATAGAGTTTACAACAAGAGAACAAAACTGATAGTCGAGACTATTCATATCAGATTTGATGAATTACAAGAAATGGCACTTGAACAAAACAGTTTAAGTCCCGAACCAAAACGACAAACGACTTCCGTTCACAACCACACGTAACTCGGAACTCAAGACCACAGCAATGAACCGTCAAGTTCAAAGCTGGTTCAGGGAAATGTTCCAAGAGCAGATATGACAGTCAACACGACAATTGAAGAGTTGGAAATGTTATATGGAAAAATGTATGATGAATATTTCACGGGGGAGAAACAAGTTGTATCGAGGTCTTCCGCTGTCACTCATGATAAGAATGATGATTCCGATCATTGTCAACAAAATGATACAACTACATCTACTTCAACACTGGTTGCTGCAGATTTACCTCCTCAAAATATCACATCAACAACTGCTCCTACAACATCCACAACTACTGTCATTGCTCTAGAGAACACAAATCAAGCAGACAATGCATTAAATGACGAAGACGAGTTTATCAACCCATTCGGTACAACGGTACATGAAACTGGAGAGTCTTCTACTCGCCATGTTGATCCGTCAAATATGCATACGTTTTATCAACGACATCCTTCAACACATCATTGGACCTGAGATCATCCTTTGGTTCAAGTAATTGGAAACCGTTCACAGCCTGTTCGCACAAGACGATAACTTGAAACCGATGGCGATGTTTGTATGTTCGCACTCGCCGTGAGTTCAGCTGAACCGAAAAACATTAAAGAAGCCATGGCTGATCATGCTTGGATTGAATCGATGACCGATGAACTTCAACAATTTGAAAGACTTAAAGTCTGGGAACTTGTTGACAGACCATACGATGTAATACCATTAAATCTTCTATGGATCTGGAAAAACAAGATGGATGAAGAGAACACAATCATCAAGAATAAATCTAGTCTAGTGGCTAAAGGGTATGGCCAGAAAGAGGGTATTAATTTTGAAGAATCATTTACACCAGTAGCTCGTTTGGAAGCGGTCAGGATTTTCCTTGCTTATGCTGCACATAAGGGATTCATTGTCTATCAAATGGACGTAAAGACGGCGTTTCTTAACGGTCCTTTGAAGGAAGAAGTCTATGTCACACAGCCAGAAGGATTCGTCAATCCTCATTATCCTGACAAGGTGTATCGTCTCCACAAAGCACTTTGTGGACTCAAGCAAGCTCCAAGGGTGTGGTACGACGAGCTCTCAAAATTTATGGTCTCCAAAGGTTTCTCAAAAGGTTCCATTGATCTAACTTTGTTCACTTATAAATATGGGGATGACATTTTGCTTGTGCAGATTTATGTTAATGACGTTATTTTCGGGTCTACAAACCCAAAACTTTCAAATTGGTTTGAAAAAGTAATGCACAGCCAATTTGAAATGTCAATGATGGGTAATAAGTGTGAAAACACTTATCCTTTTACCACTTAATTATAATAATAACCAAGCCAAAACGTGTACTTTATGTCATAAATGTCGGAATTATGCGTGGTTTGTGTTTTTGTTGTGATTTAGGACCAAAATGTGAAAAGGGAAGAAAACACGGGCTTTCACGGGCTTTTATCGAAGAAAAAGACAAAAGACGAAGTCAAAAGATCAAGAGTGCAAAAAGAACGGAAGTCCAAGGCCTACTCTGAAGATTTATCGAAGAAAAGTCTAAAGACGGAAGTTTAATAAAGCCGAAGAACTCAAGTCTAATTAATGAAGAAATTACTAGACGAGTTTAATTAATCCCGAGACAAAGTCGAAAAAGTCGAAGAATTTAGAAGACGAAAAGACGAGAAAGAAAGAAAGAAGGAAGCTTCCAACACATGCTAACCTCCCTAATCTCCTATAAATAGAGACATTTCACCTCATTTTAGTTTTGTTAGCTAACTTGACAAATTAGCTCTCCACCTTTAATTACTTGCACCTTTAATTTTCATGTCATTTACTTAATTGTCATTTTAATTTCCTTGTCTTGAACCTTTAATTTCTTGCCTTTAACTCAAGTAAGTCTTTTAATTTTGTTGTTGAATCTTACTTTCCTTTAATCAAGCTTTTTATTATCATTGTTATTCTACTTTTCTTGTTTTGATTTGATATTGATTCGGATTAAGCTTTCATTTTGCTTAATCTTATTGCTTATTTGATTAAAAAGTTTACCTTTTATTCCTATCTAGGCTTTTATACGATTTAAGCTTTAAGCTTGACATGCTTATTGGCTTATTTTGTATTTAGCTTATTAGTTTTAAAGTTTTCTTAAAAGTTTTGTCTTTTTAAAGTTTGCTTAAAAAGTTTGCTTAATTTGTGTCTTGAAAGTTTTTAAATTTGTTCTTATTTATTTTTACTTATTCTTGTTTTAATTAAGTTTTTGTTATTTGCTTATTGTCAAAGTGCTTATTTGGTATTTGCTTATTTGCTTATTGTATTCCATCGTAACTTTCTTAAAGGTTTCTGCTTGTTTCGATCGAGTAAGTGTGATCGCATAAACCCCTAGGGTTTCTACTGCGATCAAGGAATAAGATCAGACTACGATCGTCCATCACGATCTAAGTCACGATTGCCCTGTTGCGATCTCTGACTACGATCTGTTGGTTGCGATCCGTGGATACGATCACTTGGTCACGATCGTCCACTGTGATCCACTTGTTGCGATCGTGGTGGAGTACGATCTAAAACTTGTCCAGAGTACGATCTGGGAGTACGATCGTCACTGCGATCACTTGTTGCGATATGTGGGTACGATCTAGGGTACGATCCAAGGTACGATCGTGAGTTACGATCGTGACTGCGATCTAACTTTTGTCTTTGTTTTTATCTTATTCTTGTAATTTTTAGTTTAATTTTTAAAGCTTATTTTTCCGCCATTTTACTTTAATGTTATTTTAATCGTTTTTATTTACTTTAAATTTCAAGTTTACATTTTTATTACATTGTCAAATTAATTTTTCGTCAAGCTTTAATTTTTGTCATTTAATTAATTACTTTTAAAGTTTTAAATTTTGCACAATTACTTTTTAATTAGTTTTAGCTTTAATTACCTGCCATTTACTTTTACGTTTCACAATTTAATTTCACTACAACGACCAATATATTCTTTTCCACCAAAAGACGACTGAGTCGCACTTAAACCATTAGTCAATTCGAAGAGACTGGAACAATGATATTTTTAACTGAGTAAAATCCAGTTATTAAATGGCGCTGCTGCCGGCTCTTTTTGTGAAGATTAATGGTTTTCTGTGAGAGACGCGTTGGATTTTGGGATCCGTTCATTCGTGAACGTTATTTTTTCTTGCATTTTTCAAAAATATTTTCAAAAATCCTAAAAAATATAAAATTTTCAAAAATCCAAAAAAAATAGAAAAACATAAAAAACCAAAAATATTTCTTGTCTATCTTTCTCTTCCTTTTGTAGGTGTGTATGCGTACCCGTGCTCGTAAGAAGAAAGCAATTCAAGCCAAAGTTGAAACTCAACCTATTGTCACCATGGATAATCGACCAATGATTGAGCTTTTGCAATCACACGTAGAGGGCAACACTGATGCTATTGTCATACCCGAGATTGGAGCCAACAACTTTGAGCTCAAATCCGGCTTCATTCAAATGGTCTTTGCTCAACCATTCTTGGGGCGTACACTTGATGCTCCTCACGACCATATCAAAAGGTTCCTTCAACTCAATAATACGGTCAAGTTTAATGGGGTTTCACAAAAGGTAATTCGCTTGCAACTTTTTCCTTTCTCTTTAGAGGGACAAGCCCGGCATTGGCTTGATAAGGAACCGCCACAAAGTATTCTTACGTGGTCGGATTTAAAGACCAAATTCATTAACTATTTTTTCCCACCCTCACGTACTACCGCTTTGCGGAATGAAATCATTAACTTTGAACAAAAGTATGGTGAGACATTTAGTGAATCTTGGGACCGTTTTAAGGAACTTTTAAGAAAGTCTCCACAACATGGTTTCACAAAAGTGCATCAAATTAATACTTTTTACAATGGTTTAAGCATGAATGACCAAGATTCACTAAATAATGCCTCGGGGGGGGGGGGGGGGTAATATTTTGGTTAAGTCTTCTAATGCCGCATGGGATATTATTGAGAATAAATCTAAAGTGCAAACCAAAAGTGTTCGGGCTAATGTGGCTAGTGCTAGCACTAGTGACACCGAAATGAGACTTGATAAGCTTACTACGGTTGTTGAAGCACTTGCTTTACAAGCCGTTAACAATGCCAAAAACAACAATGCTATTAATATAACTTGTGAAACTTGTGGTGAGCCACACTCTTATGCTAATTGTGATAAAGCTTTTGATCAATCTCACGGGGAAGTGTATGCTTACAACAACACCGAGAGAGTTCATTTCAAGCCTAATATCGATGTTCATCACTTGTCTTACAACTCGACAAATTACTTGGCTCCACCCGGTTTTCAACAAAGACCACCCCCACCAAACCAAAACAACCAAGGGCCGCCAAGAGCTAATTTTCAAGGTAATGCCAATATGAGGGGCTCAAATGCAAATCAGGGTATCTATCACATGCAAAACCAAGGTTTTCAACACCAAGGTTTCAATCCTCAAGGTTTTCCACCTTATAACCAATACCCAAACCAAGGTTTTCAAAAACAAGGGTTCAATTTACCTCATCCGCCAATGGACTTGGTTTTGCAAAAGTTGAGTGAACATGAGAAAATCATGCAAGCAATGCAAGAATCTACTAGACAAATTCAAGAGTCCACGGATAGGAAATTCGTTCAAATATTACAAAACCTTCGCCCCAAGGTGCTCTTCCTTCTAACACCGAAACAAACCCTAGAGCGAATGTGAGTGCTATTACTACACGAAGTGGAGTAACTCTAGTAGGACCTTCTACCCCTCCTCCCGTTACTCCATCTACACCTCCTCCACCCCCATTTATCCCTCCTACTACCACACCTAGTACTAGTTCTCCATTACCGTATCCACCTATCACGGAAGAAGTACCTAAACAAAACCCTCCACCAACCCCGCCAACCACCTCTAAACCTTCTACTTCTCAACCCTCAACATCTCAACCTGTACCTGCTACACCTTCACCTTCTACACCTACACCACCTAAACCCATTATCCCCTATCCTTCTCGGTTAGACAAGTGCAAATTGCTTACTAAAGAGGATGCTTAAATCACTTCTTTTATGAAGATGATCTCTCAAATGAATTTCAACATTAGCCTCGTTGAAGCACTTGTCTAACTGCTAAAATTCGTCAAAGCATTCAAGGAATTGCTTAACAAGAAGGAAAAGATGGCTGAGTTTGTCAACACACGCTTAAATGAAAACTGTTCTGCAGTTATTCTTAAAGAACTTCCGGAAAAACTTGGAGATCCCGGTCGTTTTGTGTTGCCTTGCATTTTTAACAAAAATGAAGAATTTACTGCCTTAGCCGATCTCGGGGGCATGTATAAATTTGATGCCATTAAGTGTGTGGAAAAAGCTATCATTACCCGACCTTACTCCAACGAAGATGAATCTTGAGCTAGCAAATCGCACTCTCGCTTACCCCGTTGGTATGCTGAAGATGTGTTTCTTAAAGTTGGTACCTTCTCTTTTCTGGTCGATTTTGTTGTTGTTGATTATGAAATGGAACCTCGTATTCCGTTAATACTTGGACGGCCATTTTTGAGAACCGGAAAAGCTCTAGTCGATGTTGCCGAAGGTGAATTAATCTTAAAGGTCGGGAATGATGCTAAAGTTTTTAAGATGGGGAAGATTACAAGTAAGACAAATAGGAAAAAATCCGCGAAAATGATTAATGTGCTTCAAGAAGAGCTTACTTCTACTTTGGAAAGTTTTAAGCTTGATGACTTTATTGTATATGATAATCCTCTTTTCGAGTCTTCCCATGATAATCCACTTTCCAAGACGATGTGGATGATTTTGATGATTCTCTCCCCAATTTGGATCCTCCACCAATTTATGATTCTCCACCGATCTATGATGATTATGATAAAGATTCTAGTTCCGATGGGGATGATTATGTTGCTTTTGTTTCGGAGTATCCAGACATGCCCACTTATGAAGATTTTGATGATGTTGATACTCTCTCGAGTGATTCTTCTCATGATGACCTTACTCCTACTTTTGATGAAGATCCTCCGCCAACCACTCTTGATACTTTGGACAATTACTCATTTGAGGAAGATTTTGCCACTTTCCTCAATACCTACTTCCCAAATGAGAATGATTCTCCTCCTTTGGACTTTGATGATGCTCTTTATCCTCCTTCAGATATGAAGAAACCTGTTTCAAAGGAGAAGAAGCCGGAAGACACCGACATCCGCAGTACTTATGTTTTGACACCTCTCTATCCACCTTCTGAGGATGAGATTGTGCGATTTATGAGTGGATCGTCTTCAAGGTCTACTGAGCCTGAGTGTTATTTTCCCCTAAAGGAAAAGGTGTTCGATCCCGGTATTACAATTTTTAAGCCATCTCAGTATCCATCTGATTAAATAAAAGGAAAGATTTTTGGAAACCATGGAGATATGCTTGCACCTCATCACCCTTTCTACCACCGTGCTCAACAACTGCTTAAGGGAACCTTGCCTACTCTTCTTTGGCTTGCCTTGTTCGCCTTAAGTTTGTGTTACTTGATGGATGAAAACCATGTAATTTATCTCGGTGGATATGTTTCAAGCTTCTTCCTATGCTAATCAAGGTCGAGTTAGGCTCATGACTCGATTAACAAAAACAAGCGCTTCTCGGGAGGCAAACCGAGTGTCTATCCTTTTTCTTTTGTTTTTATAATAAGTGTATGGGGAGACCCTAGTATGTGTTTGTTGTTTTCTTTCTTATCATGTGCAGGGATTAGAGCTTTCAACGATACATTCTTGATGACTTTTGACGAACCGTGATTCTGTGTTCTTGTCTTCCCGGTTCTATCCTAAACTCTTTTGATTCACTATTTTATATTCTTCAATATTAAAATAGGAATCACTTTAGTTGTCTCTTCCTTAGCAAGATTTAAACAAAGTGCACAATGTCCAAAGCGTAGGGGAGTTTACTTCCACATGCTTAAACATTGAGGACAATGTTTATATTAAGTGTAGGGGGACTTCTATCGAAGTTAAGTGGGCTTTTCCTTGTATTTGTCCTCATTTTAACCGGAAAATTGATTTTTCGACATTTTTCAAAATTTTTGATCTATTTTGGCCTAGTTGTATTTACCCTTGTTATGGTTATTTTCTTTCTTTGCTAAAATAAATTTTAATAAAGTGGTTTTAATTTTTAAACGTTGTGAATATTTTGACTCAACTACTTATCTAAGTTTACTCTGGCTAGTATCCTTAACGTGTTTAAGTCAAGTTTTGCTAGACTTTTATATAGGGAACTTTAAAACACGAAAGTCTTAACTCTTACGGGTTAAGAACAAGAACTTTTCGCAAGTTCCTATAATTGATCCTAGAAAGTCATTTATCAAGGGAACTTTAAAATGCGAATTCTAAACTTGAAAGAGTCTAAGAGTTTGCAAGATCCTATAGATGACTTGAAAACCCAAAATTATGATTTAATTGGCTAAGCATCTACGAGTCTCATTCCTTGAGATTTTAAATTGTGGAGAACGAGAGATGATAGAGTCAATTATAAGTTTGGTATTCTTTCATGAATTTATGTGAGTTGATTATAAGATTTTTCTCCCATCGCTTGCTAATAAATTTATTTGCAATAAATAAGGTTGTACGATTTAAAAAGTTACTTAGCTTCTAGCACAAGATCGTTTAAAAGTTTCTCGGTATTAATTAGAGTTCATAGCCAAGGCATAACTTATTGAAGCGGGATGCGAAAAATGGCGAGTTTGAAAAGGTCCTAACAAGACATGAGGGCTACATTTTGTTGCTAAAGATCCAAAAGTGATGTGAATAATCATTTATCAAAAATCAATATGAAGGATCGAGATACACGACGAAAATCAAATACTCCCCTAAAGATCATGGAGAAGTCTATCCAAAAAGGCCCTAACAAGGTATGAGGGTAAATAGATCCAAGTCCTAAAAGGAGGCGGATCGTTGTATATCAAAGTCCAAAATAAAGATTGGAGAAAAAAGAAGAAGTCGTGGTCCAAATATGAAGAATCTCTCAAAAAAATTCAAGTGAAGAAATTCCTATTATGAAGAGAAGACCATAATTTCAAGAACGTCTCTCAAGATTCGAAGTATGAAGTCGCTGTCAAATATCGGTCCGAGAAAGGTCTCAAATCGTAAAGCGAGTTATGCCAAGATATGAACTTTATGAGGTCTCGAGAAGCAGTTTTAAGAGATTTTGTCCTTTAGCTAACTGTTGATTAAATCGTCCTACTTTATTTTCGGTCTAAATAACTATCGAAATAAGTCAACAATGCATCCTCGTGATTATTCAAGACAATAATAAAATATAAGAGATACACCTAGGAATAAGGGAGTCTAAGTAAATAATTGGCCCACATGAGTTTGTGATAGTGTGCTAACTTATAATAACAATGATCTCATTTTTAAGCTTGGTTTGGGGAACGTGAAACTTGAGGGTGATAATCATTCATGACATTCCATAACCCTAAGGTAAGTTTTTGATCTTTTTACTTGTTTTCTTCTTTTGAATATTTTATAATTTTCTATCTCTTTTATGTCTTGTGTTTAATAAAGGCTAAGATGGATTGATTATGATGGAAAATGTAAAACTTGCTTTGTAATTAATGCATTGCATGAGGACATTGCAATGGTCAAGTGTAGGGGATTTAATAAGTGTGAAAACACTTATCCTTTTACCACTTAATTATAATATAACCAAGCCAAAATGTGTACTTTATGTCGTATGTGTCGGAATTATGTGTGGTTTGTGTTTTTGTTGTGATTTAGGACCAAAATGTGAAAAGGGAAGAAAACACGGGCTTTTATCGAAGAAAAATACAAAAGACGAAGTCAAAAGATCAAGAGTGCAAAAATAACGGAAGTCCAAGGCCTACTCTGAAGATTTATCGAAGAAAAGTCTAAAGACAGAAGTTTAATAAAGCCGATGAACGCAAGTCTAATTAATGAAGAAATTACAAGACGAGTTTAATTAATCCCGAGACAATGTCGAAAAAGTCGAAGAACTTAGAAGAAGAAAAGACGAGAAAGAAAGAAAGAAAGAAGGAAGCTTCCAACACATTCTAACCTCCCTAATCTCCTATAAATAGAGACATTTCACCTCATTTTAGTTTTGTTAGCTAACTTGACAAATTAGCTATCCACCCTTAATTACTTGCACCTTTAATTTTCATGTCATTTACTTAATTGTCATTTTAATTTCTTTTTCTTGAACCTTTAACTTCTTGCCTTTAATTCAAGTAAGTTTTTTAATTTTGTTGTTGAATCTTTACTTTCCTTTAATCAAGCTTTTTTATTATCATTCTTATTCTATTTTTCTTGTTTTGATTTGATATTGATTCGGATTAAGCATTCATTTTGCTTAATATTATTGCTTATTTGATTAAAAAGTTTACCTTTTTATTCCTATATAGGCTTTTATACGATTTAAGCTTTAAGCTTGACATGCTTATTGACTTATTTTGTATTTAGCTTATTAGTTTTAAAGTTTTCTTAAAAAAATTTTCTTTTTAAAGTTTGCTTAAAAAGTTTGCTTATTTTGTGTCTTGAAAGTTTTTAAATTTGTGCTTATTTAGTTTTACTTATTCTTGTTTTAATTAAGTTTTTGTCATTTGCTTATTGTCAAAGTGCTTATTTGGTATTTGCTTATTTGCTTATTGTATTCCATCGTAACTTTCTTAAAGGTTTAGGCTTGTTTCGATCGGGTAGGTGTGATCGCATAAACCCCTAGGGTTTCTACTTGCAATCCATTACTGCGATCAAGGACTAAGATCAAACTACGATCATCTATCACGATCTAAGTCACGATTGCCCTGTTGCGATCTATGACTGCGATCTGTTGGTTGCGATCCGTGGATACGATCACTTGGTCATGATCGCCCACTGCGATCCACTTGTTGCGATCGTGGTGGAGTACGATCCAAAACTTGTCCAGAGTACGATCTGGGAGTACGATCGTCACTGCGATCGCTTGTTGCGACCTGTGGGTACGATCTAGGGTATGATCCAGGGTACGATCGTGATTGCAATCTAACTTTTGTCTTTGTTTTTATCTTATTTTTCCAAGCTTAGTTTTCATTAGGTTTTAATTTCCAAAAATTGCACGCTTCCCGAAATGTCTGTTTTTACCAAGTGTTTTTCTAGTAATTTTTAGTTTAATTTTTAAAGCTTATTTTTCCGCCATTTTACTTTAATGTTATTTTAATCGTTTTTCTTTACTTTAAATTTCAAGTTTAAATTTTTATTACATTGTCAAATTTATTTTTCGTCAAGTTTTATTTTTTGTCATTTAATTAATTACTTTTAAAGTTTTAAATTTTGCACAATTACTTTTAATTAGTTTTAGCTTTAATTACCTGCCATTTACTTTAACGTTTCGCAATTCAATTTCACTACAACGACCAATATATTCTTTTCCACCAAAAGACGACTGAGTCACACTTAAACCAGTAGTCAATTCGAAGAGACTGGAACAACGATATTTTTAACTGAGTAAAATCCAGTTATTAATGGGCGAACTAAAACTCTTTCTAGGATTTCAAGTTCACCAATCTCCAAGTGGTATCTTTATTAACCAAGCTAAGTATTGTCAAGAGATAATCAAAAAGCATGGTATGACCTCATGTGACCCCGTTGGGACACCATTATCAACCACATCCCTCGATGCTGATTTGGAGGGAGATGCCATAGATCAAATGAGATATCGTTCCATGACCGGCTCCCTAATATACTTAACAGCAAGCCGACCAGATATATCACATGATACGTGTTATTGTGCACGATATCAAGCACGACCCACTGAAAAGCACCTCAAGAAGGTTAAACGGATCTTTCGGTACCTTAACAATACCATTCACATGGGACTCTGGTATCCGAGGGAAACCGGTTTCTTTCTAACGGCCTATTCAGATTATGATCATGCAGGGTATCTTGATAACGAAAAATTACTTCTGGTGGTGCACAATTTCTAGGTTAAGATAAGCTTGTGGGATGGTCTTCCAAGAAGTAGGATTGCACGTCACTGTCATGAGCCGAAGCGGAGTATGTGTCTCTATCTGCGTGTTGTGCTCAAGTTCTATGGATGAGAACACAACTCACATATTATGGCTTCCACTTTGATAAAGTACCTATGTACTGTGACTCAAAATCCACCATAGCCATCTCCTGCAATCCGGTACAGCATTCCCGCACGAAGTACATTGATGTCAAGTATCATTTCATTAAGGAACAAGTTGAAAAGGGTATCGTTGAATTATACTTTGTTGGAACTGATTACCAACTAGTTGACTTGTTTACAAAAGCTCTTTCGAAAGAGAGGTTTGCGTATCAAGTTAGGCAAATTGGTATGAGATGTTTGACTCCAACAGAACTGGAGATTCTGGCAAAGAAGCCTGCTTGATTCATCTATCAAACATCCACATGTAAATATTAATTAAAAAGCAAAATACAAAATTAAAAATCTTTCAAAATACCAAAATATTCTTCTCGACATGTCTTTCAGTATCGATAATATGGACGTGCCTAGAAATGTCGCTCAATAACGACACGAGTGTGTACATAAAGCTCGAATGAAAGTTGTAAATATTTTTCAAAACATGTCATTTCTACTTTTAATAAAGGAAAATGTCTATTTTGGACAATTTTTCCAACAACGGGTAGAGCAATCTATCACGGGTTGAGCTTGTCACAAAACATTCAACGTTTTGAGCTCAACACAATGGCTTGTAATCAATTTCAGATTATAACCCGGATCTATATTCACGGGGGAGTGTATGATTTCGTGCTCTTACCCTCAACAAAAGAAGAGAAATATTCTTACACTTGAGTGGATTTGTCAAGTCATTCAAAGTCTATGAACTCAAGTTTATGCTTTAAAAAAACTTTTTTGCCAAAAAGAAATAGAGTTTTTCAAAAAGCGTTGAACATAATTTTTTCAAGAATTTCTCAATGATATTCAAAATCTTTCAAAAATTGTGTGTACAACAACTCCTATCCTCAAACGTTTAATGTGGATCATATCCTCGTAATGACAATTCCATTGGATCAATTTTTGAGGGGGAGCATTCCAATTTCATGCTAAGTTTGACACATCTTTCTCCCAAAAGTTTTCAAGACAATTTTTCACAATATATTTTAATCAAATTTGGTATCTCTAATATCAAACGATTTTATATATTAGAGATAGGGGAGAAAATGTGATTAAAATGTGATCTAAAGACTCAAGCACTCATGGTTTCGATGAAATACCCACAACATCTCTAATTCACGACGTTATTGGTGTCAAAGGGTGGTTAGGTTTAAGTCCTATGATCCAACCAGAACCGGAGGGATCTTCCCAGGGAAAATCCAATAGATTATTAGAATTCCTTAGGAAAGATGGAGTAGAATGTGAACGAAGCTGAATGCCGACTAAGTACTGATGCTAGCACTGGAACAATCACAACAAGGTGTTAGTAATGATGTCTTGGTAAGCATTGAAGGGGTTGAAGAATAAAAAGAAATATAAGGATAAAGGGTGTATAGAAAGAATCCCTCCATACAACTTAGGAAGAAATCGGGTCAACACATCATGAAGACAACGCATCATGGACCCAGTGATGTAATGCACAACCCCTCCCCAACTGAATCAGGCTTCTCTTAAAAGAAGTTTGTTTTATTGTCACGGAGATCAACACGACTTCTATTGACTTACTCACTCCGAGATAGTTGATATTGAATAGGTGGCATCTGATCCAGCCTTCGACCACTAAAAGTGCACAAATCGAGTCTAGAGCCAAGAGATCAATCAAATCTCGTTAGGACACATGGATGAAGATCAAGAGAGTCCTACGCTATATCCTTGCGATGTTGCTAGAACACTCAGAGTGATACTACTTATAATTCACAATGATGAGTGGAAATCCTTCCAGTGTTAACATCAAATAGCACTGCGGTAGGTCATGTGTAAGATTATTCTAAGAATTGAACATGTGTAAACTGAAAAGCAACAGTGGTTTGATTCTGAATTGATTCAAACTCGTTTCAGGTTTCTATGCAATATCTTTATGGTCTTGCCAGAACATTCAGAGTGATATTAATTAATATTCGCAGTGATGAATGGAAATCCTTCTAGCGTCAACATCAAACAGCGCTACGGTAGGTAACTTGCGAGATTCTTATGAATCAAGCTTGTTCAACTGGAAAGCAACAATGGTAAGATTCTTAATGAATCAAACTTGTTCCAGGAATTTGAATTGACGACTTTAATCAAGCAGATATTTATCCAATTGATTCACTCTTTATGGTCGCAGTCTTGCTTTGAGACGGTCGAGTAAAGAGAACGGCTAGTAAAGCCGCGAAACCCTGTCAAGGAGGTTCTTAATTGAAACTACCTAATCACAGGTACGATATTTAATATCGTGTAACGGTCTTCACCGACCAGAGGTAAAACACTACCGATTTAGGACGAATGTCAAAGCCATTCAGTCCGTGTCTAAGTTTTGTCTCAAGAAGGTGACGTTACGATGTATTCAGCAAAGTCAAAGATTCAAAACCACATACTCATGCCCAAAGACATTCAACAATCAAGAGACTTCCGCAACTCTGATGATCAAAATCTTCCTTATAAATTAATGTAGAGGAATGACCTCTCTTCAAGGGAGATTGTTAGCAAGCTTTCAAGATTGTGCAAAGTATGAGCATGTGGATAAAGACACAAGATTGCAAGATGACAAAGACAAATCAAGAATGATTTTAAGATCTCAAGTTTAAAAGACAATGACAAAGGCTCAAAGATCACAACATGAAGAACAAGACTACTATTACACGTTCAAGACTCATTATGACGAAATTCGTAATCTCCAGTGATCTCCAAATATCGAAGAGGAATGACCTCACATTGGGGGAGATTGTTAGCCTCAAAATATTGAGTCAAACAAGAATGTTCGGTCATAGGTTTATATTGTAATATTTATTAGAACGTTGTAATAGTTAGTTAAAATAGTCGTGACATTACGGGCTTGATGGTTAGCTTAAAAGGCCTCTTTCAAGGTACTAAGCATTTATTCAAGCCCGGCCCAAAACTATATAGTCCATTAGAGAGCCCGCATGTGGGTGGACTATTTAAGCACCCTCCTAGCATGTTAGGAGGGTGGAAGTTTCTCATTTTCTTAATCTAATCTTACCAAGTTAATCACTTCCTTCTCTCTACTTTCTCTCACTACTTTCTCTCTCTAGAATCCATCTTATTTTCTTCTTTATTTCTATCTTATATCATCTAAATATATGGGACAACATTGGATTTTGTGATGTATTACGTCGACAAAAATCTACAAATCTCTCCTCAAATCAAATCTCTCGATTAAAGGAGCCTCAAGGAATGAAAACGATAACGTGAAGTGAACGCCTTCGATGACTTTAGAACGTTGGTGGAACACCAAAACGTTCAAGAGGGTTTAATCAATTGAAACCAAGAAAATATATATGATATGTAGATAATACTTTGGTTGGCAAACCCTCGATTAGCCCTTTTTATCTAAACACGCACAAGCATGTGGAGAAACGAGGCGGCGCGAAGCACTTAAGAGCCTTTTTCTTTAGGGTGTATTTTATAACACCCGCCTTATACCCACCTTATAGTTTGTGTTTTTCAAAATTAAGTTTCACGAAAGTAATTACCTATTTTGCCTTTTTTCTTTGTTTGAGATTCGAATATAATGATCGAGTAATGAAATCCCGAATCAAGGTTGTGTTTTCACACTTTTGGAGTATTTGTGAATTTATTGTTTTACGTATACAATATAGTAATAATATTTACACAAAAAACGAAAAACCGATAATACGTATTAGTAGAGTTCTACTAACACAAATAGTTATTATGGCTAATATAAGACCAAAATGTGTTCAAATCAAAACACAACACGCCTCCCCGGCAGCGGCGCCGAAATGATAGTTGTAAATTCACACTCGTTTAGGAAAACGAGGAAATTAGGGTAAGTACGACGATTTAGGAAAATCGTGCACAAATGACCCAATGAGTGAGTTCGTTCTCAAGGAGGCTAGTGTGTTGTGTAAAGAAATGATTAAGCTTTGTGATTATTATTATGAGAAAAGAAAAGAGAAAAGGGTGACAATTACGATTCTAAATTACACTAAGACGAAAAGTCGTGCACGTAAAACCGTAAAATATGAATAAATTTAAAAATTAACCTAAAAATTCCTAGAAAATTACAATAAAACCTAAAAAATATAATTAGAGTTTAAAAAGAATCAAAAATCACTCAAACCTTTTATTTAATTAAATATTAATTTTTAATGCTAATTAAAGCCCAAAAAATCAATTTAATTAACAAAAAGCCTAAAATGAGATTTTTCACTTTGTAAACCTCTAAAATTACTTAATTAAACTAAAAACTATTTTTTAAAAATTTATAATTAATTAAAGCTATTTAAAAATGATTAAAAACTATAAAAATATTAAAATAATTCTAAAAATTAATTAAATGAAAAGAAAATTATTCTAAAAATTTTAAAACTCTTAACTAAATGTATTTAACCTAAGAAAAATGAAAAAGTTGCAAAAAATCTTAAAAACTAATTTTAATAATAAAATAATATTAAAAATCCAAAATTTATAAAAAATTCTAAAAACTTGTAAACTAGTTTATTTTAATCTAATTTTAAACAGAAATGAACTTGAAATGACTAAACTACCCCTAATGGGCCTCCAAATGGGCCAAAATGAAAAACAGACCCTTAATGGGCTAAATTAAGGCCCAATAAGAAAAAGTTCACAAAAATGGCCCAACACTTCTAGTTAAGCGTAAAATTCAATTTTAAACACAAAATTTTAAAGGCCCAAAAGCTGAATGTGAGCTTATCACAGCTTATTTCAAAACAGCTTATTCTTAATGGGCTTTTTGGCCCATTAAGCTATAAGCTGATGCCATAAGCTGAAATTTGACACACAACCTTCTCTTGACCTAATTACGCTTTTTGTAAAAAGAATTTTTGAATAAGCCCAAGAAATAAGCCTGAAATAAGCAAAAGCTCTCTACAGAAAACGACAAAATAGTCGTTTTGAGTTCTAGACCAATTCAAGGGCTGATTCTTGTTGCAAAAGGTTTCAAATGACAAAACTAAGCTTAATAATCAAAAAGATTTCCAAAAAGCAAAATGAATAAGCTGGAATAAGCAATAAGCACTTATGTAAAATTCAACTTAGTTAGTTTTCTACTCAAACCTAAAAGGCAAACCCTAAAAAGCTCCAGATTAGTCAAATAGGTCAAATAAGGAAGATTGATTACAAAAACAAAGTTGTTACAAGTCTGGATAAGCTAGAATAGCTTATTGATAAGTTGATTGAAAATTAACACTAGCAGTGGCTAGTTTTGGGTGTCAAGTAGTGGGAAAAGTTGCCACTACTTGACTATCTTGACTTTTTGTCTTATATGGATTTTTGTTGGATTCAGTGAACACAAAGGCACCCTTATAATCAGTGTGTTATAAGGAGTCAATAGCAACAAAGAAATCACAAAAACAATAGGCCAATTAATACAGTTTAATCAAAACATGCCCACATATTGCACAGACTTGGATAATAAGCAGTTTTGGAAAAAATAACCAGATTTTGCAAGATTAAGCCAACCAAAGTTCACTAAATGCATACATAAGCTATAATAAATTCAAATGAACACAAATAAACTTGTTTCATACACTGGTTCAAGGTTTAGACAAAGATTCAAGCTAATGAATGTTACTGATGAACACAAAGATGAACACAAAGTGAGGTTACTGATGTATTTGACCACAGATCCAATTTCAAACCTTCAAATCTCTAAAACAGGTTACACAAACTTGAATTAAGCACTTGTTAATCCTAAACATGCATACACTCTATGTGTTACCAAGATTTTAGGTTAAGATATGCAAAATCAAGCAAGATATAGCACAATAGCAGATTTGGTGTTTGAAATAGCAAAACTTGCAAATATCAGAACTCAAACACTTGTATATCAGATCCAAACTCAAACCAACACTTAGTAATTACTCAAACTCAAAGAATAACCTTAAATCAGTAGACCCAAACACCCCTTTCACTTTTTAATCCAAGATTTAACAAAGCAAATATGTATTTCAGGTTTACCCAAGCCTAATCTAGCATCATAACAACAATATCATGTAGTATAAACCAGATTCAAGCCATAAGAACAACACTTATAACAGCAGATCACAAAATCACAAAATGTCACTTTTCAAGCAGATTTTTGGTAAGAAGACTCAAACCTCATGAATGTACATCCATACTCACGAATTTTTGACCTTATGTGCCTAGCTTAACAAGGAACTAGCTTCCAATAGGCTGCTAATAACAACAAGGTTAGAAAAAGCAGTTTATAGAAAAACAGAAAATGGAAATAAAAGCTGATTGATTCAAGCTTTGTTACCCCACTCCTTGATTATCCCCAAGCCAAGATCTCACCTCACCTTGATAAGCTCCTTATCAGGGTGATGTGATCAATCTTTGACACAAAAATTCCAAGGGTTTGAACAAAGACTTAGAAAAATATCATATTTTAGAAAACTTTGCAATTTCTTGCACAAGCTTTAAAAACAGGTTTTGAAACTTAACAATCACAAACATTAATCAATAACAAGCATATAATAAAGATGGCACTTAGATTTCTTAACAATTCAAACCCTTTTACACTGATATTGAAACAAGGCTTTACAGAATGTTGAACAAGGAAAAACCAAGAGCAAGTTGTAATGTATGACCCTATACCCTTTGTATAGAGGGTGTACATGGTCTAAGTGAACTAAAAACCTAAAAACCCTAAGCATTGATCTTCCAGAAATGCCCTTGCAGGTTTGAAAATTTGAGTACATGTGAAGGATTCTTGGACGTTTATTGAGGTGTAAAGTTGGTGGCAATTTGATCAAAGGCCTCTAATGAGCTTAGGTTGCAAGCTACAATGTGGAACGTTGGATTTATCTAGCAATTTTGGCATCTTCCTAAAAACGTTTGCATGGGTTTATCTTGTGATCTTTGTGATGATGTGGCATGGGGTTTAAGGGTGAGGTTATGATTAGGGATAGGTTAATCATAAATCTGGAGGGAATTAGGGTCTAATTCATAGGGTTTAAGAAATACCCAAATTTGATTATGAACGCCAAGAACACCAGTTTGATCTTTGATTATGTTTAAAAACGTGTTAACCGCCACATTTTAAACTAATTAAGATTAGTTTAATAAACGGTTGTGAGTGGGGTGTGATGTGGCGGATTGGGAGGTTTTGATTGGCTAATAAGGCTGAGTGGGGCACGTGTCAAACTCTGAGTGGCCTAGGTTTCTTTGGATGTTGGCCAGATTAAACCCCTTACTTTCCATTCTTCTTTCACTTCATGTTTTAAATGGCAAAACTGAAAATCCCTTTGTTATCAAGTTTCAGTTTTTATACTTTTGCCCCAAAAAGTTTTGTAAAGTATTTTCAAGGGTATTTATTGCCATTTGATGATTCTTGAAGGGTGATTCTTGTAGTGTCTTCAATCTTTAAGGTGTTGACTTGTTTAGTTGACTTCTTGGAGGAATAAAAATGACAATTCTTCATTTGTGAGGGACCATTCTTGCCAATTCTTCAAAGTGGAGGGTCCTTTTTGCAATTTGACAAACTTTAAGGACCAAACATGTAATTATGAATATACAAGGGTTTAAAGTGTCAATTCTTCAATATTGGAGGACCCTTCTTGTACAATCTTCAATTCTTTAAGGGTTTTTCTTGGAAAATCAACTCTAGGGCTTGGTTCATTGTGCGGCTTCGTTTCCCGTGTTCGTTTTTGCTTGTTTCTTGTGATCTTTTGCCATTTTCTCAATATCCGTACCTAAAATACACATTGAACAAACACAAGCATATATTTGGCACATTTTATGATATTTATTGCATTTTAAGCCCGTTTTGGATGATGAGACTATGTATAAAAGCAGTCTCAACACCTATGTAGAAACCTTCACACTTAAGCTTACAATCTTTACCAACACCTAGGATATGATGTCGTGTGTTTACACGGGTATAACAACTCTCTTTATACTAAATACTTTATGGTTTACAACACCAACCACACTATTACAAAAAAGGGTAGAAGAATGAGTACAACAATGGTGATTGTGTAGGTAACACTTAACAAATTCACACAATATGAAGCTTTGAAGGATCAAAGATTAGAAGACAGAATTCTCGTAATCGATCTTCAATTACATAAAGATCTAAATTACAAAAGACAAGAAGTAAGACAGGAATGAGGTCAAAAAATTAAATATATTCTGAGAGTTCGAGAGAAACGTTAGAATAGGGGGCGAGTTTGAATCTTGGAGTTAGCTTGGTATTTATAGGCAAAGTACTAGACACCCACGGAAACCGTCGGCCCCTTTACTTAAAGGTCCGCCCTGGTCTGACTTTTGTTGCATAATAAATACCTGTCCAAGATCACACTCAAGCATTTTGTTTGGTCATGGTTGACTTTTATATATCTAATATGGAGAGCGAGATAGATAGATTATGTCCATTTTATTTTTACACTAAGAGATTTAAAGTGTATAAAACTTTTTATAAAAACTTTAGATCATAAGTTCATATAATAGAAGGCTTAGATGTTGATTGTTACCCAAACATAAAAATAGTTTGATGTTTTGTCATTAACAAACGTTAAGAGTGATTACAACATAAATATCATTTTAATACGAAATTTGTATTTACAATCTCCCCCTTTTAGTTGAAGACAAAACATAAACTTATTTTTAGTTGGTATTAGTATCAACATATAAGTTTTAGAAATATGAGCTTATTTCTCTTCTCCCTCTTTTTGTCGAGAGAAAAAGGTAAGGATAAATGGTAAACTATTTTGAGAGAGATAATTGATAGTGTAGAAACTAGAAGGGGGTTGAATAGTTTCTCATCGGTTTATCTCCTAATTAAAATTCCTTTCAATTAGGTGAGTGCATAAAACTATCTTTTACTTGAAAGCTAGTTGCATAATGATTAGGTTCAATTCTAATGCATTAACAATGTATAGTAAGTGTAGTGATAATGAATGTAAGTAAAGAGTAAGGAAAGAAACAATATAGTAGGAAGACACCAAGATTTATAGTGGTTCGGCAACGAGGCTCTATCATCGTTCCTACTCCACTCCTCAAGTACACCTTACTCGAGATTTCCACTATATCCACAAGCTCCCTTCTTGGCAGAGAAAACCTTACAACGTCGCTTACATTATTTTCCGACACTATGCTAAAATGTCGAGACCTAATCTTAGCTAGGACCAATCTACACAACGTCGCCCACTTCACTCTTTTATGACATAAGGCTAGATGTCGAGTTCTAATCCAAAGGTAGAACAAATCTTCACAATGTTGCCTACTTCACCATTTTCCGACACAAGGCTAGATGTCGAGTTCTAATCCAAAGCTAGAACCAATCTTCACGACTCTTCACTTTGAAGCTATGTGAGAACTTCACACAACACAACTACATATCACTTTATAGTTTAGTGAGAACTCACAAGACACAACCAAATCACTTTATAGTTTAGTGAGAACTAACACAACTAACTACAACTCAACTAATCATATCCAAGTACACACATGTAGCTTGGATCTACTCAACATAAATCCAAGCACACACATGTGAAATGGATGTACACAACTCTAATCGAAGTATTCACAAATAGCTTGGATGAACACAACTAGTCCAAGTATTCACAAATACATTGGATCTACACAAGACACAAATAAACAAATGATGAACATGACTAGATCTTTAGGAGAAGGTGATCTTCATCAATGCTACATATTTAATCACATCACAAGTGTGTGAGTGATCTTCTCTTTGGACAAGGTAAAGAAGGAGATCAAGAGGATAATCATGAGTAAACATACTTAACACAGTAAGTGATCATTTACAAATGACTAGGATTAGATAAGAGAAAGAAGGCTGAAGAAGATGTCCAAAAATGGTTGATGAGAATGTAGATTTGATCTACTATTTGTAGGACAAAACATCCAACGGCTATATCTGCCCGCGGTTCCTTATTGGAGCCCACGGTTCCTTATCGATAAGGAACCATCGTAGGTGCTAAGGTACCGCCAGCGTAGAGTCCGCTCCTTTTTATCTTTTAGTGAATTTGAAATATCTGAGGTTGTTTAAACCTTCAAAGGATATTCTTATGGCATTTGGAATATGCCATGTTCAAATTTGCATTTTCATTTTAATAAAATATTTTCTTAAAAATAAAGTTTATTAAAAATCTTTTGTTATGTTTGACAAAAGTGAGTTTTAAGGCTAATCACTTTTATGATCACTAAGCATGATTAAGATATGTTAGTGTAATGATTATTACCTTGATGATAGTGTTTGTTAGATAATTCGTTTTATGATTGTGTTTGACAATAAATGTCTTTATAATTTGTCTTGATCAAAACTAAGAAAGATTAATTAATACTAACAATGTTTTTAGGCATTTCTTTGCATTAACAATCTCCCCCTTTTTGATTACGAAAAACTAT
Organism: Glebionis coronaria; assembly: GCA_025667525.1. NCBI lineage: Eukaryota > Viridiplantae > Streptophyta > Magnoliopsida > Asterales > Asteraceae > Glebionis > Glebionis coronaria. The sequence continues at coordinate 806,142 of JANFOE010000474.1, read as the reverse complement.
AAACTTATTTTCGTAAAATACAAGTTTATTCGAATTATTAACGAGTTTATCACTATCATTTCTCCCCCTTTATCAAAGCAAAAAGGTTTGCACAAGTCTTTGAAGAAAAAAAGAATCGGACTTTTGCTAGTAGGTCCCCCTTGGTGCTTACTCCCCCTTTCTTGGGGCACCAAGTCAATGAGCTAAGGTGAGATGCTACACAAAGGTTAGAAGAAAGAAAAGAAACACCAATGTATATATGTTTACTACTTACTAACTAACTTGAGAGGGAGAAGGAAAAGAAATCTAAAATTAGAAGCAAGCATTTGCTAAGTATGTCCAAAGGGTGTGTATTGACAACATCATAGTTCAATTGGTGGAATAAAAGAAGAAAAGAAACATCCATACCAATCAAATATGATTTAAAATGTCAATGGGTTAAAATTTAGAATTTATGGAATCACCCATAATTAATTTTAAGTTTTAACCATGATCAACTCTTTAACAAATGTGTGAAATAGAATTAGAGGGAAAGATAACACACATAACATTCATATCACATAAATATGAAATAACATACAAGATAAATATTCATACACACAAGATGAATATTTAAAGCAAAAAAAATATGGAAATAGACCACTAAGCATAAACTAATATAATAGTGATAATCTTCCAAGATTGCTTAAATTTTATTGACTCAAAAAACTAAAGTACAAAATGTGCCTTAGTTGGAAAAGAGAGACGACGAAGCATCATTCGAAGTTTTGTTCTCGGGAACGAAAACTTTGAGAGGAGGTCGAGTGAGGAGGAATGCAAGAAAATTTAGCTTGTCATAGATATGAGCAAGTTCAATTTGTTGAAAACGACAACAAGCACACGAGGAACCATGATGCAAAACAAAGTCGTTAGATGGGGGAGGTCCATCAAGATTAGAGGTTGGTGGAGAGGGAGATAATGGATAAGAGATGTTTTCACAATTCCTAGTGAGGCTAGGGAAAGAAGATAGGTCATTGAGTTGAGGAGAGTTGAAAGGTTTAGGTGGTGGTGGAAAAATTTCTTTTTCTCCGGTAATTGGATTTATAGAGTAAGTCTCATTCCAATATTGAATCGGAGAGAAAGAGGAATTCTTGGAGGATTTTGGAGAAGAAGAATCATGAGGATTCTTGTTCTTTTTTATCCAAATGGGTTTAACCGAGATTTTCGGTTTCTTTGAAAGCTTAGAAGAAGAAGCTTTAGGTTGAGAAGTTTGTGACAAAGAAATGTCAAGGTTAGGAAAGGAAGAATTAGGCATTATGAGGGACGAGGGAAAGAAATCCCAAAAGAGAAGAATTTAATGAAAATAGACAAGGCAAAGATTTGAAATGAAAAAGAAAGGTTTTAGGGAATGTTTAGCCATATTGGGTAAACAAGGAATCTTAACCAAAACAGTGGTCAAAGAAGAAAGACCAAAAATAAGCCAATAACTGCTTTACTAGGCGCGATTCTTTAATGTAGCCCGCGGTTCCATATCGATATGGATCCGCCTAGAGGCTAAGGAACCGCGTCCATTGGACTGCAAAATTTGATTTTCAAAAGTTTTGGAGAAAGATAACACTTTTTTCAAAATTTTGCAAATCTTGGATTTTACCTCTTTTAGCATTAGAGTATGCTAGGGTTGCATAAAAGCAACACATTCACAAAGAACGTCTTGACAAAGGTTGACAAAATATTTAAATAACATTTTGGTCCAATTTTAAGTCAAGTTTTTAGAGGTTGTAATAGATTTAGGTTCAATTTTAAATAAATTGAAGTTGTTTAATGTGATCACATAGATTAAAGCACATAAAAACTAAATCCATAAATCATCCACATGAGAAAATCATGAGGGAAAGGAAAGGAAATACAAGAATTAAAAGACAATTAACTACTACAAAGATAGCTAACAACTAGGTCTTGAGTTCATAGTTCTCTTTGGCTTGACCTTCTTTTATAAGAACATGTTAATTTGAAAATCATCATTCATCTACTAGGAGGAGGCATGGAGAACAAGACAAACAAGAAATCATGCGACCTTCTATGAAGGCCAAGCATCTCCATCCTTAGGTCATGAATGATGTAGTTATTATAGAGACAACATAGGCAATTGTTGGAAATACGTTTTTCCAAGGAAAGTCTCGGTCACATCATTATTAGCATAGATCACGAGCTATAGACTATTTAGGACATTGTAACTTGGAGTGACCTCCCTTTGGGGGAGATTGTTGGAAATACGTTTTTACGTATTTAGAAAGGATCGGTCACTCCAAATATAGATACAAGTATTGGGCTCGTGATCTAATGTATTAAGGTATAGCCCATATAGCCCACATGTAGGGTGGGCTATATAAACCCCCCTCCTAGCATGTTAGGAGGGGTTGTTGAACACTTATCATTTTACATAATTCCATCTTTCTTTTCATCTCTCTCCTTTCTCTCTCTTCTTTCTCTCTCTAAATTCTTCCATTTATCATCCATCTTAATAGATAATCTATACAATGCTTAATCCTTAGAAAACATCGATCCTTCAACAATTTGCACCATGAGCTTCTAAGAACCCAAAGAAGTAAGGATCACCCATGAAGTTAGGGATAGGAATGCCCAAAATAGGAGCATTAGTGTTAGAGGGTGGAGGAGGTGGTGGAGGCATAGTGTCTAAGGGTGAGATTGGAGAGTTTGGTGGAGTGAAAGGAGAGGTGACCAAAGGCTCAAGTACAAAGGGGATACTTTATAGATGTTGAGGTTGAGAAATCCCATCCAAAGGAGGACTAGGGGTGAAAGGTGAAGAAATCTCATTCATTCTTAATTGGAATGAAGAGGAGGTAGAACCATGAGAATGGTTAGTACCATGGGTTGAGTTTATATTGCATGGAGCAAGGGGTGGTGAAGGTGAATATGAAATGAGAATGTGAGAGATCTCATTTTTCGGAGTGTGAAAAGATGAAGAACCAATGTTAGGTATCTTGATCTTAATTTTGAGGCTTCTTTTTGAGGAAGAAGTTTTGGAAGAAGTGGATGTTCTAGTTGACACCATGGTTGTGTGTTAAGGTTTAGAGGAGAGTTGAAGGGATGAAGAACATAATCAACATGAGAGGGTTTAAGAAGAGAAGGGAATGATCCAAACTAGTAATGGGTTAAAATCATTTTAGGTGAATAATGAAATTAGGTACCCTAGTTTAGGAAAGTGCAGGTTTTTTAAAATTTTTATCAAAGTTTTACACAGATTAAGGAAAACAGTGTAAAGCAAAGATTCTGTCAAAACAGGAACATGCGGTTCCTTACGTAGGTCCGCGGTTCTTTATCGCTAAGGAACTGCGGGTTCGATATGGAACCGCAACCAGTGGTGACAGAAAAGTGCAGTTCCTTAAACTTTGGTCAGCCCAGATTTCACACAGGTAAATAACAAGCCAAAGTTAACTATAAGTCAAAATCTAGGAAGCAAACAAACACATAATATACACAAAGCAATGCAACTATTAGGATTAAAATAATAATAATCCAAACATAAAGTATTAGTTAATATACATACATAAAAGAAAAGAAAGAAAAAGTTTAACACATAACATGTTTAACAACATGTTCTCCTTGAATTAAATCAAACTCTTTATCTTCTTTTCTTGCCAAGTCCCTTGATCAAATTCCCCAAGTATTTGAATCCCTTTCTTGACTCCACTCGATGATCAAACAACTCACCTCGAGTCCTAAGATTTTCACGGTAGAGACACTCCATGTTGAGGTCTTCCGGTACTTCACTAGTGGAATGGTGAGGAGGAGGAGCTAAGTCTTCAAGTCCATCCACGAATGAGTTTTTGGATTGACGGGAGTTACTTGAAGAGCCGACATGACCACTAGTACCTATGTCACCACCATCACTTGGTGACATATCAAAGTCCTCATCATCGGACTCTTGTTAATCATGTTTTCTCGAACCTTTATCACTTCTGGGCTTTCTTTCATATACCTCTTGAATAGGTAACATCAGTCATTGAACCGGTTGAAAGAGAGAGAAGTCAAGGAAGGGAAAATCATGAACAACCTTGTTAAAGAGGCGAGTAAGAAGCATAGAATAGGTTAGATTTGTTTTGCGTTTAGAAAGAGCATAATTAATTCGTCGAGCGATATAGTATGCCAAGTTGTACTTGGTTTCGGTAAAGATGCAAAATAGCATATGCACCATACACGCTGGAATGTGATCCCGGTTCCCACCAAGACAAAATACATTCTTCCTAAGGATCTCGGCCCAACGAACCATATAATCCTTAAGGTCGCTTGAGAGAACCTCATAACGATTTACAAGTCGTTTATTAGAATGAAGGCTTCTCACAACGTTTCCATTACGCTCTTTGGAAATGATTTCAATGATAAAATCGAGATCAACTTCATAGTGGTCATTTGGAGGTTTATCGTTGGATTCATCGAGAGCATCAAGTCTCCATTTTCCGTGAAACGACAAGTACCCTCAAATGGCACACCAAGAATTTGACCAAAGGTTTCAAGAGAGTATTGAATGACTTGATCAAACAGTAAGAATCTAACGAATATTCTACCATTGAATTCAAGGATAGAATAGGTGTTAAAGAACTCCGAAAGAAATACGGGATATATCTCTTCATCTTTGTAAAGAAAACAATCAACCCCCGTAGGCTCAAACATAGATTTGATATAGTCATAACCCGTAATTTTTTGATCAACAGTTCTACCTTCATGGAAACAACGTTTTGAAAGAGATGAATAGGATCTTTTAAGTTGGATAGAAGAAACAATTTGAGAGAGGTTTGGCGTATATCATCTAGTGTTATGATGATCTCTTTGATATCTTGAAGGCATGATTAGTACCTAAATACAACAAAAAAAGATATTTCCCCAATCACTCATACGAAAGATAAAAATCAAAATTTCAAAAGATGAGAATGTGTTTCATCGATGGCTTGACAAACAAACGATTAATCCTTTTCATTCTCATGTTCACAATGTACCCATTTCACCATTGATCCAAACATATGAACTATGTAAGATCAATAATGAACTAGAACATTGGTTTTTCAAAACAAGGTTTTTAGGTAAGCATTTAACAATGCCATTACCAACTTGTTCATGGGTTCATATCAATTCCATCAATCAACCAAATTATTTAGTCAAAATTTGGATTTGTTCTACAAATGCGTTTTAATGAAGTCTCAAAGAATATGAACCTAAGGAATCATAGTAACAATACTATGTCAACTCTTATTCCTAATAAGGTTCTAATTCAATGTAAATTTTAAAAAGCCCCAATTATGAATGTATGAACCCTAGAACAAATTAGATGAAATTTAATGAAATAACTTACAATTAGATGATCTTGGATGATGGATGAGTGAAACCCAAAAACTTAAATCAATTAATTTGAGTGATTGAACGTTTTTGAAGCTTCAACAATGGTGGAAAAACAAAGAAAACCTTCGGCTGTGTGTGAAGGAGAGAGAAAGACTGGTTGGAAAAAGATATTTTAATAAGACTGGCGCTCTGACAAAAGCTACTGCCCGTGGTTCCTTATCGATAAGGAACTGCGCCTCTGAGCCGCCAGAGATAAAGAACCGCCTACAGAGGCAAGTTTTTATCAAAGAAAGACAATGAATTTTTGAAAACCAAAGTTTTTAAAATACTTAAAAATATATCTTAAACCTTTTAGGATATCATTGGACCACCACAACACTAGGTAATAATGCCTTGTTGAAGGATTACGAGTTGAATCGAGATAGACAGTGAGAATCCGTAATTTTCCCTGCATTATTTTATTCTTTGATTCGTGTTTCTTGAATTTTCTAATGCATTACGTTTTCTTGTATTCTTATATATAAATCCTGAGATCATGATAATTTTAATAAATTATACTTTTTAAGTATTTTTATGTTCATTGACAATACTTTATATGGAATTATAAAATTTTTATTTTGTTTTTCCATATTTTATTTAAATCAAAGTTTTTGATTTAAAATCACCCGCGTGCGTTTTACAACGAGTTTACTCAAAATCAATGTACAACGAGAATTCCTAGTAATCGCGATACCGACGGATGCCCAAAATATTACATTTTATTATCGATTGTTTCGATAACTAATATTTTCGACGCTTTTGTTTTAATTACGTATTAAGTCGTGCCAGGAAATCATATAATCATTTTTATGATGCATTTTAACTTTTGAAAAGTATTTTTACGAAGCTCGAGCCCCGTAAATATTTTCAATATTTACTAATAGTCATTTGCTACCCTTTTAAACTATTAGTTATTTTTAAGTCCACAAGTTTCAAAGTTGGTAATATTGGTCCCTCCACTACCATCATATATAAACTCATTTTTCCCACTTATTTACATACACATAACTTAACAAACAAATTTTATTCATCACTCCTCTCTCCCCTTTGTTTTACCACCACCCTAAAACACCATAAACACCCTCATTTTTTAATTAAGCTTGAATCAATCAAAACAAAAACAAGTCCCATTCTTAAAATCTTCTTGCCATTCTTTTGATACCAAAATCATAAACATGCATGAACTTTAAAAGATTTTATGATTCCATGGTTGTATGATGTTTTAATCATCATGCATGTGTTATTTTTGGTAAGATCATCTTATTTTGATCACAAAAAGTTTGGATTTTGATCTTTGATTTTTGTTAAATTTTACATACAAGCAGGGACGAAGCCAGGACGAAATATGACCGGGTGCACAAATTTTTTTAACTGTAATATAACATATGTAAAAAATGAATTAAAACGAAGGATAGAAACACGTTCTGATTGAATGGGTGTATTTAAGATACATTTAGAAATAATCGATGTTTTCTTCACAAATTAACACTACACAGAAAAATTCCATAGACGTCACGGGCACCCGCGGGAACCCCCTAGCCCCGTCCCTGCATACAAGTGTTTGGTTGATGGGTATGATGGAATAGTGATTCTAAAGGTTTCGGAATGAGTGGTTTTGCTTGGAAAATTGATTTGTCATGTTTTCTAAAAGGGTATTTTGGGACAGCAGGTCTTTAACAGATTTTTCGTGGGTTTAAGTTCTTGGATAGGCTGAGATTATTTGATATTGTTGTAGAGTTTTCTAAGACGCTCGTTTTGGTATATGATAGAGCTTCTAATTCTTTACGAGTCAAAAGTTATGCTAGTTTTAGTATTCGTGTACCAGGAGACACAAGTCAGCACAATCTGAAATTGTGGCTGATTTTGGGTCTACTCTCGGGGACTTTAGGCTTGGTTAGATAAATGTAACTACTGGTTTTCAAAGTTTACAAACTTATTTTGATGAGTCTAGTAGTGGTTTCAAAAGACGGATTGTCGAGTTAGTACTTTTAAAGTGGCCCGAACGGTTTTATAAAACAAGTACACAAATCTGTCCCAAATTTGAAGTCGAGTAAAGTGTCGAGCTGATGGATTTTAGAATGTGAACTTTGGCTTAAATTTTGGTGAGGTCTTATACAGATTATAAGTTACCTTTACACCAAGTTTCATCTAAAACGGACAAGTCTAGATAGGGTAGATCGGTGTGTACATTCGGGGTGTACTTGCTGATTTTAATTTTGGACACATAATTCAATGCTCGTGTTGCGTGAGTATGAGTATTCACCATCGGACATGGTGACATACTCAAGTGCTTAGTCATTATATAAATGACTTAGCTACTGGTCCGAATAAGGTTAAGGAAATTTTTGACTTGCGTTGACTTGGCGTCGTATAACGGGTCAATTTCAAGTGTACAAGTGTTTTAACGTGTTGTGTTAGAATAAATGGTTAGTATGAATTCATTTGGTTCGTGTCAATGATTTTGAAACATGAACACTTTGAAAACATTTGAGTCATATTATATTTGGTACATATCGATATTTGAGTTCGAGTCTTAACGCGCGCCTTATATTGATAGGTCGCGGTTTTCATGTTTCCCTGGGCATCCATATCATCGGTAATCGTCTCACTACCATTGTTTCTACTCAATTGCTGAGTACCGTGATTGGCTTACCTCATGGCTAAGGTGAGTTCATAGCCCCTTTTTACTTATACATGGTTTCTAAAACACGGGGTGAGATTTTACATGGTGGAACATAACCATTTAGAAACTGTATGCTATCCAGAACTTGTATGTTATCCAAAACATGTATGATTTTCAGGTTTTCAATATTATTATTGCTTTTAGGCTAGCCTTGAGTTAATTCTTTCCGAGCATGAACCGTTAATTTTCCTGCTGCATTGCAGGAAGCGCGAATGTTGTGGGTGGATCCATCGGGATTGACTATCCCCGTCCCAATGATGCGGTTGTTCAACCATGACGCATTACATTTATTTATACTTGAGTATTTAGGCTGAATACTTACGTAGTTACGCTTCGGTTCATGAACTAAATAGCAATAATAACCGTTTCGGACTATGGTTAATGTACATAGCCATTTTCCCAATTACTTGTTTTATAAACGAATGCTTGTGTTCCACACGTTTACTGCTAAACCTATGAATATCACTCAAGACGATTTTACATGTTTAATCTCAGGTATTATTACTTAGTTTTGCTTGGATGGGAGCCCGTAGGATATTATCGTAGTTTGGAGATTTCTGTGATGCTTTTGAAAGATTGGTTTTATAAAAACTGTCAGGAGTTTATTATATCTTTTGGGCAACTTTATGTTATAAATCGAGACGAAATAATATAATTTTCTGGTTCTAAAACTCTAGGACCTATGTTTAAGAACTCTGACCTTTTATGATGTAATGTACATATTTTTATTTCGTCAGCTTTGTACAAACTGTAATTCATTGTTTCTTGTACTATGACGTGTTACTCCCTCGTTGCCTAGTTGTTACATGTCAGATTCTGGGGGTCTCACAGATTGGTATCAGAGCGGTGGTTATAGGGAACTGAGTCGTTTTCAAAATTTAGTCTATAACCGAAATTTCAAATATTTTATTGTTCCTAAGTGTCAAACACAGAATCTGCCATTGTTGTTCGATATCTGCGCGGGTAACTCTCTAATCCTTATTATTTACTTTTAATTATCGCTGTAGTATTTCATCTCTTGATTTCATTTTGAAATATTACTTTACTTTAATGACGATAATTACTATGTCTTTTCAAAGCCTTTGTGCTTCATGTATTATCATTGGATATTACTTGACTACATATGCTGTTACTACATTTCTTGTATTCTTGTTCTTGTGAATTGATCATGTTACCATGATTTCAAATTTTTATGATGTTACGTACTTGTATTCGGAGCGCGTATGCTGCTGACTTTTCATTCTGACTTTTCTGAGTACTATTGCTATCTTGTTAATGCGTGATACAACTGACTTCATATACTCGTTCTTTTTGAACCGTCTGTTTTACTCGACACACTGTTACATGTTGTGTATACTCTCGTGATACCATTGTTCGGGATTAAGAAGTGTTGTTTTTTATGAAACTCCTGATTTTTATTTTACTACCGTGAATGTTCCTTTCATTGTTTAATTCTTTTAAGATATCTATTTAGATATCTAATTTGCTTGTTGACCATTTGTGATTGAATGTCTTAGAAAATAGTCTAAAGACCATTGTGTAGTTCAATGTGTTTCCTAAAAGACTAAAAGACATCGTGTGAGTCACACATATCGAAGCATTCCTTGAATCAATGCTGAATAATATCGTGGGTTTTCGTAATCTTGATTTACTTTTACGCCACCGTTTTACACGACATTTTGTACATGGATTACATTTTAATTCATTGACCATACTACGTTTTGATTTCGAATTTCAACGTCTGTTGTACCTTGAAACCATCATTGTCATCTGGAGATTCATCCTTTATTATGTGACGATTGTTTGGAATACAATCCTACTTGTATCCTCCCTTTTTCATTAAACCTCCTCGCATCAGGAGTGTGGCTTGTTAATATTTTGTTTCTTTCTCGGTATGTCTTGTGATTTTGGAAAATCATGCTGCTAAGAGACCTCCCTGCATTGCATCTTGCAATCGAAGACACGGATATCATGCGCCATTTTGATTTCTTAGTTATCATTGGTATTCTTGAACCATTTCTATATTGTGTTTTCTTTACAGGTTTAATTGTACAGTTTATTCTCTTTCGTCTTTATGAATCCACAAGTCTTGTGTGTACATTAATTATGGGTTATTATGAAATTTGGATTTAATTTCAAACTGTGTTGAAAAATATACTTTGTATAGAAACTTTACAGGAAATTTAACAGTGTCGAGAAAATATTTTTATAACCTTAGACATAAAAATATATTTTTACCTGTTGAGATGTTCGTTTAGGACATAATATTTTACCAGTAAACATTAAAATCGAGCAAGTTACGCTCATTAGAGATTGTAAAATCTAAGAAGTTATAATCTGAATAATTCTAAAATATCATTTTGTTGACAGATTTAAGGCAAGGGCATTTTCGTCCATTTTTTATCCGTTTCAAGTCTCGAGTAAAACTAGAAAGTTGTTCAAAACATTGTTTTACACCAAATTGCATTAGACTTCGAGTCTTAAAAATATCATTTAGCGAATTAATGGGTCTGGTCAAACCCAAAAGTCAAAGTTGACTAAAAAGGGACAAAACTGATAAAACTTAAAAATATGGATTGAAGCGTTTTTGAGTTCGTTTGAGCTCGTAAAACTTTAACTAATGATATTTTGCAAACTAAAAACAATGATTGCGTTTGAACAAGTATAAAATAGTAACTTTGAGTTCGGTCATACATATACATAAATCTTGAACTTTTGAAATTCGGTAACTTCCTAATATAGAGACTTTTCAGAGTGATTTTACTATTTGTTAACTGATACCCTACTCTCTTAAAAGTATGTTATTGTCAAATTAATTACGATGTGCACATACGGATTCCTTATTCCTTTATTTTATTTATGACTTAATTGTCATTCTATTTTCTTTCTTTGCTTCTATCGTACCACTGATCTGGGTCGAGGTTGAAGATCTTGCTTGCATAACGTTCAATATCATTTTGGCACGTGTCTCTTGACGATTTCGGCTAAACCTCTTGAAACCTTATCACCTTGTAACCATTGCGTTGACTGTCTTGAACTACTCCTTATTTTCCTCTTGTAATCCACTCGCTACTTTATAAACTATTGTCATGTTACCATATAAACACAAACTGGTCTTGTTTGCGAATCATTTTACAAAAGGTTTCATTTGGGATTTCTTAAATAAATGAATGCTATCTTATAAAAATATTTTATATAAATTTTACAATGTATTTTCACAAATTGTTCTAATATGATCTTATAAAGAACCCTTGTAACTATACAAATTGTTGATTTAAACAGTTAGTCAGTAACTTATAGGCGAAAAGTTTCATATGTTATTTTGATTCCTGTTTTTACAAATGCTATTATATTCATATTTTAAATCATATGATATGTAATACTGGTTTGACGAAGCTGAGCATCGCATTGCTAGTCCTAAATAATGCATGGCCTGATCACCTATGCCTAATTTAGAAGGAGCCATGCAATATGTAGCTTTTTGTACCCCCTTTAGGAAAAGGATGGCAAAATAGTGGTAAGCACGACGGTTTAGGAAAACCGTGTGTGAATGACCCTAAAAGTGAAGTGAGTTCGTTCTCGAGGAGGCACGTGCGTTGTGTTAATAATTGACTTAAGGTTTGTGATTATATTGAGAAGAAAAGAAAAGAGAAATAAGAAAGAAATGACGATTTCGAAGACGGATCGAGCTAAGACGAAAAGGCCTTCACGTAAAACCGTAAAAAACTACAAAATTCAAATTTTTAAACCTAAAAATTAATTAAAAGCTTAAACTAAGTCTAAAATAATATAAATAAGAATAAAAATCCAATAAAAATATTTTAAAACCTTTTATTAATTAAATACTCAATTTTAAATGCTAATTAAAGCCCTAAAACTAAATATAATTAATCAAAATGTCCAAAATATTATTTTATTGGACAAATAACTTACTTATATTATCTAAAGACTAAAAAGTATTTTTACTAATTTTTAAAAACTATTTTTCTATTTTTAAATTACTAAAAACTATTTTAAACTAAAATAATTAAAAAAAAATAATAAAATAATGCCAAAAATAATTTAACAATTTTAAAAATCCTATTTTACTCTAATGAACAGTAGAAAATTGAAAAAGTTTGAAAATATAAAATTTACCACTAAAAGACAAAAACAGTTTAATTTTAAACCCTAATTAACTTAATTTAATTCTAAAAAATAAATAAAAGGTGAACAGTAAAAACTTTTTATACAAAAAAGCTTAAAATCTTTTTCTAAGTCTATGAAAATTATTAAAACTGAAAAATAACAATTTTTGGCACTAAATGCCAAAAACAGTAATTAAAAAGTTAATTAAAGTAGCTATAAATCCTAAAAAAATACCAAATGAACAGTAATAAAAAATCTAATTAAACTAAAAAATCAGAAATTAAATAAGAAAAATAAAGAAACAAGTTTCAAGTCCTAATTTACAAATTCAGTCACTAAAGACAAAAAAGGAAGATTTCTGATAGTGACATGTTTGGGGTTTTGTCTTGTTGCTTAGCAGTACAAACTTGTAAACTAGCAGTGGGAAATTGGTTCCCACTGGTAGTGTAAAAATTTGGTCAGGAGACCAATAAGCTCAGGAGAGCTTATTTGTGGGCTTATATTGGGCAATAAGGCACCCTTATACTCAGTTGAGTATAAGGAGTCAAATCAAACACAAAAAACAACAAGTCACAAGCAAAGATCAAGCACAAATGGCACTCCAAGTTTCTGATTAAGCCCTTATGGGTATCTGATGAACAGTAGGCCTAGTTTACATGCATAAAAACGAATTTTAAGAGCTCAATTCAAGCACACAATCCAACAAGATGACATAAAAGCTATAGCAAACCCTATGATGCCCTATCTCCTAACAGTTTATCAAATTTGATGCACAAATTCTTCAAAAATTCAGGCAGACAAGTGGTTTGCTGATTTTGACCACTCAAGCCAATTTTTTATGCATGCAAATGATTTAAAACTTATCAATATGAAAACCTATGACCAATATCACCCATAACTACCAATACAAACATGCCTAGAATAGTTTTAATCCAAGAACTTATCATAAACTCTGCCTAAAACACAAATCCAAACACCCCTTTAGTTTCTGGAAATCAAAATTATCAAACCAAATCAGAACAAACTCAAACCAATCTGATTACATCTACTTCTAACATGTATATAATCCTAAAATGCACCTAATCAACCCTTATAATCAACACTTGAACAACTTTTTCACAAAGTCACAAAAATCACACAAAATCTGCAAATTTGAAAACTCAAAAAGGAAATGAGGATGCTACCTAGAGGGACCTACATCCAGGTCCCTTAGTGACTGCTATGTCACCTCCCATAAGCTGGTGGCTTGTGCTGAACCTTGGACAAAACAATCAACAAACCTGCTAAGAAAAATAATGAAGAGAGCACAATATGCAATTTTCTGAATTTGAAACTTATCAAACCTTTTTCACAAACTGAAAACCATTTAACCAATGACCACGTTTTAAACCAAGAATGAACTCAGAAATCCAGGAATTTCAATCCACTTTCACTTCTCAAAATTCATGAATTTCTGAAACTTTTCAAACCTTTTCAAAACCTATTTTTTAACTCTCAAAACACACAAAGTGTGTCACAATATTACTGGAACTCAGATTATCTCCCCTAAACAGACCAACTTTTAAATATAAAAAGGAATTACTCTTTACTCAAAAACACCAACTTTTATAACTTTAAAAAGGTATTACCAATTTTAAGGAGAAAAATCTGGAACAAGAAAATATGGGTACATGCACCTCATATTTATACTAGTCTAAAGAACTATCGAGAATCAATAAAACCCTAGCTACAATTTTCCTAATCTGCCCTTGAGAAAAGTCTTAGAATCATGGTCAAAAGACGAGTCTTGTGATTGTCCTTGATGCCAGCTGGTCTTGGTTGATCTTGGACGTTAAAAAGAAGCTTTGGGACAAAGGAAAACGTTTGGTCCATTGATTTTCTGATGGGATTCGTTTGTTGCTATTTTTGGTGCAGCAGGGGAGGGACGGGGGGCCCATTTGGGTGAGTGGGAAAGTGATGTAAGTGGTGGGTTTTGTTTAGGCTTAGATGAATTACCATTCTGGAAAGGCATGGGTAAAACCCCTTTGTTTTTCACCTTGATTGTGACTGGGGAAAACTAGGGTTTATGGGTGATTAGTGTGAGTTTTAATATGTTTTGGGGGTAAAGGTTTTTAAATTAAGTGTTAAGTGGGAAAACTTGGAGGGTTTGACTGGTTTTGACCAGGTTTATTTAATAAACCTGGTGGTGGGTTGTGGGTTACGGGTTTGGACTGGGTTTGGGTATGGATAATAGGTAGGGTCGGGTTTTGATGAGGTGTCATGGTGTGAGTGGAGGAGTGGGTTTGGTTGTCTAGGCAGAAAAGGCCCCCAACGTTTCTTTCTTTCACTTTGTATAAACAGCAACAAACTTCTAATTCCTTTTATAACAAGTTTGGTCATTTGGCATTTTTGGCACAATATGTTTACAAACTTAAAACAAGGACTTCACATGTAATTTCTTCATTCTTCAAGGACTGAACTTGTAATATCTTGATAATTTAGGGACCACAATGCATTTTATGAGTTTTGCAAGGGTATAAATTGCCAAGTCTTCAAAAATGAGGGACCAATGTTGCCAATCTTCAATTCTTCAAGGTCATTTTTAGAAATTCTAGATTTGGGCCCGGTTCATTGTGCGGCTTCGTTTCCCTTGTTCGTTTTTGATTGATTCTTGTGATCTTTTGCCATTTCCTCAATATCCGTACCTAAAATACACAAGCAACAAACACAAGCATATATTTGGCAGTTTTAATGAAAATTTATGCATTTTAAGCCCGATTTGGACGATGAGACTATGTATAAAAGCAGTCTCATCACTCCCCCATACTAATACATTGCCGTGCCCTCACGCAATCGTAGCACCTCCAAAATTCATTTTTATTCACTTTAATGGAATGATAAACTAGCTACACAACTACTATTACTACTACTTGCGTTTTAGACATAATGTATGATTTTCATCGCAAAATGGGACGTTTAGGTTCATAGAATAAGAACACGTGAATGATTCGTTAGAAATAATTTCATCGTCCTCGATTTTCACCCTAATTCCATGCCAAGCGTGCAACGAGATCATTGTCATTATAAGTTAGTAATGCTAACACTACTCATATTCCCTAATCACGTACTTATCCTCCCATTATTCCTAAGTTGTATCTCTTATATTTTATTTTGTCTTGAATGTTTCACGAGGATACATTGTTGACTTATGCGATAATAGAGATTTAGGTCTAAAAATAGAGTCCTAACGGTGTAACTAAGACCATCAAATCAATAACCCTTCCTAATAGACAACGATGTCAAAAAATTAAGTTGACAAGAAGAATCGATAAACACGGTTTTATAACGGTTTTGAACATGAGACTTATTACCAAGACTTTTATATGCCTCCTAACGGAAGGGCCTTATTATCTTTGGTTTACCTCCATCTTTTATTCAACTTCGCCATGAAGCTTTTATTATGACTTCGGTCTTGCCTTGCCTTTTATTATCCGCCTCATCGGTGGTTTTATTAGCCAAAGACGTATATCCTTACGCTAAAGCGAATTTTGGATCTTTAAAGCTTCGAAGATTAAGGCTTGATTCACTTTCAATTTTGCATAGATTTTTCGGCCTTGTGGGGCTTCAAATTGTTTGCTAGATTTAGGTGAGCACTTGAAATCTTATTATTGGGTGAAGCTTTCGATTATTGGGGTGCCAATACTTCAAAACCGTGACGCTGGCGATACCTTAATGTCTTCCCAATTTAATTACACGGAAGCTACTAGAAAAGACTAGAAACCCAACAATCCTAACTAAACCGCTAAGTCAATATTTATTAAGCAAAAAATATTTACATGCGAAGGGAGAATAAGCAAACAACGAGAACACATGAGTTTTTGAAAGAATACGAGTACTCTACGTTTAGCATAGTAACTTATAATTAACTCTATCATTTCTCGTCCTCATTTAAGAGACTTAGCCTAATGTGAAGTTAAGGAATCAAAGCTAAGTGCTCAACACGCACGGTCGAGTCAAAAATTACACTTATTCTCGCCATCGGAAAACCTACATTCGTGTCTTCAAACACTTATAAATCACGAGAAAAAATTTTAAATTTGGCCATTTTTAGCCTTATTTTGCAACAAAAAGATAACAAAAAGATAAACTTTGGAAAGCGTGAAGGTTTGGCAAGGCAAGTATCTATTCACCCCCCCATACTAAAGTTAAACATTGTCCTCAATGTTTCGAGTCTAGGGGTACAAACACCCCCATACTAGAGACGTAGTCGAATGCCTAATCTAGCATGGAAAGGGTGTAACCAATAAATTAATAGCCGTTTATAAAGTGTGCTAATAACCTAAGGTTAGAACATCAAAGGATATATCATTTGGATATTGAGAAAGTCTTCAAAGCAAACGATCGAGTGCTCCCAGAAACGAACACGAGAGGCTCCAATCGTGAAGATCATGATCTAAAAACCACAATGCACAAACAACCACGAAACAAAGGTTGGAAGGGCACAAATCCCCTCACATTAAACTAATTAGAAAGCAATAATATGTACATGGATAAGCATGGGTCTCCCCCACGAGGCACCTTGTTTTTGATAACCGAGTCAAAAGCTCGACTCGAATCCCCATAAATGTGATCATTTAGGGATTATCTTGGTATGGTCAATTTTTAGTGGGGCTTACATGATAAACAAGGCCCAAAAACAACCGGTATTAAGGACTAAGTCCTTTGATGGTGCAAAATACCGGGATCGAAGATGGCGTTCTCGTTTTCATTGGAAAAACAAACCAACGCCACTTCATCGTGAGTCAACAAAAACTCAAAGAGTTTCAAGAAAATAGATAAGAAGAAATAGAAGGGTGGGACAAATGGTAAGTCATGAAAACATTGAGCTACTCGAGGTAGACTCGCACCAATCAAATAGAAAGATTTTCCATTTATTGCATCGATGGAAGACCGAGATTTCCCTTTATAAGCAATTCCAGGATCAAATATCTCGTCCTCGGTGGAGAAAGGGGAGGGAACATAAGGGGTTTCCACCACACTAAGTCCACACAAAGCGTCGTCAAAAGGAGAAGACGAGCTTGTAGTACTCAATACACGTGGTGATGACGGAGTTAGGATTGTAGAAAAATCTTTTAAATTCAATTCAAATTTTTTCCCTTTTTCATCTTTTAAACTCTCCTTATGAAAACCCGACTTAATTATGTCAAAAATATTTGGTGTTTCTAAAGCAATGTTAGTCACACTAAAAATTCTCACATTTGAAAACTGTTTTGGTAAAGGTGGTGGTAAGTTCTCAAAACGTTTGTCGACGAAGAAAACTCCCCATCGGGATCAACATATTCATCATCCGAAGAATCATTCAAGATTGGAATCGTAGGCTTAACACTCTTAACCTCCACCGGTGGAGGGGACGGAACTTCATTTTTCTCAACAACTCCTAAAACTCTATTTGAAATCTTTTTGCAAATTTTTTTGATGGGATTGAAATTGTACAAAGACGTGATAGAATACACATGAGAAAGTGTGTAGTTTTGAGTTGCATTTATGACGAGTTCTTCCTCATTGAAACGAAGAGTGATTTTCCTTGCATGCACATCGATAAGTGCTCTCGAGGTATCCAAAAATGATCGACCTAAAATTAACGGAACTTTAGGATCGATGGGAATATCAACAACAATAAAGTCTACAGGATAGTAGAACTTTCCAACTTTCACAAAGACGTCCTCGGCAACTCCACAAGCTAGAATCGTAGAATGATTGGCCATCTCGATTGACATTCTTGAAGGAGTGAGATTGGGAAGATTGAGCGATTTAAAAATCTCAAGAGGCATCAAATTAATACTAGCACCAAGATCGGCCAAGGCGTAGCATTCTTCCATGTCTTGTATAGCACATGGGATTAAAAACTTGCCGGGATCACCGACTTTTTGAGGTATGCGGCTTAGATAAACCGATGAAGAACTAGACGATTTTTGCAATTTCTCTTTGTTATTCAACATACTTTTGAAGTTCGCGGAAAATCGAGGCATCATGACTAAGGCGTCGGCAAAACTTATATTAAAATGCAAGTCACGAAACATTTTCATAAAAAGTTCAAATTGATATTGTAGAATATTGATAACCTATGAATCTATGAAGTGGGTTGATGTTTTCTAGTGAGAGAAACTAGAGAGAGAAAGTGAGAGAAAATGTGTGTGATTTTATTAATATGAAAGTGTAAAATGAAACAACAACCAACCCCTTTCCATGGTGGAAAGGGGTATTTATACTCCAAGCCTAACATTGGGCTTGGGCCGGTCCATGACAAGCCCATGGACCGGTTCTTACTTAACTTAATAAGTAATATTTAACTAATTGCTAACTACGAGCTATTACAACATAAATCATATTGTGGAGTGACCGATACTTCTAATATACGTTAAAACGTATTTCTAACAATCTCCCCCTAAGGGAGGTCACTCCACGTTACAAAGTCCTAAACCTAGCATACTATACTAAGTCTTCGTTCTTTAGCTCGTAGTCTTTTCTTCTTTTCTTTCTTTTGTTGTGAATATGTTGGTTTGATATTTTTGGCTTTGACTTGAGAGCATTGTTCTTTGGCCTTTCACGTGCGATCTTTGCCTTTCTTGTGAACTTTGCCTCCTCGTGACTTCATGTTCCACACACTTACGTCTTTTTGTTGAATTCTCGAAAGCTTCAGAGTTTGGTACAGCGGAAGACTTCATCTTGTACTTTCTTGAATTTTTGCTGAACTTTGTTGCAAAAGACATAAGCATGTGGGAACGACTTTTACAGGTACACCGCAACACCACCGTCTTCACTGGTACACAGCAACGCCACCGTCTTCAACAGGTACACAGCAACGCCACCGTCTTTAACAGGTACACAGCAATGACACGAATAAAATGGCTTTGAACATTTTGTTCTAATTCGGTAGCATTTTACCTCCGGTCGGTGAAGACCGTTGGACGATATTAGATATCGTACCCGTGACGGATAGTTTCAATTAAGTAACTTCCTGACAGGATTTCGTGGGTAAACCCGTTCTCTTTATTCGACCGTCCAAAGCTGACTGCGAACATAAAGAGTGAATCACTTGGATAAATTATCCTTGTGATTTGAAGCCGTCAATTCATGAAACCTGGAACAAGTGAATTTCAATTAAGATTTTCACCATCGTTGCTTTCCAGTTGTCACGAGCTCAATTCATAAAGAATCTTGCACGTCACCTACCAAGTGCTGTTTGATGTTAACACTAGAAGGATTTCCACTCGTCACTGTGGTCAATAAAGAGTCACTCTGAGTGTTCTGGCAAGATCATATTATAATGCGAAGAGGCCTGGAACGAGTTTAAGTTCAATTAAGAATTAAACCACTGTTACCTTCCAGTTTTTCACAAGATTGGTTCTAAAAGAACCGCACGTGTAACCTACCATGAGCTTGTTTGATGTTGGCTCAAGCAGGATTTCCATCTTCATTGTAATACTTGCGTATTACTTGGATGTTCTGGCAATATTACAGGAATACTGCGTAGGACTCATGAAAATCTCTTACTTTTCACAGTGTGTGAGAAAGCAAGGAATAAATGGAAAGTGTCCTAATGAGACTTTTGATGATCTCTTGGCTCTAGACTCGATTGTGCGTTTTGATTTAGTGAGCGATGGCTGGAGAGGAGTGCCACCTTTTCAATACCAGTCTATTCGGAGTGAATAAACCAATAGATAACGTGTTGATCTCCGTGTGATTAAAACAAATACCTTTTGAGAGATATTTGAGTTAGCTGTGAAGGGTTGTGCATTGCATCACTGGGTCCATGATGTCTTTCTTCAATACCGAGAATCATTAGCAAAAATGACCTCAATAGCATATGTATTGACCCAGTTTCTGCCTAAAGTTGTAAGGAGGGCTTCTTTCTTTACACCCTTTATCTTTACAATTCTTTTTCATTCTTCAACCCCTTCAATGCTTACCAATACGTCATCACTAGCACCTTGTTGTGATTGTTCCAGTGCTAGCTTAAGTACTTGGTCGGCATTCAGCTACGTTCACATTCTTTCTCCATCTTTCCTAGGACTTCTAATTCTATCTAGGGAATTGTCCTTGGGAAGATTCCATCGGCTCTGATGAATCATTGGACTAAACCTATTCCTACCACCCTTTTGTCACCACATTCGTCGTGAATTAAGCGTGTTTTGGGAAGGAATTGCCACCATGAAAAATCATTGAAAATCACATAAGGTACTTGTGATATTAAAATCAAAAGTTTTGTACCTTAGGTGTTTTGTTCATCAAAAACGCTCCCCCTTAACACGTGCTTAGCACATATTAAGTTGGAATATCGTTAAGTCTTTTTTCATCTTTTAGCCAAGTATCACTTAAGTCTCCTTAATCCCATTTTCTCCCCTTATCCAAAATGTTAACCATTAATATTTGGGATATTGAATGGATTAACCGGTCTTTGGGTAAAAATGAAATCGATGTTTGGCCATAGAACAAGTTATTGCTCCCCCTTAATTTAATAAGGGATAGTTGTAGTGCTTTAGTATGATATATTTTGAAAGATTTAGAATCTCGTGAGAAATTCTTGAAAAATTATCATACCTTAACACTACATCAAGCCATTACAGCACAATATTCACAAATATACATATTCACAAATAATACCAATATAGAGTGACCTGAAATGTACGACCCATTAGATGGATCGTTGTAGTGTCCTGTAGTGCACTCCATATGGTCTACCACCAACGAATCTTTCCAAACTCCTCATCAATCTACGTTCACGGAGCTTTTGATCTATCTTCTTGATCACGTACTTCGCCATCTGCCGGTAACCCGGATGCCAATCCTCCGTCATTTCTGGCAAAGTCCCACCCGAGTTCAGATGCTCCAACTTTCCTCTGACTTGTAGAAGAGTCCCATCACTGTACTTATGGAGCTCACCCACCCTCATAAACTTCATTAAACCTCGACTGTTCAAGTAGAAGATGCCGTAATTCGGGACAGAAATACCGGTATAGGGACATCTTTCTACATGTTGAGGTAGCACTTTATTCACTGGACGGGTTAGGTTAAGCTTTTGATAGCTTTCGACTCCCAACTGAAGATCTTCAACTCGTGTCTTGATGACAACGCTTCGTGTGAACATACGAAGTGCTGTATTCAAAGCAATGAGGTCTTCACGAGGAATATGTGTGAGTTGATCTCTGGTCATCAGAAGCAGCATATCTTCGATATCCTCAAGGCGAATGATGGAAAAATCTCCCTGCTGGATTTTGTATTCCCTGTCATCCTCCCTTTTCAAACGAATCTCCGTCACATGATAATAGCCATTCTTGGCTTCAGTTTTCATCCCTAAAATGCTGGAGATGCGGATGTCGGATCTAACGTTGCTTCCAGAATTGACTAGGCAGCAACCCCTGTACGCCCTTCGGACTCGTTCGTCCCAATGAGATGCACCTATGCCAGCATACATATCATAATTACGATTTATCTTTGGGACCCAGAGTCGATTTACCTTTTCCTCGATAAAGGGTATTGTCCCCCAGTTGGCAGCTTTCAGCAAGGTCAGGGAGGTTGCGTACTTTGATGACCCCTTCAGTAGATACACAAGATCATTGGTGACGAAGAAGTCAAGAGCAATCTGATTATCTTGAGTAGGATCCATTGGAGGTGGAGCTCTTTCTGATTCATGAAGACCTGGCCGTTGAACGGTATTCAGAGCCTTCAGGATCTCATCGGTATAATATTCGAACTCCATTTGGGTCAACCGGGTTTTAGCGCGAAGTCTTTTATCCTTCAGTACTTTCTTCACCAAAGATGGAGTAACCGAAGTCTTATACTCATGAGCAAGAAATGCACATAAGTCAATCGGACTGCGGATACGAAGATACAAGACATCTTTGTCAGCGTCGGTGATCGGATCATACTGCGCCGCTGCCGTGATCCAAGCCTGTGGTGGTGCAGTCTCGTCGATCTCCAACGTGTCCGCCCAGTCCCTTGTGCTTGGAATAGTAGATTGTGGGTTTTGTTGCAGAGGAGTGGAGACGTGAACATCTGCTTGTTCTGTTTCAGGCATGTCGGCAGTGTCATGAACGGGTGAGTGTTGTGTAGCTTCAGGTTCGGTTACCGATTCTGCAATCACAGGGGCAACAACAATAGAACTAACGGGGTTAGTGGTAACAGGTATGGATGCAGCAATAAATGTACCAGGAATAGATGACCCTGTAGTGGCATTCACATCGTGGCGCCACTTCGATCGTCTGAATTCCGTGGATGTAGATTTTTCCTTTGGTGCTGCATCTTTCTTTGACTTGGTGCCAGACTTAACCACTTTCTTTGAGCTGGCAGCCTTATCCCCTTTCTCAGGCTGTTTACCCCCATCAGCATCCTCATTATCATCCCCGTTGCTCCCTCGAACACTCTCCTCATTACCATCACCACCATCATCGCCATCATCATCATCGTCATCATCATCATCCTCATCATCATTATCAACATCCTTATCATTATCATCATCCTCATCATTCTGATCCTCATCATCCTCACCATCATCATCATTCTTATCTTCTTCTTCTTCTTCTTCTTCCTCTTCTCCACCAGTACCCTCTTCTTTTTCACTCTCTTCCCTTTCTTCCTCAGGGAGAATGTGGTAGGGTACCACACTTCCAAATGTCTTGAACAACTTATCATCCTCCATGATCGCGTCATTCAGGGATTTGAAGAGAGCCCGTTGAATCCTCGATTTATCAAACGATCCAAGTTCCCTCATTCGAGCTTTGAGGATCTTCTTAAGTTCAAAATCTGTCAACTCATAAGCAATCTTGTAGGCGGCTTCTGAAGGATTGGATGATTTGATCATTAAGTTGTCAGCAGCAAGTGTCTTCAAATCATCACACAGTTTAGGCATTAGGGATTCAATTGAGTCTTTCACTCTCTGCTCAATAGAAGCTTCAAGAGCTGCTTTTTGCTCTTTAAGGTCATCCTTAATAGCTTTAAGTCTCGTAATTCGTGCTTGATGCCTATCAGCTTCAGCCTTTTTAACCCTAGCAAGTTCTTCTGCATGAGCTTTACGTGTAAATTCCATGTCTGCAGCGAACTTGGCAATCAACTCTTCTTGAGCTTTCCTTGATGCTTCTTCACTTTGAGCTCTTCTATTTAGCTCTTGGCGAAGTTCATCCATTTCTCTCTTGTGAGTATCCACATGTTTATCCAACATTTCGGCCATCACTAATGCGTCCATTACAGATGTTGCAGAGCTGCTTTGGGTTGATGGAATAGGCTCGGTTGTAACTGCGGTACTAAGGATGGGCTTTATTGGTGGTGGAGGAAATGGTGTTGAAACCGGTTTGGTTGGTAAGGGTTGAGTTGGTTGAAGTTGAGTTGCTAAAGGTTGGGTTGACACCATGATCGTAGGAGCAACAGACTCCTTTTCCACACTTGCTGAAATAGGGATTGATGGCTCCTTCGAAGTGGAATAATATTCAGGTGACCCAAACTCATCAACATCATCTGGTTCCACGTACTCATCCTCAACATCTACCCTTGCACCTGAACCACTACCGCCAGTATCTTTCCTACTCCTTTGTATAGCTATCTTCATCATTTGTTTCTCAGTTTTATCAAGAGTAGGATCAACAATGTTTTCTTCGTCACGTAGACGCATCTCATCAGCCTTACCCTTTCCCTTCTTACCCTCTGTCTTCTTCTTCTTGGTTTTGGGTTCAGGTAAATCTATTTGCTTCCTTTTACCTTTGCTCTTAACTGTGGTAGATGAGTCTTCACCTGCTAGAATACTTGCTCGTTGATTCTCAATTTCTGTTAGCAAGTTCTTGTAATCAGCAGATGCAATAATCTCATCGGTCAGAAGATGACTGGGAATGGGACCAGGAATAACCGTATTCGAATGAGTCTCCTGCCTTAAGTCTACCAAATCATCATCATCCATCGTGTGGTGACGACTACCTGCACGCTTGTTAATGGATGCATCGTTTTCCATAAAGTAATGTATGATCAACTTAATAAACCTAGGGTACTGGTAGCTTTTAACCTTACCCTTTGTGTTTGTGAAGAGTTGAAAAGTAAACTCCTCCCACAGCAGTGATGCATAATCAATACCCATACCTTTAAACATACCATAAAACATCTTGATGATTGGTGGACGAACAGCATCAAACCCAGTTGTTTTGGGTGTTAAACATCGGCTTAGAATCCCAAAAATAGCTTTCCATGGTTGACCAACTTTGGCAGTAGTAAACTCAGACGGGGTTCGTATGTCAAGACATCCAATGGCAGTGAACATCTCCATGATCTGGTCCTTAGTTGGGTTGGCTGAGTATGATGGTAGACCTTTGAGTATCGGTCGAAAGCCAAAGATCTTCCTGAAGTCTGACACAGTATGCGTCTGCTGCTTGTTGTCCAAGGAAAAAGTGATTTTGTTCGACGTCCTCTCTTTGGTAGCCCAGAACTCGTAAAGATATTCATAGGGCGCTGAAGCACTTCTCCTTAGCGCATGCTTGAAATGAGATTTATCAAGCATGGCTGTACCTACCTTAAATCCATTATGAGTAGAGTGAGATACCTCCTTCAAACGGAAGTTGTTTGGAATAAACTTTAGAGTCTTGGCTTCAGCAATGGCGGCGGCTTTGGTGTCATGTATGTGTTGTACTGTAGGGTTAGTCATCGTCTCTGCTTAAGATAAAACACAAAGGTTGAAACAGACAAACATGAATATCAATATGACTTTAAACCTAAGCATTGAACATATGACCTAATCCCTTTAGCTTGTAAACCATTCAAACATCTTCTATACGGAATAATCACTCAATTCGGAATAATAGGTCTATGCTGAATATAAATCCTATGCGGAACATAAGTTTATTCGGAACATATATCCTATGCGGAAAAACATCCCTATTCTGAATAAAAAGGCTATTCGGAACATTTATCCTATGCGGAATGAAATCCCTATTCTGAATAAAATGTCTATTCGGAACATTGGACCTATGCGGAATAAAGACTCTATTCGGAACATTGGGCCTATGCGGAATAAAATCCTATTCGGAACATTGGGCCTACGTGGAATAAATTCCCTATTCGGAACATTGGGCCTATGCGGAATAAAATCCTATTCGGAACATTGTGCCTATGCGGAATAAATTCCTTATTCGGAAAATCTAGGCCTATGCGGAATATTCAGTCTATTCGGAAAAAGTTTCTCTATGCGGAAAGATTTGGCCTATACGGAAAGATCTTTCTATTCGGAAAAACTTTTCTATGCGGAATAAAATAATCCTATTCGGAAAACTTTTGTCTATGCGGAAAAACCTTTCTATTCGGAAAAATAGCTTCTATGCGGAAAGATTTCACCATGCGGAAAAAACCTTTATTCGGAAAGTCTTTCTTACTCGGAAAGTTTCCAACACTTATATATTTTCTAATTAAGCATGAAATCGTTTAATTCAAGTGTTCAAAAGGCCAAATTAGTGCAATTAGAGTCATTCCGAATACAACCCAGGCAAAACCCCCAATTTAATTAACCCTAATTAACCAGAAATTACAATCGATTGTTTTCAATTAAGAGAGTTAATTAACTTGATATGCTTGAATGATTAAACCGATTATATACCTTTTTGATGATCTTGATCTTAGAAGATTACTGATTTTGAGATGTTTAATTTGATTTCGTGTGCTTTTGTTTTTGTGTGTTAATGGCGGCAAGTAAGATGGGAACAGTGAAATGATAGAAAGAGGAAAACGGGGTGGAATGATTGACTAGGTCAACTTTTTAGCAAGTTTGAAACATTGTCAACTTTACCCCTTCAATTTGTCTACTTTCAACAAACAAACTCTTTTGTTTTCCCAAGTTCTAATTCGTGTCATTTTGACCCTATCTTATGTTAACTACCCGAGCCTTAGTGATTAACTTATCTTAACACAAGCACAAAACTATCCACGACAAACTTATAAGCAACAACAAGACAAATGCCAAAGCAATCCAACCATTAACCATTAAGCTTTTTGAAGATCTTTTTGATGTGAAAGATGATGTAACATTTTCTCCCCCTTAAACGATGACCCGTTTTCTATTTAAAGAGCTGTAGTCATTGTTTAACGAGGCACATGATGATGAAAAACATTTCCCAATTGATATCTTGAAAAAGTTTGATTCGTGGTGTCAATAAGATTTCTCTTATTTTAACAAATTAATGCACTGAGACGTACACTAATTCGTGTTAGACCAAGTTGTAAAGTAAACTTGATCCCTTTGCATGATTTGGCTTGTAAATCACGCCCGAGAAAATTAATTCCCGTTCTGAGCCAACGTTTTCCAAGGAAATACGTGACTTTAATATGAAAACCGGGTTGCAGTCAGAAATAACTACAAGCCATTATGGGCATGTTTTAAAACATTACAACTTTTATACGGACTCTATTTATGGCACCGTGTCAATATTAATCGACATTTCTAAGGCCGTAAATATTACCGTACTAAAAGACATGCCCGTTTTAAACGAAAAATATTTTTGGTTTTTCTTGATTTTATAATTTTTATGGTTTTTCTAGGTTTTATATTTTTTATGGTTTTTCTAGGTTTTATATTTTTTATGGTTTTATATTTTTTATATGTGCATTGAACCGATATTGTTGCTGATGTGAGGTGGGTGGTTGCGGTAGAATCGAGTATTGTAGGAAGGTTGGTGTCATGTAAGGTGATGGATGATAGGCTTGATGTCCCAAGATATAAGGTGTGTTGTTGTGTGACAAGCTTGGTTGATTCGCCATCAAAGCTAAGGAATCTGGGTACATACCGCGAGGAGAACGGTGCATAATCACATGCTTCTCATGCTGCTGAAGAAAAACATAGATTTGATCTAAGTTGCACTTATGCAAATCCCGGGTTAACTTCACATCGGTAATATACTCACCCCATTCATCTTGAGGTAAAGTATTCAAGAACTTGGTGTTAACCTGGAATGGAGCAATCACGAGATTGTATACATTCAGATCATTCATTAGAGTAGTGAATCTGAAGTAATAATC
The DNA here is from genome assembly GCA_025667525.1 of Glebionis coronaria. NCBI lineage: Eukaryota > Viridiplantae > Streptophyta > Magnoliopsida > Asterales > Asteraceae > Glebionis > Glebionis coronaria. The sequence goes on along the minus strand of JANFOE010000474.1, from coordinate 778,958 downwards.
GTGTAGTGTTTCCCCTGGGCTGTACGTGAATCTATCAAACAGATCATACAGCTGACACTCCCTTTCCTGTTTGGTGAGAGACGTACCTTGTAACAACACCTTTAGACGTTCCCACAAATCTTTGGCAACAATATATTGACTAACCATACGATAAATATCATGCTGAAGAGCTTGGAGAAGTGTCTGTAGAGCCTTTTCATCAGCATCAGCAATGAGTTGTTGTGCCGGTGTGAGTTCTTCATATTCTCTTGGTCGAGACACGTTATTTGCCACAATGGTACCATAGTCGAGTGGACCATTCAAAATCGATTTGACCATAAGTCTTCCGTATGTTGGTTTGCCCTTCAAGTATTGCATCATACGGCCCTGCCATGCTTCAAACACCTCTTTAATAAGCATCGGTGGACGACTATCAGTCCCCGTTATGATCGAGATATCCGTAAGAGATGTCATCTGAGGCATTAATGAACTTGGATTCATTGTGATCACTTTACAGACTCAAAGATTATCGGTTGATCGAGCAGTGAAGAAAGGTTGAGAATTTGTGTTGTGTTGGTTGAACTCAAGATTAAATCCACTAAAGATCGTCGAAAAAACTCAAATACCCCTTGAACTTGCTTATACGGAATAACCCAAACTCAGAATAAACCCTATTCGGAATAATACCTATTCGGAATAATCCTATGCTGAAAACCCTTATTCTGAATAACCCTTATGCGGAATAACCCTATTCTGAAAATGCCCTATTCGGAATAACCCCTATGCTGAATAACCCTTATGCGGAAAAACCCTTATGCGGAATATTTCTTCAATGCGGAATATTTTGGCAACTGGCTATTCGGAAAACTTGCTATTCGGAATAATAGGCAATTCGGAAAGCTATTCGGAATATTTCTCCTATTCGGAAAAATTTTGGCTATTCGGAAAAAATTTTTGGCTATTCGGAAAGTTTTTGGATATTCGGAAAAATTGGCTATTCGGAAAGTATTTGCTATTCGGAAAAAAACTGCTATTCGGAAAAATCCCTTCTATTCGGAAAGTCTATTCGGAAACTTCTGCTATTCTGAATATTTCTCCTATTCAGAATCCCTATTCGGAATAAACCTTCTATACTGAAAATCTTCCTATTCGGAATCCCTATTCGGAATGTTCTGGAAATAAGTTTCCGAGACTTAAAAAAACAGCTTTAAACCCGATTTTTGATCCAAAACCACAAAAAGTTTTATGATTTTTACCAAAATAAGCTATACCCAATCCTTATCAATCAATCCCAATAACAAAAACACCAAAAACAACAAGATTCAAGATTGATTTTTTCTAAAGATCACTAATAGATTCAAAAACTAAAAAAGCAACACAATCCTTACCTTCAATCACCCCATATCTCTTGATACCAAATGTAGAATATTGATAACCTATGAATCTATGAAGTGGGTTGATGTTTTCTAGTGAGAGAAACTAGAGAGAGAAAGTGAGAGAAAATGTGTGTGATTTTATTAATATGAAAGTGTAAAATGAAACAACAACCAACCCCTTTCCATGGTGGAAAGGGGTATTTATACTCCAAGCCTAACATTGGGCTTGGGCCGGTCCATGACAAGCCCATGGACCGGTTCTTACTTAACTTAATAAGTAATATTTAACTAATTGCTAACTACGAGCTATTACAACATAAATCATATTGTGGAGTGACCGATACTTCTAATATACGTTAAAACGTATTTCTAACAGATAATTATTTCGTTCTTGTTCCTTTTCCTTGTCTCGTCTTGAAGGGTAAGGTAAGGGTGGTGTGGGTTGGGGCATAGGCAAAGGCCTTGGAATCTCGGGTTCCACAATTGGTATTGGTTCAACCGTAGGTGTGGTATGAGCGGTACTTCGTGGGCTTGCAATTTGCTCCTTTTCGACCACCACCTCGGGTTCTTTCTCTTTTTCCTTCTCCATAGAAGTACTTGGACGAGAAATGGGTTCTTCGAAAGTTTTACCACTACAAGTAGTAATAACCTTCAATTCTCCTTTCGGGTTCACGATGGTATCACTAGGAAGACCGCCCGAAGAAGAGGGCTTACACATGATAGCTTCAAACATTTTAGCCATTTGGTCTTCAAACTTAGATTGCCTAGCATCCGCTTTTAACAATTCTTGCTTAATCTCATGTTGACGTTGCTCCATTTTTTGTTGATTTTGTTGGAGTCGTTGAACATTTCCTTCTATTTTATTAGCATGAGTTTTAAGTTCATTAGCAAGTTCGTTTTTAAGCTCGTTTTTCAACTCGGACCTTAAGCTAACCATTTCACGTTGCATATTATCAAACTTAGCATCGTTTGCCTTTGCATAATTCAAAAATTCTCCTTGAAGATTTTTGGTGTGATCATTTTGAAAACCTTGTGTGGTAGTTTGAAAATCACGGTTTTGGTTTTGGTTTGAAATTTGCCCATTTCCACTTTGATAATTACCCTTGTTGTAATTCCTTTGATTTCCTTGATAATTACCACCTTGGTTGTTGTTTCGATAGTTATTAGCATTTTGATTTGGTGGAGCTTGATTTTGGCGGGAACCTTGACCGATTTGGTTATAAGTTCCCGTGGCTACATAAGCACTCGAAGTGTTACCATCCGCGGTAATGCACTCGGAAAGATCATGAGCTCCACCACACGATAAACAACTCTTAGAAACCGCTTTAACCGAATCGGAATTCGAAGCTTCTTGAGCTTTCCAATGGGACATAAGGCTAGCAAATCTATCAAAAAACCGATTTTCTTCATTTGCTTCATCATGTAAAGCATTAATGCTACGAGACGATGACGAGCCCAATTTGGAAACACTCGGTGTGTTACGAGGGCTATAAACCTAAGACCTATTCTCAATTATGACCAAAGCTTCTTCAACCGTTTTACACAAAAAGTTACCACCCGCTGTGGCATTTAGATAATCTCTTTCATGATCGTTAAGTCCATTGTAAAACGTGTCAATTTTGTGCAAGTCGGAAAAACCGTGATGAGGACATTCATGTAACATCTCCTTAAACCTATTCCAAGCCGTTGAAAAACTTTCATTTGATTCTTGTGAAATTTTAGAAATCTCGTTTTTCAAATGCGTAGTCTTAGAGGGCGGAAACAATTGGTTCACGAATTTTGAAACGAGATCCTTCCACGTCAATATAGAATTGGGTGGCTCTTTCTCTAACCAAATTTTAGCGGGCCCCACTAAGGAATACGGAAAAAGCATCATCTTAATCGAGTCATTCAAGACATCCTTAAATTTGCAAGTGGCGGTAAGACGATTAAATTGGCGGATATGGTTGTGGGGATTGTCCTTCTCATCACCACGGAATTTGTTGTTTTGGATCATCGACAACAAACCCGTTTTCACCTCAAAATTCTCCGCAAGGATAGCGGGAATCACAATAGCTTCTCCATAACCCTCGGTGGGTGCTTGAAGTAACTCCATCATAGTTCGATTCGCCATGGTTGGTGCTTCTCGTACAATGGGTTCGTCAATAGAAGACTTCTCACTAGAATGAGTTGGAGTGGGAGTTTTGTTCTTTCGTCTACGTGCACGTTTTGCTTGATTACGAGTTAGCATAAACGTCACGTACAACGAGGAGACGAGCAAAGAAGATTCTTTTTGGTGTTTTGTATTTTTTAATTTTTTTGTGGTTTTTGATGGTATTAACTTTTTTTGGAAATTGGTGAAATGTATTAAGTAGACACAAATCTACAAATCTCCTCTTTAATCAAATCTCTAGATTAAAGCAGCCTCAAGGAATGAAAACGATCACGTGAAGTGAACGCCTTCGATGACTTTAGAACGATGGTGGAACACCAAATCGTTCAAGAGGGTTTAATCAATAGAAACCAAGAAAATATATATGATATGTAATAATACTTTGGGCGGCAAAACCCTCGATTAGCTCTCAAAATCAAATACTCACAAGCAAGCGGAGGAAACGAGGCGGCGCGAAGCACTTAAGAGACTTTTTCCTTTAGGTCGTGAAATACAACCGCCTTATACCCACCTTATAGTTTGTATTTTTCAAAATCGAGCTTCACGAAAGTATTTATCTATTTTTTCCTTTTTTTTTTGGTTTGAGATTCGAATACAATGATTGGGTAATGACCTCCCAAGTCAAGGTTGTGATTGCTCACGTATTTGGAGTACTTGTGAATTTATTGTTCTACGTATACAATATAGTAATAGTATTCACACAAAAACCGAAAAACGATAATACGTATTAGTAGAGTGCTACTAATACAAATACTAATTATGGTTAGTATAAAAACAACAATTGTTCAATCAAAACACAACACGCCTCCCCGGCAGCGGCGCCAATTTGATGTAGCTTTTTGTACCCCCTTTAGGAAAAGGATGGCAAAATAGTGGTAAGCACGACGGTTTAGGAAAACCGTGTGTGAATGACCCTAAAAGTGAAGTGAGTTCGTTCTCGAGGAGGCACATGCGTTGTGTTAAGAATTGACTTAAGGTTTGTGATTATATTGAGAAGAAAAGAAAAGAGAAATAAGAAAGAAATGACGATTACAAAGACGGATCGAGCTAAGACGAAAAGGCGTTCACGTAAAACCGTAAAAAACTACAAAATTAAAATTTTTAAACCTAAAAATTAATTAAAAGCTTAAACTAAGTCTAAAATAATATAAATAAGAATAAAAATCCAATAAAAATATTTTAAAACCTTTTATTAATTAAATATTCAATTTTAAATGCTAATTAAAGCCCTAAAATTAAATATAATTAATCAATATGTCCAAAATATTATTTTATTGGACAATAAATTACTTATATTATCTAAAGACTAAAAAGTATTTTTCCTAATTTTTAAAAACTTTTTTTCTATTTTTAAATTACTAAAAACTATTTTTAAACTAAAATAATTATAAAAAATAATAAAATAATGCCAAAAATAATTTAACAATTTTAAAAATCTTATTTTACTCTAATGAACAGTAGAAAATTGAAAAAGTTTGAAAAATATAAAATTTACCACTAAAAGACAAAAACAGTTTAATTTAAAACCCTAATTAACCTAAATTAATTCTAAAAAATAAATAAAAGGTGAACTGTAAAAACTTTTTATACAAAAAAGCTTAAAATCTTTTTCTAAGTCTATGAAAATTATTAAAACTGAAAAATAACAATTTTTGGCACTAAATGCCAAAAACAGTAATTAAAAAGTTAATTAAAATAGCTATAAATCCTAAAAAATACCAAATGAACAGTAATAAAAAATCTAATTAAACTAAAAAATCAGAAATAAAATAAGAAAAATAAAGAAACAAGTTTCAAGTCCTAACTCACAAATTCAGTCACTAAAGACAAAAAAGGAAGATTTCTGATAGTGACATGTTTGGGGTTTTGTCTTGTTGCTTAGCAGTACAAACTTGTAAACTAGCAGTGGGAAATTGGTTCCCACTGGTAGTGTAAAAATTTGGTCAGGAGACCAATAAGCTCAGGAGAGCTTATTTGTGGGCTTATATTGGGCAATAAGGCACCCTTATACTCAGTTGAGTATAAGGAGTCAAATCAAACACAAAAAACAACAAGTCACAAGCAAAGATCAAGCACAAATGGCACTCCAAGTTTCTGATTAAGCCCTTATGGGTATCTGATGAACAGTAGGCCTAGTTTACATGCATAAAAACGAATTTTAAGAGCTCAATTCAAGCACACAATCCAACAAGATGACATAAAAGCTATAGCAAACCCTATGATGCCCTATCTCCTAACAGTTTATCAAATTTGATGCACAAATTCTTCAAAAATTCAGGCAGACAAGCAGTTTGCTGATTTTGACCACTCAAGTCAATTTTTTATGCATGCAAATGATTTAAAACTTATCAATATGAAACCCTATGACCAATATCACCCATAACTACTGTTGGAAATACGTTTTATGCATTTAGAAAGTCTCGGTCACTCCAACAATGTAGTTATAGGCTCGTAGTTAAGTTTAGTTTCATTTATTAAATAGTCCGACCCATGAGCATGTTCATGGGCCGGAAGCCCAAGTCCTTTAAGGACTTGGGGTATTTAAACCTCTTTCCACCATGGAAAGAGGTGTTGGTTGTTCATTTCTTTCATTTCAATATATAAGTTTTCTTTCACTTCTCTCTCTAAGTTTCTCTCTCTAGAAAAACATCAACCCTCTTGATTCATAAAGATTATCATTGTTCTACAATTGGTATCAAGAGCATGGGATGAGATAAAGGTTTGTTTTTGTGTTGTGTATTGTTTTCTAAAACAATTCGTTGAGTATAGGTTTGTTTTTGCCGAAATCTTCAAAAAAAATTTTGGTTTGATCGTAGTATTAAGTAGTGTAACATAGGGATTCGTGCTTAAAAGTGTTCTTGGTATCTTGGTTTTCATTAAAACATCATCTTTCTTGGATCAAAAGTGCAAAAAAGTTTGTGTTCTTCATTCCGAAATTCTAGCAGAAACCTTCATCGGAAAGTACAAGTTGAACGTGGGCTTCCATCGCAATAACCTTACCATCGGAAAGGGTTTGGTTCTACATTGCGACATTTGGATTTTATTACTTATTCCGATCTGGGATTCCGATCGTACTTTGCGATCTAGGATTCCGACGGGTATAAGGAAGGTTTTTTAAGTCGTTACTCAGCTTAAATTTTGTCAGCATTCCGATCTGAATCATTACGATAGGCTTTGCGATCTGAGCATTCCGATAGACTTTGCGATCTGAGCATTTCGACAACTTTTCATTGCGATCTAGGCATTCCGATACCATCATCATTCCGACAAGGTTACATTGCAATCTGAAGCATTACGATCTGAGTCATTCCGATAGCACTTTGCGATCTGAATCATTTCGATAGCTTTGCATTACGATCTAAGCATTCCGATAGAAAGACTTTCTGATCTAGGTATTCCGACAGAACGAACATTGCGACAGAACTTGTTTTAGATACTTAGTGGATTTTCTTCTATTTGGCATTTAATTTGGAAATTTGGAAAAGTACAAAAGCAAACACTACAACAAGATAACAATATCATTTAGTTAACAACACAAAAAACTCATAACCTTATTTCATTGTTCGATCATCTTTGATAATCTTTTTTCAAGGGATCACAAAATGAATTCACATTCATTTATGCCAACTATGACTTCACTCACCGATATATCGATCATTTCGGGTACCGATACTCGCCCGCCTTTGCTCATCAAAGATCTATTTGAAGCATGGCAAGGCCGTATGAGAACATATATCATGGGCAAACAAAATGGTCGACTTATGCTTCAATCAATTGATAAAGGACCATTAGATTGGGGAGAGGTTACCGTCAACAATGTGACAAGACCAAGGGAGTATCATGAGTTAACCGATGCCAATAAAATCATTGCAGATGCCGATGAAAGGGCTGTTCAGACAATTCTTCAAGCCCTTCCGCCCGATATCTTTAGGATCGACTTGCGGTTTTGCTACAAGGGACATCTCTCACAAAGCAAGAACGAGAGTGTCAACTGTATGATTTGTTTGATAGATTCACATACCTTCCAGGGGAGACACTTCATGATTTTTATTGGCGTTTTACCACTTTGATGAATGACATGAATGTCTATAATCTAAGGATTGAACAGTTTCAGTTAAACACCAAGTTTTTGAACACACTACCCCCTGAATGGAGTCAATATGTGACTGATGTCAAAATGATTCGTGATCTACACAAGTCCAATTTAGACCAACTCTATGCTTTCGTACAACAACATGAGAAGCATGTGATCCAAAACCGAATTTCTCAAGGACCTTATCATGAACCAATGGCATTATTGGCACACCATCCTACACAGTCATACAACAACTCTCAGCTTGCTTTAGGACACAAATATTCATATCAACCTGTGTATCAAACACCAAGCTTTCCACAGTACTCGATTCTGCCACCGCCGCCAACATCCTATCACCATCCGGAAACATCATCATCACAAGGAGATTCACACCCATCACCTTATCCTTTACACCAGTATTCACCGTATCAACCTCCCACCAACCTTGCTAGTACCTATCCACAACTCGAGGCTCCTCAACCTCATTACTCACATCAAGTAAGTGCTCCAACCAATCAGTTTGTTGCTCAACCAACATCAGCATTGTATTGTGAAGATGACATCCATGTCCCTGAATTTAGACAAGGAGATAGCCCTACTGAAATCCTTGCTCTGATGTCTGCATATTTAAGTCAAACTTTGAACAAACGAAGTTACCGAGGTTCAGCAACCACTAACAATCAGTTAAGGAACTCGTCTAACTCTCGACAACAGGCAACAATTCAGGACGGAAGGGTCATGGTGCAACCACTTCCAGGGAGATCAAATTCATCTACTGCTGGTGCACGTTCATCCAATACTACTGCTACAAGGGCTAACAACACTGGTAAAATGAAGGTGGTTATTTGCTACAACTGCAAAGGGGAAGGGCACATGGCCCGAGAATGTAAGCAGCCTAAGAGGAGAAGGGACGACAAATGGTTTAAGGAGAAGATTTATCTGGTGAATGCTCAAGCCCAAGGTCGTGAGCTTGATGACGAAGAACTGGCATTCCTTGCAGATCCAGGAGTAGCGGAAACTGATGGTCTCACAACAGTCATCACCAACAATGCTGCATATCAATGTGATGATTTGGATGCATATGACTCGGATTGTGATGATCTTAACACCGCCAAAGCAGCTCTTATGGCAAATCTTTCACTCTATGGAGCTGATACCATTTCTGAGGTACCAAATACTGCTACAGATACTAGCATTGTACCTTATCAAGTTGAGCAATTGTCTGAGTATTCGGAACAGCCTCCGGTGGTTAGTAACTCAATCGACGAGACAAACAATGATAGCAATAACATTACAAGTCCTCAGACTTTGAGTGAACCACAACCGGGAGCTTTTACGACTATTAATTCGTCTGCTCAACCTGATTTGGTTAGTGTCCCGGCATCGTTGCTTAGCAGAATGAATAGTACGATCCTTGAAACCCTTAATGCTAATCAGACTTTATCTGCCGAGCTTGCTTTGCATAAAGACAAGGTTAAAACCTTGGAAATGACTCCTGTGTCCACTACCTTAACCAATCCTGAATTTGATAGGTTTAGGAAAGTTCAAATGGACAATCTGCTAGAAATTGAAAGTTTAAGAGCAAATCTTTCGAATGAGCTTAAAGAAAAAGAGTCAGTCGTTACTAATTTTCAACAACTTCAAACAGATTTTGAAATTCTTGAGTCCAAGCAGCTTGAAATGGAAATTAAGACGTCTGAAAGAATAAAAGAAATGGAAATTAAGCTTTTAAAACAATATGCTGCTTCACATCTAGTACACTTGTTTCATGCTTCATTTAAAGAGTTCAACCTATCGCGTCTCATAGACTTACCACCTAACCCGGGTTATGCAAAGCAAGCACTTAACCACAACCCACGACTTTATGATGCAACAAAGTTAGGATTGGTATTAGATCTGATAGTGTTCTCAAGTGATTCTATGACACCATATGATGAAAAGCAGTTAAAATTACTTTCTACATATCCTGAATATGATTATGCTTCAATGAATGCAAAAAATGCCACAATATATCTTAGAATTCGTTTTAATATGAAAAAGAGAACTCTCCAAACTTCCACTTTCATGCCGACTAGAGAATGCCTTAGTATAATTCCTACACTTGTCAACTCGGACAAACCAAAGGAAATTCCTAAGAATCTTCCCCCGGTTAGTACGGTAAAGCTCAGCAGAAGAGATTGGGCAATACCTTAACGATTTTGACAAGGTCATCTTGGAATGTACGACTTCAACGACTCAAACCGCTGGAGAATGGGCATTCAAACACATGAAAACGGTGTTTGAAGAAGCGATTGTTCCGTTGTGGACCATATTAAACAAGGAGTCTATGATCTAGCGTGTAATTTAAGCTTTGAAATTGGTGAAGTTCAAAAAGTTTTCAATAAAATGGATGATGCTTATGAACAACACTTAATTGAAAAGGAAAAGATTTTATCAGAATATGACCGCTTTTTAGAACATATGGTGTCTCTCGAAGTGATGCAAGTTGTTACTGTTAAATATACTCATGAAATTTCATCTACTGTTAATATTTGTTATGATGTGCATGAATCTGTGAATACTGTTGAACATGTGAATACTGTAGAAAATCATTCTTGTCATGAATCCAACACTGAATTTTTAAAGCTTCAAGATTCGTATAATACACTCTCAAAAAGTTTTAACGAGCTTCAACAACATTCTATATCTCTTGAAATTGAGAATCAATCTAAAAATGAAACTCTTTCAAAACTAAATGATGGTGGAAACTCCGTTGAGACAAGTGACAAGATGATTAAGATGGTTCAGAATTTAGAAGAAGAGATGATGAGACTTAAGAGAGAATTACTAGAAACAAAAACGGAACTAGAGGCTGCAGAGGCTAAGAATCATGTCCTAGAAAATAGAATTAATTCTATACTAGGAGAGCGTGAACAAGTAAGGCAGGGAGACTCACAAATTTATGGTTCAATAGAAGAACACCTCGCGTTTAATGCGACAGAGCGAAAGTCTTTAATTGACAAACTGAACAAGAAATGTGAGGAAACCTCTGACCTAAAAATTCAGCTCATAGACAATAACATGTTTTTGGCCGAGTTAAAGGAGACACTTCTTCTCACCCGACAAGAAGTTGTTAATAACTTAGCTACCAATTCTGCACCGTCCTCTAGTGCTCCAACAACCAATTCAGTAGTGCTTTATAAGAACCCGCTCCATAAGAAAAACCCGGTTACCTACGATGATTTTATGAGGAATGCAACTAAGCATGTAGATCTTGTTAGGGATATTTTAGATTATTTGTGTGCGTTAGATCCCTCAAGCAGTTACTACTATTCAGCTCATGAATATATTAAGCGTGTTCAATATTGCTTAGCATATTTACATAGGAAAACCGGGTTCTGCACTACTCACTAATCGACCCATTGCTGTAACTCCATTCAATAAGACTCCAGGAGCACAACCGTCATTGGCACCATCAAGTAAGGCACCTTTAAAATCTGTAACTAATGTTCCCTTGGATTCTATAGGAGTAACTGTGTCCACTAAGGCTAAAGGATCTCGAGGAAAGAAAGATAGGATCAAGCCTTCCACTAATAGGACTGAGAAGAAGAAAGTAGAAGTGCACCCTAGGAACGTTATTTCAGTTTTAAATAAAAAGAATCATGTAGCTAAGACAAAAGGTCCTCTTTATGAGTGGAAACCTAAGCAAAATGTGAATTCTAATGCAAAATGTTGGAATTGTAATGAATGCATGTTTTCTCAGCGTCATGATTTATGCCTTGTTGATCACGTGAATGAAATGCATGCTATTAAGAACAATCTTGAATGGACTCCAACAGGGAAGAAATTTACCCAAGTTGGGTGGCAATGGAAACCCACTGGTAGGACCTTTACTGCAAATGGAACTAAGTGCCCTTTCACTAGGATCACATCCACGGAAGTTAGGTCTAAGCGTCCTTTAAATAGGAACACTAGCACTAAGAAATGGAAAAAGCGCCCTTTAACTAGGTCTGCCCCCACTACTGTGCCTACCAGTGGTAATGTCCCCAGTCAAAAAGTACCTCAGAATACTAGACAACTAGAATCTAAGGCAACCACTAGTAAGAAAATCTGGAAACCTAAAGTTTCGTCTGATAGCAAATCTAAGATAACTGTATCTGCACCTGCTAACTCAGAAGAACAATTAGAATCCGATACATCGTCTGTGTTTGGTAAAATTTTCAGGTCGTCCAAATTATTCTTTGGTATTTGGACTCGGGGTGCTCCAAACATATGACTGGAGACCGCTCGATGCTCAAAAATTTCGTCAGCAAGTTTCTAGGAACGGTAAAATTCGGCAACGACCATATTGCAAAGATTATGGGTTATGGTGAATACCAAATTGGGAATGTCATGATTTCAAGGGTTTATTATGTGGAGGGACTTGGTCACAATCTATTTTCAGTAGGACATTTCTGCGATTCTAACCTTGAAGTGGCCTTTCGACAACATACTTGCTTCATTCGCGATCTTGCAGGAAATGATTTGTTAAAGGGTTCTCGAGGGGATAATCTCTACACTTTGTCTATTCAAAACATGATGGTCGCCTCTCCTGTTTGACTACTCTCCAAAGCATCTAAGACCAAGTCATGGTTGTGGCATCGACGGTTATCTCATCTTAACTTTGATGCTATTAACCATTTGGCTAGAAACGAACTTGTTCGTGGTCTTCCAAAACTTAAGTTCGACAAGGATCATTTATGTTCCGCGTGTTCATTGGGGAAAAGCACCAAGAAATCTTACATACCTAAAGCAGAAGACACCAACCAAGAACCACTATATCTTTTGCACATGGATCTTTGCGGGCCAATGCGTACAGCTAGTGTGAGTGGTAGAAAATACATCCTCGTTATCGTGGATGATTTCTCAAGGTTTAAATGGGTAAAGTTTTTAGCATCCAAGGATCAAGCACCAGAGTATATCATTACTTTCTTAAAGATGATCCAAGTACGCCGTAATGCTACTGTTCTACGCATTCGGACTGATAACGGCACTGAGTTCGTTAATCAGACTCTTCGAACTTATTATGAAAAGGTTGGTATCTCTCATGAAACATCTGTGGCTCGCACTCCACAACAAAATGGTGTCGTTGAAAGACGTAACTGTACACTGATGGAAGCTGCTCGAACTATGTTGATTTATGCGAATGCTCCTTAGTCTTATGGGCAGAAGCAGTGGCAACCGCATGTTATACCCAAAACCGCTCCATCATTCGCAAACGTCATGGTAAAACTCCATATGAACTTCTTCATGGACACAAACCTGATATTTCCTATCTTCATGTGTTTGGTGCACTTTGCTATCCAAATACAAATAGTGAGAATCTGGGAAAACTTCAACCGAAGGCTGATATTGGAATTTTCATTGGATACTCGCCTGCAAAGAAAGCTTACCGGATTTATAACTGTCGTCTTGGCAAGATTGTAGAAACTTTGGATGTTGATTTTGATGAGCTGACAGCGATGGCTTCTGAGCAACACAGCTCTGAACCCGCATTACACGAGATGGGAACCGGTACAATCGGTTCCGGATTAATTCCCAACAATCCTACTTCTCCATCATTTTTACCACCAACAAGGTCCGAGTGGGATAAATTATTTCAACCTATGTTTAATGAATTCTTCGATCCATAGAGTAATGATTCTCCAGCAACTGCAGCAGTAGCTCCGATTCCCGTAGTTGTTGCTCAAGATAATGGAAATCTATCAGAGGCATCTACTGTTACTCTTGAACAAGATGCACCATCCCCCACCAATTCTCAAACAACACCTGAATCATCACCCCCACTCGTTCCTAATGATGTTGAAGAGGATCTATATTATCACGATCTGGAATATGCTCACTTACAAGAGCTTCCCTTCTTTGGTTCACATATACCTGATGACCCTACCGGTGCGTCTACCTCAGAGGAAGCTCCTGCAATCGTTCACTCCCGACCACCACGGATTGAAACTCACAACACTAAATGGACAAAGGATCACCCAATCTGCAATATTATTGGTGACATCGATCGACCAGTCTTAACACGCCATCAACTCCAAGAACATGCATTATATTGCTATTTTGATGCATTCCTTTCAGACACTGAACCTAAAAACTGGCAACAAGCCATGACCAAATCATCTTGTATTGAAGCCATGCAAGAGGAACTTAATGAATTCCAACGTCTTGAAGTGTGGGAATTAGTTCCGTTACCCAGCAACGTTCAAATCTTGACACTGTTGTGGGTATACAAGGTTAAGCTCGATGAGTTAGGTAGTGTGCTGAAAAACAAAGCTAGATTGGTCGCTAGAGGTTACAAACAAGCTTTGGGTATCGATTTTGAAGAATCCTTTGCTCCTGTTGCACGATTGGAGGGAATTAGACTATTCCTTGCTTATGCTGCTCACATGAATATGATCGTCTACCAAATGGATGTTAAGACGGCATTTCTCAATGGTGAATTAAGGGAAGATGTCTATGTAAGCCAGCCGAATGGATTCGTCAATTCAGAGTATCCTAATCATGTGTACAAGCTTAAGAAGGCTCTTTACGGGTTGAAACAAGCTCCACGCGCATGGTATGATCTCTTATCGACGTATCTCATCTCCAAAGGCTTCTCCAAAAGCAAAGTGGACCCCACATTATTCATTCTCAAGGAGGACAACGACATGATACTGGTACAAATTTATGTTGATGATATAATATTTGCTGCTACTAATCAACGTTTGTCTGATCGTTTTGAGAAAATTATGTCCACACGCTTTAAGATGTCGATGATGGGAAAATTTTCATTTTTCTTAGGGTTGCAAATTCTCAGAATCCCAGAGGCATCTTTATTAACCAATCCAAATTTGCTCTTGAATCCTTAAAGAAATATCACTTTGAAAACTGTGACCCCGTGGATACTCTAATGGTGGAGAGATCCAAGCTAGATGAAGATAAGGAAGGGATAACTGTCGATCCTAAACTTTACGTGGAATGATCGGCACCCTTCTCTATCTGACTGCTAGCAGGCCTGATTTACAATTTGCTATAGGCATGTGTGCCCGGTATCAGGCTCAGCCTACCGAAAAGCACTTACATGTTGTGAAAAGGATCTTTCGGTATCTAAAAGGAACACTTAATCGTGGTCTGTGGTATCCGAAGGATTCCTCTATTGCACTAATTTCATATGCAGATGCAGATTATGCCGGGTGTCAAGATACCAGACGTAACACTTCTGGCAGCGTGCAACTTCTTGGAGATAGAATTGTTAGTTGGGCATCAAAAAGGTAGAAAAGCGCTGCGATATCGAGTATTGAGGCTGAATACATTGCTATGTCCGGTTGTTGTGCTCAAGTTCTTTGGATGAGGTCAGAATTGACTGACTACGGTCTTGGATTCAACAAAATCCCGATGTACTGTGATAACAAAAGTGCAATCGCTCTATGCTGCAACTACGTTCAACACTCTCGAGCAAAGCACATTGACATCCGCTACCACTTCATCAAGGAGCAAGTGGAAAATGGAGTGATCGAACTATACTTCGTCAACACTGAGTATCAGCTGGCAGATATATTCACAAAGGCCTTAGATCGAGGACGCATCGAGTTTTTGATCAAAAAGCTAGGCATGAAATCATTTTCACCAGCGACACTTAAGGAGTTGGCAGAAGAGTCTGAAGAATAGTACTGGTAAACTATTCTCGAGTATCCTTTGATCGTGATCTTGTATATTATCGTACATACTTAAACCATCAAAAGCAAAATACAAAAATATAAAACCAAGAAAAACCATAAAAAATTTTAAAACCAAGAAAACCCAAAAATATTTTTCTTTTCAAATCGGGCATGTCTTTTGATACGGTAATATTTACGGCTTTAGAAATGTCGATTAATATTGACACGGCGCCATAAATAGAGTCCGTATAAAAGTTGTACCAGTTTTTTAAAACATGCCCATTATGGCTTGTAGTTATTTCTGACTGCAACCCGTTTTTCTCATTAAAGTCACGTATTTCTTTTGAAAATGTTGGCTCACAACGGGAATTAAGTTTCTCGGGCAAGGTTTACTTTAAAACCTTGTAAGGGGCCAAGTTTACGTTATAACTTGGTCTAACACAAATTTGTGTACGTATCAGTTCACTTATTTTGTCTAAATAAGAGAAATCTTATTGCCACCAGAATCGTTCTATAAAATCACTTAACCGGCAAATGTCCTCATTAATAGTTGTGTCCCTAATATCTTTGATTACTGCTCTTTAAATAGAAAACGGGTTAGGAATTAAGTGGGAGCAAATATTAATTCTTTATGGTAAAAATTTTGTCGTTAAAAAGGATTGTCAGAAAATATTAGCTACCCGTCATCTTCAGTTATGCTATATGTGCCTTGTGTGATTTAAGTATCTCTTGCATAGGTCATTAACATTTTGGCGTCAAGTATTTGTGTTCGTGTTTGGCAGCGGGTTTCTTGTTTGTTAAGTTAATTTTTAACGTTAACTAACTTTCTAAAACAGGGGGACCAGTTTTGCACTTTTTGCTAAATGGTGGGTGTTTGACAGCTTTGACCAAGTCAAAACCACACCCCCCCCTCCTTCCCGTCTTTACTGAAAAACACACAAACACATATCTTTTCCGCCATTATCGACCTTAAACATCTAGTTGATTTTTGATCCTTGCCTTATCACCTGCTGCATAAACATCTAGGTATTTTATCTTGTTAAAGTTAATCTCTTTAATCCATTTCATCTCAAACCATCATAACAGGAACTTTAGATCATACCCACGATTTAGGGTTTCATGATTTTTTGCTATGGATATGGTTTTTTAGTGTGGGATTTGTTAAGGATGCATAGTTAAACATTGGATTTTAACAGATTGGCTTATAACATCCTCCTTGTTCCGTAATCGCTCACTCTAGATATACCTCGGTTCTATCACCAAGAATGCGATCAAAGGCTACGATCCATTCTCATTGCATTGATTGTGATGGCTTTACCTTATCCACTCGCTGCGATGGCTCATTACGATGGCCTGTTGCGATGGTCCATTGCGATGGATCGTTGCGATGGCTCATTGCGATGGACCGTTGCGATGGACCGTTGCGATGGACCATTGCGATGGACCGATGCGATGGACCGTTGCGATGGACCGTTGCGATGGGATGTAGCGATGGATCGTTGCGATGGGTATGTTACGATGACTCCAATGCGATGGGTAAATTACTATGGTAGGATGCGATGGGTTAGGATACGATGGATAGGATACGATGGATAGGTTACGATAGTAGGATGCGATAGGGTAGGATACGATGGATAAGGATACGATGGATATGCTGCGATAGGTTGGATGCGATGAGTAGAGTGTGATGGCTTGGCACGATGGGTAGAGTTAGATGGACTTAATACAATGAATTCACTACGATGGGCATAAAATGACGCATTATTACAATGGACCACATTTGCTAAATTTTAAGATATGTGTTGTACTATAATGGACTTACTTTTGCCATGTCTTTGCCTTTTATATCTCGTCATGTGATTCTGAATGTATGACCTTGGTCCATATGATCTATGCTTGTTTTTACTCAAACTTATGTGGTGTTAATTTGTTGTGATTTATATCCCATGCTTAGGAATTACATGTTTATGAGATATATATGTTTATATATCAACTGTGCTTGTATTTATCTAAAAGCAGGAAAATGTCGATAACCGAAGAAGAACAAAAACAATTAGATCTTATCCTCGTTCCACTTAATGCTCGAATGCAACATGCTCCAAACAATTTTCGTTTGAGAGACGATTTTGATCCTTCTTTGGCAGCATTCAAAATCGCAACAGACATCCTAGATTGTTTACCAATAAAGGATGCATTACGTGTCACTGCATCGGTTTCTGAAGTATACATGCATGAAGTTTGGGCAACTGCCTCAATCACACAAGCAAAGCAATTGTCAAAGAAGATAATCTCCTTTACTCTGAACAACAAAGCCTTGACATTTGATCTGCGTCAGTTTAGGCAACTATTTAAGCTTCCAAAGCTTGCAAAAGGGGAACACTTTGTGCCTGATCCAGATGCAGAGGAACTACTTAGAGTAATTCGAGAGTTGAACTATGAGGGTGAAATTAGTTTTCTTTCTCAATTTAACACATCACATATTGGACAACCTTGGAAAGCAATTGTCATTACTTTAGTGAAGTGCCTTACTTCCAAAATTCGTGGATCAGATGCAATGCGACCCGCTCAGGCAGTTATCTTTTGGGGTCTCTACACCGGATCTAAAGTGGATTATGCTTTACAACTTTGGGAAGAATTTTGTCATCAATTCATAAGTTCCAAGAGAAAAGCGGTACATCTTCCATTTCCAAGGTTCACAAAACTCATTATCAATCACTTCATGAAAAGTGACCCAGACATTGATCATCGCGGGAACTTCTTCTATCATACTCAAGATGATGACGATGTGTTAGACACTATGACTGCGGATAATCAATTCACAAAATATAAACTCAGACCAGCTCAAGTGCCTGCAATCATGATGAATGACGGTATAAGGTAAAGTGATCACTACAGAGAGATGCTTAAAGATATTGATGCACAGTTTATACGAGCAAATGCAGATCCTTCCGAAAAACAAGCAGAGACGCAAAAAGGAAAACGAAAGAAAAGAATTTTCAAGCGCCAACCGACTGTTTCATCAAAATACAAAGGCACAGCACAAGAGCATTTAGTTGATGAAGATGCTGAAGATGCTGAAATGACCCAAACAGAGGAAGAACAGGAAGAAATACCACTTCGCAAGACAAAGAAAGCAAAGCAGACCAAGGGTAAAGAAGCAAGTGTTGCTTCCAAAGAACCTGCTCAACAACAAATTTCTGAAGCCAAACGCCTGTGTATTGTTCTTCAACAAAGCAGGCAGGAAGCTTTTTCCCCAGGCTCAGGTTCAAGAATGTTTGAGGACTTAGCAGAATTCGGCAATCCTGATGCTGACTTGGCATTTTATGAAGATCCTCTCGACGAAGATACTTATGAAGATGCTGGTAACTACCACATTGAAAGTCGTGAGCTAAGTGAAGAACGTGCGAGTAGTGTAGACACAGATACAAGTATGATGTATCGAGACGCCAATATTACCACTTCTTTACCAGAACCAACTCACATGGTGCTAAACGAAGATGCTCATGCAACTTTCATACCAGCAACTCAACTTCAAAGTAAGTCTACTTCTGGTTCTGATGATGTCTTAAAATATCTTAATCTGGAAGGGGAGGGCGTTGAGGTAACAAACACTGATCCCTCAACAAACGAATCAATGGTGGATGTTCCCATTACTACTATTACATCAACCACCACTCCACCATTATCCACCCCGGTCATCAGTGAGGTCATTACCCCAGCTATCACCCCGGCACCCGTTGCACAACCAGTATCAACCACCATCATCACCACTGAATCTACACCGTCATCCGCAGCTGAACAACTTGTATCAACCACCGCCCCAATCACTGTATCTACATCAACACCTATCCTTCAACAACCAGTATCATCCACCACCACGTTAACAGTTATGGTTACACCTTCACCAGAAGAACCACAAGTATCATCCACATCCAATCCCTTCCTCACAGTAAATGATCCACTGATTCAGTCTCTTCAACAACAGCTAGAGGCTCACGCTACACAAATAGCTACATTGACTGAAAGGATCACCAATCCTCCCAAGGAACCACAAAAAGATGAGCCTACACATCAGAAACTAATAGAAAAAGTGTCTAGACTTAAAGCAAACATAAATCATTTCTTAAAGAGAACAAAACTCGGGATAAAGAAAATGCTGCTTTTCTCGGGTCAATTGACGAGCAGATGACCACGATCATTCGACGCGAAGTCAAGTCTTATGTTGATCAACAACTACCACATCTTGTCGGTATTGGTCTATCGACTCTTCAACTAATGACATTGCTACAGACACGTCTGCTAGATATGGGAGCTCATAAATCAAAATACAAACGCAAAGTTCTGCAATATCTCAACAAAGCAATTGATGAAGATAATCCTACAGACACTACCGACTCTGAGTCTGACGATGCAGACGAACTAGAGGAGGAAGAAGATGAGGATAATGATGAGGAGGATGATGGTGACAATGAACAAAATGAGGAAGAAGATAAGGAAGGAGATGAGGAGGAAGAAAAGGATGAAGAAGAATAGGATAAGGATGACGATGAAGATAAGGACGAAGATACAGGTGACGATGAGGATGACGATGATGATAATGACGACGGTAATGGAACCACCAAGGGTGCTCAGAATGACGAAACATGTACTAATGCCGAAGAGCCTAATAAGGATGACGGTGACAAAGCTACTGAGAAGGGTTTAGAGGAAGCTGTAGCAAACATTGTTGAAACCACTGAAAAGACAATCGAGTCTACTGTACCAGAAACTCAGCAACTCGATACAGGTATATCTACTGCACCAGTCTTACTACTGATTCTCACAATGAATCCGTAGAATATATGCAAGCAGAAGAACCGATACAACCAATGATTGAAGAAGAACCTCACGGTAATATACCGGTAATGCAAGATCAACCTTCCACAACATTTGAAGATCCGCACAACAGTGACATGGAAGTTGAAGATCTAAATGTACCAGAACCAACGTGTGCTGAATCTTTAATCATTGATGACACGGTACAGGAGCAACTTTGGCTAACAAATGCAGCACCACAGCATTCTTTTGCCACTGCAACTGAAATGGAGATGACTCAATTCCTCAATAACCCTATCGATTTCTCGGCCTTTCTACGGTATTCTCATGGGAAATCGACAATGACTCCAGATTTAATCAAAATGGCAGCTGCAAACGTGGACTTCTTTGATACTTTGAAGATCAGCCATAACGAAGCAGAATATCATTTCAATGAGCTTACCAAAGCAATGAGAGCGACAACTACAGGAATTCAAACTCCCGTATTGCAACCTCTTACACCAACGATCATTGCCGGTTCTGCAACAATCCCAATAGAACACTTCGTGTCTCACGACCTTGAATACCTGGAGAATGGAGCAAACAAATATGCCACGTCACTCACCATGGTTAAGGCAATTAACTTGGAGAATGTTCCTTGGATAGAGGATAAAGTACCTGGAACCATATGGAGAAAGAAAGTGCTCCAATTCTATGACACTTATGCAGCACTTGGTATTTCTCACTGGAATGCGAAGCAAAAACTTGCCTACAACCATTTCCACCGTCCTAAGAGAGGTTCTCCCATTGTATCAACACACCGGATCAAAAGTATTCTAGGAGCAACCACTCAGACGGTCTTCGGCTATGATTACTTGAACGTAATCCTCTTCAAACGTACTGATGAGAAAGAGTACCGAATTGATGAAAGTGATCTTCAGTACCTTCAACTTGAAGACATCGAAGATCTCCTGCTGCTATTGGCTCAAGAAAAAGTTGACCACTTATCACCTGATATTGTCATAGCCTTGAGTTCAAACTTTCGTCAATATGCCAGGAAAATAGTCATTCAAAACCCGGTGGAAGACTTTCAACTTGGAGTAGAAAGCTATCAGAAGAAGCTAAACCTGGACCATCCCCATACGACTCCACTCAGCAATTTCCATAAGAACAAGAAGGTTTACATGGGGACTACCAAGCCGGAAGCAGGAATTTTTTATCCGAATGAGACTGGAGTCATGCAATATATGCGATTCTCAGAACTGCACAAATTCAGTGATGGAACGCTAAAGAATGTTCGAGATGATCTGTCGGTTCTCAATTCGAACTTACCTCTTCCGGCAGTCACATACACCTGGACAACCCAGTGCAGAAAGGGGTCTTCGTACGCAATCAGGAAGATTGAGGAAGTTCTAAGGAAGCGCCGGTTGCTACGAAGTATAGAACGATTCGTCGGTGGACGACCATATGGAGCTCACCATCGGTTCACGGAACGAACCAATTAATTTTGGTTCGTCTCATTACAGGTCAACTCCATATGTATATTATTGTGAATACGTTATCTTTTTTACTTTATCAGCTTTTGTGGCTTGTTGTAGTGTAAAAGTATGATATTTTTCAAGAATTTCTCTCGAGATTCTAAATCTTTCAAACAAATCATACTCGAGCACTACAACTTACCCTCATTAATTTGAGGGGGAGCATTAATATGTTCTTTGGCCAACATCTAATTTCATTTTATTACCCAAAGACCGGTTAATCCATTAATATCCAAAATATTGATGGTTAACATTTTGGAAAGGGGAGAAAATGGGATTAAGGAGACTTTATGATACTTGGCTAAAACAATGAAAAAGACTTAAAAGATAAACCAACTTAACATGTGTCATGCACAAGTTAAGGGGGAGCGTGTTTGATGATCAAAACACTTAAGGCACAAAATCTTTGATTTTAATATCACAAGTGCTTTAAGTGATTTTCAAGGATTTTTCATGGTGACTATATCAACCCAAAACACACTTAACTCACGACGAATGTGGTGACAAAAGGGTGGTAGGTATAGGTATTAGTCCAATGATTCATCAGAACCGATGCAATCTTCCCAAGGACAACTCCCTAGATAGAACTAGAAGTCCTAGGAAAGATGGGGAATGAATGTGAACGTAGCTGAATGCCGACCAAGTACTTAAGCTAGCACTGGAACAATCACAACAAGGTGCTAGTTATGACGTATTGGTAAGCATTGAAGGGATTGAAGAATGAAAAAGAATTGTAAAGATAAAGGGTGTAAAGAAAGAAGCCCTCCTTACAACTTTAGGCAGAAACCGGGTCAATACATATGCTATTGAGATCATTAGTTAATGATTCTCGATATTGAAGAAAGCCATCATGGACCCAGTGATGCAATGCACAACCCTCCCCAGCTAACTCAAATATCTCTCAAAAGGTATTTGTTTTAATCACACGGAGTTCAACATGTTATCTATTGGTTTATTCACTCCGAATAGACTGATATTGAATAGGTGGCACTCCTCTCCAGCCATCGATCACTAAATCAAAACGCATTATCGAGTCTAGAGCCACGAGATCATCAAAAGTCTCATTAGGACACTTTCCATTTATTCCTTGCTTCTTCACACACTGTGAAAAGTAAGAGATCTTTTATGAGTCCTACGCAGTATTCTTGCAATATTGCCAGAACATCCGAGTGATACGCAAGTATTACAGTGAAGATGGAAATCCTGCTTGAGCCAAAATCAAACAAGCTCATGGTAGGTGACACGTGCGGTTCTTTACGAACTAATCTTGTGACAACTGGAAAGAAACAGTAGTTTAATTCTTAATTGAACTTAAACTCGTTCCAGGCCTCTACGCATTATCGTATGATCTTGCCAGAACACTCAGAGTGACATTCTTTAGTGTTCACAGTGACGAGTGGAAATCCTTCTAGTATTAACATCAAACAGCACTTGGTAGGTAACAAGCAAGATTCAATTTGAATCAAGTTTGTGACAACTGGAAAGCAACGATGGTGAATATCTTAATTGAAATACACTTGTTCCAGGTTTCATGAATTGACGGCTTCAATCATAAGGATTTTTAATCCAAATGATTCACTCTTTATGTTCGCAGTCAGCTTTGGACGGTCGAATAAAGAGAACGGGTTTATCCGCAAAATCCTGTCAGGAAGTTACTTAATTGAAACTATCCGTCACGGGTACGATATCTAATATCGTCCAACGGTCTTCACCGACCGGAGGTAAAATGCTACCGAATTAGAATAAAATGTCAAAGCCATTTTATTCGTGTCGTTGCTGTGTACCTGTTAAAGACGGTCGCGTTGATATGTACCTGTTGAAGACGGTGGCGTTGCTGTGTACCAGTTGAAGACGGTGGCGTTGCGGTGTACCTGTTGAAGACGTCCTCACATGCTTATTCCTTTAGCATCAAATACTCCTGAAAAAATTCAAGAAAGTATGACCTAAAAGTCTTCCGCTGTATCGACTCTGAAACTTTCAAGAATTCAACAAATGATAAGTGTGTGGGACATGAAGTCACAAAGAGGCGAACCTCACAAGAAAAGTAAAGGTTGCACGTGAAAGGCCAAAAGAACATGTTCCAAGCAAAAAGCCTAATATCATTCAACACATATTCAAAAAAGAAAAGAAAAAGAAAGAAAAGAAGACTACGAGCTCAAGAACAAGATCTAACATGCTAGATTAGGACTTTGTAAATTTGGAGTTACCTCCCTTTGGGGGAGATTGTTGGAAATACGTTTTATGCATTTAGAAAGTCTCGGTCACTCCAACAATGTAGTTATAGGCTCGTAGTTAAGTTTAGTTTCATTTATTAAATAGCCCGACCCATGAGCATGTTCATGGGCCGGAAGCCCAAGTCCTTTAAGGACTTGGGGTATTTAAACCTCTTTCCACCATGGAAAGAGGTGTTGGTTGTTCATTTCTTTCATTTCAATATATAAGTTTTCTTTCACTTCTCTCTCTAACTTTCTCTCTCTAGAAAAAAATCAACCCTCTTGATTCATAAAGATTATCATTGTTCTACAACTACCAATACAAACATGTCTAGAATAGTTTTAATCCAAGAACTTATCATAAACTCTGCCTAAAACACAAATCCAAACACCCCTTTAGTTTCTGGAAATCAAAATTATCAAACCAAATCAGAACAAACTCAAACCAATCTGATTACATCTACTTCTAACATGTATATAATCCTAAAATGCACCTAATCAACCCTTATAATCAACACTTGAACAACTTTTTCACAAAGTCACAAAAATCACACAAAATCTGAAAATTTGAAAACTCAAAAAGGAAATGAGGATGCTACCTAGAGGGACCTACATCCAGGTCCCTCAGTGACTACTATGTCACCTCCCACAAGCTGGTGGCTTGTGCTGAACCTTGGACAAAACAATCAACAAACCTACTAAGAAAAATAATGAAGAGAGCACAATATGCAATTTTCTGAATTTGAAACTTTTCAAACCTTTTTCACAAACTGAAAACCTTTTAACCAATGACCATGTTTTAAACCAAGAATGAACTTAGAAATCCAGGAATTTCAATCCACTTTCACTTCTCAAAATTCATGAATTTCTGAAACTTTTCAAACCTTTTCAAAACCTATTTTTTAACTCTCAAAACACACAAAGTGTGTCACAATATTACTGGAACTCAGATTATCTCCCCTAAACAGACCAACTTTTAAATATAAAAAGGAATTACTCTTTACTCAAAAACACCAACTTTTATAACTTTAAAAAGGTATTACAAATTTTAAGGAGAAAAATATGGAACAAGAAAATATGGGTACATGCACCTCATATTTATACTAGTCTAAAGAACTATCTAGAATCAATAAAACCCTAGCTACAATTTTCCTAATCTGCCCTTGAGAAAAGTCTTGGAATCTTGGTCAAAAGACGAGTCTTGTGATTGTCCTTGATGCCAGCTGGTCTTGGTTGATCTTGGACGTTAAAAAGAAGCTTTGGGACAAAGGAAAACGTTTGGTCCATTGATTTTCTGATGGGATTCGTTTGTTGCTATTTTTGGTGCAGCAGGGGAGGGACGGGGGGCCCATTTGGGTGAGTGGGAAAGTGATGTAAGTGGTGGGTTTTGTTTAGGCTTAGATGAATTACCATTCTGGAAAGGCATGGGTAAAACCCCTTTGTTTTTCACCTTGATTGTGACTGGGGAAAACTAAGGTTTATGGGTGATTAGTGTGAGTTTTAATCTGTTTTGGGGGTAAAGGTTTTTAAATTAAGTGTTAAGTGGGAAAACTTGGAGGGTTTGACTGGTTTTGACCAGGTTTATTTAATAAACCTGGTGGTGGGTTGTGGGTTACGGGTTTGGACTGGGTTTGGGTATGGATAATGGGTAGGGTCGGGTTTTGATGAGGTGTCATGGTGTGAGTGGAGGAGTGGGTTTGGTTGTCTGGGCAGAAAAGGCCCCCAAGGTTTCTTTCTTCTTTCACTTTGTATAAACAGCAACAAACTTCTAATTCCCTTTATAACAAGTTTGGTCATTTGGCATTTTTGGCACAATATGTTTACAAACTTAAAACAAGGACTTCACATGTAATTTCTTCATTCTTCAAGGACTGAACTTGTAATATCTTGATAATTTAGGGACCACAATGCATTTTATGAGTTTTGCAAGGGTATAAATTGCCAAGTCTTCAAAAATGAGGGACCAATGTTGCCAATCTTCAATTCTTCAAGGTCATTTTTGGAAATTTCAGATTTGGGCTCGGTTCATTGTGCGGCTTTGTTTCCCGTGTTCGTTTTTGATTGATTCTTGTGATCTTTTGCCATTTCCTCAATATCCGTACCTAAAATACACAAGCAATAAACACAAGCATATATTTGGCAGTTTTAATGATAATTTATTCATTTTAAGCCCGATTTGGACGATGAGACTATGTATAAAAGCAGTCTCATCACAAGGCCAAATAGTAGTCGCCATAAATATTTGACCAACAATCAACTTTTTAATTATGTTCCTTAAAAAGTTTGATAAAATAAAGTTTTGAAAACTTTTACATCTTATGCGAGTAGCAACAATCCCCGACATACACATATGAACCCTTATCTTTTCTTAAACAAACTACATGCCTCAAACACGTATTTACTTACTCAACAACCTTTGTTATACTTGTTACCTCAATTTCCTTCATGATACCATTCTTGTTACTGCTTGTCTAATTTATTATCATTGATAACCGACTTGAAAGTTTCAACGTTGTTATGCTTCTACATCAATCGATCTTCTTTATCGATTTTGGTAGACCTTCGAAACATCTCTGGACGCGAATAGTGATTTATGACTGGAAGTGACCAATGATTTTGTGTATCCGTCATTATGTGTGTTAGACTTCATCTTCTTGAAATTCATTCGTGTGAATTATGTGTTGATTTCGTCTTTCATTGCTAATGTTGTTCATTTTACTGGAATTACTATCAAGAAACTTCTTAAGAATTTTTTTTTGTGATTCGGAAACTTTTTGTTGGCTTTTCTCTTTCGATCGTGTATCAACTAATGAGAACTTAATAAGCGGTTATTGGTGTCACCAACTGCACTCAAGAAGCGATAACTTGCTATAATCCTTTGTTTCTTATTATTTTTTTATCATCGACGCGTCTATTCTATCACGTTTGTTAAGAATTAAGGACTTTCATTTTATTCCCTTGTGTTATTGCTCGCATACAAATTGTTGACCTTTATATGATTCATATTCGTTGCTGTCTTGTCACCTTTTGAAACCAGAAAAAGTTACGTGTTTATCATTTGATGTATTAATCGCCTTCTTGGATTTCTAACAAGTATTATTAATTTTTAAGAACATTTTATAAATTTTACCAAATTTTTAAATTACTAGAATAGTTGTTTCAAGTTAAATACCATATATATATATCCTCTTTGGGAAATTTACCTAGTGTTTCAAAGGATATCAGGTTGTATCTTTTAAAGTAATTGATTTTATCATACTTTACCTTCAATATAATAAAATTATTAAATTAATTTATAATTTCTAACGATGAATCTAAATAACTTGGAAAATCTGGATTTTTTCTAGTGGAAACGTTAAACCTGAGTTTTAACAATAATTTCATATAGTCACCCGAAAAGCTCTTAAGCTGATCAAAATAACTATTTGAACTGAATTACTTTTACTTGAAGTCCTGGTCAAGAAAAAGATTTGACAACTGTTTACCCACTCATTTTATATAGAGTCTGATTTTATATCACTACACCTTGTAAAATTTTCTTTTAATCAAGAAAATATATAAACTGAGTTTTAAACTAATACCAAAATACTAGACAACTGATTGTGACAGCTTGTATTTTGAATGATAATATATAATTCATTTCTCCCTTCTATTTCCGTTGTAACTAGATTGTTACGTTTTAAGATTGTCATGTTTTACTGTTGCTACGATTTGCGATCCCTTGTCGATTTACCAATCCTGATTCATTTTAACACACCTTGTCCGTTTAAGTGATTCTTGTGTTCATTCTTGTTAGTTTATCGTACGTATTTCCAACAATTCTATCTGTTGAATTTTGTCCATACCGAAAGGTCATTGTTCTAATCCGAGTTTGAAAAATTTATTCGAATAGGAGCTAAGAATTTGAAGCGTAGTGAATTCCAATTGTGAAGATTCGCCGTTTTGCAGAAATTACCTAGGAAGCAATTAATATTGTTCTACACTTTGTACCTCCTCTTGTTTGCATTTTCTACTGTTTTTAGGAGAACTCTGGGGACCAGAGTTCCTTTAGGGGGGAAGACTGTGAGAACCCGTAATTTTCCCTACATTATTTTATTCTTTGATTCGTGTTTCTTGAATTTTCCAATGCATTACGTTTTCTTGTATTCTTATATGTAAATCCGGAGATCATGATAATTTTAATAAATTATACTTTTTAAGTATTTTTCTGTTCATTGACAATACTTTATATGGAATTATAAATTTTTTATTTTGTTTCTCCATATTTAATTTAAATCAAAGTTTGTGATTTAAAATCACCCGCGTGCGTTTTACAACGAGTTTATTCAAAATCAATGTACAACGAGAATTCCTAGTGATCGCGATACCGACGGATTCCCAGAATATTACATTTTATTATCGATTGTTCCGATAATTAATAGTTTCAATGATTTCGTTTTAATTACGTATTAACTCGTGTCGGGAAATCATATAAACATTTTTATGATGCATTGTAACTTTTGAAAAGTATTTTTACGAAGCCCGATCCCCGTAAATATTTTCAATATTTACTAATAGTCATTTTCTACCCTTTTAAACTATTAATTATTTTTAAGTCCACAAGTTTCAAAGTTGGCAATATCGGTCTCTCCACTACCATCATATATAAACTTATTTTTGCCACTTATTTACACACACATAACTTAAAAAACAAATTTTATTCATCACTCCTCTCTCTCCTTTGTTTTACCGCCACCCTAAAACACCATAAACACCCTCATTTTTTTATCAAGCTTGAATCAATCAAAACAAAAACAAGTCCCATTCTTAAAATCTTCTTGCCATTCTTTTGATACCAAAATCATGAACATGCATCAACTTTCAAAGATTTTATGATTCCATGATTGTATGATGTTTTAATCATCATGCATGTGTTATTTTTGGTAAGATCATCTTATTTTGATCACAAAAAGTTTGTATTTTGATCTTTGATTTTTGTTAAATTTTACATACAAGTGTTTTTAGAAGTATTTGGTTGATGGGTATGATGGTATAGTTATTCTATAGGCTTGGGAATGAGTGTTTGCTTGGAAAATTGATTTGTCATGTTTTCTAAAAGGGTATTTTAGGACAGCAGGTCTTTAACATATTTTTCGTGGGTTTAAGTTATGAGATAGGCTGAGATTATTTGATATTGTTGTAAAGTTTTACAAGACGCTCGTTTTGGTATAAGATAGAACTTCTAAATATTTACGAGTCAAAAGTTATGCTAGTTTTAGTATTCGTGTACCGGGAGACGCATGTCGGCACAATCCGAAATTGTGGCTGATTTTGGGTCGACTCTCGGGGACTTTAGGCTTGGTTAGATAAATGTAACTACTGGTTTCAAAGTTTACAAACTTAGTTTGATGAGTCTAGTAGTGGTTTCAAAAGACGGATTGTCGAGTTAGTACTTTTAAATTGGTCCAAAACGGTTTTATAAAACAAGTATTCAAATCTGTCCCAAATTTAGAGTCGAGTAAAGTGTCGGAGCTGATGGATTTTAAAGTGTGAACTTTGGCTCAAATTTTGGTGAGGTCTTATACAGATTATAAGTGACCTGTACACCAAGTTTCATCTAAAACGGACAAGTCTAGATAGGGTAGATTGGTGTGTACATTCGGGGTGTACTTGCTGATTTTAATTTTGGACACATAGTTCAATGCTCGTGTTGCGTAAGTTTGAGTATTCACCATCGGACATGGTGACATACTCAATTGCTTAGTCATTATATAAATGACTTAGATACTGGTCCGAATAAGGTTAAGGAAAATGTTTGACTTGCGTTGACTTGGCGTCGTATAACGGGTCATTTTCAAGTGTACAAGTGTTTTAACGTGTAGTGTGGAATAAATGGTTAGTATGAATTCATTTGGTTCGTGTCAATGGTTTTGAAACATGAACACTTTGAAAACATTTGAGTCATATTATATTTGGTACATATCGATATTTGAGTTCGAGTCTTAACGCGCGCCCTTATTTTGATAGGTTGCGGTTTTCGTGTTTCCCTGGGCAATCCATATCGTCCGGTGATCGTCTCACTACCATTGTTTCTACTCAGTTGCTGAGTACCGTGATTGGCTTACCTCATGGATAAGGTGAGTTCATAGCCCCTTTTTACTTATACATGGTTTGTAACACCCCCATTTTGATAAATGGAAAGTCACGCGTAATTATGGCATGTCATCAAAGCATACAAGGATAAATGTCTAAAACATTACATGACCATAAAAAGGAAATACCGGAATCAAACATCGGTAGTCCAAAAGTAAAGCTCATCACACACACAAACATAAGTACTGTAAATGAAAGGACTAAACAATGTCCATGGAAAGAGTATCAAAGTATAGATAATGCATAAAGTAAAGAAAGGCTAGAAAGCTTCCTAATCCATATGCACGTACGCTTAAAGTCTACGAGCGTCCCTGAGTACCTGCCGTTTTGGGAACGTAAAAAGGAAAACGGCTGAGCAATACGCTCAGTGCACGGATGTACAATAAAGCAAGAATAACATAAGCATATAAGCATATAACAGCGGAAGAAACTAAGTCCTGAATAAACCCGATTAAGTCTTAATAAAACTGGTTTTATAGTTTGAAAAGCCTTATGTTTATCTTGTAAAAACTGTTTAACATATTTTACCATTAGCCAATATAGGTCATGAAAATCAACGTTGCATGAATACTTGGAGGGGTGACCTCATCATGCAAATTAGAGGGGCTGCCTCTATAATTTAATATACTGGTTTTTGGGTAGGGAGGGATCAGCTCCTTGTGAAGGATGCAAGGCACACACCACATTCACATTGAGTAAATCTGCTGAAAAACATGTAACTAGGATGCACCCATACCCCCCACGTGATAATATAATTAATATGGCCAATAAAGGTGAAGGGACGCCACGAGCAATCACTCCGCCGTGGGGAAGTCATAACACCAGTGCCTCTAGTGTTATGGTTATGGTACCCGTCCATAACTAGGTGAAACTGGTCATGCATGTATATGGCTTCAGGTATTCTAATTTAAACATAAGCAATCAAACATACAAACAATATATTATAGGAAAACAGTTGGCTGCATACGGGGAATCCTAATAAGGAAAGAATGTCCCATACTGAAAGGACGGGAATCAGTACCTTATGTCCAGTGAACGAAGAAGACGAACGGAAGAGGAGTCCTACTTCGGTATCACTAATGCTACATAAATACATACGTGTATAAGTATCTGATTACTAAATACGTAACTGGTTTTATATCATGTCTTAGCTTGTTTTATATGTTCATGTCATGTTCTACTGTTTTAAGCTTTATTTTGTGTTATCTTATATTCTGTCTATTCTGATTAAGTATTACTTGTATTTCAATGTACTCTATTATACTTGTTGTGTAATAATAAGTAACTTTCTAAAAATAGCAGGTTTCCTAAAATAGAAAGTTTCCAAAAATAGAAAGTTACCAAAAATAGAAAGTTTTCACAAAATAGAAAGTTTCCAAAAATAGAAAGTTTCCAAAAATAGAAAGTTTCCAAAAATAGAAAATACTGCTTAAAATAGATAAGTTTCTAAAAATAGAAAAGTTTCCATAAATAGATTAGCTTCCTTAATTAAATAAGTTTCTAAAAATAAAAAGTTTCCATAAATAGATATAAGCTGGTTTAAATTAGCTAATTATATAAGCTTAAGTGTTTTCTGATTATTCTTCTAAGTTATGTAGTTATAAAGGTATAGTTTATTAATTATTACATGTAAATTAAATAAACTATAGGTTAAAAGTATTTAATTAAATATATCATGATTTTAATTAAATAAAGGTAAAATACTTAGGTTAAAAACATGTATTATTAACTATTAATAATATAACCTAAGTCATGTTAATTAATTAATTATAGTCATGGATTTTAATAATTAATTAATTATAAGGTCTAATAAAATATAAATACTTAGGTTAAAAGTCATGATCTAATAATTAAATTTATAACCTAAGTCATGTACATTAAATTAATCATGTCATGTTTTTATTAATTTAATTTAAGTCTAAAACATAAAAATCATAAACCTTAAAAAAATGATTCAAGAACCGGACCCGTGACTAAAAACCATGAACCGGACCCGTAACTAACATCATACCCCGACCAAGGTCGGGGTTCCCGTTGTTTTGGCTACTGCCGTGGGACCACCACCACCGTACCGAGACCATATGGTCTCGGTGGTGTTAAATAAGTCAAGCCGAGACCCCCTATGGGGCTCGGTTAGGCGTCGGCTACAACACAACACCCCTAAAAACCCTTGTATTGATTTACCCCATGATCATTAACATGTTTTAATAATTGTTTTTAATTAGTTAATTAAAACACCATGATTTTATGTGATTAGTTAAATCAAAACATAAAAGAAAAGAGTTAAAAGCTATACCGAATACGTGGATCAAATAAGGATGAACACACACGAATCCTTGTAAGATTTCCAATATCAAAATCAACCCGAACACCCCTTTTGGTGTTGTATATCCGGCGGCCAAGAGGACAAAGGAGGAAGGAGAAAAACTTTTAGGTTTTTAATTATTTTCTTGATTTGTAAATAATAAAACATGTTATTACCTTAACCCTCTAGTTAGTAATTTTACATGGGCTAAGTCCATGTTTCCCTTGTGTAGCCACGGGTAGGGGACCCACTTGGGGTAACCCGTACCTTTTTCCCGAGTCTAAATATTATTGTGTGTTCTCGTGTTTTATCGTGTTCGTGTTTTATCGTGTTCGTGTTTTACTTTTTCTAATTAATTATTGATCGTGACTTAATATATTTATTCGTGTTCGTAATAAATATATATACGTAAATAATATTAGCTCGTGATTAAATTACATTCATGATTTCATGATCGCATGTTCGTGATTATAATTATTATTTGAATAATTATCGTGTGTTCATACGTAATAAATACTTATCGTGTTCTAACACGTACATAATACTTAAAATTCTTATACGTGAAACGTAACGTGCTATAAAAGGAAAGTTCTAATCATATACATACGATCTTAAGGGCACTATTCATGGTAAAAGCATGCGGGTTGTACAACTCTTCCCCCCTAAAAAGAATAATTCGTCACCGAATTATAGATAAAGTAAACTGGAAAAGAAGAACATACCCGAATTCAAAATATGAAATGAGGGTAAGAAGCCCGGATAGACTCCCCTGTTTCCCAAGTGGCTTCCCGCTCGGTATGATCCTTCCAAAGGATTTTGACGAATGGGATCGTCTTCGTTCTCATGAATCGTTCTTGTCTGTCAAGAACTCGTTCGGGTTCTTCTATGAAAGTGAGATCTTCACGTATCTGTTCCAGTGGATACTGAACCATGTGAAGGGGATGATACTGGTACCCTTTGAGTAAGGACACATGAAACACATTGTGTACATGAGAAAGCTGCGGAGGTAACGCTAAATGATAAGATACTTCACCGACTCGTTCAATGATATCAAAAGGTCCGATGAAACGAGGACTCAGCTTCCCTTTCACCCCGAAGCGTCTAACATCACGTGCCGGCGAAACCTTAAGAAAGACGTGATCTCCTACGTTAAAATGTATGTCCCTACGGTGCTTATCGGCGTAACTCTTCTGACGTGACCGTGCTTCTTGAAGTTTCTGCTTAGCTACTGCGACCCTCTCATTAGTCATCTCTATGATCTCTGGTCCTTCAAGTGTTCGCCGTCGCCCAACCTAATCCCAGTAGATTGGGGCGCGACACTTTCTGCCATACAACATCTCGAAAGGAGCACACTTGATACTTGCGTGCCAACTATTGTTGTATGCAAACTCCACCAAACAGATATAATCGTCCCAATCACCCGTCCATTCCAACGCACATGACCTCAACATGTCCTCAAATGTTTGAATCGTTCGCTCTGACTGCCCGTCTGTTTGAGGATGAGAAGTCGTGCTAAGCTTAAGTTGTGTACCCCAAGCTTTCTGCAGACTCTTCCAAAATCGCGAAGTGAAACGAGGATCTCTGTCTGAGACGATGCTGGATGGAGCACCGTGGAGTCTCATGATCTCTCTTCTATACGTATCGGCGAGTTTACTGACCGAATCTTCCTTGCGGATCAGAAAGAAATAAGCTGATTTGGTAAGTCGATCTACGATAACCCAAATTGCATCGTGCTTCCTCTTGGTTGGCGGAAGACCGGTAACAAAATCCATGGTGATTTTGTCCCACTTCCACTCTAGAGTATCTAACGGTTGAAGGAGACCTCCAGATCGCTGATGCTCGATCTTAACCTGCTGGCAGGTAAGACATTTGGAGATGTAAGTGGCAACATCATGTTTCATACCACTCAACCAAAATTATTGCTTGATGTCATGGAACATCTTAGTCGAACCAGGATGTATAGAGAATGGGGAGCTATGAACTTCAGCTAACAACGCTTCCCGGAGTTCTTGATCATCAGGAACACAAAGTCTCGTGCCCTGCCATACGATACCATTTACATCTACTCTGAATTCCGTCTGCTTCTCCAAATACTGAATTATCGCCCAGATTTCTCCATCATCTTTCTGAGCTTTCTTGATCTTAGAGAGTAACTCTAGTTCTACTCTAAGATTAGCCCAGTAACCGTGTTGTCCACGTACCATGATCTCTATGTCTAGACGCTTCAAGTCTCTTATAATTTCCTCCTCAATCTTAATGTCGTTGATCATTCCAGACTTCCTGCTAAGTACATCTGCTACTACATTCGCCTTTTCGGGATGATACTACAGATTAATGTCATAATCCTTCAACAGCTCTAACCATCTCCTCTGTCTCATGTTCAATTCACGCTGAGTGAATATATACTTCAAGCTCTTGTGGTCCGTGAAAACGTCACATGATTCTCCATATAAGTAGTGCCTCCATATCTTCAATGCAAACACGACTGCAGCAAGTTCCAAGTCATGCGTAGGGTAATTTTCTTCATAAGGCTTAAGCTGCCGTGAAGCGTACGCGATCACATTCCCATGTTGCATGAGAACCACAGCCAAGTCCCTTCCCCGATGCATCACTATAGATTTGAAATCCACCCGTACCAGATGGGAGAGTAAGAATAGGTGCAGATACTCACTTCTGCTTCGGGTCTTCAAAGCTCTTCTCTCGTTCTTCAGTCCAGACGAATTTCTCCCCTTTCCGCATCAGTTTGGTCAATGGTAGTGCTAAGCAGGAAAAGTTCTCCACGAACCTACGGTAATAGCCAGCTAAGCCTAAGAAACTGCGGACCTCAGTCGCGGATGTCGGCCTTGGCCACTTAGTAATGGCCTCAACCTTTGCTGGATCCATAATGATTCCTTCTGCAGATATAATGTGACATAAGAATGCCACCTTGTCTAACCAAAACTCACACTTGGAGAATTTAGCATACAACTACTTCTGGCAAAGAATCTGTAGTACTGTACGAAGATGGTCTTCGTGTTCCTCTTTGGACCTTGAGAAAATCAGGATGTCATCGATGAAGACAATGACGAACTTGTCCAAAAATTCATGGAAGATTCTATTCATCAAATCCATGAACACTGCTGGAGCATTGGTCAGGCCGAATGGCATGACTACAAATTCGTAGTGGCCATAGCGGGTATGAAAAGCAGTCTTGGCGATGTCCTGCTCCTTAACCCGTAGTTGATGATACCTTGACCTAAGATCAATCTTGGAGAAGTGTTTGGCCCCTTAGAGTTGGTCAAACAGATCGTCTATACGTGGCAGTGGATACCTATTCCTGATAGTAATCTTGTTGAGCTCGCGATAGTCTAAGCAAAGACGCATACTGTCGTCCTTCTTCTTAACAAATAGGACCGGTGCGCCCCATGGAGATGCGCTCGGTCGAATGAAACCTCGTTCTAGAAGTTCTTGTAGTTGATCCTTCAGCTCCTTTAACTCTATGGGATCCATGCGATAAGGAGCCTTGGAAATCGGTTCAGCTCCTGGGATGAGCTCGATATTGAATTCCACTTCTCGTGCAGGTGGTATGCCCGGAAGTTCTTCTTGAAATACATCTTGGAATTCCGACACTATTGGCTGATCCTGAATTGACGGAGATTCAGCATCCATGTCATAAACCGTAGCTAGATAACCCTCGCAGCCATGTGACAGTAGTGCACGTGCTTGCAGGGTAGATATGATTTGTACAGACCTTCCGGGTACGAACCTGTTGTGAATGTACTCTGGTGCATTAACATCACTGAAGATGACTCGATATGAATGGCAGTCTATGGTAGCATGATGCTTGGATAGCCAATCCATGCCCAAAATCATGTCAAAGTCATTCATGTCCAGCAGAAGTGCATCAACAGGAAGAACCTTATCATCAAACTCTAGGGGAAGACTCTTGTATACATGGGTTATGCGTACAGAGTCTCTCAAAGGCGTGGAAATACTCA
Source organism: Glebionis coronaria (assembly GCA_025667525.1). Lineage (NCBI taxonomy): Eukaryota > Viridiplantae > Streptophyta > Magnoliopsida > Asterales > Asteraceae > Glebionis > Glebionis coronaria. The sequence continues at coordinate 742,759 of JANFOE010000474.1, read as the reverse complement.
GTATATTATCTAGTGGCATGGGGAGCATCCTAATGTTCTTGACATAAGCAATAGAAATGACCGAGTGAGTAGCACCCGTATCAAAAAGAACACACGCAGCTTGACCATACATATACAAGATTCCAGTGATACCTGTAGACTTGTTGGCCTGATCTCGAGATGTCGTGTAGACGCATCCAGTGGTAGGAGGCGGCTTGGTATCAGCATGTCCCAATGTGCCCTCCATCTCTCCCTTACGGCAGTCCTTCATGCGTTGGCCAGGAAGACCACACTTGAAGCATGCGTTAGTGTCATGACGACATGGCCCTGGGTGCCTACGATGGCAAGTAGAGCAAAGAGGATAAGTATATCCTCCAGCAGGTGCTCTGGTTGGCTGAGGACCTGATAAAACATCCTACATGAGACATGATAATAGGGTACAAAGGACAATGCGAATAATCGTAAGATTGAATACCAGTGATAGCTGGACGGCTAGGCTGTGAACCTCTCTTGTTCTGATCCCTACCGTTTCCATGGTTCCTGGTAGAAGATTTGCTAAAGTGTCAGAATTATGAGTTATAACGTGAAATCATAAGAAAATGCCGTTGGAGTGTCCAGCGTTGTTACGGTAATTATCATTACCGCCACGCCTATCCGTAGAAGAACGGTCGTTAGTCTGACCATTTCCCTTGGGCTGATTAGGCTGCTGCTGTGTAGCCGGCTGAGACCGGTCCCCAGTCTTCTGCCTGGAAGATACGATTTAAGAGATGAAATATATGACATATATAGAAAGAATACGGATTGGTCACCGCTTGATTATGAATGTTTACCTCTTCTTGGGTCTCTCTGCATCCCCGAACTCATCTCTCTCCTGCAGCATCTCCAGCTTACGTGTTGCATCGGCCACTTGTGCTACCGTGTCCAACGGAGCACACACCAAGTTGTTTGCGACCGATGTGCGAAGAGCCCACCAAAAATGGTGTGCTTGCTCTTCAGGAGTACATGTCGTTGCACCAAGGAAACTATCTAAGCGAAGAAAGCGCTGCATGAACTCGTTGCTATTCTCCCCAGCTCTCTGTCCGATCCCATGGTAATCCCTCTTAAGCTTGTCTTGCTCAGCCTTGGGAAAGAACTGCTCCATCACCCTATCTCTGAATTGAGCCCATGTCAAACCAGCCACCCAATTATCACCTCCCTCAGACTGCTTCAATGCTAACCACCAATTTAACACATCGCCTTCGAACCGGTAACATGTCAACCTCGCCTTGAACACGGGGTCACAACCCATAGCTTCGAATATCTTCTCGATGTGAGCCAACCAGCTTTCAGCTTCACTGGGGCTATTTGTTCTCTTGAAAGCTCGAGGACGGAGCTTGTTGAATCTCTCCAGCCATATTGCCAATGTCATTGGAGGAGGAGGAGGAGGAGGTGCTTGGTTTTGCTGCTGATTGTTGGCAGCCTGAACCTCAGCCCTGATGTCATGCCTCAGTTCAGGAATCAAAGCTTGCATTGCAGCTTGGATTGCTGCATTGATTTGTTCCTGCTCGCGTGTGAGAACCATCTGACAGTATAACATAAAATACATGATTAAACATATCAAACATAAAATATATATATACATGAAAAAAAGTTATACCAATAAATCAAGAGAAAAAAAAAATTTATGCAATAAAACTTGTACATGAATGCATGATGCAGTTTTATGAAAACTTTTGTATGCTCGAGAGTGAACGCCTATGGTCAATTCACCCAAAATAAAAGACATGGCGAGGGGACGCCTATGGGTCGGTCCCAAATTTAGAAGTCTCGATAAAACACATGCGACTAAATAGGGCCAGTTCTGTACCAACCGTTACTTAGTCATAAACCTGCGACAATGACATATATATGTATGCATGAAAATGATGAATGTATGAAAACCGACTGTCAGTTCTAGGAAGACCATAATGACTACCCACTAATCACAGGTCATGTTTTGAGAGCCTACAGGTCGAAGCCTTGGCTCTGATACCATAATTGTAACACCCAATTTTGATAAATGGAATGTCACGCGTAATTATGGCGTGCCATCAAAGCATACAAGGATAAATGTCTAAAACATTACATGATCATTAAAAGGAAATACCAGAATCAAACATCGGTAGTCCAAAAGTAAAGCTCATCACACACAAACATAAGAACTATAAATGAAAGGACTAAAGAATGTCCATGGAAAGAGTATCAAAGTATAGATAATGCATAAAGTAAAGAAAGGCTAGAAAGCTTCCAGTCCATATGCACGTACGCTTAAAGTCTACGAGCGTCCCTGAGTACCTGACGTTTTGGGAACGTAAAAAGGAAAACGGCTGAGCAATACGCTCAGTGCACGGATGTACAATAAAGCATGAATAACATAAGCATATAAGCATATAACAGCGGAAGAAACTAAGTCCTTAATAACCCGGTTAAGTCTTAATAAAACTGGTTTTATAGTTTGAAAAGCCTTATGTTTATCTTGTAAAAACTGTTTAACATATTTTACCATTAGCTAATATAGGTCATGAAAATCAACGTTGCATGAATACTTGGAGGGGTGACCTCGTCATGCAAATTAGAGGGGTTGCCTCTAATTTAATATACTGGTTTTTGGGTAGGAGGGATCAGCTCCTTGTGAAGGATGCAAGGCACACACCACATTCAAACTGAGTAATCTGCTGAAAACATGTAACTAGGATGCACCCATATGCCCCACGTGATAATATAAAAATATGGCCAAAAGCTAAAGGGACACCACGAGCAATCACTCTGCCGTGGGGAAGTCATAACACCAGTGCCTCTAGTGTTATGGTTATGGTACCTCCATAACTAGGTGAAACTGGTCATGCATGTATATGGCTTCAGGTATTTTAATTTAAACATAAGCAATCAAACATACAAACTTATACTATGGGAAAACAGTTGGCTGCATACGGGGAATCCTAATAAGGAAAGAATGTCCATACTGAAAGGACGGGAATCTGTACCTTATGTCCAGTGAACGAAGAAGACGAACGGAATAGAGTCCTACTTCGGTATCACTAATGCTAAATAAATACATACGTGTATAAGTATCTGATTACTAAATACGTAACTGGTTTTATATCATTTCTTAGCTTGTTTTATATGTTCATGTCATGTTCTACTGTTTTAAGCTTTATTCTGTGTTTATCTTATATTCTGTCTATTTTGATTAAGTATTACTTGTATTTCATGTATTATTATACTTGTTGTGTAGTAATAAGTAACTTTCTAAAAATAGCAGGTTTCCTAAAATAGAAAGTTTCCAAAAATAGAAAGTTACCAAAAATAGAAAGTTTCCAAAAATAGAAAGTTTCCAAAAATAGAAAGTTTCCAAAAATAGAAAGTTTCCAAAAATAGAATTACTGCTTAAAATAGATAAGTTTCTAAAAATAAAAAGTTTCCATTAATAGATTAGCTGCCTTAATTTAATAAGTTTCTAAAAATAGAAAGTTTCCATAAATAGATATAAGCTGGTTAAATAAGCTAATTATATAAGCTTAAGTGTTTTCTGATTATTATTCTAAGTCATGTAGTTATAAAGTATAGTTTATTAATTATTACATGTAAATTAAATAAACTATAGGTTAAAAGTATTTAATTAAATATATATCATGATTTTAATTAAATAAAGATAAAATACTTAGGTTAAAACATGTATTATTAACTATTAATAATATAACCTAAGTCATGTTAATTAATTAATTATAGTCATGGATTTTAATAATTAATTAATTATAAAGTCTAATAAAATATAAATACTTAGGTTAAAATTTATGTCTAATAATTAAATTTATAACCTAAGTCATGTACATTAAATTAATCATGTCATGTTTTTATTAACTTAATTTAAGTCTAAAACATAAAAATCATAAACCTTAAAAAAAATGATTCAAGAACCGGACCCGTGACTAAAAACCATGAACCGGACCCGTAACTAACATCATACCCCGACCAAAGTCGGGGTTCCCCTTGTTTTGGCTGCTGCGGTGGGACCACCACCACCGTACCGAGACCATATGGTCTCGGTGGTGTTAAATAAGCCAAGCCGAGACCCCCTATGGGGCTCGGTTAGGCGTCGGCTACAACACAACACCCCTAAAAACCCTTGTTTTGATTTACCCTATGATCATTAACATGTTTTAATAACTGTTTTTAATTAGTTAATTAAAACACCATGATTTTATGTGATTAGTTAAATCAAAACATAAAAGAAAAGAGTTAAAAGCTATACCGAATACGTGGATCAAAATGAGGATGAACACACACAAATCCTTGTAAGATTTCCAAGATCAAAATCAACCCGAACACCCCTTTTGGTGTTGTATATCCGGCGGCCAAGAGGAAAAAGGAGGAAGGAGAAAAACTTTTAGGGTTTTAATTATTTTCTTGATTTGTAAATAATAAAACATGTTTTTACCTTAACCCCCTAGTTAGTAATTTTTACATGGGCTAAGCCCATGTTTCGCTTGTGTAGCCGCGGGTAGGGGCCCCACTTGGGGTAACCCGTACCTTTTTCCCGAGTCTAAATATTATTGTGTGTTCTCGTGTTTTATCGTGTTCATGTTTTACGTGTTCTAATTAATTATTGATCGTGACTTAATATATTTATTCGTGTTCGTAATAAATATATATACGTAAATAATATTAGCTCGTGATTAAGTTACATTCATGATTTCATGATCGCATGTTCGTGATTATAATTATTATTTGAATAATTATCGTTTGTTCATAAGTAATAAATACTTATCGTGTTCTAAAACGTACGTAATACTTAAAATTCTTATACGTGAAACGTAGCGTGCTATAAAAGGAAAGTTCTAATCATATACATACGATCTTAAAAGCACTATTCATGGTAAAATTATGCGGGTTTTACATGGTTTCTAAAACACGGGGTGAGATTTTACATGGTGGAACACAACCATTTAAAAACTGTATGCTATCCAGAACTTGTATGCTATCCAGAACATGTATGATTTTCAGGTTTTTAATATTATTATTGCTTTTAGGCTAGCCTTGAGTTTCATCTCCCCGATCATGAACCGTTAATTGTCCTGGTGCATTGCGCGAAGCGCGAATATTATGGGTGGATCCATCGGGATTGACTATCCCCGTCCCAATGATGCGGTTGTTTAACCATGACGCATTACATTTGTTTATACCTGAGTATTTAGGCTGAATACTTACGTGGTTAAGCTTCGGTTCATGAACTAAATAGCAATAATAACCGTTTCGGACTATGGTTAATGTACATAGCCATTTTCCCAGTTACTTGTTTTATAAACGAATGCTTGTGTTCCACACCTTTACTGCTAAACCTATGAATATCACTCAACTTTATGTTGACGATTTTACATGTTTAATCTCATGTATTATTACTTAGTTTTGCTTGGAAGGGAGCCCGCAGGATATTATCGTAGCATGGAGATTTTTGTGATGCTTTTGAAATATTGGTTTTATAAAAACTGTCAGGAGTTTATTATATCTTTTGGGTAACTTTATGTTATAAATCGAGACGAAATAATATAATTTTCCGCTTCTAAAACTCTGGGACCTATGTTTAAGAACTCTGACCTTTTATGATGTAATGTACATGTTTTTATTTCGTCAGCTTTGTATAAACTGTAATTCATTGTTTCTTGTACTATGACGTGTTACCCCCTCGTTGCCTAGTTGTTACATGACAGATTCTGGGGGTCTCACATAGGAAAAGACCGAAACGAACAAACAACTATTCGTAGCAAAAAGGCAAAGGGAGAGGAGTCAAGAGAAGTGAATCAAAACCGAGAACATTACTCAAGAGACAAATGACATTCTTCAAATTGAGGAGGTGAAGAGCTTGTGTCATATATAGTGGTTTAAGACGTGCCTTTCCGGCGAAAGTCTAAACAGCTTTGGTAATGAATTAAACCAAGCAATTTTGATGCATAGAATAAGATCATTTTTAAGAGTAGTCTTATTCTATTTCAAAACATGAGCAAAGTATAGATTCACTTTCTCTCCCACATGATCGAATAATTGTTAGAAACATTATCATTTCATATGATGGGGTTTCTTGTTAAATTCTGTTGTGCGCTTAATCATTCTAAGCTTTATTGAAAGCTTTGAAATTGCTCATGAGGATTTTTGGTTTAGGGGGAAGCTATTAAAATCTTCTACATCAAGATTATGTGGCATGAATTAGGGGGAAGTTAATTCAGAAACTTCTCCTTAACCAAAAGTATATGAGTTACTTAGCTCGTGCCATTACAGTATTTCTTCTACAAGTTACTACAAAGATGAGTCGTTTTGAAGTGAAGACTTAAAGTCAAAGGCCTCAGATGACTTCATCAACATTGGACGCTTCATGGAAGCTTTTGTTCTTAATCATTATGTACTTGTTAGGAAAAATATTGTAAGGAATTCTACACGTCGTCCCATGGGGCATGATCGTTGGAAATTCACTTTATGTGACGACATTTAAGAATTCCCATTAGTTATCATAGTCACTCACGCAAAGACTAGACTAGGAAACTATGTATAGTGTAGGTGCGTGAGTGACTATATATACCCCTCCAAGGCTTCCAAGGAGGGGTTGTTGTTGTGTTTTCCTTTTTCACTTTTCTATTCAACTTGTTTTATTTCTCTTTACACACACAACCCTCTATCTCTCTTTACCATGGTTGTTCATCTTTACCACCATAACCCTAGACCACCGGATCTAGTAAAAAGCAAACCCATAATATGTGAGACTAAACTTCGGGTGTGCTTGGTTAAACGTTTTAGGGGGTATGGAATGTGAACTATAATGATTAATAGTGTTTGGTTAGAAGATGTGTAAGTAATCATTACTCATTACTATGTAATGAACAATTCCTTTGTAAATTGGGGGTAATAGACTCGAGGAAATAGATTCAAGTATGTGTGTGTCTCCACATAGCACCACCACCATCATTGACCAACACCATTGTCACTACCACCACCTTCTCAACGCCACCACCACTCTCCACCGCCACTACCACCACCATTGCCACTGGCCGCTACCACCTCACCACAAATTCAAGTGTGTATTTTTCCACCAACGACCAACACCTCTACTGATGCCGCCATCACACTCTACCATCATTATTAACGACTATCGATGATGCCACCACTACTACTACCACCACCACACGGTCGATCATCAGCACCGCCACAACCTCCACATCGTGTCGCTACCTATACTATATACCACAACCACTTATCGCAACCACCAACCGTCAATAACCACCTAAAAACCACTGATCATCGCCGTTACCACCACCTCCACCTCAGATCGCCACCATTGCTGACTATCACAAGTCACCAATAGTCTGTTGTAATGGTTGTTGTCCTCAACCACCACTAACCGCCACTAATTTCCATTAATTACTTCCTCTACGAATATCATACTGGCCACCACTATTGTCGCTACCACTACCCTCCCAACGCCACCACCGCTCTCCGCCGCCACCACCATCACTACCACCTCACCATGGATTCACGTGTGTTTTTGTTCACCAACGACCACCACACTCTACCACCAAACTTAACAGCTATCGATGGCGTCACCGCAACCACCACCATACCACCGATCACCACCACCACCACAACCTCCACATCCCGTCGCTACATGTACCATCTACTACAACCGCTTATCGCAACCACCAATTGATAATAACCACTAGAAAACCATCGATCAGCATTGTTACCACCACCTCCACCTCTGATTTGCCACCACTACCAACTACCACAAATCTGCAATTGTCTGTTGCAATGGCCGTCGTCCTCAACCACCACTAGCCGCCACTAATTTTCATTATTGCTTCTCCTACCACCATCGTCATCGACGCGACCCTAACTATCACTCTAGCCGTTGTCGCCACCATCTCCAATCACCATCACAACTTATATTAACCAAGCACCAATAATGGTAATGATAATAATAAGGAATGCTCATTGCATTCCTTTACCCTTACCCATTCCCATTCCTATAAGTTTTACCAAGCGCCCCTTTGTAATTAAAATAATAATTTTTGTAATTTTGTAAGAAGAAAATATTTTTTACATAAACAATATCCATGGGTGTTGTATTTTCGAATCTTCTAAGGCTGGGGAACGGGAGCCAAATCCCACGGGTGGGTGAGGTGGCAAAAATCCACGTGTGGAATGCCATAAACCTCACTAAAATCATACCCAAAACCCACGAGTGAGTTATGTAATCTAGGTATATAAATCCCACTACCGGTGAGAAACTCGCCACTCGAACCACACAAACACTCAAGCCCCACAATTTTTATCCTTCCAAAATTAAAAAAATTTCTCCCCTCTTTTCCTTATAAAATCTCCATTTTACTTATAATATTTTTACATCTTCTTCCTCAAACAAAAAAATCATCTTCTTCACAACGCAAAATCGTACATGGGTATCTGGAGCAACTGACGAGGGTATCTGGAGCAACTGACGAGGATGTAATGAATAACGCCCTTCGTGACTATGAAGCTCAACATATGTGCCAGTTTAATCATCTTCATTGTTGGGAGGTTTTAAAAACTTATCCGTGATTTTTTACTTTTTAAATTATTCGCGTATCATTTTTATTTATCCATGTGTTGTTTCTAATATTTATGTATCATTTTTATTTACCCGTGTATTGTTTAAATTTTTAATAAAAGTTTTTATTTTTAATTCATCCGTGTATCGTTTTTATTTACCCGCATGTATCGTTTTTTAATTAAATATATGAATAAATGAGATAAAAGTGATAGTGGAAAGGTGAGGTGGAGGTGGGGTGGAGGTAAGTTTTTTTCCTTAGTACCCTTAAAAGTTGAGTTAGTAAGAGGAGTGAGAAAACTGAGGTGACGTTGAGATGACGGTGGGTTTTTTTTCTTCACCACTTCCCCAACCTTAAAAAACGCACAATCAATTGTTGGACTTTTATATTACTAAGGTATTGTTTGGTTTAAATAAGTTAATTGTTAGATACAAAAGTTGGATGGATCAAATTATATTCTCTTTTTTTTAAATATTAATATCTTTTAAACCGTTATTCGTTATGCGGAAAAAATACCATCTCGACGGATATTTAAATATCTTTCAATAAGTATACTATATGATATACTTTCGACCAAAAAATTTCTTCATTTTTTTCGTTGTCGAAAGTTATCATATATGATATACTCTCGACCAAATGGTGTCATATTTTCGAATCTTCTAAAAAAGCGCAAATCAATTGTTTGTAATTGCCGAGTCCAGTGGTGTGGACTTGTGACCCAAGTAGGGGCATTAAGGTTACGAAAGTACTTAAAAGCCAGGGAAAATCATGGTTCATGTGTCTGTAGGGGTAATCGTCTTTCTGATGACAAAAAAATTGTTAGGACATATATCTCACTAGCTTGCGTTTGGTTTAAAAAAAGTTAATCGGAATGGAAAAAGCAAAACTTATCTATCTATCTATTATTTAATATTTTAACATAATTTTTTTTGCATCTCCCAACGTCAATTTTTTTCTTACATTTAAATTCATTTAGATACTAATGGACTAATTTTCATCCTCTATATAAATTTTAATGCAATCGATAAGATTACACATAAATCCAACTTTTTCTCTTTTTCAAACATTAATATGTTTTAAAAAGTTAATCGTTATGCGAAAAAATACCATCTAGATGGGCATTTAATTATCTTCCTATAGATATCATATATGATATTGTTGGAAATACGTTTTTACGTATTTATAAAGGATCGGTCACTCCAACGATATATACGTAGTATGGGCTCGTGATCTAGTTATGTAACAATATAACCCATTAAGCCCACATGTAGGGTGGGCTATATATACCCCCTCATAGCATGTTAGAAGGGGTTATGGGTTCTCATTTCATTAATTCCATAATTCATCTTTCTCTCTATCCTCTCCTTTCTCTCTCTAACATTCTCTCTAGTTCTTCATCTCTCTCTCCCTCTCTTTAGATCATTACAACACATAGACAATCCAAGGATTTCGTGGACCTACAATTGGTATCAAGAGCCATGGGATGATTGGTTTGTTCTTGTGTTTGTTTTGATTGATTTTGGTGGCTTTTGATATAATGAATCTCAAATCTTGAAATTTTTTACGTTTTTATTGTTTAAATTTGTACACAAATCGACTACATAGATGTGGTACTGATTTGGGTTAATTGATTTGGTCAAAATCATAAAATTTCTTGGTTATTAGGGTGATTTTCGAGGTATTTTTCGATTATCAGTGAGTTAGATCCGTGAATAAAGTTTCTGTCGGCTACATGTTTTATCACTTTCGGAATATCTATTGTTTTTAATTTTCCCGAAACTTAATTTTAACCTTTTCCCGAAAGTCAACTTTCTTGAATTTCAAATTCTCCTTCTCTTTTCCCGAAAGTCACTTTACTTATCTGAAACTCATATTTATCTTGTAACACCCTATTTTGGTAAATGGAATGTCACGCGTGATTATGGCGTGTCATCAAAGCATACAAGGATAAATGTATTAAACATCACATGACCATAAAGGAAATACCGGAAACAAACATCGGTACCCCAAAAGTAAAGCTCATCACACACAAACATAAGTACTGTAAATGAAAAGGACTACACAATGTCCATAGAAATGAGTATCAAAGTATGTAGAAATGCATTAAGTAATGAAGGCTAGGAAGCTTCCAGTCCATATGCACGTACGCTTAAAGTCTAGGAGCGTCCCTGAGTACCTGTCGTTTTGGGAAAATGAAAGGAAAACGACTGAGCATAACGCTCAGTGCACGGATACAAGTATAGCATGAATAATATAAGCATATAATCATATAGCAGTGGAAAAGACTAAGTCCTGGATAACCTGACATAACTTAGTAAAACTGGTTTTATAGTTTGAAAAGCCTTATGTTTATCTTATAAAATCTGTATAACATGTTTACCATTAACCAATATAGGTAATGAAATATCAATGTGCATGAAAACTTGGAGGGGTGACCTCGTCATGCAATTAGAGGGGCTGCCTCTAATTAATATATGTTTTTGGTAGGGGAATCAGCTCCTTGTGAAGGATACAAGGCACACACCAAATTCACCTGAATAATATGAAAAAAAAACATGTAACCTAGGATGCATCCATACGTCCCACATGATAATAATAATATGGCCAAAAGCTGAAGGGACGCCACGAGCTATCACTCCACCGTGGTGAAGTCATAACACTGGTGCCTCCAGTGTTATGGTTATGGTACCTCCATAACTAGGTGAAACTGGTCATGCATGTATATGGCTTTAGGCATTTTAATTAAACATAAGCAATCAAAACATATAAAACATATACTGGGAAAACAGTTGGCTGCATACGGGGAATCATAATAAGGAAAGAATGTCAATACTGAAAGGACGGAGAATCCGTACCTTGTGTCTAATGAACGAAGAAGACGAACGGAAGAGAGTCCTACTTCGATATTACTAATGCTATATAAATAATATACGTGCATAGGTATTCTGATTACTGAGTACGTAACTGGTTTTATATCATGTTTTAGCTTGTTTTATATGTTCATGTCATGTTTTACTGATTTTACCGTTATGCTGTGTCTATCATGTATTCTGTCTATTCTGATTAAGTATTACTTGTATTTCTTGTATTATTATACTTGTTGTGTAATAATAAGTAACTTTTTAAAAGTAGTAGGTTTCCTAAAATAGAAAGTTTCCAAAAATAGAATGTTTCCAAAAATAGAATAGCTGCCTTAAATAAAATAAGTTTCTAAAAAAATAGAAAGTTTCTATAAATAGAAATTAGCTGGATTATTAAGCTAATAATATAAGCTTAAGTTTTACTGATTAATATTCTAAGTCATGTGGTATATAATATAGTTTATTAATTATTACATGTAAATTAAATAAACTATAGGCTATAAGATTTAATTAAATATAACATGATTTAATTAAATAAAAGGGTAATTAATACTCAGGATAAAACATGTATTAATATTAATTATTAATATAACCTGTCATGAAAATTAATTAATTATAAGCCATGTTTTAATAATTATTTAATTACTTTAGTCTAAAATTAAATCATAAAATACTTAGGTTAAAATCATGTATTATTTCTAATAATAATTAACCTAAGTCATGTCTAAATTAAATTAATTATAAAGCATGTTAAATTAATTTAATTAAACTTTGTAATTATTTAACTTGTTAAAATAATTAACTTGTAAAAATACACCATTAACCAAACCCATGTATTAACTCTAAACATGTCGTGAACCGAAACGGTTAAACCCTTGAACCGACCAAACAAACAATCCCTTAACAGTGGCAAACCGGCTTGGCCGATTGCCACTGCTTGTGTAAAGGTGCCACCGGCTTAAGCCGGTGGTCCCTTGGTCCTTGGCTAGCCGCTGCCCATGCGGCAGTTCCCCCTGCTTTCTATAAATAGCCACCGGCTTAAGCCGGTGGTGTTAGTTTTGTTTTTCAGCCGAGACCCCCATGACCACCAAGGCTAACCCCGACATGCGTCGGGGTCCCTTGGTTTGTTTGCTGCCGAGCCAAAAAGCCCACACCGAGACCACTTGGTCTCGGTTGTGGTCACACGAGCCACACCGAGAGCATGAATCTTGGTTTGTGTGCGCCGGCCTAACCAAACACCCCCTTAAACCCATGTTTTTAATACCTCGTGACTAGATCTACATGTTTATTAATTAGTTTTTAATAACCTCATGATTTCATGTGTTTAGATCTAATAAACAATTAAAAAAAGGTTTAAGGAATTACCGATTCGTGAATAGCAAGGAGATTAATAACACGATCAATCTAGCAATAATTTGATCTACCAAATCAACCAAACACCCCTTGGTGGTGTTTATATGCGGCGGCCAAAGAGAAAAAGGAGGAGCAAGGTTTTGTGTTTTTTCTAAAAACTCTTTATTATGAAAACATGTTTCCTCCTTTTTCTATTTAGTTAAATTTTAAGGTGGGCTTAGACCATTCCTTGTCTATGCCGAGGCTATGTGGGGCCTGCAAGGGGAAACCCGTTGTTTTTCCGTGTTCTATTTATTTACGTGTTCTCGTGTCGTGTTTATGTGATTTATTTATTTATCGTTCGTGTTGTAAAATATATTTATACGTAATCGTAATAAATATACGTAAATACATAGTATAAGGTTCGTGATTATTTACGTTCATGATTTTCATGTTCGTGATTATAATTATTCATGATAATAATTTTCGTGTCTTAATACGTATTAAATACTTATCGTGTAATATCACGTACGTAATACTTGTAATTCCTATTCGTGAAACGTAACGTGCTAAATAAGGAAAGTTCTAATCATGTACATACGATCATAAGGGTATTATTCATGGTAAAAGCATGCGGGTTTTACAACTCTTCCCCCTTAAAAATAATAATTCGTCCCCGAATTATAGATAATGTAAACTGGAAAAGAAGAACATACCCGAACAAAAAATATGAAATGAGGGTAAGAAGCCGGATAGACTCCTCTGTTTCCCAAGTGGCTTCCCGCTCGGTATGATCCCTCCAAAGGATTTTGACGAATGGAATCGTCTTCCTCCTCATGACTCGTTCTTGCCTATCAAGAACTCGTTCGGGTTCCTCTATGAAGGTAAGATCTTCAAGTATCTGTTCCAGTGAATACTGAACCATGTGAAGGGGATGATACTTGTACCCTCTGAGTAAGGACACATGGAAAACATCGTGAACATGAGAAAGCTTCGGAGGTAAATCTAAATGATAAGATACCTCACTGACTCGCTCAATGACATCAAACGATCTGATGTATTGAATTCTGAGCTTCCCTTTGATTCCAAAATGTCTAACACCACGTTCCACCGATACCTTAAGGAAGACGTGATCTCCTACGTTAAAATGTAAGTCCCTACGATGCTTGTCGGCATAACTCTTCTGACGTGACCGTGCTTCTTGCAATTTCTGCTTAGCTACTACGACCTTCTCATTAGTCAACTCTATCATTTCTTGTTCTTCAAGTGTTCGCTCACCAACCTGATCCCAGCAGATTGGGGTGCGACACTTTCTGCCATACAACATCTCGAACGGAGCACACTTGATACTTGCGTGCCAACTGTTGTATGCAAACTCTACCAAACAAATGTAATCGTCCCAATCTCCCTTCCATTCCAACGCACATGACCTCAACATGTCTTCTAATGTCTGAATCCTTCGCTCCGATTGCCCGTCTGTTTGAGGATGAAAAGCCGTGCTAAGCTTAAGTTTTGTACCCCAAGCTTTCTGCAGACTTCTCCAAAATCGTGAAGTGAAACGAGGATCTCTGTCTGAGACGATCCTGGATGGAGCACCATGAAGTCTCATGATCTCCTTCTTATAAGTATCGGCGAGTTTACTGACCTAATCTTCCTTGTGGATTGGTAAGAAATGAGCTAACTTGGTAAGTCGATCAACGATAACCCAAATCGCATCATGCTTCCTCTTTGTCTATGGAAGACCGATAACAAAATCCATGGTGATTTTGTCCCACTTCCACTCTGTAATATCTAACGGTTGAAGAAGACCGCCAGATCGCTGATGCTCGATCTTAACCTACTGGCAGGTAAGACATTTGGAGACGTAAGTCGCAACATCCTGTTACATACCACTCCACCAAAAGTATTGCTTGATGTCATGGTACATCTTGGTCGAACCAAGATGAATGGAGAATGGGGAGCTATGAGCCTCAGTTAACAATGCTTCCCTGATTTCTTGATCATCAGGAACACAAAGTCTCGTGTCCTGCCATAAGATACCATCTGCGTCTACTCGAAATTCTGTCTGCTTCTCCAAATTCTGAATTATCGCCCAGATTTTACCATCATCTTTCTGAGCTTCCTTGATCCTAGAGAGTAACTCGGGTTCCACTCTAAGATTAGCCCAGTAACCGTGTTGTCCACGTACCATGATCTAAATGTCTAGTGGCTCCAAGTCCCTTATAATTTCCTCCTCAATTTTAATGTCGTTTATCATTCCGGACTTTCTGCTAAGTGCATCTGCCACTACATTCGCCTTGTCGGGATGATATTGTAGATTAATGTCATAATCCTTCAACAGCTCTAACCATCTCCTCTGTCTCATGTTCAATTAACGTTGAGTGAAGATGTACTTCAAGCTCTTGTGGTCCGTGAAAATGTCACATGATTCTCCATACAAGTAGTGCCTCCATATCTTCAATGCAAACACGACTGCTGCAATTTCCAATTCATTTGTAGGGTAATTTTCCTCATAAGGCTTAAGCTGTCGTGAAGCGTACGCGATCACTTTCCCATGTTGCATGAGAACACAGCCAAGTCCCTTCCCCGATGCATCACTGTAGATCTGAAATCCACCTGTACCAGATGGGAGAGTAAGAATCGGTGCAGATACTAACTTCTGCTTTAGGTCTTCAAAGCTCTTCTCTCTTTCTTCAGTCCAGACGAATTTCTCCCCTTTCCGCATCAGTTTGGTCAATGGTAGCGCTAAACGGGAAAAGTTCTCCACGAACCTACGGTAGTAACCAGCTAAGCCTAGGAAACTGCGAACCTCAGTCGCTGATGTCGGTCTTGGCCACTTGGTAATAGCCTCAACCTTTTCTGGATCCATAGTGATTCCTTCTGCTGATACAATTTGACCTAAGAATGCCACCTTGTCTAACCAGAACTCACACTCGGAGAATTTAGCATACAGCTGCTTCTGGCGAAGAATCTGCAATACTGTACGAAGATGGTCTTGGTGTTCCTCCTTGGAGTTAGAGAATAGCAGGATGTCGTCAATGAAGACAATGACGAACTTGTCCAGAAATTCATGAAAGATTCTGTTCATCAAATCCATGAACACTGCTGGAGCATTGGTAAGGCAGAATGGCATGACTACAAATTCGTAGTGGGCATAGCGTGTACGGAAAGCAGTCTTTGCGATGTCCTGCTCTTTAACCCGTAGCTGATGATAGCCCGACCTTAGATCAATCTTGGAGAAATGTTTGGCCCCTTTGAGTTGGTCAAACAGATCATCTATGCGTGGTAGAGGATACCTATTCCTGATGGTAATCTTGTTGAGCTCGCGATAGTCTATGCAAAGACGCATACTGTCGTCCTTCTGCTTCACGAATAAGACCGATGCGCCCCATGGAGATGCGCTCGGTCGAATGAAGCCTCGTTCCAGAAGTTCTTGTAGTTGATCCTATAGCTCCTTCAACTCTATGAGAGCCATGCGATAAGGAGCCTTGGAAATCGGCTCAGCTCCTGGGATGAGCTCGATATTAAATTGTAACACCCCCAAATATTCATACTTTAGTTCAGAAGAAGAGTCGTTGGTGTTACCGGATAGCACATTACTCAAATCATAGACAACGCTTAAAAATCGCGTCGTTTAATAATAAAACATTTGCCATTCATAAATATCAAATTACATAGGTCCCAACTCATAGTATTTCATACAATTTTACAAAACATTTGAATGGAAATATTTTATTTAAGTGCGGGCTATAAATTCTTGTCGTCTTCCCGAGAATTACCTTCAAGTACCTGAGATAAAACATGATAAAAGAAAAGGTCAGCGAAAACGCCGAGTGAATTCATAAAGTTTAATAAAAACCATTAATATATCATCGGTATATAATTATTACCGAAAATCATTTGTACAAATCTTTGTAATAGGCCATAAAATAGGCCAAAGATATTTTAAGCAATTCTTAGTCGTAAATCATAACATAGACTTCTGCCTTCAAAACCATTATACGAACCACTGTCGTAAAAACATCATACAATACGTTTTATAACGTTGAATAAAGTTTAATAAAAACCGTTATATGATAATGGTTATGTAAAACCAAATAACGAACATAATATCAATAATAAGAGCCCGTATTGCTAGTCAGGCAATATATTGTAATTCAATGCGTATAGCAGTATTTTCGTTATTGGATTATTTTAAGCCGCATGACATTGCTACCTTACTATAACAATCAACGGGTAGCTAACCCGTAATTTCCTTCTTGCCCATCTAAAACAGCATGTCGTCACAATAAGCACGCTTATATAAGTCTTCTATACATAAATTCGCTTACCAATCAATGTGGCACGGCGGGGATCGACCGTCAAGGCGCGAACTGGGATGATCTTCCCCAAATAGTACTATCATATGCATAAGCGTCTACCAAACCCCGGTAGTTCACAATTCATGCTAATGGGACTTTTAGTGACATAACCTAACTAATAATAATCAATCTCATTTCATTTATCGGGTCATATAATCATTCATCGGGTCATACAATCATCCGGGTCCAAATCAATAAGCAAACAATCGGGACAACCGGTGTCCTATTTTATTAAAACTAACATGTTATCTCCCTCGCGGGTTTATAAAACATTTCATAAAAACATTTAAAAGAGTGCGAGGCTATGAACTCACGTTGATTGGGAAAGGCGGGTTATCGGCGATATGGATGTACGGTACGTGCTTCAATCACGGAAACCTAGACAAATAATACTCGTCTTAGACTCTTTTCCAATGACTTTATAAAAAGAATGGCTATGTATATATATGATGATATTATAAGTATGATGATGATCAAGTGGGATTTTATCTCTTCATACACATTATAGTGTTATGTGTTAGTCAAATTTTTTACTAGTTATACTAGTTTTAATCCAATTCCATATTGAGGCCCAATAAGCCCATTAAAAGCCCAATAAATTATGTTAGTCCATTTATACTTTTAATATCAGGCCTTTACTCATATGTTGGGCCCAAGTGGGTTAAGCCCAATGAGTAAGTCCATTAGTGTTTATCCAAACTAGTTGGGCGAATAGTCCAATAAGGCTAATTTGGCCCGTTAATGTCCACATGTTATAAAGCTCGGGTTTTATCGGTTTTTACTTGTAATATGTACTTATACCTCAGTATATGAGTTATAAAAAGTTTACATTAGACGTGTCCGACCGTCTAAGTTTTAATTGACGAAAACGTTAATTTCTCGGTTTTAGCCGAAAAGACGTAAAACTCATGTATATAGTTTTATAACTTATAAACTTATCAAATTGCCATTTTTATAAAAAGTCCCATTTATTTATCAAATTAAATACTTATTTATATGTAATATATAAGTTAGTGAGTTTTAGGTAAATATTTTATATTAGTTTTATTTGAGTGCTCATTTTATAATAAATACATTTATTTTACAAATATGATTATTATTTTTAGTTTCACCATTTTTAACATATCTTGAGTTCTACAAGGAGATAGAAGCTCATTTTTGGGTGGCACAAACTACAGATTATGTGCTACAATTAACTCAGTTTTAGATACTACTCAATCAATTCTAAATGTCTCTAACAGTCCGTCCAAAACAGACTATACAGATTTGGACTTCAATATTGTTTTGATCATATCACACTCAATTTATGAATTCCATTGAGTGTCCAACTCTCACATATGTACAAGTCACTTACCTTAATGTATATTAAATTATACAAGCCACTTTAACAAGTTACCATATAGTTCTTTACTGTTTTATACAGCCTACATTTTTAGCCATGATTTTAACATCCTTTCATGTAGCTTTCAATCTTTTTAACCAAGTTTATCCACACCAAATCCCCACATAATATTTTGATCATCATTAATCATCATATAAATATGCATAAATGAATAAAATACAAGATTACATATTCAAAATAACAAGATGATAGGAAGAAATAATCTCTATACCACCAAAGTGATGAAATGGTGAGATTTTGATGAACAAGGCTTGGTTCTTGTTATCAAATCTTCAACTTGGCAAATGAACTTCTTGAGATCTTCATATGCATGAATACCTTCTTGAAAATCAGCCCCTATGACACCAACAAATCTCCTCTTTGGATGTTAAAATCACCACCAATCAATAGAGCTTCAAAAGGGTTTCATCATATGTGTAAATAACATATGATTTATGGTTGCATCAAGATCAAATGAGGGTTTTGTTTGTCAGTTGGGACGGCCAAAAGAGAGAAATGGGAGAGAGTTTGGTGGTTTTCATGAGTGGAAAATGAGGAGATAGTTTAGGAGTGAGTGGTTTTTGTTGTTGTTGCTAGTTTGCAAAGTGGCTAAGATATGTGTCTTAGCTTACTTTGTAAGCTTGACACCTCAAGGGTGTTGTGGCAAGCTTAGCCGTCCCATATTGGGGGTGGGGAAAAGTGGTTTTGTCTCATCCCCATTTATTTACGGGTACTCCTCGATTCTAGTTTCCTCGATTTGCGTGCCCTCGGGTCGGTTTACGAAAAACATTTTTATAAATTACGAATCAACGGCACAAAACGAATCTAATAAAAATTGTCTCATATAAAACGGAGTTTAAAAACGTAAATACGTAATCCTAGGGTTTCCGGTTTAGTTGTAAAGGACACCAGATTATTCACGTAAGTCCTAATTTCTTCTCGTAAATTCGTGAGTTTATGAACCAACACAAATTTAAATTCCCAAAATAATATTCAAGAATAAATTTATTTCCTGAAGTGTCGGACTGCCACCAAAAGCGGTGTATGTAAACGTAAGCACGTAACGTAGAGTCCTTCGGTTTAGACGTAGTCGATGCTACTTCAAGATGTAAACCCATATTTCTTCCCAAAAATGAGTGAGTTCATAATATAACATTAAAATAATACCTGAGAATAAAATATCAACCATAAATTGACGGATTGTCACATCATTTACCCCTAAACAGGATCTTTGTCCTCAAAGATCAATTTATGTTACTGCTCGCTTCTTATAGAGTCAGATCCATGTGGGTATTTCCTCTACATTCGGTCTTTTCTCACAAGTGTAATTCATTACAATACGCGAGTTTCATCAGACATAACTGCGGGAATACGATCAGGCTTAATGTTGATTTACTTTCTTTATCCATGATGTTCACGGGTTTTTGATGAATGCAACTTTTCGCCGATCCAAACTTCATCAAGAAGTAATCAGATCTTCACTTGATAGACATTTTATCAAGTTCGATATACGAAACATAATTCACGCAACCATTTAAGTCCTAGGGTAGATCCAACTTATATGCCTTTCAAACCAACTTTTATATTATCTCAATGGTCCCACACAACGGGGACTTATTTCCCATGATCTTTCAGATCATCTATTCATTTTACCAAGGTGAAAATTTTTGGCATAACTTCGCTACCCATCCTGCACTTCAAGATCTACATTTCATATTCACATAACCTCCTGCCCACTACCGGCAGTCAATAATCAGATCCTAATTTCTACAATCATTTCGGTCTCGTGGGTCGGGTATTTTGTAAGGCTAGGTTTGTCATAATAGGCAACCTTAAACCTAAAAGACATGTCCAACTCACAATGGGTGTATGTCGGTTGTCTTCATCCCAACTCATGCTTACAGATGCTCTTATATTTAGATCCTAACAAGATTCGATCTTGATCCTAATACGATAATTATCAATGATAATCTCTCCAAAGGAAAACGATTATACGGTTTATTATCAAAGGTCATTTATTCAAGCATAAAACAACACTTCTAGTGTTTTGTATCGTTACTTTACCTCGTCCCTTCGATTGGGGTGGTAAACAGTACTCTCATCAAGGTTCGTTCCCAATGACTTCTGAGCAAATCTCTAGAAATTCGATGCGAAGCGAGGATCTTGATAGAGATGATCGATACAGGCACACTATGTTTACACAACTCCTTTAAATACAAAGAGTCAATTTCTTCATCGAGAATTTATCATTAACGAGAATGATATTAGTAAATTTGGCCAGTCTGTCGACGATGACCCAAATCGAGTCAAATTCAGATGATGACCTTTGCAATAGTTAGACGTTTACTAATGTATGAGGCGATGTCTGCCTTCATAATTTGTAATCAGTACAACTTCTTCAGATAAGATGCATTTAATCAGAAATAGCATGAATAGAATACATAAACTTACGAGGTTCCAACATGACTAAATCTCGAAATCCTCCATATTTAGGCAACCACAAGCGGCCTTTTATACATTTAACGCCATCGGCTTCTCAATTCTAATGGTTCACATTAGCCGCGAACCCCTCTTATTATCTATATTATCCTTTTTACAAGCATCAACTATTTTTAAATTGCTCGGCAATTTATTTTGCAAAATCATTACTAAGGAACACATCCTTATTGATTCTTTATCCTTTCTACATAATGTGTCGGTAACTACATTCACCTTTCTAGATGAAATAATTATCATGACCACAATTCACTCAGAAATTCTTTCTTCATGTTTTTCTATGTTTTAGTTTCGTGTCAACTATTATTTTTATCAGTCTTGCTCAATCCGACGTCTAAAGCGTCGATAATCATTACAAGTAATCAAATAATAAATATTAAAATTTATGAAACGTAAACGTAATAAGTTTTAAATCTTCTCAGTTCATCCAATTATAGAAAAATGTTCAAATATAAATTTGAATTTAGTTAACACGATTTTTGTTGATTTATCGAAAATAATTAATAAGATCCGTCAATGTTCGAAAAATTCTTTGTTTGTACTTTGGTCAAAAGTTTCTTAGTTGAAAAGCAAAAATTGTTGTTTCAAATTCCAAGTCATTGTTTAAATGGTTCCCTCAATCCATCTTAGGTTGTCTTAAGGTTTACACAAACATTTACCCCTAAAGGAGTTTAATTAAATAATTTGGGTATGAGGGAATAATCCCTTAAAAATTTCTTTGATAAAACATTTGTCAAAACATATTTGCACTTTCTTTTTGGTATAAACCAAAGTCTTAAATGGCTCTAATTTTTGAAGAGTCAATATAGATTCCATTATCTATTAATCACATGGTCAAATAGTGTAAACGATTAAGCTTTAAATCACATGTTAATTATTTATGGTGCAGGTTTTCATTGTTCGGCCAATTCAGGGCAGTCTATAAATGGTTATTAACTCCTTCTTATTCTTATAAACAAACAGATGGTCCTTAATGATCACAAGCATGAAATTATCAAATTACAGCCTGCACACGTGATTCACCAAATTTATGGACGCTACATGTGCATTGGTCAATCCAAACAACATAACATGAAACCCATAATGTTCATTACGAGTTTCGGATGTAGTGATTGGAATAGATAATCTTTTTCGCGGATGTGAAGTTGATGATAACCATGTCGTGGATCAAATTTTTGAATATACGCTAGAACCTTGTAAATGATCGAACAAATCTATCATCTTTGGTAGTGGATATAGATATTTATCATCAATTTACCTAGTTTACGGTAATTCAACAAATATCAGGAATGATAACACCATAGCTCTTCATAATGACGAGCTCGGTAGAATAAAAGCTTTCTCCGAGAACTCTCTCATTTGTACGGTAATTCTTTTAATTCAGATGGTGCTGACGTATAGTGCACACGCCACAGGTGCAGCACCGGGAATATAATCAATACCAAATTCAACTTGCCTTAATGGCGAAATCTAGGTAATTCACCAGCAAATACCTCCTAAAGTTACAGATAACAGAATCATCTTTTAATAAATTTACTTTAATTTCTTTCTAGATTACAATATCTATGACTAGTTCACAACCATTGATGGTAAAATTTTCAAGTCTAAATGTAGGATATGGTCATCCATCAAGAATTATTTATATCACTTTTGATAATCAGCATCTTATCTTTTGGGGGAATTCTACTCGAGTTCCCATCAATTAAGACAATGTCGTCGTGTCATAATCAATCAGTCCATTCTACTGGCACTACCAACTTTCCAGTTTTATTGTCGTTGATAAGATGTGAACTTCTCAAAAGACTAATAATAACTCATAATCCTTCACAGATTCAAGGATATATGGAGACATAGCTAACATTAAAAGAGTAAGGTCAACGCATAATCTACGCGAGAGAATTTCAAATCAGATACAGACAAAAACATTAACGAACATGGATATATCCCATGTTTTCATAATTTGAGTACGCATTTGAAAGCTCCTCGGATCGTTACCCAGGTCATTCAGATGAAATCTAATCAAAATAAAGTGATAGGAACATCGATACATCCAATCGGGTATCAATACTCGATAATTAGATACTTTTCCAAAGAATCTTACCACGGGAGAATTGGATAAGGAGGGGATATCAATTGTCACTTAAGACAATTTCCATAGATGATTAAATTCGATTAAGAAGAATAAATAGTACGGGCACATATGTAGGTGTACCTAATAATATGTCCCTATTTTGCACTTATTGCAGATCTCATATGATTTAATCTTTCATAACTTCAAAGAAAATGTAGTGTTTATTAATCAATTTTATGGTGACTACTAATCAGCCTTGCATGGTCCCTTCCAAGTTGTATGTAGGCGCGCAACTATATACAATTTTAGGATTAACGATGCAATACTCAGTTCGTCAAAACTTTGTCATCATGTTTACAATAAAAATATTTTCATGCTTAATTCTGGAATAAGAATCAAAATGAATTTACAGAGATGTTCTTTGTTGTGAAAACAATTAAGTTTTCCAAGGTGTTTTATAAACAACTTTATTTCGATAATGATTACTTATAAATCTCACTTTGAATAATCCTTATAGTGATGAAAATTCAATTTTTCTCAAGGGATACTGTTTTATCTTACAAAAACAATGAGTGATCTACAAAGGAGTGATGAAAAGTTGTTCACCAAGAACTAACTACAAGATAATAGGAAATGAGAGCCAATTAATCATGAGTTTCATGACCTCGATGACACTCTGATACAATGGTTTTCATTGGGTTCAAATTAGTTCTCAGAATCTTCTCGAATTGATCACAGCTCAAAGTGGAATGATTGTTCTTGGTGACAAGTAGGGGGTTTGTTTTTCTATTCTACTAAAAAGGTAAATGAATGAAGTAAATAAAGACTTAAACCAAAAATAGTTAATGAAATGAAACTTGAATTAAAATTAAACAAATAAATGATAAAGCAGTAAAATAACCTCACTGAAGAAATGCTCTATTCGGAATAAAGTCCTTATGCGGAATAAATGGTGCTATGAGGAATAAAAAGCTATTCGGAATATTTAAGCTATGAGGAATAAATGTGCTATGAGGAATAAAAAGCTATTCGTAATAAAATGGCTATCCGGAATAATACAGCTACCCGAAATAATTAGGCTACTCGGAATAATAATGCCACTCGGAATAATTCACTACTCGGAATAAACTTGCTATACGGAATAAAGAGCTACTCGGAATAAAAAATGCTACCCGGAATAAACTTGCTATTCGGAATACATGGGCTATCCGAAATAAAATTAACTACTCGGAATAATGTGGATACTCGGAATATTTTTCTACTCGGAATATATTTGCCATCCGGAATAAAGCACTACTCGGAATATTGGGCTATCCGGAATAATAGATATTCTGGATAGAAAATCTCTATGCGGAATAAAAAAGGCTATTCGGAATAACATGCAATGCGGAATAAATAATCTATTCGGAATAAAGAAGCTATCCGGAATATATGTCTACTCAGAATATTAGTGTTACTCGGAATATTTTTTGGATGAAGAACAGTAGACAGAAACTTAAAACAGGGAACACGAATTTATCAATAATAGACCAAGTTTTTAACCAAATCTTAAACAAAACTAATCACAAATCATCTACTAACCATAAACATCAAATCCCAATCATAAAAACACAAAACCCACTAACTTTAGAAGATGAAATCAACCAAATAAGAACTTTAGAACTTTGAATAAAAAAGATGAAGATGAACAAGATTAATGGAAGGATTGTATTAAATGATTAAGGTTTAAACAAGCAAAGGGAAAGATTAAAAGCTTAAAAGATGAAGGATTCAACAAAATGAAAAATCACCAACACCTTAGTGGTGTTGGCTTCCTACGAAAGAAAAGAAGAAACTGGGAAATGAAAAACTAGTCCCAAAAGTGTGAGGGTGATTTCCTTTTATAGGCCAAGTGGTTGGTTGGTGAGTGGGCTTTCTCCCTTTCTTCTTGTCTTCTCGTCTTTTCAGAAAAGTCGACGTTTTCGATTCTGATTCGGGATTTGTCAACGATTAAATTCAACTCGTCTTTTAATTTCTTCGTTTAATAGACTTGAATTTCTTCGACATATGTAAATTTTCCATCTTTGGTCCGTTTCTTCGATAAATCTTCAAATAGGCCCATTGACTTCAAATCTTTTGCATCTCTTGGACAATAGACTTCGTCTTGAGTCTTTTTCTTCGATAAAACCCGTGCAATCCCATGTTTTCTTCAATATTCATCCGGTTGACTCTGAAAACACAATAAACAAAAAAACCACGCATAATTCCAAACAAATGATATTAAATACGCGTTTTTGTCTTGTTTTAGGAAGAAATAAGTGGTAAAAGGATGGGTGTTTTCACACCTATCAAATCACCTACACTTAACCATTGCCATGCCCTCATGCAATGCTTAGTGATAAAGTAATTTTACACTCTTCTCATAATCAATCAACCTTGGCCTTATTAAAATACTACTAAACAAAAATTAAAGTACTAAGAGAAATTAAAACTTTAAAGCAAACAAAAGGATAGAAAATCCATTTTCACTTGAAAATAGCTACATGGAAATAACTTGCAAAGAGATCAAGGACTTACACTAGGGCTTTGGTGCTGCGAAGATTTATCACCCTCAAGTTTCACGTTCCCCAAACTAAGCTTAAAAACGAGATCATTGTTATTATAAGTTAGCAAATCAAACACTTACACACATGGCTTAATTATATGCTTAAACTCCCTTATTCCTAGTTGTATCTCTTATATTTTATTTTTGTCTTAGAATGATCATGAAGATGCATTTTTGGACTTATTTCGATAGTTTATTTAGGCGGAAAGCAAAGTAGGACGATTTGACCAATAGTTAGCTAAAGGACAAAATATCTTAAAACTACTTCTCGGGATATCAAAAAGTTCATATCTTGGCATAACTCGATTCACGATTTGAGACCTTTCTCGGGCCGATATTTGGCATGTACTTCATACTTCATATCTTGAGAGACGTTCTTGAGATAATGGTCTTCTCTTCGTTAATAGAGTTTCTTCACTTGGAGACTTTTGAGGGGTACTCCAACTTTGTTTACCACGACTTCATGATTATTTCTTCAATCGCTAATTGGGAGTTTGAGATACAACGATCTGCCTCCTTTTCAGACTTGGATCTATTTATCCTCATACCTTGTTAGGGTCTTTTCGGATAGACTTCTCCATGATCTTTATGGGAGTTGATTGCTTTTCGTCGTGAGTCTTGATCCTTCATATTGATTTTGGGAATAATGTTTTTCACATCACTTTGGATCTTTAGCAATAAGATTGAATCCTCATGCCTTGTTAGGGCCTTTTCGGACTCGCCAATCTTCGTGCCCCGCTTCATAAGTTATGCCTTGGCTATGAACTCTTATCATTACCGAGCAACTTTCAAACGATCTTGGGCTAGAAGCTAAGTAACTTTTCAAATCGTACGACCTTACTTATTGCAGATAAATTATTAGCAAGTGATGGGAGAATAGGCAGATAATTACACCAAGTGAGCTTGCGCAAGAATACCGACTTAAAATTGACTCTATCATTTCTCGTTCTCCACAATTTAAAATCTCAAGTAATGAGACTCGTGGATGCTTAGCCTAATAAACCACTTAAGGTCTACATGGTTAAGGATACTAGCTAGAATAAACTTGGACAAGTCTATTCGGGTTGAGTCAAAATAATCGCAACGGGCCTAATATGTCAAAGATTTCAAAACTAGCTACACCACTTTATTAATATTTTTGACTTTATTGCGGGATATATACATATGAAAGAAACGATAAAAATTTAAAAATTACGACTAAATGGCCAAAGTTAAAAAAAATTTGAAAAATGTTGAAAAAGATGATTTTTCGGTTAAATGAAGGCATTTTCATGGAAAAGTCCATTTAAAACTTCGATAGAAGTCCCCCCTACACTTAAGATAAACATTGTCCTCAATGTTTAAGCATGTGGGAAAAGTCTCCCCTACACTTTTGACATTATGCACGTTGGTTAAATCTAGCTAAGGGAGAGACGACTAACGTGATCAATTTCAAATGTGAGTATGAAGAAAATTGAATCACGATAGTTGAGAGATAGAACCGGATTTCGGATAACACGGGAGCACGATTCTTCAAAGGTTCCAAAAGTGCATTCATCCCTGTAATCACATCACCACACAAACACAAACACCTATAGAGGTCCCCCTACACATAGGAGGTTAAAACAGAAA
This sequence comes from Glebionis coronaria, assembly GCA_025667525.1. Lineage (NCBI taxonomy): Eukaryota > Viridiplantae > Streptophyta > Magnoliopsida > Asterales > Asteraceae > Glebionis > Glebionis coronaria. The sequence continues at coordinate 715,492 of JANFOE010000474.1, read as the reverse complement.
AGGATAGATACTCGGGCTGCCTCCAGAGGAGCGCTTGTTTTTGATAACCGAGTCACGAGCCTGACTCGACGCAAAATTAGTTCATGGGGAACGTGGTGAGGGATGGAATCATCTCATGAGAGATGTCCTCACCAAAGTACAATTTCACTCGTTGGCCATTCACCTTGAAATTAGGTCCATTAGGTTGAGCGAGCTCGAGATTACCATATGGAAAAATTTGGGCAATGGTGAATGGGCCGGACCAACGAGATTTCAGCTTGACCGAAAAGATTTTCAACCGAGAGTTAAAGAGCAAAACTTTGTCTCCAACTTGGAACTCTCGGTGTTTAATCTTAGAGTCGTGAATGAGCTTAGTCTTTTCCTTATAGATCAAAGAATTTTCATAAGCCTCATTCAGAAGTTCATTCAGCTCATTGAGTTGGATCTTGCGTAGGTCACCGGATTTGTTGATATCGAAGTTAGCCCACTTCAAGGCCCAGTAAGCCTTGTGATCCAACTCAATGGGGAGGTGGCACGCTTTCCCGTACACGAGACGATATGGTGTACAACCAATCGGAGTCTTGTAAGCGGTACGAAAAGCCCACAGAGCATCATCAAGTTTATCGGCTCATGAAGCACGATGCTCTCCCACGGTTCTTTCAAGAATTCGCTTTAGTCCTCGGTTAGAGATTTCAGCCTGGCCATTAGTTTGTGGGTGGTATGCGGTGGAAAGACGATGATTTACACCATACTTAGCCATGACTCTTGCGAATTGTTCATTGCAAAAATGAGTCCCGCGATCACTAATAATGGCACGAGGCACACCGAATCTAGCGAACAACGATTTTAAAAAGTTACAAACCACCCTTACGTCATTAGTGGGTAAAGCTTTGGCTTCAACCCATTTGGAGACGTAGTCAACGGCTACAAGGATGTATTTGTTTCCTTTAGAGGAAGGGAATGGCCCCATAACGTCGATACCCCAAACATCAAAGATTTCACATTCTTGAATGAAATTCTGAGGCATCTCATCTTTATGTGTGATCTTGCCTTGTTTTTGGCAAGCATCACAACGTTTAACCATCTCGTGAGCATCACGATAAATGGTGGGCCAATAAAATCCCGAGTCAAACACTTTTTTGGCGGTGTAGTTGGGACCAAAGTGACCACCGGTGGGTCCTTTGTGGCAAGCGTCAAGGATTTCTAAAGCTGTCAGTCCATCAACACATCGGCGAATAATCAAATCAGCACATTGTTTGAATAGGTACAGGTCATCCCAAAAGTAAGTCTTAATGTCTTTGCAGAACTTTTTCTTTTGTTGGGATGTTAACCCGTCAACGAGAATTCCACCCGCCAAGTAGTTTGCAATGTCCGCAAACCATGGGGTTTCATCAGAAGTCGAGTTGATAGACATTAAGGTCTCAGGGGGAAAAGAGTCATTGATCTCTTTGTTCGGATGATCCCCTTGGTAAGGATCCTCAAGTCTACTGAGATGATCCGCGACTAGGTTTTCAGCTCCTTTCTTATGTTGGGAATAAATCTAGGCCAGAACACTTGAACGCTGACAAGAACAACTTAAGCGTTGACAAGAGCAAAGTGAGCGCTAACAGCATAAGCGTTGACAAGTTAAAGTCAAGCGTTGACAGATTGAAGACAAGCACTGATGGAAGATGTGAGCTACACGTTTATTATATTCTAGATTACTTCTAGTAAGGATAGAGACGACAGTGTATTTTCTATGTTTATCTTTACCTAGAATAGTTGATTCATAGCTTATTGTACAAGACTTCTTGTTCTATAAAAGAAGATCTTTAGGTTAATGTTAATTATTAGTTTTCATAAGTTTTCGATTGTTAAACCCTTTCATTGTAACCAAGTACGATTATTCTAATACAAGTGAAAGTTTGTTTAACATCATTGTGTTTTAGATCAAGTGTTAATTCCGCATAACACTTTGTTACTTTATTCATAAGCAAAGGTTTCTCTACGTGTAGTACTTGATTTAATCTCGTATACACAAAGCTTAATCGATCTAAGTTTGGGATCAACAAGTGGTATCAGAGCTTGTTGAGAAACTTTTGATCTTTAAGTAACGCAAAAACCCTAAAAACCCTAAAATTCTCAAAACCCTAAAAACATCATGTCTGGCACAAATCAACCCCCTGCTTTGCTACAAAACAACTTCTCAAACCCTAGTATCAAAATTCCCATGTTTGATGCCAGGAACTTTGAGCTTTGGAAGTCAAATTTTGAGCAATATATAGCTATTCATGACTACACTCTTTGGGAGATTATCGAATATGGGAACACATTCGATAAAGCAGCAAAGATTACTGCTGCAATTGCAACAAGGACAGCTGTTCCTAATTGTCCTGAATCTGATAAGGTGGAAAAGCCTGAAGATGGGAGAGCTGTAGCTGTTGAAGACATAGCCAAGAAGAGGGTGGACATGAAAATCTTGAACATCTTGAAACATGCCCTAGGTCATGAGAATCAGCACAAGTACAAAAGCTTTGAGTCTGCAAAAGAGCTTTGGGAAGCTCTTGAAGTAGCACATGGTGGCAATGCTGACACAAAAGAAGAAAAGAAGAAGCAACTATTGCATGAGTATGCTGTCTTTAAAGCTCAACCTAATGAGAATCTCAGCAGTGTGAGAAGTAGACTTCTTGACATCACAAGTCAACTTTCCTTCATGGGAAAACAGATTGATGACCCTGAATTGAATGCTACTTTCCTCAAAAGCCTTGGGGATGTATGGAAGATTGAGACAAGATCCATTCTTGTCAACAACACCCACAAGACTTCCAGGTTTGATGACATCTTCAACAAACTAAGACTGTTGGAGAATGAATGGCAATTGGATAGTGATAATAAATCTTCCAGTAGCAACATGGCCTTCTTCTCACAAAGTGAAGGCCAATTTGATTCCATGAACTTCTATGGACATTCAGCAACTGGATCTCAAGGTGTCAGCGCTGGATGTCAATCTGTCAGCGCTGGATCATATCCTATCAACGGTTTGTACTCAAGCGCTGACACACACAATCATGGCGCTGATAGAATTAAGCCTGCTGGTTTTGATCTAGATACTGTGTGTGCATTCATTGCTTCTTTTCCCAGTGATTCAAGGATTACATATGAAGATCTTGAGCAGATAAGTGATGAACAATTGGAAGAGATGGACATCAAGTGGACTATGGCTCTTGTAAGTTTAAGAGCAAACAGGTTCAATAAAAGGTTCAAGAAGAAGATGACCTTTAATGCTAAGGATGTTGCTGGATTTGACAAGTCCAAGGTTGAGTGCTACAACTGTCATAGGATGGGGCACTTTATGAGAGAATGTAGATCTCCAAGAAGATCTGATGCTGGGAAGCCTTCAAGCCAACTGATTAAGAGCCCAGATCCCAAGGCCATGGTTGCTGTTCAACAAATTGATGGTGTTGGAGAATGGGATTGGAGCTGGATGGCTAAGAATGAGGAAGAGGACAGAGCTTTGGTTGCTGAAGTTAAAGAAGAGCATGTTGAATATGCTCTCATGGCACACTCCTCCTCTTCATCAGATAATGAGGTATATGATGATGCTTTCTATTCTAAGGGTTGTCGTTTAAATACTGAAAAATTAAAACAAGAGATAGTTAAATTATTAGATGAGGCAAGTACTGAAAGATGCAAAGTATCTAATTATCAAATTGCTCTTACCCAAACAGAAAAGACAGTAGCTGAGTATAAGAAAATGGAGTTTGATTTAAAGGATCAAATAAACATCTTAAAACATGAGTTATTTCAGAGTAAAGATGTGCAAGATATAGTAAATAGGGTTAATCTTGATTTGATAGCTCAGTTAGAGGAGGCTAACAAAAATAAAGATAATGTGAGTCTTAAAATCCAGAGATTTGATAAGGCCACACAATCCCTAGGAGAGTGTGTTAGTAAACAAAGAGACTCTAAGGATATGAGTGGGATTGGGATGAATAACTATACTGTTGTTCCACCACCAGCTGGGGATTTCTATGGTGTCCAATCAAAGGACTTATCTTGGACTGGCTTGCCAGAATGCCAAGAGGAGGAATTCATTCCTCCACCTAGAGTGACTTCCCCAGTTGAGGAATACAAGCAAAAGCTGACTGACCTAGATGAGTGGAAGAAAGCTAACCACACCTTGTTTGTTAAGGGACGGTTGTTGTGTGATAGTCCAAATGAGCCCACACCAAACATGATACCAATTGATGAGTCTATTGATCGTAAACCTATTAAGATCACACACCCTACCACTGGCAAAGCTGTTGACCTTGGTCCACAAACTGTTAGAAAACCTAGTGTTAAATATGCAGAGATGTATAGGAATACTAGGTCACCAAAAAGTCAGGTTAGTAATCATGGAACAGGCTTCTTTGCTTCTAGACCTAAGACTATGTCTAGAAAAGCTTGTTACACATGTGGTAGCTTCTCACATTTGGCCTACAAATGTGTCAACGCTCCCAATGTCAACGCTGATAGGAACCATTTCAGCGCTGACAAAAGTCAACATAGGTCAAACACTGTCAGACCCAATACCTTTGTGAACAAAAGTTCACAAGTTGTTAGACCAGCCCCATTCTTTTCTAGAGGGTCTAACACACAAGGCCTAAGACCTTTTCAAAAGTCAAATACTTGGTCAAATAGGCAATGGGTTCCTGTAGCAAACCCTAGGTTCAACGCTGATAGGAGCAATCGGGGCGCTGACAAACCTAGGTATTTGCAACCACAGGGAAATAGGTCTAAAGCTTCTACTAGCTTATCATGGAGACCAAAACAAGACCAAAACCCTAATTCTACTGGTATTTCTATGACATGAAACAGGTTTCATTATATTTCAAAGGCATTGTCAACACCAATTGGGGTTAACTGGGAATTTCATTCAAACAGGGATGAAAATGGGGTTGTTATGAGAACCAAGTCTGTTCTTGTTGAACAACCAAATGAATCCAAGTCTTCTAAGGCTTGGGTTCCCAAAGAAAACTAATGTGTTTTCTTTATGTGCAGGGCATTCAGAAGAAGATCAATGATTATGGATACTGGGATAGTGGATGCTCAAGGCACATGACAGGAAAGGAAGACTATCTGACCAATTTCTCTCCTATTCAAGATGGTGATAAGGTATACTTTGGAGGGGGCTATGGCACCATCACAGGAAAAGGAACTCTTGTCACCAACAATCTACGGTTTGAGAATGTCTTCTTGGTAAAAGAACTGGATTATAATTTGTTTAGTGTATCACAAGTGTGTGATAACAAAAATAAGGTTCTTTTCACAGATACTGAGTGCTTGGTGTTAAGCAAAGATTATAAGCTCCCTGAGGAGAAATACATAGATTTTAGAACACCAAGGCATAAAGACATATATAATGTGAATCTTAATGGAATTAAGGTAAATAATAAAATGTCATGTCTGTATGCTAAAGCCTCAGTAGATGAAAGTAATCTTTAGCACAGGAGATTAGGGCACATAAACTTTAAGAATATTAATAGACTTGTGAGGCTTGGTTTAGTTGATGGTTTGCCTGAAAAGGCTTTCCACAATGACCACTCTTGTGTTGCATGCCTTAAGGGCAAGCAGCACAAGGTCTCATTCAGGTCTAAACAGGTGCACTCTAGTTCTAAACCACTTCACTTATTGCATATGGACCTCTTTGGTCCAACTAATATAGAAAGTTTGAAGGGTAAATCATATTGTTTTGTTATTACTGATGATTATTCCAGGTTTACATGGACTTTCTTTTTAGCCAAGAAAAGTGAAACTGCCCTAAGTCTGATTAATTTCATTACCCAAATTGAAAAGAAGAATGGTAATGAGGTCAAGATTATTAGAAGTGACAATGGGGGTGAGTTTAGAAATCAGTTGTTAGATGATTTTTGTGCCAAGAAAGGGATTACTAGGCAGTTTAGCATAGCTAGAACCCCACAGCAAAATGGGGTTGCTGAAAGGAAGAATAGGACCCTTATTGAAGCAGCCAGAACCATGTTGGCTGATGCCCACTTTCCTATAGCCTTTTGGGCTGAAGCTGTTAACACAGCTTGTTATGTTCAAAATAGGGCATTGGTCAACAAGATACATAATAAGACACCTTATGAATTACTTTGGGGAAGGAAGCCCAATATTGGCTTTCTCAAGCCATTTGGTTGTCATGTAGTTGTTTAGAAACTAGTGAGGCCCTAGGTAAATTTGATTCAAAAGGTGATGAAGGCTACTTCATGGGTTATTCAGTGCAGAGCAAAGGATATAGGGTTTACATTAAAAAGGAAAAACGTATACTTGAAAAGGTACATGTTAGGTTTTTAGAAAGTAAACCTAGTGATCCTGAAAGTGGTCCAAATTGGTTGTTTGACTTAGAACCTTTATCTAGAGCTTTAAATTATATGCCTGTTACTGATCCAGACATTGTGAAGGTAACTTCAAGTGTTTTGGAAAAGAGAATTGGTAATGTTTCAGGTATACAGGTTGCTAAGGAGGATGGACCACCAGCAGTTGAATCATCTCCCACACAAGAATATGTTACACTTCCTATATGGACAGATGAGTATTATGCTGCTGCTGCTGCTGCTAGAAAGGATAATGGTGGTTTTCAGATACCACCAAATACAAACGTGCATACTTCTTCAGGCACTGACAAAGGGAAATCAAGCGCTGACAAGAGCAATTCAGACGCTGATGGATCAGACGCTGACACAAGCAGTTCAAGCGTTGTTAGCCCTAACGCTGACAAACAAGGATCAGAGTTTGACAACACCTTTGCACATCTTTTCTCTTCACATTTTGAACAAGGTGGACCTTCCCATGTCCATGAAGAGATTCGTGTTGATCAAACAGAGTCAGATGAAGAAGATATTGGCAACATGGAGCGTGAAATTGAGGACACCAGACTTATTGAAGGAGGAGTTCTCACTTCCATAGCAAAGGATCACCCCACATCTCAGATCATTGGTGATGTTATGGCTCCAGTTCAGACAAGAAGATCCCATCAAGGTCTTGGTGGATTTATTGCCAATATACACAAGAAGGTTGATACCCCTCTTGTACAAGCATGTTTGTTTGCCTGTTTTCTATCACAGGAAGAACCCAAGAAGATCTTTGATGCTCTCAAAGAACCAAGTTGGGTGGAAGCAATGCAGGATGAGCTTCACCAATTTGCTATACAGGATGTTTGGGAGCTGGTTGATTGTCCTAGATATGTGAGACCAATTGGGACAAGATGGGTTCTAAGGAACAAGAAAGATGAAAGAGGCATTGTGGTCAGAAACAAGGCACGTTTGGTAGCTCAGGGATATACACAAGAGGAAGGAATTGATTATGAAGAAGTTTTTGCACCAGTTGCAAGAATTGAAGCTATAAGAATTTTTCTAGCTTATGCCTCTTGTATGAATTTTACTGTTTATCAAATGGATGTGAAGAGTGCTTTCCTCTATGGGACAATTGTTGAGGAAGTATATGTCATGCAACCTCCTGGTTTTGAAGATCCTGAGAATCCAGACAAGGTTTATAGAGTGAAGAAAGCAATGTATGGACTTCATCAAGCCCCAAGAGCATGGTATGGTACATTGTCCACCTACTTGGTGGAAAATGGTTTCAAAAGGGGCACCATAGATCAGACACTATTTACAAAGAAGAAAGGAAAACATGTGTTGCTTGTGCAGGTCTATGTTGATGACATCATTTTTGGGTCTACTGATCCAAAAATGAGTGAGGAATTTTCCAAGCTCATGACAGATAAATTCAAGATGAGTGCAATGGGTGAGATGAACTTCTTTCTAGGTTTACAAGTTCAGCAGAAAGAAAATGGTATCTTCATCTCCCAAGACAAGTATGTAGCTGAAATCTTGAAGAAATATGGTTTTTCTCCACATGAAAAGGAGGCTTCCACTCCTATGGATAGACAACACCCTTGGGGAAAAATTGGAGCTAGAAAGGATGTGGATGTTAGGCACTATAGATCAATGATTGGATCATTGATGTATCTTACAGCCTCAAGACCTGACATCATGTTTGCTGTGTGTGCATGTGCACGCCATCAAGTGACTCCCAAAGAATGTCACCTTTTTGCTGTGAAGAGAATTTTTAGGTACCTAAGGTGTTATCCAGATCTTGGATTATGGTATCCAAAAGATTCTCCATTGGATCTTATTGCATATTCAGACAGTGATTATGGTGGTGACAAGTTTGATAGGAAATCCACAACTGGTGGATGTCAATTTCTTGGGAGCAGATTAATATCTTGGCAATGCAAGAAACAAACAGTGGTGGCAAACTCTACAACTGAAGCAGAATATGTTGCAGCAGCTGCTTGTTGTGGACAAGTCTTATGGATTCAGAACCAGCTGTTGGATTATGGGTATAATTTTATTCATACCAAGATTTTTGTAGACAATAACAGTACTTTATGCATTATTAAAAATCCTGTACATCATTCTAAAACCAAACACATAGAAATTAGACATCATTTTATAAGAGATTGCTTTGAGAAAGGTTTAATACAACCAGATAGGGTAGATACAGAAGATAATGTAGCTGATTTATTAACTAAACCTTTTGATGCTGGAAGATTTCAATATTTGGTAACAAATATTGGAATGGTTAATCTCACTTAATATGTGTTTTGGAACCTTTTTGTAAAAGTATGTACAGGATAATGCATTGTTATTGGTCTTTGTGATGATTTAGATTTTCCACTTTATTTTGCTAACACTGACAAAGGTAAATGTAACGCTGTCAAGTGTTATTTTGCCGTTGTTGAAGATATTATTGTCTAACGCTGACAAGAGTTCCTTCAACGCTGATAAGTGTTGTCGGGACGCTGTCAGCAACAAATGTTAGTTGTGTGGTTTTCATCTAAATGTGCAGGTAGGTGGTAGCTTTATACCATTGGATACAGAGTTGCTTATGGATCTTTGAAGAGCTATTTGGACATGTTTTGTTTATGGATGATGGTTGGAATATTTATATTCCTATCTTGACATAAATTTTTTAATGTTCATATATATTATTGAGAACTCATGTATCATAGTTTAAGGGGAGGTTTAAGGAACCTTTAGGACTCTTGGGTATTCTTAGAATACTCTCATCACAATTCTAGATTGTGTCCACAGGTGAGTATGGGTTAGTTTTACTAAACCATGAGGCACTGTAGCATGCATAGTATATCAACTTTGCATGCTGCCAAGACATTTTTGGCCTAGAATTGGTTGTGGTCTGTTGGGAGGCTTGGGAATCCTTTTGATATGGGTTTTACCTGGGAGTAACAAGGATTTTATGAGGTAACTTGGTTGTTAAGAATTTTGGTTAGCAAGGGACACTAGAGGACTGTTATGTCTATCTTCCTTTTGCAAGTGTGCATAACTGGACAGTGCTTGCCGCCCTATGATAATTATCAGCTTTTGGTTATCTTCTCTAGGATAAATTACTTGTTAAGGTCATTTTTCACTTTTTAAAACAATTTTATTTTTGGACGCTGACAAGATTTTTCCAAGCGTTGTTGTGACCAAAATGGACGCTGACATGGCTTTAGGCGAACGTTGACAAGATTATAGCCGTTGGGCGTTGATGGGTTATATTTGACCGTTGACAAACAATGGGACCTACCCAGTTGTTACTTTTTGACATATTTTCAAGCCGTAATTTTAGGAGTTGTTACTTTCATTAAATGCATGGGATAACTTATAAACTTTTTCAATGTTTTCATGATTGATTTTTGAAAATCTTTGCCTATTTTTGGGCCAATCACGTGCATTCATCCACTCCTATAAATTTGGCTCCTATTTTAAACAGGGTATCTATAATTCTTGTCTAACACTTTTCTCTTATCAACCTTCATCTTTTATACTTCAAATTAACAGCTTTCATCAATGGCACCAAGATTTAACTCAGCAGAATTGGAATTGGGGTTCAAGTCTCAACATAACATGATTGCTTATCTTGTTGCTGATAATACTTTGTTCCCTCAATACACACAGATGGTGGAGTATTTGAATGCATCCCCATTAAGGTATGCTCTTTCTCATGCCCCACTCATTCCAGTCACACACATTAAACAGTTTTGGAACACTGTCAGTTCCTCAACAGTTAATGGAGTGACCACATTGACTTCTATTGTTCATGGGAGACCTTGGGTGGTTACTGAGGCCTTGGTACGCCAGGCCTTGCATCTTAATGATGCTGATGGTATAACCATGCTTCCTGTATCTGAAATAGAACAAGGGCTTAGGGCTTTGGGATACCCTATTCCTGATGAAGGTACTCTTAATAAGTACCATAAGCAGGAATTTCCCCTAGCCTGGAAGTACCTAATTCACATTCTCCTTCAATGTTTGAGTCCCAAATGTACTGCACACAATGAGATCAATAGATCCATTGCATCTGCTATTGTGTGTATTACAACAGGGCAAAATTATAACTGGTCTAAAATGATTTTTGAAGGAATGTGTAAAAACAAGGGGACAAAAAATGACTTTAGCTTATCCCCGTTTTCTGCAAATGGTTTTTGATGTTCAAAGATATTGTTCAAGGGATCACAATGATTTTTATAAGATCCTTGAACAAAAGAAGGCTATTTTTACCAAGATGAATTCACCACCTCATAGAGACCTACCATTAACCCCAGCCATGCTTGCTGTTATTGCAGCAGCACAACCCCAACCAGACCCCCAACCTCATATTGACCCTCACCCACAACTTGAACCTATCCCTGAACCTTTACCCTCACCTGACCAAATGCAAATAGACCAAAATCCCTTTGACGCTGACACATCTAATGTGGGCGTTGATATGCCTATTTCCACCGCTGACACCCAACCATCACAATCCCAAACACCCCTTAACCAACCTACATCTACACCTTCTTCTACACCATCTTCCACACCACCAGAATATAGGTTGATTAAACGCCAAAGGACTGCTGGAGTGTTCTCCTCTGGTGGTCCTAGCCATGAAGCCGAGAGAACCACCACCACAAGTGTGGCTGGTGACCTAGATGAGGCTGGGACTATTGGTTCTGGCTTAGACGCTGGCCAAGGCAGTCCCACCATAATTAAGTCCTCATCCATGCCCAATGAACCTGACTTGGGAGGTCAAATCCCCATTTTGGAAGAGGGCAGACTGGAACCAATGACGCTTTTAGAATTGACGGCTGTCTGCATTAGCTTGCAAAAGCAAAATGCAGACTTAGTACAAATTGTCAGTAACCAAGGCCTTGAACTCAAAGAATTGAGGGAGAGGATTGTTGTTTTGGAGAGTGCTCATTCAAAGGGAGGTATGGAGGAGTCTTCCAAAGGGGAGGAAGATCAAAGAAATCTGAGTGATAAGAGCAGTCAAGATGGACGATCATTGGATGTTGCTGAAGCTCTTACTACTTTGAAGGAACAAACAGGTTTTGATACGTCCTTGATCTCTCCAACCAATTTAAATTTATCATTTACAGATATGTTGAGAGAGGTTACACAAGGCGCTGAGGGAAAATATTTGAGCGTTGACAAGGCAAGTTTGGACGCTGACAGAAGTATTTTGGGCGCTGATAGAGGAAATTTGGGCGTTGACAGATCTGTATATGGAGGTGATGTATTCCAGTCATCATCTATCATCAAAGATGTTCCTACTCAGGTATTATCATCTACCCTACCAACAATTGAACCAACAGATAAGGGTAAGGGTAAGTTGGTAGAAGAAATTGTTCCAAAGAATGCAGCTCAGGTTGAGTTTGATAGAAGATTGGCTGAGCAAATAATTGAACAAGGTGAAAAGGAAAAGTCACCATTTGTTGTGACTTCTGAAGAAGACAGTGATGAAGCTAGCTCAGATTCAAGTGTGATGATTGTTGAACCAGAAAGACTTGAGTATGGTGATGAGCTTGCTAGGGAAAGGCTGAGAGATTTGAAGTTGCAAATTGATTTTGATATGCCAGAGGTAGTTCAGATGTACAATTCTTGGGAAGAAAGCTGTATGGATAATCCAGACTTGACCATTTCAGATCAAATATGGGGTTTGGAAATTCTTCTTAGAGTTCAGCAGGATTGTAAGGTGATGCTGAAGTACAAGGCAAGCAACATTCTCTCTGAATTGAAAAGGGATAGAAGGAAGCTCTACTTTATGTTGCTCAAATGTCATGGAGTTGGATGGACACATCAGAAGCTGAAGGCTTTGACATTTGATGAATTGGAACATAGGGCTTATCCTATTTGGGTGAAAGTGCAGGAAGAAAACACTTTCAGACTTCTTTCAGATGAAAGAAAGGAGCAACTTGCAGAAGAGATGGCCATCAAGAAAGCTATGATAGTTCCTAGACCAGTAAAGAAGGGATTTATTCTTGAGTTTCCAAAAGATATGAATCCACTATATCCAAGTGAAGCAATCATTAGAAAGAGCCTCAAGCTCTCCCCATTAGAAGCTTCAGATATGGTGCATGTGTTACCACTAGATTCCAGGAATCCAATTGTAAGTTATGAGGAAGATGAATGTGGATTCTGGAAAATTGGAAGATTTGGCAAGGAGGTACACACTTTTACCACTCTCATATCTTTATTTGCAAGTTGTGACAGAGAAGACTTGGTAGACCTTTGGAGGTTGCTAGAGACCAAGTATGAGGCTGAAGCACCAACTTCAGCCAATGGAATAAAACTTTGGACCACATTCAAAAGAATGTGTGGGACAAAAGAAGAAGATCCTGAAATATGGAAGGATCTTGAAGATGACCTCAGTGGTCTTCAATGGAGGTTATATTCAGCTGCAGGTGTATACCATTTGAGTTCTACAAAGTTTGCTGAGTATTTACTTGTAGATGCTCAGTATTTCATATCCAAGGCTGTTTTGGAGAGGATGAAGGACACCCAGTTGGAGATAGACTATACAAGTGACGTGGCAAAGAATTTGATCAGATTTATTTATCATCAATATGACAAGGTTTGTCAGACTCCTCCAAGTTCTTAGTGTTTATTCAGAAACTTGATCATAAGAGTGGATATCAAGTTTAGGGGAGGATTGTTGGGAATAAATCTAGGCCAGAACACTTGAACGCTGACAAGAACAACTTAAGCGTTGACAAGAGCAAAGTGAGCGCTGACAGCATAAGCGTTGACAAGTTAAAGTCAAGCGTTGACAGATTGAAGACAAGCACTGATGGAAGATGTGAGCTACACGTTTATTATATTCTAGATTACTTCTAGTAAGGATAGAGACGACAGTGTATTTTCTATGTTTATCTTTACCTAGAATAGTTGATTCGTAGCTTATTGTACAAGACTTCTTGTTCTATAAAAGAAGATCTTTAGGTTAATGTTAATTATTAGTTTTCATAAGTTTTCGATTGTTAAACCCTTTCATTGTAACCAAGTACGATTATTCAAATACAAGTGAAAGTTTGTTTAACATCATTGTGTTTTAGATCAAGTGTTAATTCCGCATAACACTTTGTTACTTTATTCATAAGCAAAGGTTTCTCTACGTGTAGTACTTGATTTAATCTCGTATACACAAAGCTTAATCGATCTAAGTTTGGGATCAACATCTTATCGCGAATTTCGATTTTAAATTCTTGGAGTAGCAAAACCCAGCGAAGAAGTCTTGGTTTGGAATCTTGCTTAGTTAACAAGTACTTCAACGCGGAATGATCGGTGTAAACGATTGTGGTGGAAAGGACAAGATAGGGGCGAAATTTTTCAAAAGCATAGACAACAGCTAAAAAATCTTTTTCGGTTGTCGTGTAATGTAGTTGAGCCCCCATCATTGTCTTGCTAGCGTAATGGATCGGTTTGAAGTGTTTGTTCACTCATTGGCCCAAAACCGCTCCAATAGCAAAGTCACTAGCATCGCACATCAACTCGAAAGGCAGCTCCCAATTAGGGGTAACCAAGACGGGTGCCTTAGTTAGCTTATCCTTAAGCAAGTTGAAGGCTTCAATACACTCTTTGGAAAAGATAAAAGGAGTATCTTTTTCCAAGAGGTGGGTCATCGGGCGAGTGATTTTAGAAAAATCTTTGATGAAACGATGGTAGAAGCCCGCATGACCGAGGAAACTTCTCACACCCTTCACGGTTGAAGGTGGAGGCAACTTAGCGATAACATCGACTTTAGCACGGTCCACTTCAAGACCGGATTTGGAGATCTTGTGTCCTAGCACGATGCCCTCTTTTACCATGAAATGGCATTTTTCCCAATTAAGAACAAGGCGAGTGTCTTCACACCGCTTCAGCATACGTTCTAAATTGGCAAGGCAAGTAGAGAAAGAATCGCCATAAACCGAGAAATCATCCATGAATACTTCCATAGTTTCTTCAACCATGTCATGGAAGATAGCCATCATACACCTTTGGAACGTCCCAGTAGCATTGCTTAAACCAAAAGGCATGCGTTTGTAAGCAAATGTTCCGTAGGGACAAGTGAATGTGGTCTTATCTTGGTCTTTGGGATCGATGGGAATTTGAAAATACCCGGAGAAACCGTCTAAGAAGCAGTAATAGTCATTACCCGCAAGACGCTCGAGCATTTGATCCATGAAAGGAAGAGGAAAGTGATCTTTTCTCGTGGCATCATTGTGTTTGTGATAGTTGATACAAACTCTCCACCCAGTAACGAGACGAGTGGGAATCAACTTGTTGTGTTCATTGGGAGCAACGGTTATTCCGCCCTTCTTGGGCACACAATGGACGGGACTTACCCATGGCGAATCCGAAATAGGGTAAATCAAGCCGGCATCAAGAAGTTTGATAACCTCTTGTTTGATGACGTCATGAATGCGAGGATTAAACCTTCTTTGGCTCTGGATTGCGGGTTTAAAGTCATCTTCCATGAGAATCTTGTGAGTACAAAAGTTTCGATCAATTCCGCGGATATCAGAAATTTTCCAAGCATATGCCTTCTTATGATCTTTAAGCACGGCGATGAGGCGAGATTTTTCTTTTTCGTTCATGTCCTTAGCAATGATGACAGGCGACTTCTTCTTTTCTTCAAGGAACACGTACTCGAGATGGGGCGGTAACTCCTTAAGTTCTAAATCCGGAGGATTTTCGATGGGAGGCGTTTTCAAAGTCGGTTCATCGATAGCAATATCCTTGGGAGATGGTGGAGAAATATTGTCTTCTTTAAGAAGGTTCTCAATGAGGCGAAGATCTTCATCCCAATCGGTGGGAGAATCGTCATGTTCTAAGTTCACATCTCCCATGGTGGCTTCCAAATCTTTCCAAAGGAAATCACTTTCTCCAAATAGAGATAATGATGAATCAATAGAGGAAACGGTCTCAACATTGGGAGGAGAGGTGGGAATATTTTTACAAGCATCAATAAAGTGTTCTTCACAAGCCTCGTCAAGAACGTCAATACAATTAACACTCTCGTATGAATAAGGCTGTTTAGAAATCTTTCCCATGTTGAAGACAATTTTATCGTCACCCACTCTCATGATAAGCTCACCCGCTTCAACATCGATGAGAGTGCGACCGGTCCTCAGGAATGGACGACCAACGATCAATGGCACACGAGGGTCCATGTCGTAGTCAACGACAACGAAATCGGCAGGAAAAGTGATTTTGTCGACTCCTACAAAGACGTCTTCGGCTATCCCCACTGGATAAGCTACCGTACGGTTAGCTAATTCCAAAGTCATTTTGGTGGGGACTAGCTCAGGGAGAGATAATTTCTTCCAAATTCTTAGAGGCATTAAATTAATACTGGCACCTAGATCGGCTAGGGCCATGCAATTCTCTACTCCCGAGAAGTTGCAAGGGATTAAGAAACGACCCGGATCACCAAGCTTAGTTGACAATTTCCTTAAGAGCACTACAGAGCAATTCTCATTAAGTTGGGTGTTAGCAATATCAAGAAGCTTCTCCTTTTCACTAAGAAGATCTTTGAACATTTTCGCATATTTGGGCATGTGAGCGAGAGCCTCAGCGAAGGAGATGTTGAAATTCAATTGGTTAAACATTTTGAGAAAGTTAGAAACCTGAATATCATCCTTGCTTTTGAGCTTCTCTTTCCTCAACCTTGAGGGATAAGGTATATCGAAAGAAGAGGAAGGCTTTGGGAGAATAGGATCACCCACATCCTTGGGTGGAGGAGGGGTAGAAGTAAGAGGTGGAGAAATTGGGGAAGTAGAAGGATGAGGATTAGGAGCAGGTGACTCGTTTTCCTTAGTCACAATCACCGGTGGAGGTATAGGAAGCTCGGGTTCCTTGGTACCTTTGCCACTGCGAGTGGTGATTGCTTTCATCTCCCTCTTGGATTCGCAACGGTGTTACTCGGAAGAGTACCTGAAGAAGAGGGTTGATTACCTTGGAAGAAACTAGCCATCATGTTCCTTAAGTCATTCCTTTGACTTGCCAAAGTGTTTCTCATATCAGCTCGCAGATCGTTTCCTTGTTTCACCATGTCTGCTTTCAAGTTGAGCACTTCTCGCTGGAGATTGTCCACGATCACATCATTAGTCCTCATATAGGTTCCAATATCTTGGTGTAATGCGGTGGGTTGGTTGGGAGGAGCATTGTAGGCGGGTGGTTGATAAGCAGGTTGTTGGTAAACTTGGTTGTTTCTTTGAGGTGGATATGGTTGTTTGTGAGGTGTTAGGTATGCTGCACGAGGTTGTTGTTGTTGTTGTTGAGGAGGGTGATTGAGGTTTTGTTGTTGGTTTGGGTTGTTAGGAGGAAAACCGGGTGGGGAAAGAAAGTTGTTTGAGCGGTAGCTAAGAAAGTTGCGGTCTCCTTGAGGACGAGCTTGATAAGCGGCCGGAAGATAGGTACCGTATGCTGCATTAACATTCTCAGAAGGATAGTCTTGGGTGGCGGTACAAGTGGTGTAAGAGTGAGGACCCCCGCATATCTCACATGGTTGGTTAACAGCATTGACTTGAGCGTCGTGAGCATTTTTAGCGTTGATGCTGTTGGTGTTGCTAGCGGTTTGGGCGGCAAGCGATTCAAGAAGCGTAGTAATTTTGTCAAATCGCTTATCGTTGTCACTAGCACTAGCACTAGCGGCATTGGTCCGAACACTCTTGGTTTGCACACGAGACTTATTTTCAATAATATCGCAAGCGGCATTGGAAGTCTTAAGCAAAATATTACCCCCCGAGGCACTGTTTAGTGAATCTTGGTCATTCATGCTTAAACCATTATAAAAAGTATTAATTTGGTGCACTTTGGTAAAACCATGTTGTGGGCACTTTCTTAAAAGATCTTTAAAACGGTCCCAAGATTCACTAAAAGACTCATCGTACTTTTGTTCAATATTAATAATTTCATTCCGCAAAGCGGTAGTACGAGAGGATGGGAAAAATTAATTTATGAACTTGGTCTCCAAATCCGTCCACGTAAGAATATTTTGTGGCGGTTCCTTAGCAAGCCAATGCCGGGCTTGTCCCTCTAAAGAAAAGGGAAAAAGTTGTAAACGGATTACCTCTTGTGGAACACCATTGAATTTGACCGTATTCGTGAGTTGCAAGAATCTCTTGATGTGGTCATGAGGATCATCAATGGTACGCCCCAAGAATGGTTGAGTAGAGACCATCTGGATAAAGCCGGATTTGAGCTCAAAGTTGTTGGCTGCAATCGCGGGTATGACAATTGGATCATTGTTGCCATCTACATGTGCTTGCAAAAGTTCAATCATCGGGCGATTGTTTGGTAGAGGCTCATTGTTGTTGTTATTATTGTTGTTGAGAGGTGGATTGTTTTTGTTGTTATTGTTTTGAGGTGGGTTATTGTTGTTGTTTTGTACACCGGCCATGTCTAAGTCTCCGAGAGGCTCGGGCTCTTGATAAGACGTTGATCGTGTACGCATGCACCTGCAAAAGAACTAACAAAGCAAGCAAGAAATATTTTTGGTTTTTATGGTTTTTTTTTTATTTTTTAGGGTTTTCGAAAATTTTATATTTTTTAGGGTTTTTGAAAGTTTTTATGAAAAAGTAACGTTCGCGCCGAACGGATCCCAAAATCCAAGTTCTCACAAAAAACTGTTAATCTTAACGAGAAGAGCCGGCAGCGGCGCCATTTGATACAATGGTTTTCATTGGGTTCAGATTAGTTCTCGGAATCTTCTCGAATTGATCACGGCTCAAAGTGGAATGATTGTTCTTGGTGACAAGTAGGGGGTTTGTTTTTCTATTCTACTAAAAAGGTAAATGAATGAAGTAAATAAAGACTTAAACCAAAAATAGTTAATGAAATGAAACTTGAATTAAAATTAAACAAATAAATGATAAAGCAGTAAAATAACCTCACTAAAGAAATGCTCTATTCGGAATAAAGTCCTTATGCGGAATAAATGGTGCTATGAGGAATAAAAAGCTATTCGGAATATTTAAGCTATGAGGAATAAATGTGCTATGAGGAATAAAAAGCTATTCGGAATAAAATGGCTATCTGGAATAATAGAGCAACCCGGAATAATTAGGCTACTCGGAATAATAATGCTACTCGGAATAATTCACTACTCGGAATAAACTTGCTATACGGAATAAAGAGCTACTCGGAATAAAAAATGCTACCCGGAATAAACTTGCTATTCGGAATACATGGGCTATCCGGAATAAAATTGACTACTCGGAATAATGTGGCTACTCGGAATATTTTTTTACTCGGAATATATTTGCCATCCGGAATAAAGCACTACTCGGAATATTGGGCTATCCGGAATAATAGATATTCCGGATAGAAAATCTCTATGCGGAATAAAAAGGGCTATTCGGAATAACATGCCATGCGGAATAAATAATCTATTCGGAATAAAGAAGTTATCCGGAATATATGTCTACTCGAAATATTAGTGTTACTCGGAATATTTTTGGGATGAAGAACAGTAGACAGAAACTTAAAACAGGGGAACACGAATTTATCAAAAATCGACCAAGTTTTTAACCAAATCTTAAACAAAACTAATCACAAATCATCTACTAACCATAAACATCAAATCCCAATCATAAAAACACAAAACCCACTAACTTTAGAAGATGAAATCAACCAAATAAGAACTTTAGAACATTGAATAAAAAAGATGAAGATGAAAAAGATTAATGGAAGGATTGTATTTTATGATTAAGGTTTAAACAAGCAAAGGGAAAGATTAAAAGCTTACAAGATGAAGGATTCAACAAAATGAAAAATCACCAACACCTTAGTGGTGTTGGCTTCCTACGAAAGAAAAGAAGAAACTAGGAAATGAAAAACTAGTCCCAAAAGTGTGAGGGTAATTTTCTTTTATAGGCCAAGTGGTTGGTTGGTGAGTGGGCTTTCTCCCTTTCTTCTTGTCTTCTCGTCTTTTCAGAAAAGTCGACATTTTCGATTCTGATTCGGGATTTGTCAACGATTAAATGAAACTCGTCTTTTAATTTCTTCGTTTAATAGACTTGAATTTCTTCGACATATGTAAATTTTCCATCTTTGGTCCTTTTCTTCGATAACTCTTCAAATAGGCCCATTGACTTAAAATCTTTTGCATCTCTTGGACAATAGACTTCGTCTTGTGTCTTTTTCTTCGATAAAACCCGTGCAATCCCATGTTTTCTTCAATATTCATCTGGTTGACTCTGAAAACACAATAAACACAAAAACCACGCATAATTCCAAACAAATGATATTAAATACGCGTTTTGGTCTTGTTTTAGGAAGAAATAAGTGGTAAAAGGATGGGTGTTTTCACACCTATCACACTCAAAAAGAATAATCCATAACGTAACTCAAATCGAGATGAGTACTAGTTCAATGGTTGCATCACTAATGTGAACATTAGGATGAAGCAATAAAAGATAGATAACATCGATACATGTAGGAATTAGCAATCAGAGGTAGCCTTTTCATTAATCTCAAACAAGTCAAAAATTGTACCGTAACACATTACGTGTCACCATGTCATACAATTCCAAGGACTCATCCTACCAACTGATGTCTCATTTAAGTTAGGGATTTTTAAAAGATATCATAGTGAATACTAATCTACAAGAGTCATGGGGGTTCCACCTGTCCCGGAAGATCCATCGGTCCCAATTCAGAAGAAGATTTCTTCAATTTATTTCTTGGACACTCGGCATCCTCGTCATTGGAAAATGGCCTAGGAACAACCCTTAACACAAACCAACAATCATTTAAAACCCTATAATTCAATCGCAGGACTTAACGACTTCCTCTTAACAATCATACTCCATACGAGTTAGATTTTTACTTCATTCAAGTTTCAACCAACTTATACTCAATGCGATATCCTACCTCATTCTCCAATACTTTCAACCTCATTCTTAAACCTTAAAAGGGCAATAAAAGCTCGATGTGAACAACACTTAATTTCCAATCCTATAGCTCCTTCATCAATAGTTATCAAATGAGTCACTAGTATGAAATGACTCACACATTCACTTAGACCTCTCGGAAAGGTACTAGTGGCATGAGGCTTTTGTGTAATGGTTCCAATGACAGCCTCAAGTGCAACATTTACCCTTTCGATTTCAAATTAAGAATTGGGTGACAATTAATCAGATGACACCTTTCCAGGTGGTAACGTTTTGTCAAACTCCACTCTATAAGGAAAGATCGTCATGACATCGATATCAGATTTAATCTCGCCAATTCTTCTTTAATATCGCAAACAACTAATATCAATATTTCTACGAATATCAACCATTTTGTTGGGATCATAAGTATCCACAACTTGGTTTAGATCTAGAATAACTAGAATTCCTACGGGAATAGCTTCGATTGATTTGCTAGGGGAGTTAGGGTTTCTTGTGACAATCTACGTCGTATAAATATCTCGTATAAATATTAAACTAATCATCAAACAATCATGTAATCAAATTACAACATATATATATAATCTAAGTTATATGTATATATATATATATATATATATATATATATATATATATATATATATATATATATATATATATATATATATATATATATATATATATATATATATATATATATATATATATATATATATATATATATATATATATATATATATATATATATATATATATATATATATATATATATATATATATATATATATATATATATATATATATATATATATATATATATTAAAATAACATTTCTCAGTCTGGCCTTGTCGGTAACTCTGGAATTCTTCGGCACCGTTATAGTCAAAATATTTTTAAACATTTTATTCAAAATATTTATTTAAAAATATTTATGGTTAAAAGATTTTGAAATGTTTTATTCAAAACCTTGATTTTAAAATTATTTCGTTCTCTACAACGAGAGCTCTAGTACCAAACTGTAACACCCCCAAATATTGATACTTTAGTTCAGCGGAAGAGTCGTTGGTGTTACGGGATAGCACATTACTCAAATCATAGACAACGCTTAAAAATCGCGTAGTTTAATAATAAAAGATTTTCCATTCAAAAATATCAAATTACATAGGTCCCAAGTCATAGTATTTCATACAATTTTACAAAACATTTGAATGGAAATTTTTTATTTAAGTGCGGGCGATAAGTTCTTGTCGTCTTCCCGAGAATTACCTTCAAGTACCTAAGATAAAACATGTTAAAAGAAAAGGTCAGCGAAAACGCCGAGTGAATTCATTGAGTTTAATAAAAACCATTAATATATCATCGGTATATAATTATTACCAAAAATCATTTTGTAAAATCTTTGTAATAGGCCATAAAATAGGCCAAAGATATTTTAAGCAATTCTTAGTCGTAAATCATAACATAGGCTTCTGCCTTCAAAACCATTATACGAACCACTGTCGTAAAAACATCATACAAAACGTTTTATAACGTTGTATAAAATTTAATAAAAACCATTATATGATAATGGTTATGTAAAACCAAAACACGAACATAATATTAATAATAAGACCCCGTATTGCTAGTCAGGCAATATATTGTAATTCAATGCGTATAGCAGTATTTTCTTTATTGGATTATTATAAGCCACATGACATTGCTACCTTACTATAACAAACAACGGGTAGCTAACCCGTAATTTCCTTCTTGCCCATCTAAAACAGCGTGTCGTCACAATAATCACGATTATATAAGTCTTCTCATACATAAATTCACTTACCAATCAATGTGGCACGACGGGGATCAACCGTCAAGGCGCGAACTGGGGTGATCTTCCCCAAATAGTACTATCAAATGCATAAGCGTCTACCAAATCCCGGTAGTTCACAATTCATGCTAATGGGACTTTTAGTGACATAACCTAACTAATAATAATCAATCTCATTTCATTTATCGGGTCATATAATCATTCATCGGGTCATACAATCATCCGGGTCCAAATCAATAAGCAAAAAATCGGGACAACTGGTGTCCTATTTTCTTAAAACTAACATGTTATCTCCCTAGCGGGTTTATAAAACATTTCATAAAAACATTTAAAAGAGTGTGAGGCTATGAACTCACGTTGATTGGGAAAGGCGGGTTATCGACGATATGGATGTACGATACGTGCTTCAATCACGGAAACCTAGACAAATAATACTCGTCTTAGAATCTTGTCCAATGACATTATAAAAACAATGTCTACGTATATATATGATGATATTATAAGTATCATGGTGATCAAGTGGAATTTTATCTCTTCATACACATTATAGTGTTATGTGTTAGTCAATTTTTTGACTAGTAATACTAGTTTCAATCCAATTCCATATTGAGGCCCAATAAGCCCATTAAAAGCCCAATCAATTATGTTAGTCCATTTATACTTTTAATATCAGGCCTTTACTCATATTTTGGGCCCAAGTGGGTTAGGCCCAATGAGTAAGTCCATTAGTGTTTATCCAAACTAGTTGGGCTAATAGTCCAATAAGGCTAATTTGGCCCGTTAATGTCCACATGTTATAAAGATCGGGTTTTATCGATTTTTACTTGTAATATGTACTTATACCTCAGTATATGAGTTATAAAAAGTTTACATTAGACGGGTCCGACCGTCTAAGTTTTAATTGACGAAAAGTTAATTTCTCGGTTTTAGTCGAAAAGACGTAAAACTCATGTATATAGTTTTATAACTTATAAACTTATCAAATTGCTATTTTTATAAAATGTCCCATTTATTTATCAAAGTAAATACTTATTTATATGTAATTTATAAGTTAGTGGGTTTTAGGTAAACATTTTATATTAGTTTTATCTGAGTGCTCATTTTATAATATATACAATTATTTTACAAATCTGATTATTATTTTCACTTTCACCATTTTTATCATATCTTGAGTTCTACAACGAGATAGAAGCTTATTTTTGGGTGGCACAAACTAAATATTATGTGCTACAATTAACTCAGTTTTAGCTACTGCTCAATCAATATCTAAATGTCTCTAACAGTCCGTCCAAATCAGACAATTCAAATTTGGACTTCAATATTGTTTTGATCATATCTCACTCATTTTATGGATTCCGTTGAGTGGCCAACTCTCACATATGTAGAAGTCACTTACCTTACTGTATATTAAATTATCCAAGCCACTTTAACAAGTTATCATATAGTTCTTTACTATTTTATACAGCCTACATTTTTAGCCATGATTTTAACATCCTTTCATGTATCTTTCAATCTTTTTAACCAAGTTTATCCACACCAAATCCCTACATAATATTTTGATCATCATTCATCATTATATACATATAAATAAAGGAATAAAATACAAGATTACATATTCAAAATAACAAGATGATAGGAAGAAATAATCTCTACACCACCAATGTAATGAAATGATGAGATTTTGATGAACAAGGCTTGGTTCTTGTTATCAAATCTTCAACTTGGCAAATGAACTTCTTGAGATCTTCATATGCATGAATACCTTCTTAAAAATTAGCCCCTATGACACCAACAAATCTCCTCTTTGGATGTTAAAATCACCACCAATCAATAGAGCTTCAAAAGGGTTTCATCATATGTGTAAATAACATATGATTTACGGTTGCATCAAGATCAAATGAGGGTTTTGTTTGTGAGTTGGGACGGCCAAAAGAGAGAAATGAGAGAGAGTTTGGTGGTTTGCATGAGTAGAAAATGAGGAGATGGTTTGGGACTGAGTGGTTTTTGTTGTTGTTGCTGGTTTGCAAAGTGGCTAAGACATGTGTCTTAGCTTACTTTGTAAGCTTGACACCTCAATGGTGTTATGGCAAGGTTAGCCGTCCCATACTGGGGGTAGGGCAAAAGTGGGTTTGTCTCATCCCCATTTATTTACATGTACTCCTTGATTCTAGTTTCCTCGATTTGCGTGCCCTCTGGTCGTTTTACGAAAAACGCTTTTATAAATTACGAATCAACGGCACAAAACGAATCTAATAAAAATTGTCTTATCAAAAACGGAGTTCAAAAACGTAAATACGTAATCCTAGGGTTTCCGGTTTAGTCGTAAAGGACGCCAAATTATTCACGTAAGTCCTAATTTCTTCTCGTAAATTTGTGAGTTTATGAACCAACACAAATTTAAATTCCCAAAATAATATTCAAGAATAAATTTATTTCCTGAAGTGTCGGACTGCCACCAAAAATAGTGTATGTAAACGTAAGCACGTAACGTAGAGTCCTCCGGTTTGGACGTAGTCGATGCTACTTCAAGATGTAAACCCAAATTTCTTCCCAAAAATGAGTGAGTTCATAATATAACATTAAAATAATGTTTTTAAATAGTACTTGAGAATAAAATATCAACCATAAATTGACGGATTGTCACAGCATTTACCCCTAAACAGGATCTTTGTCCTCAAAGATCAATTTATCTTACTACTCGCTTCTTATAGAGTCAGAGCCATGTGGGTATTTCCTCCACATTCGGTCCTTTCTCACAAGTGTAATTCATTACAATACGCGAGTTTCATCAGACATAACTATGGGAATACGATCAGGCTTAATGTTGACTTACTTTCTCTATCCATGATGTTCACGGGTTTTTGATGAATGCAACTTTTCGCCGATCCAAACTGCATCAAGAAGTAATCGGATTTTCACTTGATAGACATTTTATCAAGTTCGATATACGAAACATAATTCACGCAACCCTTGAAGTCCTAGGGTAGATCCAGCTTATATGCCTTTCAAACCAACTTTTACATTATCTCAATGGTCACATACAACGGGGACTTATTTCCCATGATCTTTCAGATCGTCTATTCATTTTTCGAAGGTGAAAATTTTTGGCATAACTTCGCTACCCATCTTGCACTTCAAGATCTACATTTCATATTCACATAACCTCTTGCCCACTACCGGCAGTCAATAATCCGATCCTAATTTCTACAATCATTTTAGGTCTCGCGGGATGGGTATTTTGTAAGGTTAGGTTTGTCATCATAGGCAACCTTAAACCTAAAAGACATGTCCAACTCATAATGGGTGTATGTCGGGTGTCTTCATCCCAATTCCTGGTTACAGATGCTCTCATATTTAGATCCTAACAAGATTCGATCTCGATCCTAATAGGATAATTATCAATGATAATCTATTCAAAGGAAAACGATTATACGTTTTATTATCAAAGGTCAATTATTCAAGCATAAAACAACACTAAAAAAAAGACATTCCGAGGGGACGCCAATGGGTCGGTCCCAAAGTTAAAAGTTTCGATAAAAGCACATGCGACTAAATAGGGCCAGTCTTGTACCAATAATTACTTAGTCATAAACCTGCTACAATGACATATATATGTATGCATGAAAACAATGAATGCATGAAAACCAACTGTCAGTTCTAGGAATACCATAGTGACTACCCACTAATCACAGGTCGTGTTTTGAGAGCCTACAGGTTGAAGCCTTGGCTCTGATACCATAATTGTAACACCCCATTTTGGTAAATGGAATGTCACGCGTGATTATGGTGTGTCATCAAAGCATACAAGGATAAATGTATTAAACATCACATGACCATAAAGGAAATACCAGAAACAGACATCGGTACCCCAAAAGTAAAGCTCATCACACACAGACATAAGTACTGTAAAAGAAAAGGACTAAACAATGTCCATAGAAATGAGTATCAAAGTATGTAGAAATGCATAAAGTAATGAAGGCTAGGAAGCTTCCAGTCCATATGCACGTAGCATAAAGCTCAGTGCACGGATATACAAGTATAGCATGAATAATATAAGCATATAAGCATATAACAGCGAAAAAGACTAAGTCCTGGATAACCTGACATAACTTAGTAAAACCGGTTTTATAGTTGGAAAAGCCTTATGTTTATCTTATAAAATCTGTTTAACATGTTTACCATTAGCCAATATAGGTCAGGAAATATCAACGTACATGAATACTTGTAGGGGTGACCTCGTCATGCAATTAGAGGGGCTGCCTCTAATTAATATATGTTTTTGGGTAGGAGGGATCGGCTCCTTGTGAAGGATGCAAGGCACACACAACATTCACCTGAATAATCTGAAAAAAACATGTAACCTAGGATATACCCATACGCCCCACATGATAATAATAATATGGCCAAAAGATGAAGGGACGCCACGAGCTATCACTCCGCCGTGGTGAAGTCATAACACTGGTGCCTCCAGTGTTATGGTTATGGTACCTCTATAACTAGGTGAAACTGGTCATGCATGTATATGGATTTAGGCATTTTAATTAAACATAAGCAATCAAAACATATAAAACATATACTGGGAAAACAGTTGGCTGCATACGGGGAATCCTAACAAGGAAAGAATGTCCATACTAAAAGGACGGAGAATCCGTACCTTGTGTCCAGTGAACGAAGAAGACGAACTGAAGAGAGTCCTACTTCGATATCACTAATGCTACATATATAATATACGTGTATAAGTATTCTGATTACTGAGTACGTAACTGGTTTTATATCATGTCTTAGCTTGTTTTATATGTTCATGTCATGTTTTACTGATTTTATCGTTATGTTGTGCCTATCATGTATTCTGATTAAGTATTACTTGTATTTCTTGTATTATTACACTTGTTGTGTAATAATAAGTAACTTTCTAAAAATAGCAGGTATCCTAAAATAGAATGTTTCCAAAAAATAGAAAGTTTCCAAAAATAGAAAGTTTCCAAAAATAGAAATTTTCCAAAAATAGAATAGCTGCCTTAAATAAAATAAGTTTCTGAAAAAAGAGAAAGTTTCCATAAATACAAATAAGCTGGATTATTAAGCTAATAATATAAGCTTAAGTTTTACTGATTAATATTTTAAGTCATGTGATATATAGTATAGTTTATTAATAATTACATGTAAATTAAATAAACTATAGGTTATAAGATTTAATTAAATATAACATGATTTAATTAAATAAAAGGGTAATTAATACTTAGGTTAAAACATGTATTAATATTTATTATTAATATAACCTAAGTCATGAAAATTAATTAGTTATAAGCCATGTTTTAATAGTTAATTAATTACTTTAGTCTAAAATTAAATCATAAAAATACTTGGTTAAAATCATGTATTATTTATAATAATAATTAACCTAAGTCATGTCTAAATTAAATTAATTATAAAGCATGTTAAATTAATTTAATTAAACCTTGTAATTATTTAACTTGTTAAAATAATTAACTTTTAAAAATACACCATGAACCGAACCCGTGATTTAACTCTAAACATGTCGTGAACCGGACCGGTTTAGCCCTTGAACCGGCCAAACAAACAATCCCTTAACAGTGGCAAACCAGCTTGGCCGGTTGCCACTACTTGTGTAAAGGTGCCACCGGCTTAAGCCGGTTGTCCCTTGGTCCTTGGCTAGCCGCTGCCCATGCGGCGGTTCCCCCTGCTTTCTATATATAGCCACCGACTTAAGCCGGTGGTGTTTGTTTTGTTTTTCAGCCGAGACCCCCATGACCACCAAGGCTAACCCCGACATGCGTCGGGGTCCCTTGGTTTGTTTGCTGCCGAGCCAAAAAGCCCACACTAAGACCACTTGGTCTCGGTTGTGGTCACACGAGCCACACCGAGAGCATGGCTCTCGGTTTGTGTGCGCCGGCCGAACCAAACACCCTCTTAAACCCATGTTTTTATTACCCCATGATTAGATCTACATGTTTATTAATTAGTTTTTAATAACCTCATGATTTCATGTGTTTAGATCTAATAAACAATTAAAAAGATAAGGTTTAAGGAATTACCGATTCGTGAATAGCAAGGAGATTAATAACACGATCGATCTTGCAATAATTTGATCTACCAAAATTAACCAAACACCCCTTGGTGGTGTATATATGCGGCGACCAAAGAGAAAAAAGGAGGAGCAGGGTTTTGTGTTTTTTCTAAAAACTCTGTATTAAGAAAACATGTTTCCTTCTTTTTCTATTTAGTTAAATTTTAAGGTGGGCTTGGCCCATTCCTTGTCTATGCCGCGGCTATGTGGGGCCTACAAGGGGAAACCCGTTGTTTTTCCGTGTTCTATTTATTTACGTGTTCTCGTGTCGTGTTTACGTGATTTATTTATTTATCGTTCGTGTTGTAAAATATATTTATACGCAATCGTAATAAATATACGTAAATACATAATATAAGGTTTGTGATTATTTACGTTCATGATTTTCATGTTCGTGATTATAATTATTGTTGATAATAATTTCCGTGTCTTAATACATATTAAATACTTATCGTGTAATAGCACGTACGTAATACTTGTAATTCCTATTCGTGAAACGTAAAGTGCTAAATAAGGAAAGTTCTAATCATGTACATACGATCATAAGGGTACTATTCATGGTAAAAGCATGTGGGTTTTACATATCTCTATTTATCTGAAACTCAAAGTTGCTACTTTATCCGAAACTCATATTTCCTCCATTTCCCCGAAAATCAATCTTCAATTTACCCGAAACTCAAACTTCAATTTCTCCGAAACTCAGATTGTAATTTATCCGAAACTCAAACTTTGATTTTCCCCGAAACTCTTTTTTCCCAAAACTCGTTTTTTCCCTGAATCTCGTTTTCCCCAACACTCGTTTCTCTCGAAACTCAATTTTAATTTTCCCGAAACTTATTTTAACTCATTTCCCAAAACTGGTTATTCCCCTTCATTCATTTATCCGAAACTAATTGGCTATTTATCCGAAACTGAAAATCATGTGATTGTGAAATTGAACTTTTTCCAGTTATTGCGAAAGTGGTTTAATCCTTTATTACCCGAAAATGAGTTTTTGTGAATTTCTCCGATTTTTTTTTTGAATCCAACAACTTCCTTTTCACAACCTGAATTTCCAAAAACACTCAGACTCAAACCTGACTCCAACAAAACCAAACTACACTCTATAGGATATGTAAATCTATGCTTATGTTTTAGAGAGAGAAAGAGATAGAAAGATGGTGGATTTCACACTTCTAGAGAGAGAAAGTTTAAGGAACTATGTGTTATTCAAATGAAATCACCACCCTCTCCATCAAAGGAGAGGGTTTATATACCAAGGCCATAAGATGGGCTTGGGCTTACATTTGGGCCGGCCATACAAGCATGGACCGGGCTTTTCCTTGTTTAGTTAATTAAAAGATATCTAGACTACGAGCTACTACTTAATATATTGTCGGAGTGGCCGAATCTTCCTAAATACGTAAAAACGTATTTCCAACAATCTCCCCCTAAGGGAGGTCACTCCAAACAAGGGCGTTACCCGAGTTACAATAATGAAATAAACCTAGCATACTATGCTTGTCTTGAGCTCGTAGTCTTCGTCTTTCTTTTCCTTTTTCTTTTATGGTGAACATGCTGACGTGATCATTGATATCATTCTTGAGCATTAATCTCTTGCCTTGATCTTGTGCATCCATCACTTTTGATCTTCGCCTCTTCGTGACACCATGTCCCACATACTTATACCTTCGTAATTCTTGAAAGCTTCAGAGTTCGATACAGCGGAAGACTTAACTTTTAGGCTTTCTTGAATTAAATGAGATATTAAGTGCATAAAGTATAAGCATGCGGGGACGACTTCTTCTTGGATTCCGCAACGCCACCGTCTTCAAATGCCGCAACATAAGTAGACACGAACGAAATTGCTTTGAACATTTCATTCTAAATCGGTAGCATTTTACCTCCGGTAGGTGAAGATCGTTGGACGATATTAGATATCGTACCCGTGACGGATAGTTTCAATTAAGTAACTTCCTGACAGGATTTCGCGGGTAAACCCGTTCTCTTTATTCGACCGTCCAAAGCTGACTGCGAACATAAAGAGTGAATCATTTGGATAATAATATCCGCATGATTTGAAGCCGTCAATTCTGATTCCTGGAACAAGTTTGATTCATTAAAGAATCGCACCATCGTTGCTTTCCACTTGTCACGAGCTTGATTCGTATAGAATCTTGCAAGTTACCTACCAAGTTCTGTTTGAGATTAACACTAGAAGGATTTCCACTCATCACTGTGAACACTAAGGTATCATTCTGAGTGTTCTGGCAAGATCACTAAGATATTGCGTAGAGGCCTGGAACGTGTTTAAATTCAGTTAAGAACTAAACCACTGTTGCTTTCCAGTTATCACAAGTTTGATTCATAAAGAATCGCATACGTCACCTACCATGAGCTTTTTGATATTCGCTCAAGAAGGATTTCCATCTTCATTATAAATACTTTCGTATTACTCGGATGTTCAGGCAAGATCATGAAGATTTTGCGGAGGACTCTTAAAATCTTTCTTACTTTTCACAGTGTGTGAAGAAGCAAGGAAATATGAAAGTGTGTCCTAATGAGATATTTGATGATCTCAAATGGCTCTAGACTCGATCGTGCATTTTGGATTTTAGTGAACGGAGGCTGGAGAGGAGTGCCACCATTTCAATACCAATTTATTCAGAGTGAATAAATCAATAGATAACGTGTTGTCTCCGTGTGATTAAAACAAATACCTTTTGAGAGATATCTGAGTCAGCTGGGATGGGTTGTGCATTGCATCACTTGGTCCATGATGTCTGTCTTCAATATCGAGAATCATTAAAATGATCTCAATAGCATATGTGTTGACCCGGTTTCTGCCTAAAGTTGTAAGGAGGGCTTCTTTCTTTACACCCTTTATCTTTACAATTCTTTTTCATTCTTCAACCCCTTCAATGCTTACCAATACGTCATAACTAGCACCTTGTTGTGATTGTTCCAGTGCTAACTTAAGTACTTGGTCGGCATTCAGCTACGTTCATAATCTTTCTCCATCTTTCCTAAGGACTACTATTTCTAGCTATGGAATGTCCTTGGGAAGATTCCTCTGGTTCTAGAAGAATCATTGGACTTAACCTATCCTACCATCCTTATGTCACCACAATCTTCACCGTCGTGAATAGAGATGTTTTTGGTAAGTGTATGTCACCATGAAATCCATTTTTTATATGCAAATCCATTTTGCTCCCCCTTAACATATGTCGCGATATTCGAAAACATTTCGCACATGTCGGGATGAGCCAGCACATTAAGTCAAACCATTTGTGATAATATCCCATATTAAATCACATTTTCTCCCCCATATTAAAAATATTAACCCAATCGATGTTTTTAATATCAATTGATTTAATGAAGACAAGACTTCTCTTGTTTTAACAAATAAATGCACTGAAACGTACATAGATTTGTGTTAGACCAAGTTATAAAGTAAACTTGATCCCTTACAAGGTTTTAAAGTAAACCTTGCCCGAGAAAATTAATTCCCGTTGAGAGCCAAAGCTTTCATAAGAAATACTTGACTTTAATGTGAAAACCGGGTTGCAGTCAGAAATATCTACAAGCCATTTTGGCATGTTTTATGAAATATTTACAACTTTTGTACGAACTCTATTTATGGTGCCGTGTCAATATTAATCGACATTTCTAAGGCCGTAAATATTATCGTACCAAAAGACATGCCTTTGAAAAATAAAGTAAAAATATTTTTGGATTTTTCTAAATTTTTCAATTTTTATGGTTTTTATATGGTTTCATATTTTTGTATTTTGCTTTTGTGGATAAAAATATAAACAATATATAAAGATGATCACCAACGATATGGAGAATAGTTTACCATCACTATTTTTTCGCTTCATCTGCCAATTCCTTAAGAGTCTCAGTCGAGAAGGTTCTCATTCCTAGCTTGTCGGCCAAAAATTCAATTCGAGCGCGATCTAAAGCCTTCGTGAAAATATCCGCCAATTGATACTCGGATCGGACAAAGTAAAGCTCGATTACTCCATTTTCCACTTGCTCCTTGATGAAGTGGTAGCGAATGTCAATATGCTTCGATCGAGAGAATTGAACGTTGTTACAGCATAAGGCAATTGCACTCTTGTTGTCACAGTACATCGGAATTTTGTTGAATCCTAGACCATAGTCGGTTAATTGCGATCTCATCCAAAGAATTTGAGCACAGCAACCGGACATAGCTATGTATTCTGCTTCCGTACTTAAAATTGCAGCGCTTTTCTGCCTTTTCGATGCCCAACTGATTAGTCGATCTCCTAGTAGTTGCAAAGTTCCACTCATGCTATGCCTTGTATCTTGACGACCCGCGTGATCCGCATCTGCATATGCCATTAGTGCAATAGAAGAGTCCTTTGAATACCAAAGTCCCCGATTAATGGTTCCTTTAAGATATCGAAACATCCTTTTAACAGTAGCTAAGTGTAACTCAGTAGGCCTAGTTTGATACCTAGCACACATACATATAGCAAACTGAAGATCAGGTCGACTGGCTGGGATATACAGAAGGGTATCGATCATTCCACGATAAAGTGTCGGATCAACGGCAACTCCATGTGGATCTGCATCAAGCTTAGATTTTTCCACCATTGGAGTATCCACAGGGTCGCAAGATTCCATCTTATATTTCTTTAGCGATTCAAGGGCATACTTGGATTGATTGATAAAGATGCCTCTAGGACTCTGAGATATCAGAAGACCTAAGAAGAATGATACCTTGCCCATCATTGACATCTTAAACTTGTAAGACATGAGTGTCCCAAATTCATCCGATAAGGTTTGGGTCGAGGCTGCAAATATAATATCATCAACATATTTTGTACCATAATCATATATTTACCTCGTTTCTGAATGAACAGCGTGGGATCCACCTTGCATTTAGCGAAGCCTTGCGTAATGAGGAATTGTGATAATAGATCATACCATGCGCGTGGATCTTGCTTCAACCCATAGAGAGCCTTCTTAAGCTTGTACACATGATTAGGATAGTTAGGATTCACAAAACCATCCGGTTGTTGAACATAGACCTCTTCCTTGATTTAACCATTCAGAAATGCCGTCTTCACATCCATCTGATAGACGATCATATTCATGTGGGCTGCATAAGCGAGGAATAGTCTTATAGCTTCCAAACGGGCAACAGGTGCAAAGGATTCCATAAAGTCGATGCCCAATAATTTCTTGTATCCACGAGCTACTAGTCGAGCTTTGTTCTTCAATATTCCGATTAACTCATCGAGTTTCACCATGTAAACCCATTCCAAAGTGAGTAACTGTACTTGATCCGGGCATCGGACAAGTTCCCAAACTTCAAGACGTATGAATTCGTTAAGTTCTTATTTTATAGCTTCTATCTAACATGATTGAGTAAAAGCTTGTTGCCATGTCTTTGGTTCAACTTTAGTGAGAAAAGCATCAAAGTGACAAAACATTGCACTTTCTTGTAACTGACTTCGTGTGGATACCAGACGATTAGGGTCACCAATAATAGAATCTATAGGATGATCCTTTGTCCACTTGTTGTCATGTTCACAAATCCGTGGATTGGAGTAAACTGTAGTAGGAGCTTCCTCTAAGGTGGACGACCCAGCTTGATTAGGGTCGGGAATTGGTACACCAAAGAATGGAAGTTCACGCATTTGAACGAATTCCAAATCGTGATCATCGTCATCCTCTTCATCATCAATAGGCATGACATGGGTAGTTGAAACAGGTGTTGGTTGAGAATTACTTGTTGATGGTATATCTAGACCAATTGTAGGTGCAGACGTATCTGATTGTGCAACGGGTGCTGGAGCGACAACTTCGGTTACCGGAGCTATTACCTCAGGTTCTGGAGCAACAATACTTAGAGGAGTAAAGAATTCATCAAAGATTGATTAAAACAACGTATCCCATTCAGTCCTAGAAGGTGGTGTAAATGATGATGAAGTAGGGTTGTTTGGGACAAGACCAGAACTAATGTTACTGGGTCCCATTTCATGAAGTGCGGGTTCAGAGCTGCTTTGCTCAGAAGCCATTGCTGTCAGCTCATCAAAATCAACATTCATAGTTTCGAGGATCTTGCGAGAGTTACGGTTGTAGATTCGGTATGCCTTCTTTGCGGGTGCGTAACCAATGAAAATACCAATATCAGCCTTTGGTTGAAGTTTTCCCAAATTGTCACCATCATTATTTGGATAGCAAAGAGAACCAAATACATGTAGATATGATAAATCTGGTACTTTTCCATGGAGAAGCTCATAAGGTGTTTTACCATGGCGTTTACGAATTTGTGACCGGTTTTGGGTGTATACTGCTGTAGATACTGCTTCTGCCCATAAAAACAATGGAGCCTTTGCGTAAATTAACATCGTTCGAGCAGCTTCCATAAGTGTGCAATTTCGCCTTTCAACGACACCGTTTTATTGTGGAGTGCTTGCAACTAATGTTTCATGAGATATGCCAACTTCTTCATAATAATCACGCAAGATTTGATTCACAAATTCGGTTCCATTATCTGTACGAATGCGTCGGACAGTAGTGTTGAGACGCACTTGAATCATCTTGAGAAATCCGATGATGAATTTAGGTGCTTCATTTTTTGCTTTAAGAAATTTCACCCATGTAAACCGAGAGTAATCATCGACAATGACGAGGATGTACTTTTTGCCACTAAGACTTTCAACACGCATTGGCCCACAAAGATCCATATGCAACAGATAAAGTTTCTCTTGGTTGGTGTCTTCAGTCTTGGGTTTGTAAGACTTCTTAGTGCTTTTCCCCATTGTACACGCGGAACGCAAATGATACTTGTGAAATGATATTTTAGGAAGACCACGAACAAGTTCGTTTTTCGCCAAGTGATTAATAGCGTCAAAGTTAAGATGAGATAACCGTCGATGCCATAACCATGACTTAGTCTTCGATGCTTTGGAGAGAAGACATACGGGAGAAGCGGCCATCATGTCTTGTAGAGACAAAGTATACAAATTTTTCCCTCGAGTACCTTTTAATAAATCAACCCCTTCCAAATTACGAATGAAGCAGGTATGCTCTCGAAAAGCGACTTCTAGGTTTGCATCACAAAATTGTCCCACAGAAAATAAGTTGTGACCAAGACCTTCCACGTAATACACTCTTGAAATTATAACATTTCCAATATGATATTCACCGTAACCCATTATCTTTGCAATATGATCATTTCCAAATCTTACCGTACCAAGAAACTTGCTGATGAAATTTCTGAGCTGAGAGCGATCTCCGGTCATATGCTTGGAGCAACCAGAGTCAAAATACCAGAGAACAATTTGGACCACCTGTTTTCAATAACAACAGTAGACAATGCATTGGAAACTATTGGTTCCGGAGTATTAGTGATGAGACTGCTTTTATACATAGTCTCATCGTCCAAATAGGGCTCAAAATGCATTAAATATCATCAAAATTCCCAAATATATGCTTCTGTTTGTTGCTTGTGTATTTTAGGTACGGATATTGAGAAAATGACAAAAGATCACAAGAATCAGTCAAAAACGAACACGGGAAACGAAGCCGCACGATGAACCAAGCCCTAGTGAAGAATTTTCCAAAGAAAACCCTTGAAGATTTGAAGAATTATGAAGAAGGGTCCTCCAATATGGAAGAATTGACACTTTATACCCTTGTATCTTCATAATTACAAGTTTGGTCCCTAAAGTTTGTCAAAATTACAAAAAGGACCCTTAACTTTGAAGAATTGGCAAATTTAGTCCCTCAACAAAACTAAATTGTCAATATTGGTCCTCCAAGAAGTCAACAAACAAGTCAAAACCTTGAATTATCAAGAATGTACAAGTTCAGTCCTTGAAGATTGAAGAAATTACATTTCAAGTCCTTGATACAAGTTTGATAAACCCTTGTGCCAAATTTGACAAGTACCCCAAACTTATTTACAAAGGAAAAGTGGTTTAGGCTGTTTTAATACAAAGTGAAGGAAAAGTGATACTTGGGGGGCCATTTCTGTTAAACACACCAACTCTCCCCAGCCAATAGAACCACCACGTCACCCCATTCCACCACTCACACTCCTACACCTCATCTCACCCTCCACGTCCGTTTTCCACCCACACCATTTAACTTAATTAATCCCTTCCCTCCAAACACGTTTTTAAATTAATCTTTCCCCTAAAATGGATTAAAACCCTGCTAATCACCCACATAAACCCTAGCTAATCCCCAAGATGAACACTAATCAAAACAAAGGGTTTTTGGCTAAATGTTTCCAGATCATTAATTAGGGTTATTGTCACTAAAACCCACATCCCAAAACAATCACCACTCAACCCATGTGACCACCCCATGATCCCCTGCACCCGTCCCTTTCCACTAAACCCCAAAAGGGGACAAGATGAACGTTTGAAATCATATCCTTGGCCCCAAAGGTTTGTTGAACGTCCTAGATCACTCAAACACAGCTGGCCATCACTAGAGAACAAGAATCATTCACATGGCACTATTTTGACTGAAAATTCAAATTTCGTCCAAGTGCATGTTAGGAATTTTCTACATTAGGGTTTTGATATCTAGATAGTTCTATCAGTCTATATAAGAGACCTTCCAACACGTGGATAGGTTCTTGTTCCTGATTTTTTCCTTAGGTCACAACTTGTAAATCCCATTTTTATTATTGAATGAAAATTGGTTGAGATTTGGTGATGAAAAGAATCCAGGATCCACTTTACTTCTGTTGTTGATTAATTCCCATTTATTGTTTGTTTGATTTTTGAGTTATCAAAAATTGAGTTTTGATTTCTAAGTTTCTGAAAAAAAGTGTTGGTTTGGTAAAATCTTGTTTCAAGTTTGGTTTTCCAGTTCTTTTAAGTATTTGTTAAGTGTTTGTGAAAGGAAGTTATTTGTGAAGATTAATTGTGAAAAGGTTTTAAAAGATTCAAAAATCAGAAATTGCATATTGCTTGTTCTTCATTTGTTCTTAGCAGGTAAAGGGATTGTTGTCCAAGGGTCTGCACAGGTCCGGACCTGTTTGGAGATGGCTAGCAGCCATTGTTGGGCCTGGATGTAGGTCCAACAAGGTAAAATCCTTGTTCCATTTTCAGTTGTTAAAATTTGGTGTTTATGTGATTATGCATGAAAGTGTTTAAGTGACTGTTTGAATGGTTTGATTCTACTGTTTAGATGTTGTCATGCATGTTAGAGTTGATTAGGACCCATTTGTTTGATTTGTGATTGAGTTGGGTGTGCAAAATTTGCATTTCAGATTATAAAGGGTTGTTTGGATGAGGGATTAAGAAGGGTTTAATGTTTTAAATCTTGCTTGTAATCCTGTTTTACACACTCCTTAGGTAGTTAATAGGTTGTTTGTTAGTTTGTATTTCAGTTTGGTAGGATATTAAACAAGTTTGTATGCTAGTTTAAGTGGAAACATAGCTAAAAACAGTCAAGCCTCATTTTTGCCAGTTTTTCTTGGAATTTGTGCATCAATCTTGATAAGCTGTTAGATAATAGGTTGTTTAAGGATTGTGTGTTGCTTGCATGTCATTTGATTGAGTATTGTGCAAGTTATGAGGCCTTGAAATTCGAATTTGTGCAAGTAATTTGTGCCTACTGTTCATCAGATAACATAAGCTTAATCAGTAAATTTTGGTGCCTTTTGTGTGAAATTTTGTGAAGTAACCTGTTTGATTTTGTGTTGCATTTGACTCCTTATACTCAACTGAGTATAAGAGTGCCTTGTTTGCCAAAAATCAGCAATCCAAGAGCTTTCCTAAGCTCAAAAGGTCTCCTGACCACTTTTTTACACTAGCAGTGGGAACTCCTTTCCCACTGGTAGCACAATTTTTACCACTGCTAGCACAATTTTTACCACTGCTCAACTAGCAGACAAAACTTGTCAAGATGTCACTATCAGGATTCTCATAATTTTGTCTTTAGTGCTCAAATTTGTGAATTAAGACTTGAAACCAATTCCATTATTTTTCTTATTTTATTTAGGATTTTTCTGTTTAATTATTTTTCATCCTACTGTTCATTTAGTATTTATTAGATTAAATAGCATTTTTAATATACTTTTATTGTTTCTGTTTTGGCATTTGGTGCCAGAAATATATATTTTTCAGTTTTAACATTTTTTATAGATTAAGAAAAATATTTTAAGATTTTTAGTTAAAAAAGTTTTTACTGTTCATCTTTTATTTATTTTTTAGAATTAATTTAAGTTAATTAGGGTTTAATATTAAACTGTTTTTGTCTTTTAGTGGTAAATTTATTATTTTTCAAACTTTTTCATTTTTCTTCTGTTCATTAGAGTAATTTAGGATTTTTAAAAGTATCAAATTATTTTTAGCATTATTTTATTATTTTTAATAATTATTTTAGTTTTAAAATAGTTTTTAGTGATTTAAAAATAGAAAAATAGTTTTTAAAAATTAGGAAAAATACTTTTTAGTCTTTAGATAATATAAGTAAGTTATTTGTTCAATAAAATAATATTTTGGACATTTTGATTAATTATATTTAATTTTAAGGCTTTGATTAGCATTTAAAATTGAATATTTAATTAATAAAAGGTTTTAAAATATTTTTATTGGATTTTTATTCTTATTTATATTATTTCAGACTGATTTTAGCTTTTAATTAATTATTAGGTTTAAAATTTTTAATTTTGTATTTTTTACGGTTTTACGTGATCGCCTTTTTCGTCATAGTTTAATCCGTCTTCGTAACCGTCTTTCTCTTCTAATCTCATTTCTTTCTTTCTTTTGCAATCATATAATCACAAATCAAAATCATCTCTTAACACAACGCACTAGCCTCCTCGAGAACGAACTTGGACTTATTTGGTCATTAGTGCTCGGTTTTCCTAAACCGACACTTAATACTTGCCACTTTTGTTATCCTTTTCCTAAAGGGTACAAAAACTCTACAATCATTTTTGGCGCCGCTGCCGGGGAGGCGTGTTGTGTTTTGGTTGAACATTGTTGTTTTTTTTATATAGCCATAATAGCTATTTGTATTAGTAGCACTCTACTAATACGTATTATCGGTTTTCGTTTTTTTGTGAATACTATTATTATATTGTATACGTAGAACAATAAATTCACAAGTACTCCAAATATGTGAGAAATCACAACCTTGACTTGGGAGGTAATTACCCAATCATTGTATTCGAATCTCAAACCAAAGAAAAAAGGCAAAAATAGATAAATACTTCCGTGAAGCTCGATTTTGAAAAATACAAACTATAAGGTGGGTATAAGGCGGTTGTATTTCACGACCTAAAAGAAAAAGGCTCTTAAGTGCTTCGCGCCGCCTCGTTTCCTCCGCTTGCTTGTGCGTATTTTGAGATTGAAAGCTAATCGAGGGTTTTGCCGCCCAAAGTATTACTTAAGTATCATATATATTTTCTTGGTTTCTATTGATTAAACCCTCTTGAACGATTTGGTGTTCCACCATCGTTCTAAAGTCATCGAAGGCGTTCACTTCACGTGATCGTTTTCATTCCTTGAGGCTTCTTTAATCGAGAGATTTGATTAAGGAGGAGATTTGTAGATTATTGTCTACCTAATACATTCCAAAAATCCAAAAAAAGTAAAAACAATCAAAAACCACAAAAAAAATGAAAAAGTAAAAACACCAAAAAGAATCTTCTTTGCTCGCCTTCTCGTTGTACGTGACGTTTATGCAAACTCGCTCCAAAGCAAGACGTGCTCGTAAACGAAGAAACAAATCAACCACTCCTTCTAGTGAGGAGTCTCCTATTGACGAACCCATCGTAGTGAAAGAAGCACCCATGGCTAATCGAACTATGATGGAGTTGCTTCAAGCACCCACCGAGGGTTATGGAGAAGCGATTGTGATTCCCGCTATCCTTGTGGAGAATTTTGAGGTTAAGACGGGTTTGTTGTCCATGATTCAAAACAACAAGTTTCGAGGTGACGAAAAGGACAACCCTCATAACCACATTCGCCAATTTAATCGTCTCACCGCCACTTGCAAGTTTAAGGACGTCTCTAACGACTCGATTAAGATGATGCTTTTTCCGTATTCCTTAGCGGGGCCCGCAAAAATTTGGTTAGAGAAAGAGCCACCCAATTCTATATTGACGTGGAAGGATCTCGTTTCAAAATTCGTGAACCAATTTTTTCCGCCCTCTAAGACTACGCATTTGAAAAACGAGATTTCAAAGTTTTCACAAGAGTATAATGAGAGTTTTTCTACGGCTTGGAATAGGTTTAAGGAAATGTTGCACGAATGTCCTCATCATGGTTTTTCCGACTTGCATCAAATTGACACGTTTTACAATGGCTTAAACGATCATGAGCGTGATTATCTTAATGCCGCCGCGGGTGGTAATTTTTTGTGTAAAACGGTCGAGGAAGCATTATTAATCATTGAGAATAGGTCTAAGGTCTATAGTCCTCGTAGCACGTCGAGTGTTCGTAAGACTTCGTCTTCGCCTTCGCCTTCATTGTCACACATCGTTGATGCTTGCCAAATCGAGGCTAATTTGGAGAACAAGATTTTTGATAAGCTTAAAGGATTGTTAATTGAGTTTAAAGTTGGTGAACAACCCACTCCCGCTACCGCTAAAGCGGTTGAGGTTTCTTGTATGTATTGTGGTGGAGCTCACGATTATTCCGAGTGCATTACCAACGGTGGTAACACTTCGAGTGCCTTCGCGGCCGCGGGAACTTATAACAAAAACGGTCAAGTTCCCCGCACTAATCAATTGACTCCACCAGGTTTTCCACCAAATCAAAATGCTAACAATTATCAAAACAATCAAGTTGGTTACCAAAACAATCAAAGGAACAATTTCAAGGGTAATAACAACTATGGGAATCAAGGAAGTAGTAGCCAATTGCAAAATCAAAACCAAAACCGTAATTTTCAAAACACGAGTCAAGGTCTTCAAAATGTTTACACTAAAGAACTTCCAATGGACTTTTTGAATTACACTACGGCAAATGATAAGATTTTGGAAAACATTCAAGAGCAATTGGCTAGTCAAGCAAGGGACACGGCTAAAAACACCAAGGAGTTAGCTAATTTTGTGAAGGAAAATCTTAACATGAGAAATGAGTTGAAAAATGATTTTGCTAATCAAATTAGAGGTCAAAACAATAAAATTGAACAAAGTCATGCTTGGCTTGAACAAAGAATTGACCAAAAAGCCGCTAGTCAAGATCTTAAGTTTAATAGTCAAGATGCTAAGCTTAATGCCATTTTAGAAGCCGTCATGGGGAACAAAGCCTCTACTTCGGGAAGTTTTCCTAGTAACACCATATCAAACCCGAAGGGAGAGATGAAAGTGATTACCACACAAAGTGGTAAGGCACTTAAAGAACCGACTCCTCAACCAATTGCTCCAACGGTGGAGGAAATTGAGGAAGAAGCCGAGGTGGTGGTCGAAAAGGAGCATATCTCAAGCCCACAAAGTACCGCTCATGCCACACCTACGGTCGACCCATTACCAACATTGGAACCCGAGATTCCAAAGCTTATGCCTATGCCCCAACCCACACCACCCTTGCCTTACCCATCGAGACTTAGGAAGGAGAAACGACAAGAGCGCGACAATTATCAATTTGAGCTTTTTATGAAAATGTTTCGTGAGTTGCACCTTAATGTGAGTTTCGCCAATGCTTTGGTCATGATGCCTCGATACGCCGCTAACTTTAAGAGTATGTTGAACAACAAGGAGAAATTGCATCAATTGTCTAGTTGTTCGTCGGTTTATCTTAATCGCATACCTCAGAAAGTCGGTGATCCCGGTAAATTTTTGATCCCTTGTGCAATTCAAGATATGGAAGAATGCTATGCCTTGGCCGATCTTGGTGCTAGCATTAATTTGATGCCACTTGCAATCTTCAAGTCGCTCAATCTTCCTAATCTTACTCCTTCACTAATGTCTATCGAGATGGCCGACCATTCCACGATTCGTGCATGTGGTTTGGCGGAAGACGTTTTTTCGAAAGTGGGGAAGTTCTACTATCCCGTAGACTTTATCGTTGTCGATATCCCCACGGATCCTCAAGTTCCTCTTATTTTAGGTCGTTCGTTTTTAGATACGTCTATGTCTTTAATTGATGTGCATGCTAGAAAGATCACCTTACGTTTCAACGACGAGGAACTTGTTATAAACACAACTCAAAATTCTAAACTTTCTCATGTTTATTCCGTTGCTACCATAAACCTCGTTGATATGATCGACGTGGTTTGCGAGGAATTTTCACAAGAAGTTTTAGGGTTTGGTGATGAAGAAACTAGTGGCAATCCCACTATGTTAGATCCAATTCTTGA
This sequence comes from Glebionis coronaria, assembly GCA_025667525.1. Lineage (NCBI taxonomy): Eukaryota > Viridiplantae > Streptophyta > Magnoliopsida > Asterales > Asteraceae > Glebionis > Glebionis coronaria. The sequence continues at coordinate 673,099 of JANFOE010000474.1, read as the reverse complement.
TTATTCGACACCAACCTTCACTCCATTTGAAGGTGGTGGTTTTACGTTGGAAGAATGCAATGTTCCACGTACTTGTGACGAAGACCTCGACAACGATAAGGACTTCTCGATTATCAAGGATTTTCTTAACGATTTCTCATTTCCTCCACCCGAGGAGGTTATGAGTATCGAGCCCAAATCTTCACTTGAGGAACCACCTATCCTCGAGTTGAAAGATTTACCTCCTCACCTCGAATATGTCTATTTGGAGGAGGACGACAAGTTGCCGGTTATTATTGCGAAGGATCTTTCGAATGATGAAAAAACCGCACTTGTCGATGTTCTAAAGGATCACAAAGGGGCGATTGCGTGGAAGTTATCCGACATTAAGGGAATCGATCCCAAGTTTTGTACCCACAAAATCTTAATGGAGGAGGATTTCAAGCCCACAATCCAAAGTCAAAGGAGGGTGAACCCCAAAATTCACGACGTCATCAAAAAGGAGGTCCTTAAACTCCTTGACGCGGGAATGATTTACCCTATTTCCGATAGCCCTTGGGTGGGTCCTATTCATTGTGTCCCTAAAAAGGGAGGGATGACCGTTGTGCCAAACAATGCCAACGAGTTGATTCCCACTAGACTCATGACCGGATGGAGAGTGTGCATTGACTATCGAAAGTTGAATGAAGCCACTCGAAAAGACCATTTTCCCTTGCCCTTCATGGACCAAATGTTGGAGCGTCTTGCGAGAAACGATTTCTATTGCTTTTTAGATGGTTTTTCCGGTTACTTCCAAATTACCATCGATCCTCGTGATCAAGAAAAAACTACGTTTACGTGTCCATATGGAACGATTGCCTATCGTAAAATGCCATTCGGACTTTGCAATGCACCGGGAACCTTTCAAAGGTGCATGATGGCTATTTTTCATGACATGATCGAGAAGACGATGGAATTCTTCATGGATGACTTTTCCGTGTTTGGTGATTCCTTCACTTCGTGTTTGTCGAACCTTGAGAGAATGTTGAAACGTTGTGAGGAAACCAACCTTGTGCTCAATTGGGAAAAATAACATTTTATGGTTAAGAGTGGAATCGTCTTAGGGCACAAGGTCTCGAAAGCGGGGATTGAGGTAGATCAAGCTAAGGTAGACGTCATCGCCAAATTACCTCATCCCAAAACCGTTAAGGGAGTTAGGAGTTTCCTAGGCCACGCGGGCTTTTATCGTCGATTCATCAAGGATTTTTCAAAGATTTCTCGACCCATTACACATCTTCTTGAAAAAGAGGCACGTTTTGTCTTTGACGAAGATTGTGTACGAGCCTTTGAAATCCTTAAGAGGAAACTTACCGAAGCTCCCATTCTTGTTGCTCCCAATTGGAACCTCCCCTTTGAACTCATGTGTGATGCTAGTGATTACGCTATTGGGGCCGTTTTGGGGCAACGTCATGATAAGCACTTCTTGCCTATTCACTATGCTAGCAAGACGATGACCGAGGCTCAACTTAAATACACTACAACGGAAAAGGAGTTCCTTGCCGTGGTGTATGCATTTAAGAAGTTCCGACCTTACCTCGTCTTGACGAAATGCATAGTATATACGGACCATTCGGCTATCAAGTATCTCATGGCTAAACAAGATGCAAAGCCGATATTACTTCGTTGGATTCTCCTCCTTCAAGAATTTGATCACAAAATCGTTGACAAAAAAGGAGCCGAGAATCTAGCGGCCGATCATCTCTCTCGTTTGGAAGATCCTTACCAAAGTGTTTACGAGCCCAAGGAAATCACCGAAACATTTCTGCTCGAGACACTTGGTTTAGTGAATTCTAAGCTTGATTCTTCCACCCCATGGTTTGCGGACTTTGCAAATTACCATGCGGGTAACTTCATCATTAAGGGTATGACGACTCAAGAAAAACGAAAATTCTTTCGTGACGTCAAGTTCTACTTTTGGAACGACCCTTACTTGTTTCGAACTTGTGCGGATCAAATCATCCGACGTTGTGTATTTGGCACCGAAGCTTCTAACATCCTTAGAGCTTTTCACGAGGGACCCACGGGTGGTCACCACGGTGCTAATCTCACGGCTAAAAAGGTGTTTGATGCCGGCTTCTTTTGGCCTACTATTTACCGAGATGCACAAGATCTTGTGAAGTCGTGTGATGCATGCCAACGACAAGGAAAAACCTCACAAAAAGATGAAATGCCACAAAATATCATCCAAGTGTGTGAGATCTTTGACGTTTGGGGTATAGACTTTATGGGTTCGTTCCCATCATCTCGTGGTAATAAGTACATCCTTGTTGCGGTTGACTACCTTTCTAAGTGGGTGGAGGCCAAGGCCTTGCCCACCAATGATGCTCGTGTGGTAGTTAAGTTCTTGAAGCAATTGTTTTCTCGGTTTGGAACCCCTCGTGCTATCATAAGCGATCGTGGAACCCATTTTTGTAACGACCAATTTGAAAGGGTTCTAAGGAAATATGGGGTTACACATCGGCTTTCTACGGCTTATCACCCACAAACGAGTGGGCAAGTCGAGGTTTCAAACCGAGCTTTGAAGAGGATCTTGGAGAGATCCGTTGGGGAAAACCGACAAACATGGTCGGATAAGTTGGACGATGCTTTATGGGCCTTTAGGACCGCTCATAAGACACCCATTGGGTGCACTCCCTATAAGCTTGTATATGGAAAGAATTGTCATTTGCCTATCGAGTTAGAACACAAGGCTTATTGGGCCCTAAAGCATTGTAATGATGATATGGAGACCGCGGGAAAACACCGGAAAATGCAATTGAATGAATTAGATGAATTGAGGGATATTGCTTATGAAAATTCATTGATTTATAAAGAGAAAACTAAAAAGTTGCGTGATTCTAAAATTAAAAAACGGGTTTTTAACATTGGGGATCAAGTTTTGCTTTTTAATTCAAGATTAAAAATCTTTTCCGGTAAGTTGAAATCCCGTTGGTCTGGTCCATTCACCGTGACTCAAGTGTTTCCGTATGGGACCATCGAGCTAGCTCAAGATGATGGTCCTAACTTCAAGGTGAATGGACATAGGTTGAAGCACTACTTTGGCGGGGAAGTTCCATCCTTGAACTACCTCGACCAAGTCACATTCCCCAATGATAATTAGCATTGAGGGGATCGAGTCGAGCTCATGACTCGGTAATCAAAAACGAGGTGCCTCGTGGGGGAGTCCCATGCTTATCCTATGTACATATTATCGCTTTCTAATGTATCTTATGTGTGGGGATTTGTGCCCTTCCAACCTTTGTTCCGTGGTTGTTTGTTCATTGTGGCTTTTAGATCATGATCTTCACGATTGGAGCCTCTCGTGTTCGTTTTATGGGAGCACTCGATCGTTTGCTTTGAAGACATTTCTCAATATCCATGATATATCCTTGATTGTTCTAACCTTAGGTTTATAGCACACTTCATAAACGGCTATTAATTTATTGGTTACACCCTTTCCATGCTAGATTAAGCATTCGACTACGTCTCAAGTATGGGGGTGTTTGCACCCCTAGACTCGAAACATTGAGGACAATGTTTAACTTTAGTATGGGGGGGGGGTGAATAGATACTTGCCTTGCCAAACCTTCACGCTTTCCAAAGTTTATCTTTTTGTTTATCGTTTTTGTTACAAAATAAGGCTAAAAATGGCCAAATTTTAAAATTTTTCTTTTTCATAAGTGTTTGAAGACACGAATGTAGGTTTTCCGATGGCGAGAATAAGAGTAATTTTTTACTCGACCGTGCGTGTTGAGCACTTAGCTTTGATTCCTTAACTACACATTAGGCTAAGTCTCTTAAATGAGGACGAGAAATGATAGAGTTAATTATAAGTTACTATGCTAAACGTAGAGTACTCGTATTCTTTCAAAAACTCATGTGTTCTCGTTGTTTGCTTATTCTCCCTTCGCTTGTAAATATTTTTTGCTTAATAAATATTGACTTAGCGGTTTAGTTAGGATTGTTGGGTTTCTAGTCTTTTCTAGTAGCTTCCGTGTAATTAAATTGGGAAGACATTAAGGTATCGCCAGCGTCACGGTTTTGAAGTATTGGCACCCGAATAATCGAAAGCTTCACCCAATAATAAGATTTCAATTGCTCACCTAAATCTAGCAAACAATTTGAAGCCCCACAAGGCCTAAAATCTATGCAAAATTGAAAGTGAATAAAGCCTTAATCTTCGAAGCTTTAAAGATCCAAAATTCGCTTTAGCGTGAGGATATACGTCTTTGGCTAATAAAACCACCGATGAGGCGGATAATAAAAGGAAAGGCAAGACCGAAGTCATAATAAAAGCTTAATGGAGAAGTTGAATAAAAGATGGAGGTAAACCAAAGATAATAAGGCCCTTCAGTTAGGGGGCGTATAAAAGTCTTGGTAATAAGTCTCATGTTCAAAACCGTTATAAAACCGTTTTTATCGATTCTTCTTGTCAACTTAATTTTTTGACATCGTTGTCTATTAGGAGGGGTTATTGATTTGATGGTCTTAGTTACACCGTTAGGACTCTGTTTTTAGACCTAAATCTCAATTATCGCATAAGTCAATGATGTATCCTCGTGAAACATTCAAGACAAAATAAAATATAAGAGATACAACTTAGGAATAATCGGAGGATAAGTACGTGATTAGGGCATATGAGTAGTGTTAGCATTACTAACTTATAATGACAATGATCTCATTGCACGCTTGGCATGGAATTGGAGTGAAAATCGAGGACGATGAAATTATTTCTAACGAAGCATTCACGTGTTCTTATTCTATGAACCTAAACGTCTCATTTTGCGATGAAAATCATACATTATGTCTAAAACGCAAGTAGTAGTAATAGTAATAGTGTAGCTAGTTTATCATTCAATAAAATGAATAAAAATGAATTTTGGAGATGCTATGATACTTTATTCTAGCATTGCGTGAGGGCACGGCAATGGTTTAGTATGGGGGGTGATGAGACTGCTTTTATACATAGTCTCATCGTCAAATAGGGCTCAAAATGCATTAAATATCATCAAAATACCCAAATATATGCTTGTGTTTGTTGCTTGTGTATTTTAGGTACGGATATTGAGAAAATGACAAAAGATCACAAGAATCAGTCAAAAACGAACACGGGAAACGAAGCCGCACGATGAACCAAGCCCTAGTGAAGAATTTTCCAAAGAAAACCCTTGAAGATTTGAAGAATTATGAAGAAGGGTCCTCCAATATGGAAGAATTGACACTTTATACCCTTGTATCTTCATAATTACAAGTTTGGTCCCTAAAGTTTGTCAAAATTACAAAAAGGACCCTTAACTTTGAAGAATTGGCAAATTTAGTCCCTCAACAAAACTAAATTGTCAATATTGGTCCTCCAAGAAGTCAACAAACAAGTCAAAACCTTGAATTATCAAGAATGTACAAGTTCAGTCCTTGAAGATTGAAGAAATTACATTTCAAGTCCTTGATACAAGTTTGATAAACCCTTGTGCCAAATTTGACAAGTACCCCAAACTTATTTACAAAGGAAAAGTGGTTTAGGCTGTTTTAATACAAAGTGAAGGAAAAGTGATACTTGGGGGGCCATTTCTGTCAAGCACACCAACTCTCCCCAGCCAATAGAACCACCACGTCACCCCATTCCACCACTCACATTCCTACACCTCATCTCACCCTCCACGTCCGTTTTCCACCCACACCATTTACCTTAATAAATCCCTTCCCTCCAAACACGTTTTTAAGTTAATCTTTTCCTTAAAATGGATTAAAACCCTGCTAATCACCCACATAAACCCTAGCTAATCCCCAGGATGAACACTAATCAAAACAAAGGGTTTTTGGCTAAATGTTTCCAGGTCACTAATTAGGGTTATTGTCACTAAAACCCACATCCCAAAATAATCACCACTCAACCCATGTGACCACCCTATGGTCCCCTGCACCCGTCCCTTTCCACTAAACCCCAAAAGGGGACAAGATGAACGTTTGAGATCATATCCTTGGCCCCAAAGGTTTGTTGAACGTCCTAGATCACTCAAACATATCTGGCCATCACTAGAGAACAAGAATCATTCACATGGCACTATTTTGACTGAAAATTCAAATTTCGTCCAAGGGCATGTTAGGAATTTTCTACATTAGGGTTTTGATATCTGGATAGTTCTATCAGTCTATATAAGAGACCTTCCAACATGTGGATAGGTTCTTGTTCCTGATTTTTTCCTTAGGTCACAACTTGTAAATCCCATTTTTATTATTGAATGAAAATTGGTTGAGATTTGGTGATGAAAAGAATCCAGGATTCACTTTACTATTCTGTTGTTGATTAATTCCTATTTATTGTTTGTTTGATTTTTTAGTTATCAAAAATTGAGTTTTGATTTCTAAGTTTCTGAAAAAAGTGTTGGTTTGGTAAAATCTTGTTTCAAGTTTGGTTTTCCAGTTCTTTTAAGTATTTGTTAAGTGTTTGTGAAAGGAAGTTATTTGTGAAGATTAATTGTGAAAAGGTTTTAAAAGATTCAAAAATCAGAAACTGCATATTGCTTGTTCTTCATTTGTTCTTAGCAGGTAAAGGGATTGTTGTCCAAGGGTCTGCACAGGTCCGGACCTGTTTAGAGATGGCTAGCAGCCATTGTTGAGCCTGGATGTAGGTCCAACAAGGTAAAAGCCTTGTTCCATTTTCAGTTGTTAAAATTTGGTTTTTATGTGATTATGCATGAAAGTGTTTAAGTGACTGTTTGAATGGTTTGATTCTACTATTTAGATGTTGTCATGCATGTTAGAGTTGGTTAGGACCCATTTGTTTGATTTGTGATTGAGTTGGGTGTGCAAAATTTGCATTTCAGATTATAAAGGGGTGTTTGGATTAGGGATTAAGAAGGGTTTAATGTTTTAAATCTTGCTTGTAATCCTGTTTTACACACTCCTTAGGTAGTTAATAGGTTTTTTGTTAGTTTGTATTTCAGTTTGGTAGGATATTGAACAAGTTTGTATGCTAGTTTAAGTGGAAACATAGCTAAAAACAGTCAAGCCTCATTTTTGCCAGTTTTTGTTGGAATTTGTGCATCAATCTTGATAAGCTGTTAGATAATAGGTTGTTTAAGGATTGTGTGTTGCTTGCATGTCATTTGATTGAGTATTGTGCAAGTTATGAGGCCTTGAAATTCGAATTTGTGCAAGTAATTTGTGCCTAATGTTCATCAGATAACATAAGCTTAATCAGTAACTTTTGGTGCCTTTTGTGTGAAATTTTGTGAAGTAACCTGTTTGATTTTGTGTTGCATTTGACTCCTTATACTCAACTGAGTATAAGGGTGCCTTGTTTGCCAAAAATCAGCAATCCAAGAGCTTTCCTAAGCTCAAAAGGTCTCCTGACCACTTTTTTACACTAGCAGTGGGAACTCCTTTCCCACTGGTAGCACAATTTTTACCACTGCTCAACTAGCAGACAAAACTTGTCAAGATGTCACTATCAGGATTCTCATAATTTTGTCTTTAGTGCTCAAATTTGTGAATTAAGACTTGAAACCAATTCCATTATTTTTCTTATTTTATTTAGGATTTTTCTGTTTAATTATTTTTCATCCTACTGTTCATTTAGTATTTATTAGATTAAATAGCATTTTTAATATACTTTTATTGTTTATGTTTTGGCATTTGGTGCCAGAAATATATATTTTTCAGTTTTAACATTTTTTATACATTAAGAAAAATATTTTAAGATTTTTAGTTAAAAAAGTTTTTACTGTTCATCTTTTATTTATTTTTTAGAATTAATTTAAGTTAATTAGGGTTTAATATTAAACTGTTTTTGTCTTTTAGTGGTAAATTTATTATTTTTCAAACTTTTTCATTTTTCTTCTGTTCATTAGAGTAATTTAGGATTTTTAAAAGTATCAAATTATTTTTAGCATTATTTTATTATTTTTAATAATTATTTTAGTTTTAAAATAGTTTTTAGTGATTTAAAAATAGAAAAATAGTTTTTAAAAATTAGGAAAAATACTTTTTAGTCTTTAGATAATATAAGTAAGTTATTTGTTTAATAAAATAATATTTTGGACATTTTGATTAATTATATTTAATTTTAAGGCTTTGATTAGCATTTAAAATTGAATATTTAAATAATAAAAGGTTTTAAAATATTTTTATTGGATTTTTATTCTTATTTATATTATTTTAGACTGATTTTAGCTTTTAATTAATTATTAGGTTTAAAATTTTTAATTTTGTAGTTTTTTACGGTTTTACGTGATCGCCTTTTTCGTCATAGTTTAATCCGTCTTCGTAACCGTCTTTCTCTTCTAATCTCATTTCTTTCTTTCTTTTGCAATCATATAATCACAAATCAAAATCATCTCTTAACACAACGCACTAGCCTCCTCGAGAACGAACTTGGACTTATTTGGTCATTAGTGCTCGGTTTTCCTAAACCGACACTTAATACTTGCCACTTTTGTCATCCTTTTCCTAAAGGGTACAAAAACTCTACAATCAATTAGCAGATACAGATATAGAATTACCAGACTTGCTAACATTTTTTAGACCCTTAGATTTCCTGCATTTTCTAATGTGAGTTTTAGCACTAACAGGTTTTACTGTTCCAACTTTCTTAGGTTTTGGATTATTCGCGGGCACTACAGTGGGAGTAGACCTATTTAAAGGGCACTTGGTTCCTACAGTAGTGTCAGTGTTCCTAGTTAAAGGACACGCTTGTGTTTTGGTAGCCTTGGTACTCCTAGTTAAAGGGCACGCTTTCTTCGCTTTAGTGGGAGTGATCCTAGTCAAAGGGCACATATTTCCTACTATAGTGAAAGTTCTACCAGTGGGGCGCCACATCCAACCAACTTGGGTTAACACTTTCCCAGTTGGTTTCCATTCTAATCTATTTTTCCGGGCATACATCTCATTCACATGGTCAATAAGGCAAGAATCATGACGACTAGAAAACATACATTCATTGCAATTCCAACATTTCAAATTAGAATTCACACTAGGCTTAGAACGTTGCACAACCGCAGAGCCTTTAGGTTTAGCTACATGATTCTTTTTATTCAAAACAGAAATAACATTCCTAGGATGGGCTTCTACTTTCTTCTTCACTTGACTACTAGATGGGGGCAAGATCCTATCTTTCTTCTTGTTTCTTTTAAGCTTAGATCTTTGAGTCTTAGTAGTGGTGCTTACTCCTGTAAAAGGCAACACGGGAATATTAGAAGCTGGTTTTGATTCCGCCTTATCTTTAGTGACCAAAGTTTGAGATGGTTTAGTCCCAGGGCCCTTATTAAATGGTGTGACGGCTATAAGGTTCCTTTTGATTGCACTAGAGGACGATGTTGAGACAGTGGCTGCGTTATCCATAACATTCTTACCTTTTAGAGTACGAAGTGTTTCCTTTAACTCAGCCAAGACCAGATTTTTATCACAAATTTGTTCCCTAAAATCAGATATTTCCACCGACTTTCGATTCAATTGTTCAATCAAGGATTGATTCTGTGCAATGGTATTAGCACATGCGGACTTTACTGAATCGAAGAGTCGTGTATCTTTCTGTTTTAAGTTATCAACTTTGGACAAAATTTTGGACACTGGATTATCTAGATCAAGTGTAAAATTCTCAGCGGCCTCAAGTACGTTCACACAGTTAAGCTCCTTAGATTTCTCTATTTCTATCGGCAAAGATTTAGCAACTTTGTCACTTGGCTGACGCTGTTTTGATTGTAAATTCAATCGAAAATTCTTTTCAAAGTTTGCATCATCGATATTAACACCTTCGAATGACGTTTCAAAGATTTCTTGAATAAATTGTTGCTTGCATTCAAGCGAAATACAATGTGTTTGAATCTCATCAAAACGTTTTGAAAGCGAAAAATATGAATCTTGAAGCTTTAAAAATTCAGCGTCAGATTCGTGACAAGTACTATCTACCACAATATCCACAGATTCAACATTATGCACAATAGAATCATTATCAACACTTTTATTCACACAGACAGAGACTATATCATGAGACATCACTTGCTTCAGAAGCTGATCATTTTGGCGTGAAACCCGTTCTATTTCAAGTAAACTGTTTTCATAAGCATCATCCATTTCATTGAAAACACGTCTAACTTCTTCTATTTCCAAAAGCAAGTCTTGATCAAGATTACTAAGACAAGCTTTAACATTCTTTACAAACGGAACAATTTCATCTCGAAACGCAGCTCTAGTGTGCTCAAAGTTCCATTCACCTTCCGTTATGGCCAAATCCGTCGTACGTTCCAAAATGACCTTGTCAAAATCGGCTAAGTGTTGGTGAACCGCATTTAAGTTAACGGACGCCTTGCTTACCGGTGGAATTAACTTTGTTAAATCCGTTTTGACAAGTGTAGGAGACGTACTAGGAAGGTTTTCATTTGACAAACTTTGGGGCACAAGAACTGTCAATTCTGCTAATTCCTTTCGAAAATTGATCTTTGTTATGTTGATCATAATCAATTGTATGGAATTTTGAAAGCATTTTCGAATGAGTTTCATCCGCAAGTGACTGTGACTCCTCAGTACTATGAACAAAAGGTGCTTCTTTCGATTTGCCAATTATGGTCATATCATAAAGACCGGGAATATGTTCCTGAGCTTGTTTTGCATAACCTGGATTAGGTGGTAAATCTTGAAGACGCTTAAGTTCGAGTTCTTTAAATGATTTAGTTAAAAGATGAACCTTTTCTGTGGAATCGTATTGTTTTAAAAGCTGTTGTTCTTTGAATTTAAGAAATTTGGTAGCATTAATTTCCGATCCAAACTTTTTAGACTCGAGAGTTTCGAAATCTATTTAAGTTTCTGAAAATCATTGACAACCGACTCTTTTGCTTTTAATTCATTAGAAAGATTAGCTTTTAATGATTATATTTCTTTCAAGTGTTCAATCTTTTCAAAATGAAATTGGTCAAATTCAGAACATGTTATTTTTTCTACTTGAGGGACAATTTCAAAAGCTTTGACCTTTTTTTTATGCAACGCAAGCTCAGTAGTTAGGGTGGAATTGGTATCTACGGATTGTCTGAGGGCCATATGCATTTGATCAATTATAAATTTAGGTACCATGACCAAATCATGTTGAGCATAAGATTTCATACCCGTCGTAGCATTTGGTTGAGGTTCACTCAAATGTGTAGGATTGGGTACCACATCATTTGAGTTACTAGTTCCTGAATGCTGTTCGAGGTTGTCATTTTCATGCCTAACTTGATGTTGGTTATCATCAATATTATTAGATGTGGTTGGTACCTCATTAACGACATCAGAACCGTAGTGAGAGAGATTATCAACGAGAGCAGCTTGGGCAGAGTGAATGTCATCACAAACTGAATCATATGCGTCAAGATGATCTGCTTGATACGCTGCATTAGAAGTAGAAACGACTGCAATGCCTTCAGTATCTGCTGCCCCTGGGTCTGCAAGAAATGCTAACTCCTCTGAATCCAAAATCTTCCCCTTAGACTGAGCATCAACCAAATACATCTTCTCACGAAACCATGCATCATCCCTTCTCCTCTTTGGTTGAGTGCATTCCCTAGCCATATGACCTTGTCCTCGGCAATTGTAGCAAGTCACAACCTTTTTAGGACCAATAGGACTTCCATTTCCACTAGCTTGAGAATTCACAACTTGATTATTCCCAGTCCTTGTAGGAGGTCCATATGAATTTTGACTTCCTTGAATTGGTTGCACTGTTACTTGACCATCTTGAACAATAGCTTGTTTTCGAGGATTTGAAGAGGTGCGGAGCTGATTGTTTGTTGGTGGAAATCCTCTAGTTGTAACAAGTTTTGACAAGTAGGCAGTGAGATGGTTTAGTACATCAGCTGGCGTATCATTTGGAGTAAAGATCGGTGCTTGGATTGGTGGAAGTTCATTAGAGTAGAAAGCTTGTGCTGGTTGTGCTTCTAATGGAAAATATCCTTGCTGAGGAGTATAACCCATTGGAGAGGTGTTGGCTTGTGATGGTGATGTCTGATATGGTGGTTGTTGTGGTAAAGATTGTTGATGAACACTTTGTTGAAATGCTTGTTGTGGTATCACTAGTGGTGGATAAGATGGTTGTTGTGGTTGCTGATAGTTGTGTGGTGGTGTCTGCTGCAAGTATGATGGTTGCTGATAAGTATAAGCCATGTTTTGTTGAGAAGCATACATTGCAAGTGGATCATGAACTTGAGGTGTAGACAACTGAGCCTCAATCACATGGCATTCGTGTTGTTGAATAAAAGCTTGAAGTTGATCCACATTGGTGTTGTGCAAGTCCTTAGCCAATTTAACATCCGTCACGTATTTTTTCCATTCTGGAGGAAGAGTGTTCAAATACTTGGTGTTCAATTGAAAGGTAGGAATTTCCATGCCATAGATATTAAGCTCATTCAACAATAGGGTAAATCTCAGATAGTAATCATTGAGAGTCTCCCCTGGCACATAGGAAAACTTATCAAAAGTATCATAAAGCTTACACTCTCTTTCTTGTTTAGTTAACGATGTGCCTTGCGTTCGAACCCGAATTCTATCCCATAACTCTTTGGCAACTTTATGTTTGCTGACGAGTTTGTAGACATCTGGAGGAAGGGCTTGGAGAATGATATTTGTAGCATACTTATCACATTTGTCTTGAATCTTCATATCTCTAGTCAATTCACCCGTTGTGGGAGGACGAGTAGTCGTACCTTCCGTCACTGTACCATAATCTAATAGTCCATTGAGCACCGATGCCCAAATTAGATGTCCATTCTCCTTGTTCAACATATAAAGTTCCATTCGGGAAGCCCATTCCTCATACATAGTCTTCACCAACATTGGTGGACGATTATCCGTACCCGAGAGGATGGACTTATCCGTAAGAGATGTGTACTCCATTTCAATAAGTTAAGATTTACAAAGTTGATCGATCAATGAAAGAAAGTAAATGTGTTTTTTGTTGTGTGTAGAAACCGAGAACTAATGTTAAAATCCCCTAAAATATGTTCTCGATAAACCAAAAAATTCCAAGATGAAATTGCACACAAAACACGTTTTTGAAAAATCTTGGAATACTTGTTGCCCTATCGCAATGCCTAGAGGAATGCAGTCGCAATGTCCAATCGCAATAATTCCTATCGCAATAATCCAATCGCAATAAATCTTATCGCAATGTCCAATCGCAATAAATCCTATCGCAATAATCCAATCGCAGTAAATCCTTTCACATTGTCCAATCGCAATAATCCAATCGCAATACCCCCTGTCGCAATAACCCCCTGTCGCAATACCCCCTGTCGCAATGTCACAAAACAATCCTATCGCAATATGTGTCGCAATATGGATCGCAATAACAAAGACTCCAATCGCAATCCAATCGCAATATCAGAAAACACTCCAATCGTAATCCCAATCGCAATGTGGATCACAATGTCTAAACCCTAGATATTGCGATGGAGAGGCTGTCGCAATGGTACAAACAGTGCACGATTTTTTCCACTTTTCTCGGACAAAACACACCAAATTCGTGATTTTAAGCCAAAAATTGATCCAAACACCCAAAAATTTTGTGTTTTAACCAAAGTAACAATACCAAATCACTACCACAACTATGTAGATGATTTGTATCAAGATCAAACCATAAAAAACACAAAAAAAAATTGGTACTTTTGAAATCGGATCAAAATAGTCGTGTAATTCAAGAACACAAACACAAAAACTAAGCAATCATCCCATGGCTCTTGATACCATTTGTAAGATATGTAAATCTATGCTTATGTTTTAGAGAGAGAAAGAGATAGAAAGATGGTGGATTTCACACTTCTAGAGAGAGAAAGTTTAAGAGAACTATGTGTTATTCAAATGAAATCACCACCCTCTCCATCAAAGGAGAGGGTTTATATACCAAGCCCATAAGATGGGCTTGGGCTTACATATGGGCCGGCCATACAAGCATGGACCGGACTTTTCCTTGTTTAGTTAATTAAAAGATATCTAGACTACGAGCTACTACTTAATATATTATCGGAGTGACCGAATCTTCCTAAATACGTAAAAACGTATTTCCAACACACTCGACTCTAGCACTGACTAAAACTCAACCGGACCCAAAAACACAAACACACCCAAACTCAAAACCAGACACACCAACTCATAAACCAAACACCAAAAACAGACTCAACAACTAGACTCGACTCGATTAAAAAACTATCGACTCAGAACATAAAAACACAGACACAACCTCATTACTCAAGATCTCCGTAAAAAACATCATCAATCAGGACTCACACAAAAAACATAAAAAGTCAATAAACCTACCCATGAACATCAATTTGTTCTTGAAGTCGCGTGTTCTTTCGTTCTTCGAGGTCTTGAATCAAAAGACTCTTGAAGCTAAACAAGTTGTATTAGCCATGTTCGTGATTTACTGATATGGTTCTATGGTTTGGATGTGATATTCGATTTGTGTTTAATTTATGATGGTGACTGAGATAGATTAAGATTTAAGATAAGATCTAGATAATTTGTTACATACGATTGGTGTTTTGATATCTGTTGGGAGATTGATTGAAGAAGTTTTGATATCTGTTGGGAGACTGATTTAAGAAGTTTGAGTATTGGTGGCTGCGTAAGTTTTGAGGTAAATGAGATTGGGGGCAGATGTTTTGAGGAAAGAGATTAGGGTTGACTAATGCCCTAAATAAAAGGAATTTTTATTATATAAAGAGTTGGGAGTATACCGGGTTTAGGATTTCGTAGGCTGGTGCATACATTTGAACCGGATAATTCCTTTTTATAAGTAGGCTAACATATCTATAAACGAAATGAATTGATGGGCCAGTTATGATTGCTACAACAGAAATTGGGCTGGTGATGTTACGTAAAAGTTCATTTCACCAATTTCAATTGATAGCACGTGTTCAAAGGAGTTTTAAGAAATTGAAATATTTAACTTGGGCCTAGCTATTTAACATTGGAAGTGTGATTTGGTTATAAGGATATATTTACTGATTTCTTGGTTAATTTGTATTCGGGCTTCAAAACAGACAAAGTAACGAGACAAGTGACGAGAAAAAGTTACGTTTTACTGAACAAGGACTTCAAAAGTTTTAGAGTTCTTTCGTTGGTTTTATCAAATCCCGCGAATTTCAATTTCTTGGTCTTTCCACGAACTGTCAAATCTCGCATTGGTTTTTTTGACAACTAACACAATTATTTTTCATCAAACTTCAATGGAATCATTGAATTTGACATTTCAAGAGGGAGAACTACAACACATGCAACTCAAAGAGATCAAATTGCGTCAAAAACATTGGAAATCTTTCACGACCTCAAGACACATCTTGCAATTCTCTATCTGAACAACATGACCGAACTTCCAACCTTAGTTCAAATGTTCTTTGGCAAAGTGAATTGTAACACCCCATATTGGTAAATGGAATGTCACGCATGACTATGGCGTGTCATCAAAGCATACAAGTAAAAATGTCTAAAACATTACATGACCATAAAGGAAATACCAGAAACAAACATCGGTACCCCAAAGTATAAGCTCATCACACACAAACATAGTACTGTAAAGGAAAAGGACTAAACAATGTCCATAGAAATAAGTAGCAAAACGTATGATGAAATGCATAAAGTAATGAAGGCTAGAAAGCTTACAATCCATATACGCGTACGCCTAGAGTCTAAGATCGTCCCTGAGTACCGGTCGTTTTAGGAACATGAAAGGAAAACGGTTGAGCATAACGCTCAGTGCACGGATATACAAGCATAGAATGAATAACATAAGCATATACATCATATGGCAGCAGAATTGATTAAGTCTTGGAAAACCTGGTATAACTTAGTAAAGCTGGTTTTATAGTTTGAAAAGCCTTATGTTTATCTTATAAAAACAGTTTAACATGTTAACCATTAAGCCAATATAGGTCATGAAATATCAACGTGCATGAATACTTGGAGGGGTGACCTCATCATGCAATTAGAGGGGTTGCCTCTAATTAATATAAGTTTAGGTAGGAGGGATCAGCTCCTTGTGAAGGATGCAAGGCACACACCACATTCACCTGAATAATCTGTTAAAACATGTAACCTAGGATGCACCCATACGCCCCACATGTTAACATAATAATATTGCCAAAAGCTGAAAGGGACGCCACGAGCTATCACTCAGCTGTGGTGAAGTCATAACATTGGTGCATCTAGTGTTATAGTTATGGTACCTCCATAACTAGGTGAAACTGGTCATGCATGTATATGGCATAGGCATTTAAATTAAACATAAGCAAATCAAAATATATAAAACATATACTGGGAAAACAATTGGCTGCATACGGGGATCCTAATAAGGAAAGAATGTCCATACTGAAGGACGGAGAATCCGTACCTTATATCCAGTGAACGAAGAAGACGAACGGAAGAGATTCCTACTTTGATCTCAATAATGCTACATAAATAGTATACGTGTATAAGTATTCTGATTACTGAGTACGTAACTGGTTTTATGTCATGTCTTAGCTTGTTTTATATGTTCGTGTCTTGTTTTACTGATTTTAACGTTATGTTTTGTTTATCATGTATTCTGTATATTCTGATTAAGTATTACTTATATTCCTTGCATTATTAAACTGGTTGTGTAATAATAAATAACTTTCTAAAAATAGCATGTTTCCTAAAATAGAATGTTTTCAAAAATAGAAAGTTTCCAAAAATAGATTAACTGCTTAAAATAGATAAGTTTCTAAAAATAGAAAGTTTCAAAAACTAGTAAGTCACCATAATTAGAAATAAGTTGAATTAATAAGCTAATAAGATAAGCTTAAGTTTTACTGATTAAATTTACTAAGTCATGTGGTTAATAGTATAGTTTATTAATTATAACATGTTAATTAAATAAACTATATGTTATAGGATTTAATTAAATATAATCATGATTTAATTAAATTAAAGTGTATATAATACTTTGGTTAAAACATGTATTAATATTTATATTAATATAACCTAAGTCATAAAAATTAATTAATTATATGTCATGTTTTAATAATTAATTAATTACTATAGTCTAATTTACGTAAATAAATATTTAGGTTAAAATCATGTTTATTAAATATAAATAATAAACCTAAGTCTATGTTTTAATTAAATTAATTATATGCCATGTTAAATTAATTTAATTAACTTGTAAAATAAATATACTTGTAAAACTATTAAACTTGTAAAAATAATAAACTGAACCCATGTATTATTTTTATTAAAACATGTCGTGAACCGGCCCGTGAACCCGTGAACCGGCCGAACCAAACCCCATAAAAAACAGTGGCAAACCGGCCTAAGTTGGTTGCCCCTGCTCTCGGCCAACTGCCAATGGCTGCTGCCGATGGTCTTGTCCTTCTCGGCCAGCCGCTGACACACAAAAGGTTCCCACCAGCAGTTGCCGGTGGTCCCCCTGCTTACCAAAAATAGACACCGGCTTTAGCCGGTGGTGGGGTTATTGCTGCCGAGACGTCCCAAAACCACAAGGACACCCCCGACGTAATTCGGGGTGCCTTGTACCTGCTGCCGACCGAACCTAAACCACACCGAGACATATGTATCGTGTGGTGGTGTGAACCAAACGACACCGAGAGTCTTGAAACTCTCGATTTGTGTGGCGGCCGAACAGCCAAACCTAAAAACACCCTAATTAATTTTCCCCACCATGATTATTAGCATGTTATTTGATCTTGTTTTTAAACCCCCATGATCATATGTGCATAAAAACATAAAAAGAATTAAAAATAAAGGTTTTCGGATTACCAAAACACGTGGAATAAATGGAGGATGAATACACGAACACGTTCTTATGATTTGTTTAATCAAAATCAACCAATCACCCACCTTTGGTGATGTAGCCGCCGACCAAGAGAGAGCAAGGAGAGAGATTAGGGTTTTTTGTTTTTCTAAAATTCTTCTGTGAATGAAAATATGTTTTTCCTTATTTGTTTATTTAGTAAAAACAAATGGGCTGGGCCCCTCCTTCTCTTGTTGTCACGGCTTGTAGGGCCCACCAAGGGAAACCCGTAGTTTTTTCGTATTCTAATTATTTACGTGTTCGTATGCTCGTATTTACGTTACGTTATTATTAAATATTCGTGTTATTATAAATACTTTTACATAGTCGTAATAATAATTACGTAAATACATAATTATACGTTCGTGATTCTACGTTCATGATTTCATGTTCGTGATTCTAATAATTATTGATAATAATTATCGTGCATTTATACATACTTAATACTTCTCGTGTAATAACATGTACGTAGTTCTTGTAATTTATATAGGTGGAACGTATTCATGTTATAAAAGGAAAATTTTAATCATGTACGTACGATACTAAGGGTACTATTCATGGTAAAATCATGCGGGTTTTACAACTCTTCCCCCCTAAAAAGAATAATTCGTCCCCGAATTATAGATAATGTAAACTGAAAAAGAGGGACATACCCGAATTCAAAACATGAAATGAGGGTAAGAAGTCCATATAGACTCATCGGTCACCCAAGTGGCTTCCCGCTCGGTATGGTCCCTCCGAAGGATTTTGACGAATGGAATCGTCTTCTTCCTCATGACTCGTTCTTGCATGTCAAGAACTCGTTCGTGTTCCTCTATGAAGGTAAGATCTTCACGAATCTGTTCTAGTGGATACTGAACCATGTTTTGGGAATGATACTTGTACCCTCTGAGTAAGGACACATGGAAAACGTCGTGAACGTGAGAAAGCTGCGGAGGTAACGCTAGACGATAAGATACTTCACCGACTCGCTCAATGACATCAAACGGTCTGATGAATCAAGGACTGGGCTTCCCTTTGATTCCAAAATGCATAACGCCACGTGCCGGCGATACCTTAAGAAAGACGTAATCTCCTACGTTAAAATGTAAGTCCCTATGATGCTTGTCAGCATAACTCTTCTAACGTGAACGCGCTTCTTGCAATTTCTGCTTAGCTACAGCGACCTTCTCGTTGGTCAACTCTATCATTTCTGGTCCTTCAAGTGTTCGCTCACCAACCTGATCCCAGCAGATTGGGGCACGACACTTTCTGACATACAACATCTCGAATGGAGCACACTTAATGCTACGATGCCAACTGTTTTTGTATGCAAACTCTACCAAACAGATGTAATCGTCCCAATCTCATGTCCATTCCAACGCACATGACCTCAACATGTCTTCTAATGTCTGAATCGTTCTCTCCGATTGCCCCTCTGTTTGAGGATGAAAAGCCGTGCTAAGCTTAAGTTTTGTACCCCCAAGCTTTCTGCAGACTCTTCCGGAATTGCGAAGTGAAACGAGGATCTCTGTCTAATACGATGCTGGATGGAGCACCATGAAGTCTCATGATCTCCTTCTTGTAAGTATCGACGAGTTTACTAACCGTATCATCCTTGCAGATCGGTAAGAAATTATCTGACTTGGTAAGTCGATCAACGATAACCCAAATCGCATTGTGCCTCCTCTTTGTCTGCGAAAGACCGATAACAAAATCCATGGTGATCTTGTCCCATTTCCACTCTGGAATGTCTAACGGTTGTAGTAAACCACTAGACCGCTGATGCTCGATATTAACCTGCTGGCAGGTAAGACATTTGGAAACGTAGGTAGCGACATCCTGTTTCATACCACTCCACCAAAAGTATTGCTTGATTTCGTAATACATCTTGGTCGAACCAGGATGAATGGAGAATGGGGAGCTATGAGCTTCAGCTAAAAATGCTTCCCGGAGTTCTTGATCATCAGGAACACAAAGTCTCGTGCCCTGCCATAAGATACCGTCTTTGTCTACATAAAATTCTGTCTGCTTCTCCAAGTTCTGAATTATCGCCCAGATTTCACCATCATCTTTTTGACCTTCCTTGATCCTAGAGAGTAATTCGGGTTCTACTCTAAGATTAGCCAAGTAACCATGTTGTCCACGTACCATGATTTCGATGTCTAGTCGCTCTAAGTCTCTTAAAATTTCCTCCCCAATTCTAATGGCGTTTATCATATCGGACTTTCTACTAAGTGTATCTGCCACTACATTCTCCTTGCCGGGATGATACTGCAGATTAATGTCATAATCCTTCAACAACTCTAACCATCTCCTCTGTCTCATGTTCAGTTCACGTTGAGTGAAGATGTACTTCAAGATCTTTTGGTCTGTGAAGATGTCACATGATTCTCCATACAAGTAGTGCCTCCATATCTTCAATGCAAACACGACTGCTGCAAGTTCCAAGTCATGCGTAGGGTAATTTTCCTCATAAGGCTTAAGCTGCCGTGAAGCGTACGCAATCACTTTCCCATGTTGCATGAGAACACATCCAAGTCCCTTCCCTAAAGCATCACTATAGATTTGAAATCCACCTGTACCAGATGGAAGAGTAAGAATAGGTGCAGATACTAACTTTTGCTTTAGGTCTTCAAAGCTCTTCTCTCTTTCTTCAGTCCAGACGAATTTCTCCCCTTTCCACATCATTTTGGTCAATGGTAGTGCTAAACGGGAAAAGTTCTCTACGAACCTACGGTAGTAACCAGCTTAGCCTAGGAAATTACGAACTTCAGTCGCTGATGTCGGTCTTGGCCACTTGGTAATAGCCTCAACCTTTGCTGGATCCATGGTGATTCCTTCTGCTGATACAATGTGACCTAAGAACGCCACCTTGTCTAACCAGAACTCACACTTGGAGAATTTAGCATACAACTGCTTCTGGCGAAGAATCTGTAATACTGTACGAAGACGGTCTTCGTGTTCCTCCTTGGACTTAGAGAATATCAGGATGTCGTCAATGAAGACAATGACGAACTTGTCCAGAAATTCATGGAAGATTCTGTTCATCAAATCCATGAAAAAAATGGAGGATTGGTTAGGCCAAATGGCATGACTACAAATTCATAGTGTCCATAACGGGTACGGAAATCAGTCTTGGTGATGTCCTACTCTTTCACCCGTAACTGATGATAACCCGACCTTAGATCAATCTTGGAGAAATTTTTGGCCCCTTGGAGTTGGTCAAACAGATCGTCAATGCGTGGTAAAGGATATCTATTCCTGATGGTGATCTTGTTGAGCTCACGATAATCTATGCAAAGACACATACTGTCGTCCTTATTCTTCACGAATAAGACCGGTGCGCCCCATAGAGATACGCTAGGTCGAATGAAGCCTCGTTCTAGAAGTTCTTGCAATTGGTCTTTCAACTCCTTCAGCTCGATGGGAGCCATGCGATA
This sequence comes from Glebionis coronaria, assembly GCA_025667525.1. Taxonomy (NCBI): domain Eukaryota; kingdom Viridiplantae; phylum Streptophyta; class Magnoliopsida; order Asterales; family Asteraceae; genus Glebionis; species Glebionis coronaria. Next base: position 651,883 of record JANFOE010000474.1, on the reverse strand, counting down.
ATGAGCCTTGGAAATCGGCTCAACTCCTGGGATGAGCTCGATATTAAACTCTACTTCAATTACAGGTGGTATGCCCGGAAGTTCTTCTGGAAATACGTTTGGGAATTCTGACAGTATTGGCTGATTCTGAATTGATGTAGATTCAACATCCAAGTCGTGAACAGTAGCTAGATAGCCTTCGCAACCATGTGAAAGTAATGCACGTGCTTGCAAGGTCGAGATTATTTGTACAGACCTCCCGGGTACGAACCTGCTGTGAATGTACTCTGGTGCATTTACATCACCGAAGATGACCCGATATGTATGGCAGTCTATGGTGGCATGATGTTTGGATAGCCAATCCATGCCTAATATCATGTCAAAATCGCACATATCTAGCGGAAGTGCGTCAACTGGACGGATCTTGTCGTCAAACTCTATGGGAAGGCTCTTGTACACATGGGTTATGCGTACAGATTCTCTTAAAGGCGTGGAAATGTTTATTACATTCTCTAATGGCATAGGGGATATCCTAACATTCTTAGCATAAGTAGTAGAGATGACCGAATGAGTAGCACCCGTGTCAAATAAAACACATGCAGCTTGACCATACATATACAAGATTCTAGTGATGGTACCTGTAGACTTGTTGTCTTGGTCGTGAGAAGTCGAATAAACGCATCCACTAGTAGGAGGCGGTTTTGAATCAGCATGTCCAAATGTGCCTTCCATCTCGCCCTTGCGGCAGTCCTTCATGCGATGACCAGTAAAGCCACACTTGTAGAATGCGTTGCTGTCACGACGACATGGCCCTGGGTACCTACAGTTGCAGGTAGTGCAAAGAGGGTGAGTATACCCTCTAGCAGGTGCCCTTGCTGGCTGGGAGCCTGTTTAGGATAATATACATCAGACATGATTTATAGGTAGAAAAGGACAATGCGGGAAATCGTTAGATGTAATACCAGTGATAGCTGGACGGTTAGGTTGTGAACCTCTTTTGTTCTGGTCCCTCCTGTTACCATGATTCCTGGTAGAAAATTGCTAATGTGTCAGAATTATGAAATATCGCATGTAACATAAGGAAATGAGTAAGTGTAAGGACCTGCTACTGTTGGGGTTTTCAGCGTTTTTACGGTAATTATCATTACCGCCACGCCTATCTGTAGCAGAACGGTCTTGAGTCTGACTGTTTCCCTTGGGCTGAGTAGGCTGTTGCTGAGTAGCCGGCTGAGACCGGTCCCGAGTCTTCTGCCTGAAAGATGCAGTTTAAAGAGAGATATAAATATTGGATAATACTGAAAAATTCGGAATGGTCACCGTTGAATAACGAATATTTACCTCTTCTCGGGTCTCTCTACTTCCTCGAACTCTTCTCTTTCTTGCAACATCTCCAGCTTACGTGCTGCATCGGCAACTTGTTCCACCGTGTTGAAAGTAGCACACACCAAGTTGTTGGCGACCGATGTACGAAGAGCCCACCGTAAGTGGTATGCTTGCTCTTTGGCAGTACCTGCTGCTTGCATAGAAAACCAGCCAAACGAAGAAAGCGCTGCATGAACTCATTGCTGTTCTCCCTAGCTCTCTGCCTGATTTCATGGTACTCCCTCTTCAGCTTGTCTTGCTCAGCCTTCGGGAAGAAGTGTCCCATCACTAACTCCCTGAACTGAGCCCAAGTCAAACCAGCCACCCAATTGTCACCTCCCTCGGACTGCTTGACTGCCTTCCACCATCCTAGCACATCACCTTCGAACTTGTAATAGGCCAACCTCTTGAAGACGGGGTCACAGCCCATTGCATCAAATATCTTCTCAATATGAGCCAACTATCTTTTAGCTTCACTAGGGATATCAGTTCTCTCGAAGGATCGAGGACGTTGCTTGTTGAATCTCTCCAGCCAATGTTGCTGGAGGAGGAGGAGGTACTGGGTGCTGTTGCTAATTGTTGGCAGCCTGCACCTCAGCCCTGATTTCGTTCCTCACCTGAGGAACCAAAGCTTGCATCGCAGCTTGGACTTCTGCATTGAGTTGTTCTTGCTCGCGTGTGAGAACCATCTGACAGTATAAAACAAAATACATGATTAAGTGATCAAACATAAAATATATACATGAAATTTTTTTTATACCAATACATCATGAGAAAGATTTTATGCAGGAAAACTAGTACATGAATGCATGATGCAGTTTTATAAAAACTTTTATATGTGCGAGAGTGAATGCCTATGGTCAGTTCACTCAAAACAAAAGACATGGCGAGGGGACGCCAATGGGTCGGTCCCAAAGTTAAAAGCTTCGATAAAAGCACATGCGACTAAATAGGGCCAGTCCTGTACCAACCATTACTTAGTCATAAACCTGCGACAATGACATATTTATGAATGCATGAAAACAATGAATGCATGAAAACCGATTGTCAGTTCTAGGAAAACCATAGTGACTACCCACTAATCACAGGTCGTGTTTTGAGAGCCTACAGGTCGAAGCCTTGGCTCTGATACCATAATTGTAACACCCATTTTGGTAAATGGAATGTCACGCGTGATTATGGCGTGTCATCAAAGCATACAAGGAAAAATGTCTTAAACATTACATAACCATAAAGCAAACACCATAAACAAACATCGGTACCCCAAAGTATAAGCTAATCACACACAAACATAAGTACTATAAAGGAAAAAGGACTAAATAATGTCCATAGAAATAAGTAGCAAAACGTAAGATGAAATGCATAAAGTAATGAAGGCTAGAAAGATTCCAATCCATATGCACGTACGCTTAGCGTCTATGATCGTCCCTGAGTGCCTACCGTTTTTGAAACATGAAAGGAAAATGGCTGAGCATAACGCTCAGTACACGGATATACAAGCATAGGATGAATAACATAAGCATATACAAAATATAGCAGCGGAATTGATTAAGTCCTGGAAAACCTGGTATAACTTAGTAAAACAGGTTTAATAGTTTGAAAAGCCTTATGTTTATCTTATAAAAACTGTTTAACATGTTAACCATTAAGCAAATATAGGTCATGAAATATCAACGTGCATGAATACTTGAGGGGTGACCTCATCATGCAATTAGAGGGGTTGCCTCTAATTAATATAAGTTTGGGTAGGAGGGGTCCGCTCCTTGTGAAGGATGCAAGGCACACACCACATTCACCTGAATAATCTGTTAAAACATGTAACCCAGGATGCACCCATACTCCTGTGACAACCCTGGTTTTGAGGTTCATCACTTAGTTTTATTTTGTGCTAGTTACGTGTCTTTACGTGTTTATGTGCTTATTGGTGTGAATAGATTGTGGTTTGGATATCGTTTCTGGTACGGGTTACCTTGTGAGTGAAACGATGTGTGATGATTTCATGTTCATGAGCTCACGTGGTAGTGACTATGAAGTGAAATGGTGTTATTTAGTGGTTTTACGTATACGTATATGTATTATTGAAAATCATATTTTTACGATTTACGGTTTAGTATTTAGAGGTCTTGGATGAGGTAATTAGTCATATGGATATTTTTCGGGATGGTTCTAAGTCATTTAGGACTTAGTTATAAAGTTTATTTCAAAATTTGAGATTTTTTATAAAAGTGTATAATTTACGTCTTTTACGGTAAAACGTGTAAATTTGACTAGTTTTACGGTTTTGAGGTTTTGGAGGCTTTAGGAGCTGAAATAAATTAAGAAAAATTAAGTTAATATTATTAATACATATATTAATAATAAAAAGAAAAAAAAAACGAAATAAAAGGGTGCAAAGTCGGTTTGGACGACTTAAACAAAAAAAGGGGAAAAAAGAAAAAGGGTAAGTGGGCTTGTAGTTGGACTAGGATTTTGTGCTATATAAAGAATAAAAACATAATATCAAACGCATTATTTTTCTTCCTGGAGAGTTTTGGTCGACATGTATTAAAGAAAAATTAGGGTTCATAAAATTTTTTGGGGTTTTCATAAATCAAAGGTAAATCTTCATAACCCTTTTTAATTAAATTGTTTTTATGTTTTCTTTAATCATCTTATGATGGATTTAGGTTAGGGTTAATTTAAAAACAGTAAATTAATATTATGTTAATCATAATATGATGATTACATAAACTAGGGCTTGTATTTAATGGGGTTATGGGTAATTAATTAGTTTAATTTGATTAAACCCGTTTTTATAAACTGGGCAGAATTTTGAGTCAGTTGTTTTTATCATATAGGGAGTTCTATAAACTATTATTTTACGATCCAAGTATCCATGAAAAGGTAAATGAAGTGGCTTTCCAATGCAAGAAACGAGAACTAAATTGGAGGTCGGGAAGTGGGTCAACAACAGGTTACAACAGTCGGAGATCAAAACAGTTTTAAAGTCAGCCTGTTTTCTTTTTAAGTTTTGTGTTGTATGGGGTACTTAGGGTTGCATTGGGATCTTCTAACGAACATGAGAGATGGTTTATATATTGTAGTAAGTATCTACACTTGGACTAAGGTTGTGGTTTAGGTTAAGACCCCCTAATCATAACAAACTTTTTGTAAGTTTAAAATCAGTAAATCTGGAATGAAAAAAGTATATATATATATATATATATCGGGGCCTTAACAGTAGCTTTAAGGTTGGGGCAAGTGGGAGGTGTTATCTAACATATGTACGGGCATAAATATTCCCTTTACAGAGATCATGGGTGTGTTTAGGTGTGTGTTTGGCTTATAGTTTGGAGACCTAAAACTGGGACTGTTTTTGATAAAATGTTAACGGGATGTGTTATGAAGTAAAACGAGTTAAGGGCTTTATAGAGGGGTGTAATGAGATGCTTAGAGCATATATATGAGGTATATATATGGTAGGAGGTTAGATTTCCATCATAGGTTGATGAGCCATTTTAGCGTTTGGTTCATGTTTTGATTATGTGTTTTTGGTTGTTAGCTATTGGCTAGTGCGTGGATGTTTGGGGAAGCTCAATTAGGTGAGTTTCATAGTCCCATGTTTACTATTGTTTTTGACTTCCAGATGGGATGGAAGAGACACTGTTTTGTTTTGATATTTATAAATTATGTTGTGAATGGTTTGGCGTTGGTAATGGACTTATGTGTGCATACTTATATGATTAACTGCTAGTTGAATTCTTGATTGTTTATGTTTTGACTTGGTACCAAGGGGTTGTTGACAAGGCGGGGCCTTGGGGAGGTACATAGGTGTGTGAGAATCTATGGGACCAATGGATAATGACAAGGCGGGGCCTTGGGATTTGGTTCATAGGTGTTGGATGCCTATGGGATTATGGTGTTTGGTATGGCTGGGAGCCTGAGTTTTGGTTTGATTAGTTAAATTTTGAATGTTAGTTTATTAATGCATATTAGTATCACATTGTCCATATGTTTTTAACTTTTGGTTGTTACTCACATCTTATGGTATGATTTTGGCGTTTAAGTCTAAACCTATGACTCTCACCAACTTTATGTTGACGTGTTTTAGTGTCTCTTTCAGGTGAGAATGTAGTTAAGCTTGAGGATAGAAGAGGCTAGATTTGGATGCCTTAGGAATGCATTTAGGAGGATATCCCCGTTCCTTCTTAGTTTCATTTGCTCATTTAATAACTGATACTATTTGGCACCTATATGTTGATTGTTAGTGTTATTTGTTTGTCGTGGGTAAGAGGTAGGACTGTTACCTACTTACCTAGACTCCTGCTATGTTGAGATATTGTCATGACATTTGTGTCGCTATTTATGACATTATGTTTGCATTTTAGTTTTCTCTATAGAGACACCGTTTGTTGTGATGATATCCATACGTCGCGCCCCATATTCCGCCATGGTGGGGTGTGACAGAATGGTATCAGAGACAATGGTTATAGAGAATTAGGTTGCCTAGTCGCGTAGCCTAGTCTATAGCTTAAGGGTCCCTACATATAGGCGTCATAGGAGTATGTATGCATTTTATAATTATTGATGTGTTTGGATGTTATTTATTGCGATGTTTTGACTAGTATGAATTGAACCATAGTAAGTTCATACTTAGCCACATGCTATTTTCTTTTCGGGTTGTGACTAGTGCGGGTTGAACCATAATCATCCACGCTAGTCATTATTGTATTTTGTTTAAATTGTACATTATAGTACATAATTTGGTACATGGTAGTTTCTATCTTTTGTTGGGTTATTTTATGTACCCGAGAGATATTATTTTCTTTTGATGTTTAAGTCATGTTCCCTAAGAATCATGTGGTGGTTCGAGTTATTAGGAGTAGGTGGATATGAAGGGTTTTAAGTTGTTTCCACTCTTACGGGTGACATGACTTATAACTGATTATGTTTTCGTTTTGGATTTAGTCTATGATGTTTTAGCTAGACTATGGAGTTATGTATTTCATGAGTTTTATTATGTTACTTTAATAGATGGAGTTTTGGACCTTATTGGTTATGTGGTTATGAGCTTATGTGAGTAGATGGATTTATGTGTTATATGTTGTATTGATTCTTATAAGTGTCATCGTAGGAGGGAGTGCATTGGGAAAAGGGTAATTTTATAAGTATGGTGGCCAACATAGTTATACAAGTACCACAACTTCAATGGGTTCTCAAGTATGATTACATGAAAGAGGGTTAGTACATGCTTGTATATGATGAGATGTAGAATTTGGGTATATGTATTATATATGGGTTTATGTAATGGCTGCCTATGATATGGCTATTGTTCTTTTTGTGTTATACGTTTTCGGTTATATATTTGTTTTGTGATTATGTGGTCACACGATATGGTTTGGTTTTGGAGGTGGGCTTTATGCCTTGTTGTGGCACGGTGAGATGGTGATTACTCGTACGGAAAAATGAGCGTATAAAGAGATTGATTGACTTGACATGTATGATAACGAGTATGTTTGGGAGATTCAATAGGTATACATATGCGGATGTATATATACTAATAGATGTTATGTTATGATTTACGGTCGTTCAATAGTTATTATAACTTGAACGTACCTAGTGCTCTCTTGTGTTTAAACAAGTTATTAGTGCTTGAGTTTGGTGGAGTTTCAACGACGTTTTGAATCTTTTGAAGTGTATCTTGTAGCATATTCTTTGAGTTTCGTATTTCACGTGTACGTTTTAAAATGGTGTTCTTGGTTTTAAGTATATTGAAATAACTTGGGATTTCTTTTTAGATAATGAAATCTTTTGTGTTGGGTCTTACATTTCTTTTGGTCGGTATATATTGAGAAAAAGGGGGACTTGGAAATCTATTATAGGGTTAGATAGTTGGTTGTATTCGGTAAAAAAAGGGTAAGGTGTTGGAGTCGTGTTTGAAACAAGATGTAACATAAGATTTCTTTTTAATCAACATTATTTATTTCAAATTCTAACAGACTTTCTTTAAAATAAAGCGATGTAAAATTTCTCTCTACTTACATAGTTTATATAATTGGGTTTAACCGATTCACGTCATTTATAATTATTAATACGAGGTTAAATTGAGTTTATGAAGGTTACACATACAATTATATCTTTCATTTAAAAGGATTGCATTAATCACTAAGTTTATTCTTTAGTTTTTAAAACAACTAGTATAAAATTGTTTTGGTCGTAACTTTTTCGTTTTTAGAGTTTTTTGAGTGATTCAAAAGCCAAAAATTATGTACTCGGAACGTACTTTTAAAATATTCAGTATGTATAGTCATGGGAGGTCAGTGGACTGGCCGAAATTGTTGTACAAGTGTCGGGTTAAAGGTTGAGTTTTGAATGGTAGTTTATTTTTATGATTTTGGGATGCACGGGATACCTAGTCTTTGACTTGAGTTTTAAGTTCGTCAAGAGGGTTGTTTGTAGATTGTTTGAGTCACATAGATGTGGGAAGGTAAAGAAAAAAAAGAGATATATATATATTCTTTTGGAAAAGTTGATCTTTTGCACGGTTTAAATAATATGTCGCGGGGCGTAATATGTTTGGTTGCCATTGGGTGTTTCTTGGATTATTTTTCGTTGTCATGGGTCATTTTGAATTGATACACGTTTTGGGTTTGAGTCTTCTTTTGAGTCTCATGGTTTTGACTTGTTTTAACTGGTGCACGTGAAATGTCGTTAGTTATCCGTTGGTTTGATTCGTCGATCGTATCTAGTGGATTCAGGATGTATTTTTGGTTACGTATTGATTGGGAACGTTGAGGTAGCCATATGAAAGACTTGGTCGCGCCTACACGCTTAAGTAGGTTACCATGAGAGAACGGTCGGAATACCCTTAGTGGGGAGGAAAGAAGTTCGTAGACGAACTAATGTGGTCATGAGGTCTCTTAGGAATGCCAAGGGGAGATGAATAGATATATGTGTAACTTATGGGTATTGGCACAAGTAACGTGCCATAGAGAGTGTTGGAAGGGGATATAATACCTCAAAGGTATTTATGATTGTGCGTAAGGAATGTAAGTTTTCCGAAAATTTCCTGAGATTTAGTAGGTTTGCCTATTACTGTGAGGTAGAACCATAAATAGAGCAGGTGGGGGAGGTGAGAGGAGTTGTAGTTAGTGCCTTTCCAAGGCAAATCGTTGATGGAGTGATTTTAAGAACAAGAGTTGTTAGAAATTGCAACGGATGCAAGGTAAAATTTGAGTTGCTTACTAGTAGATTGGCTGTGAAAAGCGGTTGAGTGGTCTGATGAGAGGAAGCATTGGTCTTTTAAAAAGGTGTGTAGAATTTTGCAAGTAAAGGAGGTAGGGATTTATTCGTATTGCCTCTAAGAGAGGGTGCAAGGAGGACATAGTTGAAACTGCTAAGGATGTTGTATGAACGCTTTGGGTTTACGGTTATGCATTTGTGATGTAGTGGTTTTACTACTCTTTAGGAAAAGAGAGCCAAAGTGGCAAGTATTAAGTGTCGGTTTAGGAAAACCAAGCACTAATGACCAATTAAGTTCAAGTTCGTTTCCCAAGGAGGCTTGGTGTGTGTGTATTGAAATGATTTTTGATTTGTGATTTTATTTTTGAAAAAGAAAGAAATAAATGAGATTAGAAGAGAATGACGATTACGATGACGTATTACAATAGGACGAAAAAGGCGTACACGTAAAACCGTAAAAACTACCAAAATTAAAATTTTAACCTAAAAATTCCTAAAAATTACTAAAAATCCACAATAATATTCTAAGAGTTTACAAAAAATCCAAACTTGCTAAAACCTTTTAATTAATTAGATAATGACTTTTTAATCCTAATTAAAGCCCTAAAAATCAAAATTAATTATTAAAAAGTCCCAAACAAGATTTAAAAGTTTGTAGACCTCAAAAATAACCTAATTAAGCTAAAAAGTATTTTTTAAAATTTTAAAACCAAATAAAACTATTTTTAAACACTTAAAAACTATTAAAATCAATTAAAAGTTAAATTAATTCTAGAAAATAATTGAAAAGCCCTAAAAATATTTGGAAAGTTACAAAATTCCTAATTAAGTGTCTACAATCTAGGAAATGTAAAAACTTAAAAAAAATCAGATTTTTAATTTTTAATAATAAAATAATATTAAAATATTCAAAAAAATTCAAAGTTTATAAAAAAATTCTAAAAAATTACCAAAAATCTAGAATAATGTAACTAAGACATAAATGCAATCAAAAGTTTCCAAAACACTTTTAATAATTTTATATTAAATTCCAAAGTTGGTTAAAAACCCTAAAATCATATAAAATCAAAAATTAGCTAAAATGAAAACTTTAATGGCTGTAAACCTCAAAAATATAATTAAAAACCTAAAAACTATTTTTCCAGATTTTTAAAATACCTTTTCCTATTTTTTATTTACTTTTCAAAATTTAAACTTAAAATAATCCTAGTAAATTAATAAAATACGTGAAAAATAAATTTTTTGAACAAAAAAGTCCTAAACCTAAATAAGAACAGAGGAAAAATGCTAAGTTGTAAAAACCTAAAGAGAATAAGCTGGAATTAGCTTATTACTAAGCTGTTAAGTTAAATAAGCTACAAACAAGAACTCCTTAAGTATTTAAGAGTCCAAGTGATAACCAGTCAAAGACCCTAGGGCAACTGGTTATCACGTTGGAGTGTGAGAGGAGTGGCGCAGGTTCGAGTCCTGGCCACGTCCTTTTTGTAAAAACTTTTTCTTCTTTTTTTATAAACCTTTAAAACTCAATATCAGTAACTTAAACTACTCTAAACCAAACTTTTAATCAAAAACAAGCTAGAATCAAACCTATAGAATCAAAACAAATGCCCAGTTTACAAGATAACTGATGAACACAAAGTGTATATCTTCACTTGTGAAGATAGAACAAGAGGGCTTGTTCTTGGAGTTTTGCTATTGTTTGATGGACAATGGGGGCACCCCTACACTCAGTTTGAGTGTAGGGAGTCAAATATAGCACAAAAAACACAAGTCACTCACACAAATCAAGCTCAAATGTCCAAAATCAGTTACTGTATTCAGAAAATTGGACTTGGGTCCTTTGCTGGTTTATATTGCACAAATCTGAAATTCAAAGCTCACAAACTTGCACTCAATCCAACCAAATAGCATACAAGCTATACACAATCCTAAAGCAACCTATATTCTAGCAGTTTTCAAGATCTAATGGTCAAATTCACATGAAAACAAGCAAATCAAGGCACTTACTGTTTTTTAAGCAGTTTACCACTTTTTATCATGCAAATGTGTTTTAAACTTCACCAAACTGAAAACCAAACTATCATGCAACCTAACAATATCCTATTGAGTGATTTAAACAGGTTTTAACACAAGATTTATATCTTTTACCCTAGTTTAAACCCTAATCCAAAAACTCCTTTAAATGCTGAAAATGAATTTTATCAAATCAAATCTACTCAAACTTGCACAAATCTGCTTAAACAAGCTTATAACATGCATATAAACCTCTAAACAGCATAAACAAACAACAAACTCAACACTTAAACACCTTGCATACAAATCACATAAATCACAAATTTCACAATTTTAAAACTGAAAACAAGGACAAGATAGTTACCTTGTGGGACCCACATCCAGGTCCCACAATGGCTGATAAGCCACCTCCTTACAAGCCCGGGCTTGTGCTGATCCTCTTTGCTGTTTGAAAACATGATGGTGATGATGGTGTGAGTTCTTGTTTTGAACCTGCCAAAAACAGACAACCAATAGCAAGAATAACCTGGTACAAGAGCTTATAGGCTATAAGATTGACTTATTGACAAGTCAACTTATAGCTTATAGCTTTAAAAATGAAGCAGAAATATTTAAAAAACTGATTTTTTCTGATTTTTTGAAAATTTCTAGTATTAACTAAATCAACAAACCCTTCAAACCTCACTTGAGCTTGATATTCAACAAGAATATCAGGCTCATATGATCAGTTTAACAAGCTTGGACGGATAAATTAAGAACTGATTAAACTTGAGTCTCCAAACAACACAAAAACAGAACATGAAATTTTAACTTAAAAATTTAAACTTGCAATGGAAAGTAAATTTGGCTCTTTTGTTTCTCGTCAACAACTCAGTACCATCTCATTTCACTTTAAACAAATATGGATTTACAAGGCCGTGACCAAAGAGAAGGAAAAAAAAACAAGTAAAATGAAAACCTATTTGCCTTTATATAGACTCTTACAAAATCATTCTAGAACTGAAAAGAACTATAAACCCTAACGGCATGAACTTCCATCTTTGCCCTTGTCAAATCTTTTTGATGCCAGAAAGATGCCTGTTTTGAATTTTGTTAAGAGTGCCATGTGAACTTCTTGGACTGTTGTGGGGGTGCCAGAGGTGTCAAAGTGTTTTTGGAGCGTTGCATGACACGTAATGGGCAAGAATAAGCCTTTTGGCCGTTGATGGGTTTGTACGTTTTGTTTTGTTGTGCAGGGGAGGGTCAGGGATATCACATGAGTGAGAGTGACGGGTTATTTGGGTTTGGGATTTGTTTAAGGTAGGTTTAGTTTATGATCTGGAAAGATTGGGCACAAAACCCTTTGTTTTAAGGTTAATTGGGTCTGGGAAAATTAGGGCTTATGTGGGATTAAGGTGGTGTTTTAATCTGTTTTTGGGTTAATGATTTTTTTTAAAAATGTGTTTAGGAGGGAATGATTAATAAATGGGTTTATTAAGCTGGTGGAATGGTGACGTGGTGAAGGGGAGGATGGTGATTGGTGGAGGAGTGGGAGTGGGTGACGTGGAGGGTGCTGGTTGGGTGGGGAGAGTTGTGTTTTCTGGCAGAAATGGTCCCCCAACTCTCTTAACTTCTTTACTTTGTATAAAAACAGCTCAATATCTTTCTTTCTTTGTAAACACTTTGGCTGAGTTGTCAAAAATGGCACAACAAGTTTTTAAACTTGTTTCAAGGACTAGATATGCCAATTCATGATATTTGAAGGACTGATTTTGGCATTTTCTTCATTCTTCAAGGTTTTGACTTGTTTGTTGACTTCTTGGAGGACCAATATTGACATTTTAGTTTTGTTGAGGGACTAAATTTGCCAATTCTTCAAAGTTAAGGGTCCTTTTTGTAATTTTGACAAACTTTAGAGACCAAACTTATAATTATGAAGATACAAGGGTATATAGTGTCAATTCTTCCATATTGGAGGACCCTTCTTCATAGTTCTTCAAATCTTCAAGGGTTTTCTTTGGAAAATTCTTCACTAGGGCTTGGTTCATTGTGCGGCTTCGTTTCCCGTGTTCGTTTTTCATTTTCTCAATATCCGTACCTAAAATACACAAGCAACAAACACAAGCATATATTTAGGTATTTTGATGATATTTAATGCATTTTAAGCCCTATTTGGACGATGAGACTATGTATAAAAGCAGTCTCATCACTCCCCCATACTAAACCATTGCCGTGCCCTCACGCAATGCTAGAATAAAGTATCGTAGCATCTCCAAAATTCATTTTTATTCACTTTATTGAATGATAAACTAGCTACGTTACTACTATTGCTACTACTTGCGTTTTAGACATAATGTATGATTTTCATCGCAAAATGGGACGTTTAGGTTCATAGAATAAGAACATGTGAATGCTTCGTTAGAAATAATTTCGTCGTCCTCGATTTTCACCCCAATTCCATACTAAGCGTGCAACGAGATCATTGTCATTATAAGTTAGTAATGCTAACACTACTCATATGCCCTAATCACGTACTTATCCTCCCATTATTCCTAAGTTGTATCTCTTATATTTTATTTTGTCTTGAATGTTTCACGAGGATACATTGTTTGACTTATGCGATAATAGAGATTTAGTCTAAAAATAGAGTCCTAACGGTGTAACCAAGACCATCAAATCAATAACCCCTCCCAATAGACAACGATGTTAAAAAATTAAGTTGACAAGAAGAATCGATAAACACGGTTTTATAACGGTTTTGAACATGAGACTTATTACCAAGACTTTTATACGCCCCCTAACGGAAGGGCCTTATTATCTTTGGTTTACCTCAATCTTTTATTCAACTTTGCCATGAAGCTTTTATTATGACTTCGGTCTTGCCTTGCCTTCTATTATCCGCCTCATCGGTGGTTTTATAAGCCAAATACGTATATCCTCACGCTAAGGCGAATTTTGGATCTTTAAAGCTTCGAAGATTAAGGCTTGATTCACTTTCAATTTTGCATAGATTTTTCGGCCTTGTGGGGCTTCAAATTGTTTGCTAGATTTAGGTGAGCACTTGAAATCTTATTATTGGGTGAAGCTTTCGATTATTCGGGTGCCAATACTTCAAAACCGTGACGCTGGCGATACCTTAATGTCTTCCCAATTTAATTACACGGAAGCTACTAGAAAAGACTAGAAACCCAACAATCCTAACTAAACCGCTAAGTCAATATTTATTAAGCAAAAAATATTTACATGTGAAGGGAGAATAAGCAAACAACGAGAACACATGAGTTTTTGAAAGAATACGAGTACTCTACGTTTAGCATAGTAACTTATAATTAACCCTATCATTTCTCGTCCTTATTTAAGAGACTTAGCCTAATGTGTAATTAAGGAATCAAAGCTAAGTGCTCAACACGCACGGTCGAGTCAAAAATTACTCTTATTCTCGCCATCGGAAAATCTACATTCGTGTCTTCAAACACTTATAAAACATGAGAAAAAATTTTAAAATTTGGCCATTTTTAGCCTTATTTTGCAACAAAACGATAAACAAAAAGATAAACTTTGGAAAGCGTGAAGGTTTGGCAAGGCAAGTATCTATTCACCCCTCCATACTAAAGTTAAACATTGTCCTCGATGTTTCGAGTCTAGGGGTGCAAACACCCCCATACTAGAGACGTAGTCGAATGCCTAATCTAGCATGGAAAGGGTGTAACCAATAAATTTAAAGCCGTTTATGAAGTGTGCTAAAAACCTAAGGTTAGAACATCAAAGGATATATCATGGATATTGAGAAAGTCTTCAAAGCAAACGATCGAGTGCTCCCATAAAACGAACACGAGAAGCTCCAATCGTGAAGATCATGATCATCTAAAGTCCACAATTCACAAACAACCACGGAACAAAGGTTGGAAGGGCACAAATCCCCTCACGTTAACTAAATTAGAAAGCGATAATATGTACATAGGATAAGCATGGGAATCCCCCACGAGGCACCTCGTTTTTTATTACCGAGTCATGAGATCGACTCGATCCCCTCAATACTAATTATCATTGGGGAAAGTGACTTGGTCGAGGTAGTTCAAGGATGGAACTTCCCCGCCAAAGTAGTGCTTCAACCTATGTCCATTCACCTTGAAGTTAGGACCATCATCTTGAGCTAGCTCGATGGTCCCATACGGAAACACTTGAGTCACGGTGAATGGACCGGACCAACGAGATTTCAACTTACCGGAAAAGATTTTTAATCTTGAATTAAAAAGCAAAACTTGATCCCCAATGTTAAAAACCCGGTTTTTAATTTTAGAATCATGCAACTTTTTAGTTTTTTTCTTTATAAATCAATGAATTTTCATAAGCAATGTCTCTCAATTCATCCAATTCATTTAATTGCATTTTCCGGTGTTTTCCCGCGGTCTCCATATCATCATTACAATGCTTTAGGGCCCAATAAGCCTTGTGTTCTAATTCGATAGGCAAATGACAATTCTTTCCGTACACAAGCTTATAGGGAGTGCACCCAATGGGCGTCTTATGAGCGGTCCTAAAGGCCCATAAAGCATCGTCCAACTTATCCGACCAAGTTTGTCGGTTTTCCCCAACGGATCCCTCCAAGATCCTCTTCAACGCTCGGTTTGAAACCTCGACTTTCCCACTCGTTTGCGGGTGATAAGCCGTAGAAAGCCGATGTGTAACCCCATATTTCCTTAAGACTCTTTCGAATTGGTCGTTACAAAAATGGGTTCCACGATCGCTTATGATCGCACGAGGGGTTCCAAACCGAGAAAACAAGCTTTTCAAGAACTTGACTACCACACGAGCATCATTGGTGGGCAAGGCTTTAGCCTCCACCCACTTAGATAGGTAGTCAACCGCAACGAGAATGTACTTATTACCACGAGATGATGGGAACGGCCCCATAAAGTCTATACCCCAAACGTCAAATATCTCACACACTTGGATGATATTTTGTGGTATTTCATCTTTTTGTGAGGCTTTTCCTTGTCGTTGGCATGCATCACACGACTTCACAAGATCTTGTGCATCTCGGTAAATAGTAGGCCAAAAGAAGCCGGCATCAAACACCTTATTAGCCGTGAGATTAGCACCGTGGTGACCACCCGTGGGTCCCTCATGGCAAGCTATAAGGATGTTAGAAGCTTCGGTGCCAAATACACAACGTCGGATGATTTGATCCGCACAAGTTCGAAACAAGTAAGGGTCGTTCCAAAAGTAGAACTTGACGTCACGAAAGAATTTTCGTTTTTCTTGAGTCGTCATACACTTAATGATGAAGTTACCCGCATGGTAATTTGCAAAATCCGCAAACCATGGGATGGAAGAATCAAGCTTAGAATTCACTACACCAAGTGTTTCGAGCGAAAATGTTTCGGTGATTTCTTTGGGCTCGTAAACACTTTGGTGAGGATCTTCTAAACGAGAAAGATGGTCGGCCACTAAATTCTCGGCTCCTTTTTTGTCAACAATGGTGTGATCAAATTCTTGAAGGAGGAGAATCCAACGAAGTAATCTAGGCTTAACATCTTGCTTTGCCATGAGATACTTGATAGCCGAATGGTCCGTATACACTATGCATTTAGCTAAGACGAGGTAAGGTCGGAATTTCTCAAATGCATACACCACGGGAAGGAACTCCTTTTCCGTTGTAGTGTATTTCAGTTGAGCCTCGGTCATTGTCTTGCTAGCATAGTGAATAGGCAAGAAGTGCTTTTCATGACGTTGCCCCAAAACAGCCCCAATAGCGTAATCACTAGCATCACACATGAGCTCAAAGGGGAGGTTCCAATTGGGACCAACAAGAATGGGAGCTTCGGTAAGTTTCCTCTTAAGGATTTCAAAGGCTCGTACACAATCTTCGTCAAATACAAAACGTGCCTCTTTTTCAAGAAGATGTGTAATGGGTCGAGAAATCTTCGAAAAATCCTTGATGAATCGACGATAAAAGCCCGCGTGGCCTAGGAAACTCCTAACTACCTTAACGGTTTAGGATGAGGTAATTTGTCGATGACGTCTACCTTAGCTTGATCTACCTCAATCCCTGCTTTCGAGACCTTGTGCCCTAAGACGATTCCACTCTTAACCATAAAATGACACTTTTCCCAATTGAGCACAAGGTTGGTTTCCTCACAACGTTTCAACATTCTATCAAGGTTCGACAAACACGAAGTGAACGAATTACCAAACACGGAAAAGTCATCCATGAAGACTTCCATCGTCTTCTCGATCATGTCATGAAAAATAGCCATCATGCACCGTTGAAAGGTTCCCGGTGCATTGCAAAGTTCGAATGGCATTCTACGATAGGCGAACGTTCCATATGGACACGTAAACGTAGTTTTTTCTTGATCACGGGGATCGATGGGAATTTAGAAGTAACCGGAAAAACCATCTAAAAAGCAATAGAAATCATTTCCCGCAAGACGCTCCAACATTTGGTCCATGAAGGGCAAGGGAAAATGGTCTTTTCGAGTGGCTTCATTCAACTTACGATAGTCAATGCACACTCTCCATCCGGTCACGAGTCTAGTAGGAATCAACTCGTTGGCATCGTTTGGCACAACGGTCATCCCTCCCTTTTTAGGGACACAATGAATAGGACTCACCCAAGGGCTATCGGAATAGGGTAGATCATTCCCGTGTCAAGGAGTTTAAGGACCTCCTTTTTGATGACGTCGTGAATTTTGGGGTTCACCCTCCTTTGACTTTGGATTGCGGGCTTGTAATCCTCCTCCATTAAGATTTTGTGGGTACAAAACTTGGGATCGATTCCCTTAATGTCGGATAACTTCCACGCAATTGCCCCTTTGTGATCCTTTAGAACATCGACAAGTGCGGTTTTTTCATCATTCGAAAGTTCCTTCGCAATAATAACCGGCAACTTGTCGTCCTCCTCCAAATAGACATATTCGAGGTGAGGAGGTAAATCTTTCAACTCAAGGATAGGTGGTTCCTCAAGTGAAGATTTGGGCTCGATACTCATAACCTCCTCGGGTGGAAGAAATGGGAAATCGTTAACAAAATTCTTGATAATCAAGAAGTCCTCATCATTGTCGAGGTCTTCGTTACAAGTACGTGGAACATTGAATTCTTCCAACGTAAAACCACCACCTTCAAATGGAGTGAAGGTAGGTGTCGAATTATCAAGAATTGGATCTAACATAGTGGGATTGCCACTACTTTCTTCATCACCAAACCCTAGAACTTCTTGTGAAAATTCCTCGCAAACCACGTTGATCATATCAACGAGGTTTATGGTAGCAACGGAATAAACATGAGAAAGTTGAGAATTTTGAGTTGCGTTTATAACAAGTTCCTCGTCGTTGAAACGTAAGGTGATCTTTCTAGCATGAACATCAATTAAAGCCATAGACGTATCTAAAAACGAACGACCTAAAATGAGAGGAACTTGAGGATCCGTGGGAATATCGACAACGATAAAGTCTACGGGATAGTAGAACTTCCCCACTTTCACAAAAACATCTTCCGCCAATCCACATGCACGAATCGTGGAATGGTCGGCCATCTCGATAGACATTAGTGAAGGAGTAATATTAGGAAGATTGAGCGACTTGAAGATTGCAAGTGGCATCAAATTAATGCTAGCACCAAGATCGGCCAAGGCATAGCATTCTTCCATATCTTGAATTGCACAAGGGATCAAAAATTTACCGGGATCACCGGCTTTTTGAGGTATGCGATTAAGATAAACCGACGAACAACTAGACAATTGATGCAATTTCTCCTTGTTGTTCAACATACTCTTAAAGTTAGCTGCAAATCGAGGCATCATGACCAAAGCATCGGCGAAACTCACATTAAGGTGCAACTCACGAAACATTTTCATAAAACGCTCAAATTGATAATTGTCGCGCTCTTGTCGTTTCTCCTTCCTAAGTCTCGATGGGTAAGGTAAGGGTGGTGTGGGTTGGGGCATAGGCATAGCCTTTGGAATCTCGGGTTCTAATGTTGGTAATGGGTCGACCGTAGGTGTGGCATGAGTGGTACTTTGTGGGCTTGAGATATGCTCCTTTTCGACCACCACCTCGGGTTCTTCCTCAATTTCCTCCACCGTTGGAGTAATTGGTTGAGGAGTCGGTTCCTTAAGTGCCTTACCACTTCGTGTGGTAATCACTTTCATCTCTCCCTTCGGGTTTGATACGGTGTTGCTAGGTAAACTACCCGAAGTAGAGGCTTTGTTCCCCATGACCGCTTCTAAAATAGCATTAAGCTTAACATCTTGACTAGCGGCTTTTTGGTCAATCCTTTGTTCAAGCCTAGCATGACTTTGCTCAATTTTATTGTTTTGACCTCTAATTTGATTAGCAAAATCATTTTTCAACTCATTTCTCATGTTAAGATTTTCCTTAACAAAATTAGCTAACTCCTTGGTGTTTTTAGCCGTGTCCCTAGCTTGACTAGCCAATTGCTCTTGAATGTTTTCCAAAATCTTATCATTTGCTGTAGCGTAATTCAAAAAGTCCATTGGAAGTTCTTTAGTGTAAACATTTTGAAGACCTTGACTTGTGTTTTGAAAATTACGGTTTTGGTTTTGATTTTGCAATTGGCTACTACTTCCTTGATTCCCATAGTTGTTATTACCCTTGTAATTGTTTCTTTGATTGTTTTGGTAACCAACTTGATTGTTTCGATAATTGTTAGCATTTTGATTTGGTGGAAAACCCCGTGGAGTCAATTGATTAGTGCGGGGAACTTGACCGTTTTGGTTATAAGTTCCCGTGTCCGCGTAGGCACTCGAAGTGTTACCACCGTTGGTAATGCACTCGGAGTAATCGTGAGCTCCACCCAATACATACAAGAAACCTCAACCGCTTTAGCCGTAGCGGGAGTGGGTTGTTCACCAACTTTAAACTCAATTAACAATCCTTTAAGCTTATCAAAAATCTTGTTCTCCAAATTAGCCTCGATTTGGCAAGCATCAACGGTATGTGACAATGAAGGAGAAGGCGAAGACGAAGTCTTACGAACACTCGACGTGCTACGAGGACTATAGACCTTAGACCTATTCTCAATGATTAACAATGCTTCCTCGACCGTCTTACACAAAACATTACCACCCGCGGCGGCATTAAGATAATCACGCTCATGATCATTCAAGCCATTGTAAAACGTGTCCATTTGATGCAAGTCGGAAAAACCATGATGAGGACATTCGTGCAACATTTCCTTAAACCTATTCCAAGCCGTTGAAAAACTCTCATTATACTCTTGTGAAAACGTTGAAATCTCGTTTTTCAAATGCGTATTCTTAGAGGGCGGAAAAAATTGGTTCACGAATTTTGAAACGAGATCCTTCCACGTCAATATAGAATTGGGTGGCTATTTCTCTAACCAAATTTTTGCGGGCCCCGCTAAGGAATACGGAAAAAGCATCATCTTAATCGAGTCGTTAGAGACGTCCTTAAACTTGCAAGTGGCGGTAAGACGATTAAATTGGCGAATGTAGTTATGAGGGTTGTCCTTTTCGTCACCTCGAAACTTGTTGTTTTGAATCATGGACAACAAACCCGTCTTAACCTCAAAATTCTCCGCAAGGATAGCGGGAATCACAATCGCTTCTCCATAACCCTCGGTGGGTGCTTGAAGCAACTCCATCATAGTTCGATTAGCCATGGGTGCTTCTTTCACTACGATGGGTTCGTCAATAGGAGACTCCTCACTAGAAGGAGTGGTTGATTTGTTTCTTCGTTTACGTGCACGTCTTGCTTTGGAGCGAGTTTTCATAAACGTCACGTACAACGAGAGGGTGAGCAAAGAAGATTCTTTTTGGTGTTTTTACTTTTTCAATTTTTTTGTGGTTTTTGATTGTTTTTACTTTTTTGGATTTTTGGAATTGTATTAAGTAGACCAAAATCTACAAATCTCCTCCTTAATCAAATCTCTTGATTAAAGAAGCCTCAAGGAGTGAAAACGATCACGTGAAGTGAACGCCTTCGATGACTTTAGAACGTTGGTGGAACACCAAAACGTTCAAGAGGGTTTAATCAATGAAACCAAGAAAATATATATGATACTTAGTAATACTTTGGGCGGCAAAACCCTCGATTAGCTCTCAAGATCAAATACTCACAAGCAAGCGGGGAAACGAGGCGGCGCGAAGCACTTAAGAGCCTTTTTCCTTAGGATATATTTTATAATATCCGCCTTATACCCACCTTATAGTTTGTATTTTCAAAATCGAGCTTCACGAAAGTATTTATCTATTTTTGCCTTTTTTCTTTGGTTTGAGATTCGAATACAATGATTGGGTAATGACCTCCCAAGTCAAGGTTGTGATTTCTCACGTATTTGGAGTACTTGTGAATTTATTGTTCTACGTATACAATATAGTAATAGTATTCACACAAAAAAACGAAAAACCGATAATACGTATTAGTAGAGTGCTACTAATACAAATACTATTATGGCTATATATAAAAACAACAATTTCCAAATCAAAACACAACACGCCTCCCCGGCATCGGCGCCAAAATGATGTAGTGGTTTTACTACTCTTTAGGAAAAGAGAGCAAAAGTGGCAAGTATTAAGTGTCAGTTTAGGAAAACCAAGCACTAATGACCAATTAAGTTCAAGTTCGTTTCCCAAGGAGGCTTAGTGTGTGTGTATTGAAATGATTTTTGATTTGTGATTATATTGTTGAAAAAGAAAGAAAGAAATGAGATTAGAAGAGAATGACGATTACGATGACGTATTACAATAGGACGAAAAAGGCGTACACGTAAAACCGTAAAAATTACCAAAATTAAATTTTTAACCTAAAAATTCCTAAAAATTACTAAAAATCCACAATAATATTCTAAGAGTTTACAAAAAATCCAAACTTGCTAAAACCTTTTAATTAATTAGATAATGACTTTTTGATGCTAATTAAATCCCTAAAAAGCAAAATTAATTATTAAAAAGTCCCAAACAAGATTTAAAAGTTTGTAGACCTCAAAAATAACCTAATTAAGCTAAAAAGTATTTTTTAAAATTTTAAAACCAAATAAAACTATTTTTAAACACTTAAAAACTAATAAAATCAATTAAAACTTAAATTAATTCTAGAAAATAACTGAGAAGCCCTAAAAATATTTGGAAAGTTACAAAATTCCTAATTAAGTGTCTACAATCTAGGAAAAATGTAAAAACTTAAAAAAATCAGACTTTTAATTTTTAATAATAAAATAATATTAAAATATTCAAAAAAATTTAAAGTTTATAAAAAAATTCTAAAAAATTACCAAAAATCTAGAATAATGTAACTAAGACAGAAATGCAATCAAAAGTTTCCAAAACCTTTTTAATAATTTTATATTAAATTCCAAAGTTGGTTAAAAACCCTAAAATCATATAAAATCAAAAATTAGCTAAAATGAAAACTTTAATGGCTGTAAACCTCAAAAATATAATTAAAAACCTAAAAACTATTTTTCCAGATTTTTAAAATACCTTTCCTATTTTTTATTTACTTTTCAAAATTTAAACTTAAAATAATCCTAGTAAATTAATAAAATACGTGAAAAATAATTTTTTTGAACCAAAAAGTCCTAAACCCAAATAAGAACAGAGGAAAGATGCTAAGTTGTAAAACCCTAAAGAGAATAAGCTGGAATTAGCTTATTACTAAGCTGTTAAGTTAAATAAGCTACAAACAAGAACTCCTTAAGTATTTAAGAGTCCAAGTGATAACCAGTCAAAGACCCTAGGGCAACTGGTTATCACATTGGAGTGTGAGAGGAGTGGCGCAGGTTCGAGTCCTGGCCACGTCCTTTTTGTAAAAAAAATTTCTTTTTTTTAAACCTTTAAAACTCAATATCAGTAACTTAAACTACTCTAAACCAAACTTTTAATCAAAAACAAGCTAGAATCAAACCTATAGAATCAAAACAAATGCCCAGTTTACAAGATAACTGATGAACACAAAGTGTATATCTTCACTTGTGAAGATAGAACAAGAGGGCTTGTTCTTGGAGTTTTGCTGTTGTTTGATGGACAATGGGGGCACCCCTACACTCAGTTTGAGTGTAGGGAGTCAAATATAGCACAAAAAACACAAGTGAATCACACAAATCAAGCTCAAATGTCCAAAATCAGTTACTGTATTCAGAAAATTAGACTTGGGTCCTTTGCTGGTTTATATTGCACAAATCTGAAATTCAAAGCTCACAAACTTGCACTCAATCCAACCAAATAGCATACAAGCTATACACAATCCTAAAGCAACCTATATTCTGGCAATTTTCAAGATCTAATGGTCAAATTCACATGAAAACAAGCAAATCAAGGCACTTACTGTTTTTTAAGCAGTTTACCACTTTTTATCATGCAAATGTGTTTTAAACTCCACCAAACTGAAAACCAAACTATCATGCAACCTAAAAATATCCTATTGAGTGATTTAAACAGCTTTTAACACAAGATTTATATCTTTTACCCTAGTTTAAACCCTAATCCAAACACTCCTTTAAATGCTGAAAATGAATTTTATCAAATCAAATCTATTCAAACTTGCACAAATCTGCTTAAACAAGCTTATAACATGCATATAAACCTCTAAACAGCATAAACAAACAACAAACTCAACACTTAAACACCTTGCATACAAATCACATAAATCACAAATTTCACAATTTAAAACTGAAAACAAGTACAAGATAGTTACCTTGTGGGACCCACATCCAGGTCCCACAATGGCTGATAAGCCACCTCCTTACAAGCCCGGGCTTGTGCTGATCCTCTTTGCTGTTTGAAAATAAGAACAAGATGATGGTGATGATGGTGTGAGTTCTTGTTTTGAACCTGCCAAAAACAGACAACCAATAGCAAGAATAACCTGGTACAAGAGCTTATAGGCTATAAGATTGACTTATTGATAAGTCAACTTATAGCTTATAGCTTTAAAAATGAAGCAGAAATATTTAAAAAACTGATTTCTGATTTTCTGAAAATTTCTCGTATTAACTAAATCAATAAACCCTTCAAACCTCACTTGAGCTTGATATTCAACAAGAATATCAGGCTCATATGATCAGTTTAACAAGCTTGGACGGATAAATTAAGAACTGAATAAACTTGAGTCTCCAAACAATACAAAAACAGAACATGAAATTTAAACTTGCAATGGAAAGTAAATTTGGCTCTTTTGTTTCTCGTCAACAACTCAGTACCTTTTCGTTTCACTTTAAACAAATATGGATTTACAAGGCCGTGACCAAAGAGAAGGAAAAAAGAACAAGTAAAATGAAAACGTATTTGCCTTTATATAGAGGCCTATAAAATCATTCTAGAACTGAAAAGAACTATAAACCCTAATGGCATGAACTTCCATCTTTGCCCTTGTCGAATCTTTTTGATGCCAGAAAGATGCATGTTTTGAATTTTGTTAAGAGTGCCATGTGAACTTCTTGGACTGTTGTGGGGGTGCCAGAGGTGTCAAAGTCTTTTTTGGAGCGTTGGATGACACGTAATGGGCAAGAATAAGCCTTTTGGCCGTTGATGGGTTTGTACGTTTTGTTTTGTTGTGCAGGGGAGGGTCAGGGATATCACATGAGTGAGAGTGACGGGTTATTTGGGTTTGGGATTTGTTTAAGGTAGGTTTAGTTTATGATCTGGAAAGATTGGGCACAAAACCCTTTGTTTTAAGGTTAATTGGGTCTGGGAAATTAGGGTTTATGTGGGATTAAAGGGGTGTTTTAATCTGTTTTTGGGTTAATGATTTTTTTTTAAAATGTGTTTAGGAGGGAAGGATTAATAAATGGGTTTATTAAGCTGGTGGAATGGTGACGTGGTGAAGGGGAGGATGGTGATTGGTGGAGGAGTGGGAGTGGGTGACGTGGAGGGTGCTGGTTGGGTGGGGAGAGTTGTGTTGTCTGGCAGAAATGGTCCCCCAACTCTCTTAACTTCTTTACTTTGTATAAAAACAACTCAATATCTTTCTTTCTTTGTAAACAATTTGGCTGAGTTGTCAAAAATGGCACAACAAGTTTTTAAACTTGTTTCAAGGACTAGATATGCCAATTCATGATATTTGAAGGACTGATTTTGGCATTTTCTTCATTCTTCAAGGTTTTGACTTGTTTGTTGACTTCTTGGAGGACCAATATTGACAATTTAGTTTTGTTGAGGGACTAAATTTGCCAATTCTTCAAAGTTAAGGGTCCTTTTTGTAATTTTGACAAACTTTAGGGACCAAACTTGTAATTATGAAGATACAAGGGTATAAAGTGTCAATTCTTCCATATTGGAGGACCCTTCTTCATAATTCTTCAAATCTTCAAGGGTTTTCTTTGGAAAATTCTTCACTAGGGCTTGGTTCATTGTGCGACTTCGTTTCCCGTGTTCGTTTTTGCATGATTCCTGTGATCTTTTGTCATTTTCTCAATATCCGTACCTAAAATACACAAGCAACAAACACAAGCATATATTTGGGTATTTTGATGATATTCAATGCATTTTAAGCCCTATTTGGACGATGAGACTATGTATAAAAGCAGTCTCATCAATTTGGCTTCGCCAAAGCACTAGCGGTTTTCACGGTGTCAACGAACCATGTGTGTATGAACGTGTATAAACGAGTTGTCATCGGGAGCATCGACGACATCTTGATCTACTCAAATCTGGGAAGGAGAGTGAGGCGAACTATGTGTTGGTTTTGGAGTGGAGTTATACGTGAGATTTTCGGGTGTGAGTTTTAGTATTAAGTTTACCATGATGAGTAGTTAGAGATGATGACATATCATGGAACCAGCAAGGGGCGAAGTGAAGAAGGATGAGGAAGCATTTTGGAGGCTGAAGAAGTGGATTGGATAATGAGCCGATCTTGGCATTATCGGAAGGACTGGATGAATTCGCGAAGCATGACGATACGTGGAGCAAGGATTTGGACGCGTACAAGGACGACAAAGAAAGGCGATCGCTTATACGCTGCAGGAACTAAAGATTTGGAAGAACTGGATAGACTTAGTTAGTGGAGCTGGACTGTTATATCTGCCTAGAATGTTAGAGGCATTTGGTGTACGAGACGTGGAGAATGATCTATACGGATCATGAACGTCTCCAACACATATTTAATCATCTTGATTGGACCTTTGGAAAAGGTGATGGGTGGAGTTAAGTGATGAAAGAAGATTGCAAGGCCAAGTACCATCTGGGAAAGGCAAGCATGGTTGATGAGACATGAAATAAGAAGAATGAAGTGAAGCTGAGACGGACTTGAACTATATGGATGACGTATTAGGGTGGTTTGGATGAAGGATGTAGGTTACACGAGTTGAGATGTCTAAAGCAGAGAACGCGTCAACCTGTATGTTGCGTGGCTTGGACAACCATATGGAGAAAAGGGACGTAGACTATACTTCCTACATAGATAGGAGTAGCTTAGAAAGGGGTGATGTAAGGACGAAGTTGGTGAAAGGGATACATAGTGGGGTGGAGGAATAAGTACGACGAGATATGGGTGATAGTCTATAGACTGACTAATTCATCTCATATTTCAAGAGGAATGAGAAGGCACGTAGTTGAGAAGTTGGAAGAATTGCGTACGGATGTGATGGAATAGAGGGTTTTGCGTAAAGGTTAGCCTAATATGTATAGAGTGCCTTATGAAGGATTATGGCAAGGGAAGAAACGAGGGGAAGCATCACATCGTAATGTATGGTAGGAGTTGAGGAAGAAAGAAGGAAGTGTGTATAGAAGCGAAGCATGAATGAAATAGGTCGAGGTAGGAACCGGAGGTAAAACTTTGGTAGAGCTTAATGAGTAGAATGAAGCACAACGCAGGCTAATACTATCGTAGTGTGGAAAAGGAAATGGCACTGACCTATACTGATTGTTTGGGAGGCTTAGTATCGATAATCGAATGGATGAGGAGATATAGGTGTGATATGCCATAGGGACGAAGGGCTTGGTCTAACCGAGATAACCGTCCTTTTGATGATGTGTATAGATCATAAGTTGATTTGGATTGGAAGAACTAATGGATATGTGAAAGACCGTCACAGGTCATTTTGTAAGGAAATTGGAATTTTTAAGTAGTTTGGGGTACAGACTAAAGGGAGTTGATGAAAATGATTGGATATGAGTATATCCAGCTAACTAGAAAAGGATGGGCAATTGAGATATTTATACAACCTTAGGGGCTATACTGAGGGCATGAGTGATTGATTTAGAGGGAGTTAGGAAACTCATTAACGATGGCTGAGTTTTCATATAATGATGGTTATCATACTAGAAGTCGATAAATGCCATTTGAGGCACTACATGAAAGGATAGGTTGAGTTGTCCCCATTGTGGCCTAGAATTGGTAAAAGAGGCTACTAATGTGGTAATGGTGTTTGTGGAAAGGATGAGAGCAACAAGGGATGCTAGGTAGAAAAGGAGGAAACCACTAGATTTAGTGACAAAGTTATGTAGGGAGTTTCACCCATGGTAACAGGTGGTATGATTTGGTAAAATGGAAGAGTTGATGTAGAGTTTTGTAGGTCCATTTATTATCTATGGAAAGATCGGACCAGTAGCTTATGAGTATAGAATTACCTGGGTAAAATGAGTTGTATACATGATACATTTCATGTATTGAGATTGGTAAATGTTGTTTGAGAATGCATTTTGCATGTACGGTTATTCGGGACTTGTGTTAATAAGAGTCTTTGTTTTATCAAATAGTCATTTGTGAGATTTATTGACTGTGAGGTCAAGAGTTTGGCAATGAGTTTAATTATTTTTGGTTTGTATATGTGGTATTTTGAAACTTGAACTAAAGTTCACGTGTAAATGAGAGGAGTTCATTTAGGACAAGTATCCTCGTGTGATCTGTCGTTTGCGTGTTTGATCCTAAGGAGTAAATCTCGGGACGAGATTTCTATTAGGAGGGAGTGATATGACAACCCTGGTTTTGAGGTTCGTCACTTAGTTTTATTTTGTGCTAGTTACGTGTCTTTACGTGTTTATGTGCTTATTAGTGTGAATAGATTGTGGTTTGGATATCGTTTCCGGTACGGGGTACCTTGTGAGTGAAACGATTTGTGATGATTTCATGTTCATGAGCTCACGTGGTAGTGACTATGAAGTGAAATGGTGCTATTTAGTGGTTTTACGTATACGTATATGTATTATTGAAAATCGTATTTTTACTATTTACGGTTTAGCATTTAGAGGTCTTGGATGAGGTAATTAGTCATATGGATATTTTTCGGGATGGTTCTAAGTCATTTAGGACTTAGTTATAAAGTTTATTTCAAAATTTGAGATTTTATATAAAAGTGTATATTTTACGTCTTTTACGGTAAAACGCGTAAATTTGACTAGTTTTACGGTTTTGAGGTTTTGGAGGCTTTAGGAGCTGAAATAAATTAAGGAAATTAAGATAATATTACTAATACATATATTAATAATAAATAGAAAAAAAAAAAACGAAATAAAAGGGTGCAAAGTCGGTTTGGACGACCTAAACAAAAAAAGGGGAAAAGGAAAAAGGGTAAGTGGGCTTGTAGTTGGACTAGGATTTTGTGCTATATAAAGAATACAAACATAATATCAAACGCATTATTTTTCTTCCTGGAGAGTTTTGGTCGACATGTATTAAAGAAAAATTAGGGTTCATAAAAAATTTTGGGGTTTTCATAAATCAAAGGTAAATCTTCATAACCCTTTTTAATTAAATTGTTTTTATGTTTTCTTTAATCATCTTATGATGTATTTAGGTTAGGGTTAATTTAAAAACAGTAAATTAATGTTATATTAATCATAATATGATGATTACATAAACTAGGGCTTGTATTTAATGGGGTTATGGGTAATTAATTAGTTTAATTTGATTAAACCTGTTTTTAAAAACTGGGCAGAATTTTGAGTCAATTGTTTTGATCATATTGGGAGTTCTATAAACTCTTATTTTACGATCCAAGTATCCCTGAAAAGGTAAATGAAGTGGCTTTCCAATTCAAGAAACGAGAACTAAATTGGAGGTAGGGAAGTGGTTCAAAAACAGGTTACAACAGTCGGAGGTCAAAACAGTTTTGAAGTCAGCCTGTTTTCTTTTTACGTTTTGGGTTGTTTGGGGTAGTTAGGGTTGCATTGGGATCTTCTAACGAACATGAGAGATGGATTATATATTGTAGTAAGTATCTGCACTTGGGCTAAGGTTTTGGTTTAGGGTAAGACCCCCTAATCATAACAAACGTTTTGTAAGTTTAAAATCAGTAAATCTGGAATGACAAAAGTATATATATATATATATATATATATATATATATATATATATATATATATATATATATATATATATATATATATATCGGGGCCTTAACAGTAGCTTTAAGGTTGGGGAAAGTGGGAGGTGTTAGATAACATATGTAGGGCCATAAATATTCCCTTTACAGAGATCATGGGTGTGTTTAGGTAGGTGTTTGGCTTATAGTTTGGAGACCTAAAACTAGGACTGTTTTTTGATAAAATGTTAATGGGATGTGTTATGAAGTAAAACGAGTTAAGGGCTTTATAGAGGGGTGTAATGAGATGCTTAGAGCATATATATGAGGTATATATATGGGAGGAGGTTAGATGTCCATCATAGGTTGATGAGCCATTTTAGTGTTTGGTTCATGTTTTGATTATGTGTTTTTGGTTGTTAGCTTTTTGCTAGTGCGTGGATGTTTGGGGAAACTCAATCAGGTGAGTTTCATAGTCCCATGTTTACTATTGTTTTTGACTTCTAGATGGGATGGAAGAGACACTGTTTTGTTTTGATATTTATAAATTATGCTGTGAATGGTTTGGCGTTGGTAATGGACTTATGTGTGCATACTTATATGATTAACTGCTAGTTCAATTCTTGATTGTTTATGTTTTGACTTGGTACCAAGGGGTTGTTGACAAGGCGGGGCCTTGGGGAGGTACATAGATGTGTGAGCATCTATGGGACCAATGGATAATGACAAGGCGGGGCCTTGGGATTTGGTTCATAGGTGTTGGATGCCTATGGGAGTATGGTGTTTGGTATGGCTGGGAGCCTGAGTTTTGGTTTGATTAGTTAAATCTTGAATGTTAGTTTGTTAATGCATATTAGTATCACACTGTCCATATGTTTTTAACTTTTGGTTGTTACTCACAGCTCATTGTATGATTTTGGCGTTTGAGTCTAAACCTATGACTCTCACCAACTTTATGTTGATGTGTTTTGGTGTCTCTTTCAGGTGAGAATGTGGTTAAACTTGAGGATAGAAGAGGCTAGATTTGGATGCCTTAGGAATGCATTTAGGAGGAGATCCCCGTTCCTTCTTAGTTTCATTTGCTCATTTAATAAGTGATACTATTTGGCACCTTTATGTTGATTGTTAGTGGTATTTGTTTGTCGTGGGTAAGAGGTAGGACTGTTACCTACTTACCTAGACTCCTGCTATGTTGAGATATTGTCATGACATTTGTGTCGCTATTTATGACATTATGTTTGCATTTTAGTTTTCTCTACAGAGACACCGTTTGTTGTGATGATATCCATACGTCGCGCCCTATATTCGGCCATGGTGGGGTGTGACAACTCCCCACATGATAAAATAATAATATGGGCAAAAGCTGAAAGGGACGCCGCGATCTATCACTCCACCGTGGTGAAGTCATAACACTGGTGCCTCCAGTGTTATGGTTATGGTACCTCCATAACTAGGTGAAACTGGTCATGCATGTATATGGCTTAGGTATTTAAATTAAACATAAGCAAATCAAAACATATAAAACATATACTAGGAAAACAGTTGGTTGCATACGGGGAATAATAAGGAAAGAATGTCCATACTGAAGGACGGAGAATCCATACCATGTATCCAGTGAACGAAGAAGACGAACGGAAGAGAGTCCTACTTCGATCTCACTAATGCTACATAAATAGTATACGTGTATAAGTATTCTGATTACTGAGTACGTAACTGGTTTTATATCATGTCTTAGCTTGTTTTATATGTTCATGTCTTGTTTTACGGGTTTTAACGTTATGTTGTGTTTATCATGTATTTTGTATATTCTAATTAAGTATTACTTATATTCCTTGTATTATTATACTGGTTGTGTGATAATAAGTAAATTTCTAAAAATAGTAGGTTTCCTAAAATAGAAAGTTTCCAAAAATAGAAAGTTTCCAAAAATAGAAAGTTTCCAAAAATAGATTAACTTCTTAAAATAGGTAAGTTTCCAAAAATAGTAAGTTTCCATAATTAGAAATAAGCTGAATTAATAAGCTAATAAGATAAGCTTAAGTTTTACTGATTAAATATACTAAGTCCTGTGATTAATAGTATAGTTTATTAATCATAACATGTTAATTAATTAAACTATATGTTATACGATTTAATTAAATATAATCATGATTTAATTAAATTAAAGTGTATATAATGCTTAGGTTAAAACATGTATTAATATTTATATTAATATAACCTAAGTCATGAAAACTAATTAATTATATGCCATGGTTTAATAATTAATTAATTACTATAGTCTAATTTACATAAATAAATACTTATGTTAAAATCATGTATTATTAAATATTAATAATAAACCTAAGTCCATGTTTTAATTAAATTAATTATATGCCATGTTAAATTAATTTAATTAACTTGTAAAATAAATATACTTGTAAAACTATTAAACTTGTAAAAATAATAAACCAAACCCATGTATTATTTTTATTAAAACATGTCTTGAACCGGCCCGTGAACCCGTGAACCGGCCGAACCAAACCCCACCAAAAACATTGGCAAACCGGCCTAAGCCGGTTGCCCCTTCTCTCGGCCAACTGCCACGGGCTGCTGCCGGTGTCTTATCCTTCTCAGCCAGCCGCTGACACACAAAAGGTTCCCACCGGCAGTTGCCGGTGGTCCCCCTGCTTGTTGCGGTTCCCCCTGCTTACTAAAAATAGCCACCGGCTTTAGCCCATGGTGGGGCTGTGGCTGCCGAGACCTCCCAAAACCACAAGGACACCCCTGACGCAAGTCGGGGTGCCTTGTACCTGTTGTCGACCGAATCTAAACCACACCGAGACATATGTCTCGTGTGGTGGTGCAAACCAAACGACACCGAGAGTCTTGAAACTCTTGGTTTGTGTGGCGGCCGAACAACCAAACCCGGAAACACCCTAATTAATTTTCTCCACCATGATTATTAGCATGTTATTGATCTTGTATTTACACCCCCATGATCATATGTGCATAAAAACATAAAAATAATTAAAAAGAAAGGTTTTCGGATTACCAAAACACGTGGAATAAATGGAGGATGAATACACGAACACGTTCTTATGATTTGTGTAATCAAAATCAACCAATCACCCACCTTTTGGTGATGTAGCAGCCGACCAAGAGAGAGCAAGGAGAGAGATTAGGGTTTTTTTGTTTTTCTAAAATTCTTTTGTGAATGAAAATATGTTTTTCCTTATTTGTTTATTTAGTAAAAACAAATGGGCTGGGGCCCTCCTTCTCTTGTTGCCACGGCTTGTAGGGCCCACCAAGAGAAACCCGTAGTTTTTCCGTGTTCTAGTTATTTACATGTTCGTGTGCTCGTATATACGTTACGTTATTATTAAATATTCGTGTTATTATAAATAATTGTACGTAGTCGTAATAATAATTACGTAAATACATAATTATACGTTCGTGATTCTACGTTCATGATTTTCATGTTCGTGATTCTATTAATTATTCATAATAATTATCGTGCATTTATACACACTTAATACTTATCGTGTAATAACACGTACGTAGTTCTTATAATTTATATCCGTGAAACGTATTCATGTTATAAAAGGAAAGTTTTAATCTTGTACGTACTGTAAAACCCGCATGCTTTTACCATGAATAGTACCCTTAAGATCGTAATAACTAGATTAAAACTTTCCCTTTATAATATGATTACGTTTATGTGTTAGGATTTTAGGTATTACGTACGTGTTAGAACATGATAAGTATTTATTACGCACGAACACGCAATAATTAATTAACAATAATTAATCACGAACAAGCGATCATGAAATCATGAACGTAATTAAATCACGAACTAATATTAATTACGTATATATATTTATTACGAGCATAAATAAATATATTAGGTCACGGTAAATATTTAACGAGAACACACTAAACACTAACACAAATAAACACGAACGAACACTTAAATAACGAGACACGGAAAACGGTACGGGTACCCCATGTGGGGCCCCTAAACCGCGGCTACATCAAGGAGATGGGCCAAGCCCATCTCAAATTTACTAAGAAGGGGTTAAGGTAATTTTTACTACTCATTTTCACTTTAAAGGAAACCAAAACAAAAACCTAAAAATATTTTTCTCCTTCTCCTTCTTTTCCTCTTGTGGCCGTCGTATATAACACACCAAAGGGGGGGTGTTCATTTGATTTTGATCTTGGTTTTTGTACGTGTGTTCGTGTGTGTTCATCCTCGTTAGATCCACGCATTCGGTATATTCTTTTAATCCTTTTCTTTTTGATTTGATCTAATAAAATTAATTAAGAACATGATGTTTTTAAAAAACCTAATTAAAAACATAAATCAATCATGTAAATGGTTATTGGGTAAATCAAAAAGGATGTTTTTAGGGGTGTTTGTTTGGCCGGCGCCTAAACCGAACCCCAAGGGGGTCTCGGTTTGGCTAATAGACCACCATCGAGACCATATGGTCCCGGTTTGGTGGTGTGGGTCCCACGGCAGCAGCAAACAAAAGGGAACCCCGAAGTGGTTCGGGGTATGGCTGTCGATTTCATGTCCGGTTCATGGTTTCTAGTCACGATCTGGTTCACGGTTTATGTTAAGATTATTTTTTTATGATCATATGTTAAAATTAAATTAATAATAAATATGACATGATTAATCTAATAAACATGACTTAGGTTATAATTTAATTATTAGAATCATGGAATTATCAACCTAAGTATTTTATATTTTCTAGACTTTATAATTAATTAATTATTAAAAACCATAGTTATCATTAATTAATTAACATGACTTAGGATATATTATTAATAATTAATAATACATGTTATAACCTAAATATTTAACTTTATTTAATTAAAAAAATGATATATTTAATTAAATACTTGTAACCTATAGTTTATCTAAATTACATATAATAATTAATAAACAATACATTATATCATTATGACTTAGAATAATAATCAGAAAAAAACACTTAAGCTTATATACTTAGCTTATTTAACCAGCTTATGTCTAATTATGGAAACTTTCTATTTTTTTGAAACTTATTTAATTCAGGCAGCTAATCTATTTATGGAAACTTTTTATTTTTAGAAACTTATTTAATTAAGGCAGCTGATCCATTTTTGGAAACTTTCTATTTCTTAGAAACTTATCTATTTTAAGCAGTAATTCAGTTTTTGGAAATTTTCTATTTTTGGAAACTTTCTATTTTTGGAAACTTTCTATTTTTGGTAACTTTCTATTTTTTGGAAACTTACTATTTTGGAAACTTTCAATTTTAGGAAACCATCTATTTTTGGAAAGTTAC
The DNA here is from genome assembly GCA_025667525.1 of Glebionis coronaria. Lineage (NCBI taxonomy): Eukaryota > Viridiplantae > Streptophyta > Magnoliopsida > Asterales > Asteraceae > Glebionis > Glebionis coronaria. The sequence continues at coordinate 617,792 of JANFOE010000474.1, read as the reverse complement.
TTATTATTACACAGTAAGTATAATAATACATGAAATACCAGAAATACTTAATCAGAATAGACAGAATATAAGATAAACACAGTTTAGGGCTTAAAACAGTAAAACATGATATGAACATATAAAATAAGCTAAGACATGATAAAACCAGTTACGTATTTAGCAATCAGATACTTATTCACGTATGTATTTATGTAGCATTAGTGATACCGGAGTAGGATTCTCCTCAGTTCGTCTTCTTCGTTCACTGGACATAAGGTACGGATTCCCGTCCTTTCAGTATGGACATTCTTTCCTTATTAGGATTCCCCGTATGCAGCCAAATGTTTTCCCGTAGTATAAGTTTATATGTTTGACTTGCTTATGTTTAATTTAGAATACCTATAGCCATATACATGCATGACCAGTTTCACCTAGTTATGGAGGTACCATAACCATAACATTAGAGGCACTGATGTTATGACTTCACCACGGTAGAGTGATTGCTCGTGGCGTCCCTTCAGCTTTTGGCCATATTATTATATTTATCATGTGGGGCGTATGGGTGCATCCTAGTTACATGTTTTTCAGCAGATTACTCAGTGTGAATGTGGTGTGTGCCTTGCATCCTTCACAAGGAGATGATCCCTCCTACCCAAAACCAGTATATTAAATTAGAGGCAGCCCCTTTAATTTGCATGATGAGGTCACCCCTCCAAGTATTCATGCACGGTGGATTTTCATGACCTATATTGGATAATGGTAGAACATGTTAAACAGTTTTTATAAGATAAACATAAGGCTTTTCAAACTATAAAACCAGATTTACCAAGACTTAACCAGGTTATTCGGGACTTAGTTTCTTCCGCTGTTATACGTATATGCTTATAATATTCATGCTTTATTGTACATCCGTGCACTAAGCGTATTGCTCAGCCGTTTTCCTTTTCTATGTTCCCAAAACGGTAGGTACTCAGGGACGCTCGTAGACTTTAAGCGTACGTGCATATGGACTGGAAGCTTTCTAGCCTTTCTTTACTTTATGCATTATCTTTACTTTGATACACTTGCTATGGACATTGTTTAGTCCTTTCCTTTACAGTACTTATGTTTGTGTGTGATGAGCTTTACTTTTGGACTACCGATGTTTGATTCCGGTATTTTCCTTTATGGTCATGTAATGTTTAGACATTTTTCCTTGTATGCTTTGATGACACGCCATAATTACGCGTGACATTCCATTATCTAAATGGGGTGTTACAATTATGGTATCAGAGCCAAGACTTCGACCTGTAGGCTCTCAAAATATGACCTATGATTAATGGGTAGTCACTATGGTCTTCCTAGAACTGACAGTCGTTTTCATGCATTCATCATTTTTATGCATAAATATATATGTCATTGTCGCAGGTTTGTGACTAAGTAATGGTTGGTACAGGACTGGCCCTATTTAGTCGCATGTGTTTTATCGAAACTTTTAAATTTGGGACCGACCCATAGGCGTCCCCTCGCCATGTCTTTTATTTTGGGTGAACTGACCATCGGCGTTCACTCTCGAGCATACAAAAGTTTTCATAAAACTGCATCATGCATTCATACACAAAATTTTCTTGCATAAATTTTTTCTCTTGAAATTTTGGTATAAATTTTTTTCATGTATATATATTTTATGTTTGATTGGTTTAATCATATGTTTTATGTTATACGGTCAGATGGCAAACACAGACAATCTCTGGGAGATATTTGTAGCTGCTGATGCAAAAATGCAAGACATCCTTCATCAGAACGACGGCTATCCTCCCCCGCCTAACATTTTCCCCATGGAAGGAAGAAATCGGCTCATGAAGGAATACTATACCATTAGACAGCGACCCGACAAAGACAGCAATGACTTCATGCAACGTTTTATTTGTTATGCCGGTGTCTTGAGACCATCTGCGGGCACCACTGAAGAGCAAGCACTACATTTTCGTTGGGCTCTTAATCCAAGGATCACCAATAACTTATCAGGTGCTCCGTTGGATACGGTAGCACAAGTGGCCGATGCAACACGTAGACTGGAGATGCTGCAGGAGAGAGATGAGTACGGGGAAGCTGAGAGACCCGACAAGAGGTAAACATTCGTATTCAAGCAGTGATCAATCCGTATTCCTTCCATATATGTCAATTATTCATCTCTTTAAAATGTATCTTCCTGGCAGAAAACTGGGGACCGGTCTCAGCCGGCTACTCAGCAGCAGCCTCATCAGCCCAAGGGAAACAGTCAAACTAACGACCGTTCTGCTACGGATAGGCGTGGTGGTAATGATAATTAACGTCACAATGCTGGACACTCCAATGGCAGCAGGTCCTAATACTTACGCATTTTCTTATGATTTCATGTTATAACTCATATTCTGACACTTTAGCAAAACTTCTACCAGGAACCATGGAAACGGTAGGGACCAGAACCAGAGAGGTTCACAGCCTAGCCGTCTAGCTATCACTGGTATTCAATCTTACGATTATCCGCACTGTCCTTTGTACCCTATTATCATGTCTTATGTAAAATGTTTTATCAGGTTCCCAGCCAGCCAGAGAACCTGCTGGAGGATATACTCATCCTCTTTGCTCTACTTGCCACCGTAGGCACCCACGGCCATGTCGTCGTAACACGGACGCATGCTTCAAGTGTGGTATTCCTGGCCATATCATGAAGGATTGCCATAAGGGCGAGATGGAGGGCACATCGGGACATGCTGATTCCAAGCCGCCTCCTACCACCGGGCGTGTCTACATGACATCTCGAGACCAGGCCAACAAGTCTACAGGTACCATCACTGGAATATTGTATATGTATGGTCAAGCTGCGTGTGTTCTTTTCGATACGGGTGCTACTCACTCGGTCATTTCTACTGCTTATGCTAAGAACATTAGGTTGCTACCCATGCCACTAGTAAATAGGCTTACTATTTCCACGCCTTTGAGGGACTCTGTATTAATCACCCATGTATACAAGAGTCTTCCCCTAGAATTTGACGATAAGGTTCGACCTGTTGACGCACTTCCGCTGGACATGAATGACTTCGACATGATTTTGGACATGGATTGGCTATCCAAGCATCATGCTACCATAGGCTGCCATTCATATCGAGTTATCTTCGGTGATGTTAATGCACCAGAGTACATTCATAACGGGTTCGTACCCGGACGGTCTGTACAAATCATATCTACCATACAAGCGCGTGCATTACTGTCACATGGCTGCGAGGGTTATCTAGCTACGATTCACGACATGGATGCTGAATCTCCATCAATTCAGGATCAACCTATAGTGTCGGAATTTCAAGATGTATTTCCAGCAGAACTTTCGGGCATACCACCTGCACGAGAAGTGGAATTCAGTATCGAGCTTATTCCAGGAGCTGAACCAATCTCCAAGGCTCCTTATCGCATGGCTCCCATAGAACTGAAGGAGTTGAAGGATCAACTGCAAGAACTTCTAGAACGAGGTTTCATTCGACCGAGCGCATCTCCATGGGGCGCACCGGTCTTATTTGTTAAGAAGAAGGACGACAGTATGCGTCTTTGCATAGACTATCGCGAGCTCAACAAGATTACTATCCGGAATAGGTATCCATTGCCGCGTATAGACGATCTGTTTGACCAACTCCAAGGGGCCAAACACTTCTCCAAGATTGATCTTAGGTCAGGCTATCATCAGCTACGGGTTAAGGAGCAGGACATCGCCGAGACTGCTTTTCGTACCCGCTATGGCCACTACGAGTTTGTAGTTATGCCATTCGGCCTAACAAATGCTCCAGCAGTGTTCATGGACTTGATGAACAGAATCTTCCATGAATTTCTGGACAAGTTCGTCATTGTCTTCATCGATGACATCCTGTTTTTCTCTAAGTACAAGGAGGAACACGAAGACCATCTTCGTACAGTACTACAAATTCTTTGCCAGAAGCAGTTGTATGCTAAATTCTCCAAGTGTGAGTTCTGGTTAGACAAGGTGGCATTCTTAGGTCACATTGTATCAGCAGAAGGAATCACTATGGATCCAACGAAGGTTGAGGCCATTACTAAGTGGTCGAGGCCGACATCAGCGACGGAAGTCCGCAGTTTCTTACGCTTAGCTGGCTATTACCGTAGGTTCGTGGAGAACTTTTCCCGCTTAGCACTACCATTGACCAAACTGATGCAGAAAGGGTAGAAATTCGTCTGGACTGAAGAACGAGAGAAGAGCTTTGAAGACCTGAAGCAGAAGCTAGTATCTGCACCTATTCTTACTCTCCCATCTGGTACGGGTGAATTTCAAATCTACAGTGATGCATCGGGGAAGGGACTTGGCTGTGTTCTCATGCAACATAGGAAAGTGATCGCGTACGCTTCACGGCAGCTTAAGCCTTATGAAGAAAATTACCCCACGCATGACTTGGAACTTGCTGCAGTCGTGTTTGAATTGAAGATATGGAGGCACTACTTATATGGAGAATCATGTGACATTTTCACGGACGACAAGAGCTTGAAGTATATCTTCACTCAACGTGAATTGAACATGAGTCAGAGGAGATGGTTAGAGCTGTTGAAGGATTATGACATTAATCTACAGTATCATCCCGGAAAGGCAAATATAGTAGCATATGCTCTGAGCAGGAAGTCCGGAATGATCAATGGCATTAAAATTGTGGAGAAAATCATAAGAGACTTGGAGCGACTAGACATCGAGATCATGGTGCGTGGACAGCATGGTTACTGGGTTAATCTTAGAGTAGAACCCGAGTTACTCTCTAAGATCAAGGAAGCTCAGAAAGATGATGGAGAAATCTGGGCGATAGTACAGAATTTGGAGAAACAAACAGAATTCAGAGTAGATGCAGATGGTATCGTATGGCAGGGCACGAGAGTTTGTGTTCCTGATGACCAAGAACTTCGGGAAGCCTTGTTAGCTGAAGCTCATAGCTCCCCATTCTTTATACATCCTGGTTCGAATAAGATGTACCATGACATCAAGCAGTACTTTTGGTGGAGTGGTATGAAACAGGATGTGGCCACTTACGTCTCCAAATGTCTTACCTACCAGTAGGTTAAGATCGAGCATCAGTGTTTTGGTGGTCTCCTTCAGCCGTTAGATATTCCAGAGTGGAAGTGGGACAAAATCACCATGGATTTTGTTACTGGTCTTCCGCCTACCAAGAGGAAGCACGATGCTATTTGGGTTATCGTAGATCGACTTACCAAATCAGCTCATTTCTTACCGATCCGCAAGGAAGATCCGGTAAGTAAACTCTCCGATACGTATGGAAGAGAGATCATGAGACTCCACGATGCACCATCCAGCATCGTCTCAGACAGAGATCCTCGATTCACTTCGCGCTTTTGGAAGAGTCTGCAGAAAGCTTGGGGTACACAACTTAAGCTTAGCACGACTTTTCATCCTCAAACGGACGGACAGTCAGAGCGAACGATTCAGACATTGGAAGACATGTTGAGGTCATGTGCATTGGAATGGACGGGTGATTGGGACGATTATATCTGTTTGGTGGAGTTTGCATACAACAAGAGTTGGCACGCAAGTATCAAGTGTGCTCCTTTCGAGATGTTGTATGGCAGAAAGTGTCGCGCCCCAACCTACTGGGATCAGGTTGGCGAGCAAACACTTGAAGGACCAGAAATCATAGAAATGACCAATGAAAAGATCGCAGTAGCTAAGCAGAAACTTTAGGAACCACGGTCATGTCAGAAGAGTTACGCCGATAAGCATCGTAGGGACATACATTTTAACATAGGAGATCACGTCTTCCTTAAAGTTTTGCCGGTACGTGGTGTTAGACGCTTCGGGATTAGAGGGAAGCTCAGTCCTCGTATCATCAGACCGTTTGATATCATTGAACGAGTCGGTGAAGTATCTTACCGGTTAGCGTTACCTCCGTAGCTTTCGCATATACACAATGTGTGTCATGTGTCCTTACTCAGAGGGTACCAGTATCATCCCCTTCACATGGTTCAGTATCCACTGGAACAGATACGTGAAGATCTCACTTTTAAAGAAGACGATTTCTTGACAGACAGGAACGAGTCATGAGAAGGAAGACGATTCCATTCGCCAAAATCCTTTGGAGGGATCATACCGAGCGGGAAGCCACTTGGGAAACAAAGGAGTCTATCCGGGCTTCTTACCCGCATTTCATATTTTGAATTCGTGTATGTTCTTCTTTTTTAGTTTACTTTATCTATAATTCGGGGATGAATTATTCTTTTTAGGGGGGAAGAGTTGTAAAACCCGCATGCTTTTACCATGAATAGTACCCTTTAGATCGTACGTACTAGATTAAAACTTTCCTTTTATAATATGATTACGTTTATGTGTTAGGATTTTACGTATTACGTACGTGTTAGAACGCGATAAGTATTTATTACGCACGAACACGCATGAAATAATTAACAATAATTAATCACGAACAGGCGATCATGAAATCATGAACGTAATTAACTCACGAACTAATATTAATTACGTATATATATTTATTACGAGCGTAAATAAATATATTACGTCACGGTAAATATTTAACGAGAACACACTAAACACGAACACAAATAAACACGAACGAACACTTAAATAACGAGACACGGAAAATGGTACGGGTACCCCATGTGAGGCCCCTAAACCGCGGCTACATCAAGGAGATGGGCCAAGCCCATCTCAAATTTACTAAGAAGGGGTTAAGGTAATTTTTACTACTCATTTTCACTTTATAGGAAACCAAAACAAAAACCTAAAAATATTTTTCTCCTTCTCCTTCTTGTCCTCTTGTGGCCGCCGCATATAACACACCAAAGGGGGGTGTTCATTTGATTTTGATCTTGGTTTTTGTACGTGTGTTCGTGTGTGTTCATCCTCGTTAGATCCACGCATTCGGTATATTCTTTTAATCCTTTTCTTTTTGATTTGATCTAATAAAATTAATTAAGAACATGATGTTTTTAAAAAACCTAATTAAAATCATAAATCAATCATGTAATGGTTATTGGGTAAATAAAAAAGGATGTTTTTAGGGGTGTTTGTTTGGCCAGCGCCTAAACCGAACCCCAAGGGGGTCTCGGTTTGGCTAATAGACCACCACCGAGACCATATGGTCCCGGTTTGGTGGTGTGGGTCCCATGGCAGCAGCAAACAAAAGGGAACCCCGAAGTGGTTCGGGGTATGGTGTCGATTTCATGTCCGGTTCATGGTTTCTAGTCACGATCCGGTTCACGGTTTATGTTAAGATTATTTTTTTATGATCATATGTTAAAATTAAATTAATAATAAATATGACATGGTTAATTTAATAAACATTACTTGGGTTATAATTTAATTATTAGAATCATGGAATTATTAACCTAAGTATTTTATATTTTCTAGACTTTATAATTAATTAATTATTAATAACCATAGTTATAATTAATTAATTAACATGACTTAGGATATATTATTAAAAATTAATAATACATGTTATAACCTAACTATTTAAATTTATTCAATTAAAAACATGATATATTTAATTAAATACTTGTAACCTATAGTTTATTTAAATTACATGTAATAATTCATAAACTATACATTATATCATTATGACATAGAATAATAATCAGAAAAAAACACTTAAGATTATATACATAGCTTATTTAACCAGCTTATGTCTAATTATGGAAACTTTCTATTTTTTTTGAAACTTATTTAATTCAGGCAGCTAATCTATTTATGGAAACTTTCTATTTTTAGAAACTTATTTAACTAAGGCAGCTGATCTATTTATGGAAACTTTCTAGTTTTTAGAAACTTATCTATTTTAAGCAGTAATTCTATTTTTGGAAACTTTCTAGTTTTGGAAACTTTCTATTTTTGGAAACTTTCTATTTTTGTAACTTTCTATTTTTTGGAAACTTTCTATTTTTGGAAACTTTCTATTTTAGGAAACCTGCTATTTTTGGAAAGTTACTTATTATTACACAGTAAGTATAATAATACATGAAATACCAGAAATACTTAATCAGAATAGACAGAATATAAGATAAACACAGTTTAGGACTTAAAACAGTAAAACATGATATGAACATATAAAATAAGCTAAGACATGATAAAACCAGTTACGTATTTAGTAATCAGATACTTATTCACGTATGTATTTATGTAGCATTAGTGATACCGGAGTAGGATTCTCCTCAGTTCGTCTTCTCCGTTCACTGGACATAAGGTACGGATTCCCGTCCTTTCAGTATGGACATTCTTTCCTTATTAGGATTCCCCGTATGCAGCCAAATGTTTTCCCGTAGTATAAGTTTATATGTTTGACTTGCTTATGTTTAATTTAGAATACCTATAGCCATATACATGCATGACCAGTTTCACCTAGTTATGGAGGTACCATAACCATAACATTAGAGGCACTGATGTTATGACTTCACCACGGCGGAGTTGCTCGTGGCGTCCCTTCATCTTTTGGCCATATTATTATATTTATCATGTGGGGCGTATGGGTGCATCCTAGTTACATGTTTTTTAGCAGATTACTCAGTGTGAATGTGGTGTGTGCCTTGCACCCTTCACAAGGAGATGATCCCTCCTATCCAAAACCAGTATATTAAATTAGAGGCAGCCCCTTTAATTTGCATGATGAGGTCACCCCTCCAAGTATTCATGCACGGTGGATTTTCATGACCTATATTGGCTAATGGTAGAACATGTTAAACAGTTTTTATAAGATAAACATAAGGTTTTTCAAACTATAAAACCAGTTTTACCAAGACTTAACCAGGTTATTCGGGAATTAGTTTCCTATTCATGCTTTATTGTACATCCGTTCACTGAGCGTATTGCTCAGCCGTTTTCCTTTTCTATGTTCCCAAAACGGCAGGTACTCAGGGAGGCTCGTACACTTTAAGCGTACGTGCATATGGACTGGAAGCTTTCTAGCCTTTCTTTACTTTATGCATTATCTTTACTTTGATACACTTGCTATGGACATTGTTTAGTCCTTTCCTTTACAGTACTTATGTTTGTGTGTGATGAGCTTTACATTGGACTACCGATGTTTGATTCCGGTATTTTCCTTTATGGTCATGTAATGTTTAGACATTTTTCCTTGTATGCTTTGATGACACGCCATAATTACGCGTGACATTCCATTATCTAAATGGGGTGTTACACATATGATACTAAGGGTACTATTCATGGTAAAAGCATGCGGGTTTTACAAGATAGTTTCAAAGAGAAGATTTTCAACAATTTGGATGAGTTACAGTTGCAATTTGAAAGGGAGACTCTTCATGAGGTTAAAGCGAAGATATGTCTAGAAATCCTTCGCACACAATTTAAGGACTTCTTTGCCTCAACAATGGAACCACCTTTTGATTATTCTGAACCAATCCTTCACCAGCTTTTCAACTTGCATACGGGTTGCCAGACTGAAACCTTTAGAAGTGGTTTACGCAACCACATCAATATACTTGAGAAGTGTATTGAGGTCCGGTTAGTTAATTATAATGAGATACAATTGAAATAGGGTCAGATTCAAACAATCAAGGAGTCGTCTAATCCATTGCATGCAACAATACCTCATGAACATGAGAAAGAAACACGCTTCAAGCTGCCGTCAAGAGATGATCAGATCTGCCTGATGCAAGAAATGGGTGCCAATTTGGTCATCACGGTAAACAAGAGCATGGAATCGGGAGGAAAGCATGATACAAGCAGCACGTCAGGGAATGATATAGACATCTATTATGATGACACCATACCCGTATATGACGAAGTGCCTACAAATACGGTACAACAGAATGTGGTGTATGATGTCTATGCAGGTGAAATACCGCATGTTGAGCATTCCGAACCTAATTATGACAAACATGGGATGGAAAATGGTGATAGTTTTACCACTTCAGATTCATCCGATGTGAGTCATAATGGGGGAGAGATTGTTCAAAATGTTATATTACATCATGATAAATGCTCTATGACTGCTTTGTTAAATGATTCCGATTCCAAGATTAAAGAGCTTGAAATGGTCATAGCTCAACAATAAAAAGATCTTGAGGATGACAAACTAGAATTTTCTAAGAGAATTGACAAGTTTGAAACATATTTTGAAAAACTTGAAAAGTCAAACGTTATTCTTGAACGAAAATTGGATCAAAAAGTTCTAGATTCTAAAGCTGAAAAGGATAATCTTGTGAAACAAATGAAGTTTCTAGAATCTAAATTGGCATCCCAAGATAATTTGCTCAAAGAGAATGAGAATTTAAAGGCTCAAGTTCAGGAAAAGGTTTTTGCAATAGCGGCTCTAAAAAACGAGTTGAGGAAAACTAAAGGAACTAGTGTGGACACTAATCTTGAAAAACCATCAATCTTGGGGAAACCGCCTACAAATCAGTCCATCAGACAACCGACTGCATTTAGATATGAGCGACCATAATCCTCGAGACCGCGGTTTGCCTCCCAAGTTGATATGGTTCATGTTTCTAGAACTGTCACTCCACCACCTAGGTCTAATGTGACTAAATCAGCTTTTGCAAGACCTAATCACATGATTGCATCTAGGCTCCCTAAGAATAGTTCAAAGAAAACGTCTAGAACTAGTTCAAATGATGTGCGCCATAATTTTGGTCTAAGGGAAGCTATTCAAAAGACACAAGTAAGAGATAGGAATTTCAAACCTAGTCAGATGCCTTCTAGATTACCCAACACTGCTAACCATAGCATGTCACATACTAGGAGCATCAATCAATCATCTAGGAATTCTAGATCTTACTCGGACACTAAATATGCCACTTCTAAAACATGTAGGAAATGTATCTTTAAGTTAAATCATGACTCTTGTGTCAAGAAATTTCTTCATGAGGTGAACTCTCATGCTAGAATTAAATCCTAGTGGCTAGCCAAAATCAAACCCATTGGCAAAGTTTGGCGCCCCAATGGTAGAATTTTCACGCTTGTAGGAACCAAGTGCCCTTTAACTAGGATAGTCTCCGATCCTACTAATACTACTAGGGGGAAATTGAAAAGGATTGTACATTACTTAAGCCTGAAATTAAGGTATTATATAAAAGGAAACGTTTGCCAGCTAGGACAAGTGAATCATCTCCTCATGTCACCTCTAGCACAAGAAAAGAAAATTGTGAATCACATGGTTCTAAGATAGATATCGCTAACCCATATAAAAGCATACCAACTCCAAATAAGAATGCCCAAAAATTGATGTAGTGTTTTTGCAACCCTTTAGGAAAAGAGAGCAAAAGTGGCAAGTATTAAGTGTCGGTTTAGGAAAACCGAGCACTAATGACCAAATAAGTTCAAGTTCGTTTCCCAAGGAGGCAAGTGCGTTGTGTAATGAATTGATTAATGTTTGTGATTATATTGTTGAGAAATAGAAATGGGGTGAGAAGAGAATGACGGTTACGATGACGGATCGAGCTAAGACGAAAAGACGTTCACGTAAAACCGTAAAAACTACAAAATTAAAATTTTAAACCTAAAAATTAATTAAAAGCTAAAAGTAAGTCTAAAATAATATAAATAAGAATAAAAATCCAATAACAATATTTTAAAACCTTTTATTATTTAAATATTCAATTTTAAATGCTAATTAAAGCCCTAAAATTAAATATAATTAGTCAAAATGTCCAAAATATTATTTTATTGAACAAATAACTTACTTATATTATCTAAAGACTAAAAAGTATTTTTCCTAATTTTTAAAAACTATTTTTCTATTTTTAAATCACTAAAAACTATTTTTAAACTAAAATAATTATAAAAAATAATAAAATTAATTCTAAAAATAATTTGACACTTTTAAAAATCCTAAATTACTCTAATGAACAAAAGAAAAATGAAAAAAGTTTGAAAAATATAAATTTTTTCACTAAAGGACAAAAACAGTTTAAATAAAACCCTAATTATACTAAATTAATTCTAAAAATTAAATAAAAAGTGAACAGTAAAAACTTTTAAAACCAAAAATCTTAAAATCTTTTTCTAAGTCTAGGTAAAATGTTAAAACTGAAAAATAAGTATTTTTGGCACTAAATGCCAAAAATCAGAAATTAAAAAGTAATTAAAATAGCAATAAAACCTAAAAAATAGCAGATGAACAGTAAATAAAAATCTAATTAATCAGAAAAATCAAAAATTAAATTAGAAAAATAACAAAATTGGTTTCAATGTCTAACTCCTAAATAAGTTCACTAAAGACAAAATAATGAGAATTCTGATAGTGACATGTGACAAGTTTTGTCCTTTAGCTTTAGCAGTACTAACCAATACACTAGCAGGGGTAACTTTTTTCCCACTGCTAGTGTAAAAATATGGTATGGGGATGTTTAAGCTTAGGAAAGCTCTTATGCTTGGTTTTCTCTGGACAAATGGGCACCCCCACACCAATTGGGTTGTGGGGAGTCAGTTTATGCAAAAAGAAACACAAGTAACTTCACAAAATCACACACAAAAATGCTCCAAAAGTTACTGATGAAGGCTAATGTTTTTCTGATGAACAGTAACTATATTACTTGCACAAATACGAATTTTAACCCCAAGAACTAGCATACACATCCACCAAATAGCACACAAACAATACACAATCCTAGGGTGAGCCAATATCTAACATTGAACAAGATTTGATGCACAAATTTCAAATGAAAACTGGCAGAAATGTGGCTTTGCTGATTTTAGCTACTTCAACCAAAGTGTTAGCATGCAACTTGTTTTAAATCCCACTAAAATGAAACCTTTGACTAAAATAGCTGCTTATCAACAATAACCAGTAAGTCTAGACTGGATTCAAGCCAAAAGTTTGGCAAAAACTTCCCTTAAAACACTAATCCAAACACCCCTTAATTTCTGAAAATTGACTTTTTTCAAAACAAATGCAATCAAACTCCAACCAAATTGATTTCTACTACTTATAACATGCATAAAACCCTAGAATAAGCAATATCCAACAGCTTAACAAACACATAACCAATTTCTCACAAATTTCATGAAAAATCACAAATAACTGAAAATTTGAAAACTAAAAAAGGAAACAAGGATGTTACCTTGTGGGACCCACATCCAGGTCCCACAATGGCTGCATAGCCATCTCCTTCAGGCTGGGGCCTGAGCAGAACCTTGGACAAAACAAGCACTCAATGAAACCTGCTAAGAAAAAGGCAAAATAATAGCAAACAATCTGTTTTTATCTCCTTTTTTTAAAATCTTTTTCACAAAATTTTCTCAAAAACTTTTCCTTTCAAGTCACTTAAACAAACAACTTACAATCCTCGAAAACCAATATAATGAACACGTTTCTACCAAAAATCACCCTTTTTCAGAAACTTGAAAACAAGACTAACTTTTAAAAACTCAAAAACAAATGATAAATGGAACTCAGCTTAGCTTTCAATCACACACCAACTTTTAAAAACCATAAAAGGAATTACAATTTAAGAAAAATACCAAATTTATAAATTTATAAAAAGGAATTACAAATGTTGAGAGCTAAAACTGGAACAAAGGGGAATGTACATGCACATCCCTTATTTATACTACTACTTGGACTATTCTAGATTTTTAAATAAAATATTACAATGAGCAAAACCCTAGTTACTGATTTCCGGATATGCCCTTGAATTTGACTGAAAATTGGGTCAAATTGAACCCATGTGATTGACAGCTCTCTCCTTTTGATCTTGGTCGTTTATCTGAACATTGGGGAGCACGAAATGCGCCTTGGAGCGTTGATATGCTGGAGATTCGTTTTTTGCTATTTTTGGTGCAGCAGGGGAGGGACGGGGGGCCCATTTGGGTGAGTGGGAAAGCTTTTTGTGAGGTGGGTTTTGGAGATAATGACATGAATCATCAATTTGCACAAAATCAAAGGAAAAACCCTTTGATTTGTGCAAATTAGGGATTAGGGTTTATAAGTGGGGATGAAGGATAAACAGTTGAGCTTTGATGATAATTAGGGGTTAAAAGGTTTAACATGTTGTTTACCGCTAAAACCGTATTTAAAAATCCGGTTATTTTAAATTGGTTGTAAGTGGAATGTGACGTGGGTTAAGTTGTGAGGTGGAGGGGTGTGATTGGTGGGTGGGGTTGATGTGGCAGTTTGATTGGTGGTGAGTACTTGTGCTGTCTGGCAGAAATGGTCCCCAAACTTCCTTGATTCCTTCACTTTGTAAAAATAGCTAACAAACTCTATTTCCTTTTATAATAATTTTGGTTATCTTGTCATTTTTGGCACAAGTTACTTTCAATTATGAATAAGGGCTTCTTTTGTAATATCTTCATTCTCCAAGGACTGAAACTGTACAATGCTCAAACTTTAGGGATTTTTCTTGTACAAATGACTATTGGAGGGTCATTTGTGACAAGTCTTCAAAGATGAGGGACCAAACTTGTATTTCTTCAATTCTTCAAGGTCATTTTGGAAAATCATGATTCGGGTCCGGTTCATTGTGCGGCTTCGTTTCCCGTGTTCGTTTTTGAATGATTCTTGTGATCTTTTTGTCATTTCCTCAATATCCGTACCTAAAATACACAAGCAACAAACACAAGCATATATTTGGCAGTTTTAATGATATTTTATGCATTTTAAGCCCGATTTGGACGATGAGACTATGTATTAAAGCAGTCTCATCAGTACCAAAGTCAAGGATCAACAAAAACAAACCGGTCCGATCTTTGTATACCGTTCAACTAAGGACACTCTCAGAGTTTGGTTACTGAAGAAGCAGATATCAGAGAAACAAGTGTCTCAGGGGATTTGCAGTTAAGCTCATGTATATGGCTCATCGTTAAATTTGAGACGATGACCCGATATTCAAATAAAGGAAAGTTTATCGCCGATGATAAACTTATCCTCACAAACGAGAAATTAAATTTTCACGGACACGAGCTATTATTAAAACTATTCAAAATTTTTAAGCTTGTGTACATGGCTCATCGTTAAATTTCAGACGATGACCCGATCTTCAAATAAAGTAAAGTTTATCGCCGATGATAAACTTATCCTCACAAAGGAGAAATTAAATTTTCTCGGACACGAGCTATTATTAAAACTATTCAAAAGTTTTAAGCTCGTGTATATGGCTCATCGTTAAATTTCAGACGATGACCCGATCTTCAAATAATGGAAAGTTTATCGCCGATGATAAACTTATCCTCACAAACGAGAAATTAAATTTTCTCGGACACGAGCTATTATTAAAACTATTCAAAAGTTTTAAGCTCGTGTACATGGCTCATCGTTAAATTTAAGACGATGTCCCGATCTTCAAATAAAGGAAACTTTATCACCGATGATAAAGTTATCCTCACAAACGAGAAATTAAGTTTTCTCGGAAATGAGCTATTATTAAAACTATTCAAAAGTTTTAAGCTCGTGTACATGGCTCATCGTTAAATATCAGATGATGACCCGATCTTCAAAGAAAGGAAAGTTTATCGCCAATGATAAACTTATCCTCACAACGAGAAATTAACATTTCTAGGGCATGAGCTTATATTAAAAACATTCAAAGTTTTTAAGCTCATGCACTATGACTTACAATTAAATATCAGACTGTAACTCGGACTTTAATTTTAGGAAGCTTATCTTTAATGATAACTTACCCTCGTAACGAGAAATTATTTTTTCTCGGTTATGAGCTTGTATTAAAACATTCCAAGTTTTATCTTCAGAAAGGAAAGTGTATCTTTTAAATAAGAGAACTTTTCCTCATAACGAGAAATTCATCTTTCTCGGTCATGAGCTTTACGTTAATACATTCAAATGTTTTCAAGCTCATGAAAACGACTTCTAAGTAAATATCAACTTAGGACTCGTTCTTCAGTTAAAAGGAAAGTTTATCGCCGATGGTAACTGATATGAGTGTAATTACTCATATCATTTATATCTTAAAACGGACATAAAATGCATAAAACATATGAAATTATCCCTGTATATGCTTGTTTATTGTTTCGTGTGTGTAGGTACCAAGATCACAAAAACCAGCAAAAATCGACACGAGTTTGAAGACTTTACCAAAAGCGAAAAGTCAAGATTGTTTTTGTTCAAGGATTCTAGTTTATGAAGTATTATTGGGCCAAGTGGGTCCCACATATGCTTAATGGGCCTTAAAGCCCAAAGTTTTAAAATAACTTTTGGGTCCAATTTTCAAGTCAAGCCCAAAGGAAAATAAGGGACGGTTTAAGAGTGTTTTATAAATTCAGTTTCAAAAACCCATCACAATGCATAAATGGACGGATGAAGTATTCATAGATTTGGATCAAAGGCCCAAGAAAGAAATTAAACGGATGGAATATGTACAAGACTTAGGTCCATCAAAGCCCATAACAAGAAGTATAATGAGACGGTGGAAAAAGTTATATTATAACTTTCCTTAGTCAAAGGTTCGGTCAAAGCAACACAAATACACAAAAAAAGAAAATAACAAAGACGTGAGAGATAATATTTGGGGAAAAAAAACTTTCCCAGTATATGAACCCTAGAAAAGGGGGATTCCAATTAATTGGTCGATTGACCAACACGCGCTTGAAATCAGATAATTAAGGGAAGGATGATGTGTAGTCTAAACTCAGATGTTTAGTACAAAGCTGTGAAGTGGCGTTTCAATTCGTCATAGCCCTTCTCTCATTGGTGGATTCACTGAAAACCTGACAAAGAGCCAATAATATCCATCCACCTCAGCAGCAAACTAACTCAGATATTGCCAAGCTAGCAATCCGTGTGAAGGTGAGTAATTTACAACCGTAGGATAAAGATTTGGGAAGAAAGAGAGTGCAAGATACCTAATCAAGGGCTCAAGATCGTTCTTCATACATGTAAAACCCGCATGCTTTTACCATGAATAGTACCCTTATGATCGTACGTACATGATTAGAACTTTCCTTATATATCATGTTTACGTTTCACAAATAAGATTTACAAGTATTACGTATGTGTGATAACACGATAAGTATTTAATACGTATTAAGACATGATAATTAGTTCAATAATAATTATAATCACGAACATACGAACATGAAATCATGAATGTAAATAATCACGAGCTTAATATTATGTATTTACGTATATTTATTACGATCATGAATAAATATAATAAGACACGAACGATAACTATTTAAATCACGTAAAACACGAACACGAGAACAAGTATAATATTTGACACGGAAAAACATTTGGGTTACCCTATGTGGGCCCCCTTACCCGCGGCTAGAAACAAGACAAGGGCCAAGCCCATTTAAATTTTACTAAACAAGGAAAAAGGGAAAAACTTATTTTCATAATTACAAGAATTAGAAAATAATCAAAACCCTAAATCTCTTTTTCTCTCTCTCTTGGCCTCCGGGTATAGAACACAAAAGGGGGTGTGTTTGTGATTTTCGGTGATCGATTTCTTGCAAGGTTGTTATTGTTATCGTTCTCCTTTGTTCACGTAAATCGGTAAATCCTTAAACCTCTTTTCTTTATGATTTATTTAATCAAGAACACATGAAAACATGAATGATTATTAAAACAAGTAAAATACATGT